>CM034044.1:228542-978487 GCA_019804595.1 Bruguiera parviflora
ACACACACACACACACACACACACACACACACATATAAAAGCATAAGCTAGTGCTTCTACAATTACAAACTTTTATCACACCATAATGGCAGAGACCACAATAATCACAAGAGCAGATGGGCAGACAGGAAAAGTCAAATCAAAAATGGAAAAGCCCAAAGCGAAAAAGAGGCATTTTTATATCTGGCCAATGGCTAATAGAGTAAAAACGTATTGCATTTTTAGGCATTTTTGGGGGGCGACAAGAAACTGTATTGAAATTTGGACCCGACGTGCCCACGGGGGCCCACCCCAGGCTGGTCCACTTCTGGCAACCACAACCAGTACACAGAAGTCGAGGGCAAGCGGGGATGTAAGGCCCAAACAGATAGGCATCCGCGATCTAGGCCGTCGGATGCGCATCATCCTTCGTGTTTCTTTCCCCCACATTAACAAAGGAAGAAAAAGAAAGAGAGAGAGAAAAGCAAGAGAAACGGGAGTAAGTACAGAGGAAGTCGAGGAGGAGGCGTCCGTCGGACAATCTGCCGGTTGATTTGCGAAAGAAGGAACGGCCATTGGGGAGATTGACGGAGAAGCCGAGGCCGGCGACGAGCCCACCGGTGTCGGAGTTGGAGTCTCCAAAGTTGAAAATGACTGGTGGGTTCTTGCAATGGGAAGCAACTGCAGGAGTGATCGGCGACGGAACCGTAACTCCAAGAAGAAGAAGAAGAAGAAGAAGACGAAGACGAAGAAGATGACGATGAAGGGAAGTCAAGCGGGCGGGGGACGAGGAGATGGCGTTGCTAAGATGTGGGGAGAGAGAATAGTGATGATGGGAAGCCATAGCAATAGTAATAGGAGGAGAGGGAATAGACCTATATTATTATATATACATACTGATCAAGTAATAATAGAGAGAGGAAGTAACCAAATCGATAATCCGTATGGCATTGGCAACGTGAGAGTCCCTTTTTAGGCTCTGGGCTCCCAATCCCATGCGCTCTCCTGTTGGCCCCCCCCCCCCCAAAAAAAAAAACCCTTCTTTCCCTCTCAACGGCCATCGGGGCATTAACTCAAATGCATCGGCCGAATGGGTAGGGCTTAAAGTTTGTGGCACCATTTCATTTTGAAGCTAGTGAAAGGAGGATATTGCGCGGAAACCCAATACCGTATTTTTACAAACAGAAATGTTAAATCATTTTTTAATTCAATCCATCGTTTTAAACATGTTCTGGTCGTCACTTACGTGTCTTTTTCTTCTTCTCACATTAAGATCGTGATGGAATAGTGAAAGCACCAGCCACCAACGTCTCTTGGACCCATCAGGCTGTGGGCTCACGCCTTACGGGCCTCTGCTGCCTCTGGCCTGCATCCGTCATAATTAAAATTTTGCTCTCTTCAGCAAAATTTCACATGGAGTGATACGAGCTGAGGCTGCGAGACGAAATTGACAACAATCAAAGTCTTGTTGTAATGCAAAACTTCGATAATAATATCCAAACTTGTAATTATTTACACCCTGTCTTTGTGACTTATACGCTAAACATACAACGACACGACGAAATATGTTGGCACTGCGTGGATGCAGCCGTAAAACTTTTCTATAATTAAGCAATATACATGGTTGCTTGTTCTTTGAAGGATTCACTGCAGTTGGTACATGCCTTTTCAACTTAGATAAAGGCTTTAGCAATCGAGATTCGAATCGATAACATCCTTGAACTTTCTTATAGCTTCCTGCAGACGGAAACTGTGAAGCCCGAAAAACAGCGAAAAGGCACAACGAGAGAAGCCGAATAGACGCAGATGCTTTGTCGTGAGGCCCCAGATGCTTGCTCAACCCCCCGACGAGTAACGAATTCAAGGGTTTTCGTTCATTAATAGAGCGTCCATGATTAATTACTGATCGACAGCAATTAACATAGGCAACCATAAAAGCTTATGAAAGGAGACTTTTTGCTAAAGCTAAAAAATAATAATAATAATAATAAATAATAAGTTTTTTTTGGGGGGGGGGGGGGGAGAAATTAACAAAATTTATAGTTCTAAGAAGATAGGTTACCAGCCATTGCGTAACAAGTGACTTCAAGCAAAGCTGAATCTATTTACTAACCCCTTCCAACATTTAATCAAAAGTAATCATAAAAACTTAATTTTCCACGTAATTAACGATCCATAACTCTCTCAACTGTTAAACAAATGAAGAGTAGTGTAACATCATTAGCAATGTATCGGACCAGGACCCACCCACCGGGGAAAGTGGGTCCCAGGTTTGCACGGCAAAATGCAATTTGGTTACTGAGATTTTGTGGAACGTAGCCAAAAGCCCGATGCTAGGAAGGCCGAGACAAAAATTGAAAGTGGCTTTATAACGCTTGTGATGGGATGCGGCGTTCATTTCTTCCGTGCAAGAAGCGCGGGTGCTGCACGAAACTCTCGAACCGTTTCTCTCTCTCTCTCTCTCTCTCTCTGCTTTCTTTTCTTTTCTTTTCTTTTTTTTCTTGGGTTTTACATGCAGACATTCCTCGTCCAAAAGGTGCTGAGAGTTTCAAGATCTATGTGCCCTGGCCTCCACTATTTATTAGTTTCAAGATCCTCTACATTCATCTCCCCTTTTCTATATTCTCTTCCCTCTCCTTCTTTTTCTCCCCGTGCCTCTTGCTCTTTCTCTTGGTAGCTGTTTAACATACTTTAAAAAAAAAAGAAGAAGAAGAAGAAGAAAGAGAGGGAAAAGAAGAATTTAAAGGAGTGGAGATGAGCAATCTTTTGCCGTTTTTGGCAATGGTTCTTGTACAAATCGGCTACGCAGGATTGAACATTATATCAAAGCTTGCAATGGACTCCCACATGAAACCGCTCGTACTTGTTACCTATCGACAAATCTTTGCCACCTTCACTTTGATCCCTTTTGCTTATTACTTTGAAAGGTTGATTCTTGAACTTCATCCAACAACCTTTTTTTTTTTTTTTAAGAGAGAAAGCTAGGCCACCAAGTTTCAGTCTCTTTTCTCGGCTTGAGTTGCATGAGTCAAAATATGGATGTTTTCCATTAAAAAACTTAGAGTTTTGTATATTCCAATTGGATACATGTCTCTCTCGGTACCTTCTTGTTACGGAAACTTGCATTCTTGCATATATAGTTGCGCGCTGCATGTTTCCTTTAGAACTGACGGGCCTTTCAGTTTGTAGACAGTGTGTTTTATTGACACTTCTAAATTGCTCTGAAAATAACTCTCCAAACTAGAGATTCATTAATCTAGTAAGTTGGACATTCAAGTCTTTTTTCCCTTTTTAATACTTTTGTTCGATATTCGTTTCATCTTTTTTGTACTTTTTGTTTGTTTCAAGTTTCGTTGAGGAGTCTTAAAGGGTTCTTGACAGTTCATGTTGTCTTCCCTCCTTTTATTTCCATTAATCTTTTTCGAGTGAGGCTCTCCATACTTACATAATTTCTTTTCTTTGTCTTTTTTTTTTTTATATTTTTTTGGGGTTCTCTGAGATACTACATACTTGCATATCTTCGTACTGCTTGCAATCTAATTATTTTTCTCTGTTCTTGATCCTTTTTTTGTTTTCGTCCGTCTCATTAGTACATCACAAACTGTCATATCATGCATGGGCTGTGCTTGGTTCCTCAGATATTTCTGTCCTCCAGAAAGGGCATAATGCAATCTTTAATTAAGTGTTCTTGGGAGCATTGAAATTACTCGGAGGCTCTGACAGCAAATTTCTTAGGCGCTCTGTAGCTGGTTACTGAAAAAGTTCACGGTTCATGCCAAACTCGAGAGTTGCGTTATCTACTTATTAGGCCGTGCATGGGTGCCATTTGTCAATTTTCCAAGCATTGTTGGATCCAGCTATTGCCAAAAATGTGGAACTACGAGAGATGAGAGTAAAAAAAACACAAATAAAATGGAGCTTCACCTTGTCGAGATGCAATTAAAGATGCTTGTCTTTTGCAAAACCAAGGGTTTATACTTTTCGGAGTGCTGTGATTTCGTTTTAAATAAATGAATTGCTAATAGATATAGAACTGGTTGCCAGCAATGCCATCTGTATCCTAAACTATAATTTTAATGTGAAAAGCTATTTAATTTCCTAATATGGTTCATCAAGACAAGTTGCATTGGCACATTGGCGGAACAAGGGTACATGTTTCTCTATGCTGATTAGTGCTGACATGATTGCCTACGACGAGAAAAAATTCGCTTTCCTCCATTAACGTTAGCCTGTAATTATGCTTCAGTTTGAAATTTCCTTTCAACTATGAAATCATCTTTGCTTGACTTCTGTTTTGATATTGGCTAATGTTAGCTTGTGATTTTGTTTACTTTTCTCGTGAAGGAAAACTAGACCAAAGATCAGCAGGGCTCTCCTGTTTCAGATATTTTTATGTTCCCTCACAGGGTAAGTCATCAGCACAATTTCTCTGCTTTTCTGCAATGGTTTGGTTTAGAAGTATTTTGTGTTCCCTCACAGGGTGAATGATCAGCACTATCTCTCCATTTTATGCAATGATTTGGTTTGGTTTAGAGGTATTTTGTGTGTGAATGGCAATATCCTGAACTGAGTATCTAATTAATTCATCTCAAGAATGCAGGGTAACTGGAAACCAGGTCTTATACTTTGTTGGGCTAGAAAATTCAACTCCCACCATTGGATGCGCATTGACCAACATACTACCTGCTATCACTTTTATTCTTGCAGTCCTTTTTCGGTATAAATTGGTTTAAAGTTTTTTCTGATGATTTAATTTTCAAGAAATTACTTGTTACCACCATGGATTGCTGCCCGTCCTTCATGAGGTGCAGCAAATCTCATAACTTTCCAACGTCTTCTAGTAAAAATGCTTTGCCCTTTTAATGTCTTTCAGACAAGAAGCTCTCGGACTCAATAAGATATACGGACAAGCCAAGGTGTTAGGAACAGTATTATGCGTGGGAGGAGCCATGCTGTTGTCGTTCTATCATGGACACATCATCAACATAGGTGAATCCAACGTCCACTGGAAGTATGCGGATAAAATGGAAAACACCAGTTCCACCAACAAGTCAAACTCCTTTTTGGGCCCCTTGTTAATGATGGCTAGTGCTGCCTCTTGGTCCATGTGGTTTATAATTCAAGTAAGAAAGATTAGCTCCTCAAAAGCCCTCAGATTGGCTTGACCCTTCTGGCTCCAATTTGTTTGAGACCATTACATGCCTGAATTTACTGCACAATTTCGGTTTCGACCCATTATTGCTCCTTCATATTTATTTGTTGCTATTTTGCAGGCCAAAGTGTGTGCTAAGTTTTCAGCTCCTTACACGAGCACATTGCTGACGTGCTTAATGGGCAGTATTGAGCTCGTGGTCATCGGCCTTCCTTTCAATCACAAATTGTCCGAGTGGTCACTGCGCTCTCCAACCAGGCTTGTTGCAGTTCTTTATGCGGTAATTTCCTAAATACATATAAGTTGATGGTGCATCAGTTCAATGCTTGCTATATATATATATATATATATATATATCTACTAAAATAAAATTGCTACCTTACAATTTCAGGGAATTGTATGTTCTGCACTAGCATTTTCCCTCACTTGTTGGAGCATCTCAAGGAAAGGAGCACTCTATGTCTCGGTCTTTAGCCCATTGTTACTTGTCATGGTGGCAGTTCTCAGCTGGGCCTTGCTTCGTGAGAAGTTATACGTTGGCACGTATGTAAAGCTAATTCTGGCATTGCAGTTTACACCGTATATGGTTTCTAATTTTTAGTGTATATACTAGTATTAGACCAGGAACTGATATTTGTTTGTGAATTGATTTTTCAGTGCTGTGGGGTCCCTTTTGATAGTCGGAGGGGTCTATGCGGTTCTGTGGGGCAAAGACAGGGAGGTGAAATCGAGGAACATCGAAGAGATGGAAGCATTGAAAGCAGGGGCTAAGGGAGAGATGGTCGACCTGGAATTGCAGCCGCCCGCAGGAAATTCAATTAATGGCAATGGGAACAACTAGTTAATAAAGTCATGGCTGCTGCTGCAAGTTGCAAAACAGACAGGTCGCTTTCCAGCAATATCAGAGAGTTTGGGCCGAATGCTTCCGTGCATCATCAAAGTCCCATGATCCCATGCGAAGAAGCATTTTTCATCTCGAGAGATGCCTAGCAATTGTAACGTAATCATGAAATCATCTTTATTGAATTCTCCGAAGCAGGATGCTCCCCCTAGGACATGCTTCGTGATCAAATATCTTATACAGGGTTCTTTGTCTTCAAGTAAAAAACCAATGACTTTGCCAGAATTGGTCGATGCTAATCGACCCAATACTCTGTGTCCAACTTCCTTTCCGAGTATGGCAGGATAATACTCGCCCCACGGTGGACGCCGAAAACGAAAACGACACACCAAAAAAAAAAAAAGAAAGAAACACAGTAACGTAGTGTGTATATACAAACATAAACAAAAGGGGTGTACCCAGACCACACCGTGTAAACCTGTAACCAAAGGAATAATGATAATAGGGAACAAAAATGGGAAGGAGGGAGCGCAGGCCAACCCAACCCATTACAGAATCAAAAACCAAAATTGGGACAGCGATTTGTTATCCATGCACAGACACGGAGGCGATTTGGATTTGAGGTGTATAATACAAATTCAAACATTGGATGAACGGGGAGGTCTTACAAGCAAAATATAAGAATTAAATAAATAAGACGTGATCTGAACCGTTGGTGTTACACATACATTAGAATACATTAATCACGGTGATGAGTTCCCAGGAAAGCCCTTACATTGATATCCCGTTTTACCGGACCCGGGGCGACCCAGCCCAATTCAGGAATTTACCGTTTAAAATGTTTATATAAAAACATATTATTTATTTAGCTGGCACAACGTTGAGGAGGGTAAATTAGGTATTTGCCGCGTAAAATACGAAGCCCTAGGAGCAACTCGGCCCCCCGCCTCTCAGTCTCTCCCAGCGCCTGCTCCGCTCTGTATTCTCTGCCTCCTCTGCACGGCTCGCCCTCAATTTCTCCTCACGGCTTTCTGTCTCTGAGCCGCTCTCTCAGAAGAGCCAAATTTCTTCGCTTTCAGTTGCCTACGTATCAACTGGCGACGTACATTGTATCTGATTAACGGGAAATGTTTGAGGCGCGGGGTGGTGGGGGTGGGGGGGAGGGTACATCTATCTGGATTTGCCCGTTAGATTTGTACTTTGCTGCTCTTTACCTTTCTTGATGGTGTGTTTTCATTTTCGTAGATCTTCTGTGTTGATTGTTTCTTTCGCATTTTTCTTTCTGGTTTTGTGCGTATATATTGCTATTACGTCACAAAGATCTTGAGTTGAGTACCAAAAAGAATACCTTTTTCAAGAGTAGATTTGCATTAAGTTATGTTCTTGAGACACGAACGAGCTGGATTCATGAGAGTTATCTTGTAATCACGCGACTCGACTGTTATGATATCGAGCTCGTGTTCTAAAGACAATAACTACTGGGAAATTGTCAGGTCCAATTTGACTGCTGCTCGGTCAGTTGGAATCCCTCCCTTTCCTTCAGGTTCTTCTTCTTTTATTTGACTCGCTCGGCACAAGGTACCTCGGCCGTATGTTCCCGCAACGAGATCTCTTTCAATTTCAGCACAAAAGTTGAAAAATATGCACAAATGTACTCTTTTTCTTCCTTTTCCTTTTTTAATGAATGTGCTTATGGACGGTCTTGTGCTGATCAGATGATTTTTTCGTTAGCACACAACATAAACATAAGCTATATTGAGTAGAGCCGTATTGCCTTTCAAGTTTGTCCTCTATTTTTGCATGAGGAAAGGCTAATTCATGTTCGGCCTACATTGTGTTTTATTATGTTTGTGTCTTTTATGGAAGCAGTTGTCGATGGCAACAATGGTGATGTTGCGGTGCTTATGGACGGTCTTGTGCTGACTAGTTCCTTTTCCGTCAGCACATAACATATTCATAAGCTACATTAATTAAGCCATGTCGTCTGTTGGTTTTTCCATTGACAACTTGAGGAAAGGCTTTTGATGAAGTGGCTTACACTGTATGTACACTAGTATTCATTAGGTTGGTCATCTGCGTTAGTTATGCCTTTGTGCACGTGTGGGTTGTATGATGCTTGAGAACTGGTGCAGTATGTTTCAATGGTCTGGCTGTTAATCCCTTCTCACTACACATCAGGTTGAGATTATGCTATGGTAGTTTGCTTTGTTCTTCATTCCGATTGTATTTGTGGTGTTATTGAAATTGCTATAGTTATCCATGTGACTGGCTGTATTGCTGGAGTCAATGTATTGCGAAATGGTAATTCCGTGTGTTTAATAATTTTGTTTTATAATGACAACAAATAAAGGCTCTCGATCATTGACCCTCTTATAGTTAGCCTCATAATGAGAGTGAGGTCAATTGCATGTTGTTTTAGGTGTACAGTGGAACATTTTCTTGCATTAACATGAACTATCGGTAAAAATGTAGTTGTATTGGATAAATAAATGTGGATTATCAATATGTAGGTCTTAT
Source organism: Bruguiera parviflora (assembly GCA_019804595.1). Lineage (NCBI taxonomy): Eukaryota > Viridiplantae > Streptophyta > Magnoliopsida > Malpighiales > Rhizophoraceae > Bruguiera > Bruguiera parviflora. Next base: position 237,032 of record CM034044.1, read on the forward strand.
ATTGTAGTTTCTTACATGCACAGTTTCAACCTAAACTCCTCGTGGCTTATCTTTGTATTTTGGTGTTTCTCATTGTTCTGCTTATTGTTGTCACCATTTTTGTACCTTCTGTAACCCATCAAGGCGCTGGTGATGAGATTTGAGGGAAGAAGTATGAGGAGTACAGGCATGGTAGGTACTCTACCTGGTTGGAGAAAAGGGGTAACAGTACCAGGACTTGATGGACAATAAAGAGCTGTTTGGAAGCTAGCCAAGTTTGCTCTGGTTCGAGCAAGAAGTATGCCAATATTACTGAAATTAGCTTTAATAACTGGAAGTTGTCGCCTATTCAAATAAGTTCTGTCTTGTCCTTTTCCTTCTCTTCTTCACATAAATCAAAGAAAGAGGCAGCTTTCATTTATGTTTAATTATGTGCTACAAATAATCTTCATGCACATGCAAATTGACCACTGATGATCTTTCTACAGTCTGGTTGCTGCAAGCTGTCAAACTATAGTGGATTTGGATACATCCATTTGACTCAATGGCATATAACTGGTGGGGACTACAAACATGCAGATCACTTCTTGTGAGAAAATAAGCCAACATGTTCTGCTTCAACTGCAACTCATGCAAAGCTGGGCTCTTGAATGAAGTGAAAAAGCAATGCAGATCCATGGCCTTTGCTAGTCTGTCTTTCGTATTGTGTCTTGCTGCTGCACTGCTCATAGCCTGCCATTCAATCGAAAGAATGGGTCCTAATTAGAATTAGTTGGGTAGTCTAAGAATCTGTTATTATATATGCTGCTATTAGTTTCATTTCTCCATATGGATTTGCTGAAGAAACAATTAAATAATTAAATAAATTCCTGTTTGCAATTAGCATTTGGGAATCAAATTCTGCACTGTGTGGGAAGGATTCCAAGTTTTCCTATGTGCACATTTTATGCCATTTGAAATGTGAATTGCTTGCGATCATGTTCGGAGAGCTTATTTTGTTTAGCATGAATGAAACGGCACGATTCCTTTTGGTCAACTCGATGTAGATATTGGATGAAAGCTTGTTACTCGGGCATGTATGTATCAGATGGGTTACTGAAAGGGCCATAAAGTATGCCAATGGCCTGTTAGTCTAATTAACTCATGGCAAGCAGCCCTCCTATCAAGGCCTGACATTGCATCCCCAGTTGGATGCTTAACTGCGGCCATGGTCTTTCTTTTTCTAATGCATGTGGTTCTCGACATTGAAGCCCGATACTCCTTTTGAGCACGCGGGGCACGGTTTGCATAAAGAAGAAAGTAGTTCAGGAGTATATGATGCAGAAGCATAATAGGCTCTCCTAGGCAACCAATAAGCATTACTTTTGTGACTTGCAGATGAGAAGAATAAAAGTTTTACTTGACTAGCCTAGGCATTGCATTACAAGCCATTTGTCCGTGTATGCCAGAGACGTAATGCATGACTTTGTCAGTTTCATGCTTTTGTCACCAGTGGAACAGCAGACAACTGGAACGTCTGTGGCTACATAATATCAACCAGTCCTAACATAGTGCTCGGTGACAATAGACATGGCAATGAGAATTCTCCATTCTCTGGTCCAACCAATCAATAAATAGAAGGGGTTAGCTGGTAGGGACCTGGACATTTAGCTACTTGGACAGATGGATACTGGCTTTGGTCCCGTACATTCACGGGCGATCCTATCCCTGTAATTTCCTGCAAAGAGGTCCTTAGACGCCTCATCAGATGCCTTCATCACCAGCCGGTAGTCATGGGCACAGTCTCTGAGGATTTGTAGCTCTTCTGCATCAGTAGCTTCCATTAGGGGAAATTGACTGGTTGCATTGCTGGTTGTCAGTTCGATCGTTAGCTGAGTCAAGCCAACAATATCCATGGAAGGGGACCTCAAGTTTTCACAGAAAGTTCTGTTGCAAAATCCAAATACCTTCATTTGTCCAATCTTGAGAGTTAGGAAACCACGTTTGATTTTCCTGTTCTTTAATGGATGCACGGATCTTCAGGAGAGAGGCTGAGATTGCCAGTATAAAGAACTACGGACTGAAATATTCATTCAGCACGTTTACATTTTTTGAAGAGGAAATGTTCATAGAAGGCAAAATTCTTGAGAAGCATGCATGGCAACGAAGTAAAAATACATTTAGCCTAATCTCCATGCCTTAATAGCACACCACATGCCAGTTAGTATCGTTTAGGAAGCGAATGAACTTGGATTAAGACACAAAACGGAAAAAAACCAATCCCTTGTTACAGCCAGTTCTGTTTTGGCAGCAGAGATGGACAGATCCTTTGGATTGCCTATTGAAAACAGGATGGATGCAAATCTATAATGAGCCTAAGTGCCCATTTTTTTGGAGACCGTAAACACTAGATGACTTAAACATGAGTTGCAGCGAAATTGGAATTTTGGAAGTAAGGTGCTAGTAAGGGTGAAGTGGGATTGACAGCAAATTAACTACCATTACCACCAATTGCTAGCTACCAAGCACAATTTGATCGGCAATTTCATATTGATCTCCCTAGAAATAGGGGCATCTTAAGTTAGCAATAGACAGATGCATCTTTTCCCAACACAAAAAGAAACACTGAAACCAAGACAACGTCCAAACTGGAATTTATATGAAAAAGAGGCTTGGACGAGCCAGTATTAGTAGTAAAATTGAATACCCAAGCCATCCAAAATTGATTGCTCTGCAATATAAAAGGAAAATTGCCAATATTGTGGGGATACGGTCCTCAGGAGGTAAGTGGTTAAAGATGCTTTTGAGGTTTGGCAGAACAATTACGGGCACTTGAAAGGCTAATAATTGCTTCTAGTTTCAGGAGAAGCCTCGTAGTAGCACCAAAGAAATGTAGCTGCGTGCAAATATGTCGCCAATCACATAATAAAAAAGTACTTTGCATGCAGAAAAAGATAAGTAAGAGTGATTAATATAGACCTTTGTTTACACGTAGAGGAAAACATATCCATATATTATTCGCTAAATTAAACACAAAATCAAGAAATAAGGCTACTAATGTAGCAAAGGAGAAGGGATAAAAGGTCCTGATGCTCCCTCCTTGACAAGGAAAAATATTAAATACTCCACTTAAAGGGAGCTTAACAAGTTAAAATATGCTCCCAAAAGAAAGGCTTTTTTAAAACTTTCCTATACAACTCAAATCCCTACTACTGGTGAGCCCTAACTCCCCGGAAACATTGATCGCTAGGCAGCGGGTGGGGCGGTTATATGATGAACAGCACCAGCCTCCGACAACGCCGCCAGAATTGGCTGCGCATTGGCTCCATCTGCACCGGCAGCAGCAACATTGTTGTTGTCCAAGGACTCATCATTGTAAATGTCCCACCATTTCTTCACCAGCATTTGGATATCTTCTCGGTCCATGTTCTCTTCTTTCCCAGTGAACCTCCATGGCTTAGACCCCTGTAGACATGTCAATCAAGATTAAATCAGTTAACATCGGAATACTTAACAAAGCAACTGTCAAATTTAAGATGATTTTAGGTTTAAAGATAAGTTGTGGCAGATACTTACAGCAGCACAATAGTGAGCGACTTTAACTTTGTCAAGTTCAAAGCTTTCAGGATGGCGCCACAGCATGGCCAGGACAAGGTTATAAACTGGAGGAAGGGGCTTGAAGATGTCCTTGAAGTACATATTCAAGAAGTCCTGTCACGAATTTAACTTATGTAAGTAACGGAATAAAGTGTATGAAATTTCCAAACAAGATCAAAACCCCCCGTCAAATATTCTCACGCGAGAATTCAAGTTACCGGACCCAAAAGGTACATATACCTGCTCAGCAAACAGGGTAGGAGTGGTAACTTTGACGGTCTTCAAGAGATCATCATATGTGGGAAGACTGGGCTCAAAAACGAACATGCCAGCATTGAAGTAGAGAGCAGGCTTAGGTCCCAACTCAGCGGGCCACTCAACCCTATCAGGGCACTGTTGGCAGTACCCAATCTTGTTCTGTGGAGAGAAGCTCCAAGTTTTCTCACAGAAACAGTCCATCACAGCATAGAAGTAGCCATCAGCCAGGTCAAAGAGGTGGTCGATGTTCTCAAACACTTGGATGTCACCGTCCAAATATATCATCTTGCTATATTCAACAAACTACAAAGAAAAAGACATATTATTAGGCATTATCCATTCTATTTATTTAAAATCTTAAACAGTGTTTTCAAGCCAAAGAATAACTAACTTAACATCCTTTTTCCTTTTTTTTTTTTTTTCGCTTGGTGGGCAAAGAAAAAAAATGGTTTAGAATGATAACTACGAAAAGGAAGGCAATTTAACAAAAATAGCTCCGATGACAACAGTTTAACCCAGCCATGAAAAAGACCCACCAAGAACAGAAAAAAGACCCATTATTTTTTGGAAAAAAAAAAAAACAGAGAAAAGGAAAACGCCACGAAGCAAAGTGAATAGGGGTAACAAAAGGCATACCTCCCATATACGAAGCTTGGAATAATTGATGACATAATAAGCCATGGCAAACTGAGTCTGGTTCTCGGGTGGGTGCAGAGGCTCGATCTCTCTGACAATGCATCCCTGAGAGACCAGAATCTTGCGGTGCTCCTCAGGGACATCAGGCAAGATCGCAACCACGAGTGGGTACTTACTGCGCACCTTCCTCAGACCCTTGGCCAGCCCCACTACACCCTTGATGTAGTCTCCATTGCCAGCCAAGAACGTGATATATGCACAGCTTGACATGCTAGCCTGCTTCACAAGATCAGAATTGGTCCTGGTGGCAAGTGCAGCAGTAGTAATATCTGGGGCCATGATATAATGCTTACGACTGCTTTTGAAGATTTGAAAAATGAAACAAAGAATCTGCTTTTAACTTGCAAGAAGAAACACCCCCCAAAAAAAAGTGTGTATATCTATATGTGTGTATAAAAGAGAAAACTGGGTTTTTAAGGCTTTTGGGAAAGAATGGAAGAAAAAAGAAAAAGCGTTTGGAGAAAGAAAATTTAAGCTCGGTATGTATGTGTGTAAGTTTGCTTGAAATCTTTGAACGTCTGCTGGGATGGTTTGCCATGGCGATGGGGTGGGGGTATATATAGGATTGATCTGGGCGTGGGAAAAATATAATATAATTAATTCAGAAGATTTTACCAAGGATATCACTGTTTAGGGGACGGATTCTCTCGCCCGGGAGAGTCCATAACTTCGTAATATTACCGTAAGCAGTGCGCCATTCACGAATAAAGAAAATGAAATTATGTGCAGCCGAGGACCTTTTTCTAACCGAATTTCCAATTTCGAGTGTTAAACCCCGCCCCCGGGGGGGGGGGGTTCCAAAATGAAACGGGACCCTACGCGTGGCAAGGAATCTGATCCGAGGGTTGAGGGTAAAATGGCCGGTGCACGAAATAGGTAAGAATAAACTAATAAGGGTGGGAATATGGCTCTGATGTCCCCTGTCCCCCGGACAATTGACCTTCTTCTACTGCTCTTTTTGATATTTCCCCCTCGACGACTAAATTATATCTCATTCATAATTTTGGAAGTAACACCCCCACCCCCACAAAAGGGAATAGCAATAAGAAATAGAATTTTAAGCATAAAAAGAAGACTATTTTCATCCTCCTATTATATATATATATATATATATATATATATACACACGCACACACGCGTACATATATCTTGACAAATTCGGGAGACATTTTTGCAGTCAATTCATTTTGCTAAAGAAAACTGAAAGAGGCCAAAACTTAAAAAAAGAAAAAGAAAAAAAAGAGTAAGAGACAGCGATAAAAGTGCGTCCTAGGAGCAGCGCAGCTTAACCACCGCTGCCCAAAGACCTCGGACTGGGGGGGGCCCATCTAAAAAATTGCTCTTCCGGCTTCAATTCCCACAGCTTTGACGATCGCGTTATCTTGTCAGCTTCCTTCGCCGCCATGCCACACACCCATCGTGGAAGTTGGGCTCCCGCGGGGGGCACGTAGCTTCAAACTTCCCATTCAACCGCAGAGATATGGGCACGTGGCAGCTACTTATTGGATTCCTTTTTTTATTATTTTTAATTTTGGTCCCACTCATTAATTAAATCTAATCGAGTAATTTCTTCGGGTCATAATATTTTAAACAAGCAAATAAATCACCCCTATATTCTCGAGAAAAAAAAAAAAGAGTAAATAAATAAAATAAAGGAAATACTTTTAGCTCATAGATGCTGCAATTACGTTCGGAAAACTAATACAAATAGATAAATATATATATATATATATATATAGCCTATTATATAAACTCAACCCCACGAGTCAAGGTGGGGTCCACCGTTTTAAATAGAGGATTTCTTCTGGAGGCACGTGGCGAGCTGGAAGATTGGGGGGGGGAATCCGAGGCGGTGGCACCAAGTGTCAGAGCCTCACAACGAGGGCGGTGATCCGCCGCGTGGCAGCCAGCAAGATCGCCTGCGACTGACTCCGAGGAAGCAGCAGTCCAAGTCCAACTCCAATTGGAATGGACCCACCCCACAGTGACCCCGCCCACCCGGACCCAGGAGGGGGGCCCCCCTCTTGCTTACTTTCTAAGCTTTGTTTGCTACCCGCCATTGCGTCCGGTCATAAACAATGGGTAAAGATAAATTGGTCGACCGGCCGACCCCCACTTTTAAGATTGGATAAAATTTTGTTTGAAGACCAACAAGTTTTCCAAGTTAACGCAACCCATTTCGATGAATAAAACGAAAAGGGACTAAACAAGACGACCGTTATCTTATTATTTTTATACTGACACTTGTAATTTGAATAGGTTTTAACGTTTTAAGACGATTCCGCTGGGCAGAGAGAAAATTACGAGTATTCTGACCCAAAAAAATAAAAATAATAATAATAATAATGAAAAAAAAAACAAAAGAAAATTACAATTGTCGGAAGAAAAAGGGAGAACATAAATTCTTAAAAGATTAATTACCCCCCTTCAATCCGCACCTTAATTTGCGCCATTTGCTCCAAATGGGTCCAACTGACATTCGCAGATTCTCACTGCTACAGTGCATACGAGTAAAGCTTACAAGGGTAATCGACACGAAACGAAGATTCGACGGTGGGAACGGTTAAAGGCACGATTTATTCCAAACAACAATGAATGATAAGACTTCAGGAAGAAAGATTAATATCTATTATTATTAAATAAAAAAAAAGTTGAGGGAAAAAGATTTATTTTCCTTTGTAATTAATGAGCGGCGATGGAGGATAGGAAGGTAGCTTCGATCTCATTTCCTAGTGGGCGGTAATTGAATAATGACTTTATTTGATTTTGATGACACTGAGCGTTGTCTTCCAAAGAATACCGAATTTCCTCGATGTGGACGGCCCCATGATTTGGGGATCAAGTAAGGAATCCATCCATCCATCCATCCATCCCTCCCTCCCTCCCTCCATCCCTCCATGCAGAATGTAATAAATTAATGAAAAATCCAAATGTTACGATTCGATTCTATATATTATATTTATAATAATAATAATAAGGATTGATTATATTTAATTCCCCCCCCCCCCCCCCCCCCCCCGCAACACCCCAAATCGTGGCACATTCTCCCAAATCGTTTCAACTAACCAGCACACTTTCCTTTCTAGCCAACAGAATCAATAGAATGGAACGGATTCTTGTGGCCGTGGTTAGGATTCAATATTTAATTTAGTCTCCCTGTCGGTGCCGTTGGTTAGGACCCCCACCCCGATATCATTTCTTTTGTTTTTTAATGGATGCACTTGGTCTGTGCCTTCGACGAGGGGGTGGCCTTTTTAACAATTGACGGTTTATAAACGAAATTGGGTTACCCTGTTGGTGGATCCACACCAGGTTCCCCGGGCCGGTACCGGTAATCTTAGACACGGTCACGGCCCAAATCTAGATCGTCGTCCGCTTAAACCCCGATATCGCTTTAATCGTTTACGGTTTTGAGTTTGGGCCTGGGAACGGAAAGCAAAGGGCAATGAAATAAATGTTAGCCATTCTAATTAGTGACCCATTTGCTTGGCTGCGCCGTGCGCGGAGTAGAGCTTTGTGATTGTTGTTGCCGCAGTTTTGGGTGTGGGAAAGGGAGGATTATTGGTTCGCAGAATAATAGATTCAATCTCGTAGCATCGAATTGATGGGTTAAAAAAGGCCCATTTCCTTAACAAGGGATCTAGCCCTCTACAAACGCACCAACAAAGGAAGAAACGACTACGGGAATGTTGCACCGAGAGCCGACCGCTAGGCAGTGCCTCGGCGGAGCAGCCAACATAAACAGGCTTTCTTTTTTCTTTTCTTCGTCTGGTTGAATATGAGACGAGAGTGTTACTTTTAATGAAATTTGGAATTGAGATTATAAATTTTTAATTTTGATTAAAATTTAAAATTTAAATTTTATATTCTAAATTTGTATAACAACTATTAGATTATATATAATTGTAAAGAACAAATCGACAAGGAGTTCATTTCTCCTTCGGTTTCAATCCCCCTATTACGTTGCAAAACTTAAAAAGAGTTTGGTGGGAAGGGGGCGGAATGAAGAAAAAGGGAGTGGGGTCTAGGATTGGAGGACAAGACTCTTGCCTAGAATTATATCATCCGTGGAGAAATCAGCTTCTTTCCTCACCGTTCCCCTGCCAAAGTCCAGGTTGTAGGAATCTGCGAGGCCCTCCACCAGGTCAAACCGCGGTTTCCATCCAAGCACATGTTTTGCTTTCTCGATTGATGCAAAGAAATGCTGCCAAAATACATTTTCCAAGAGAGAAGACCATTAGCAGATATCTAGCGGTACAAAACTACAAATTGACAAGCATAGACAATAAGCTCATGAAGCTACATTTGTCGCGACTATCCAAATTTGGATACAGAAGACACAGTCAACACTTACACAATGACACACACACACACACACACGAGAGAGCCAAAAGATTTTCCTCCAAAGATGTTCTCTTTTGCGTTCTAGGCAGCACCAAAATTGGTGAAAACTATAGAAATGTGTCGGTTATGAGAAGAAATCTGGCGAGCTAAGCTCTTCTATATCCTGGATGACACCTTATCCTTCCATTTCCAAGTTGAAGGACCGGGCATTTCCCCCCATTTTATTAACGCGTCCAGAAGATAAATTAAGCTTTTATTTCAGCATTTTACTTCATTAGTCAGCATATATAGGTATGCTGTTTACCTGGTCGCGGAATGGAAATGCCTTCTTCTTCCCAAAGTCAAACTCCTTGGGGTTATAGTGAATGATCTCTGGCTCAGGAAACCCGCCGGCCTGAGATAAATGAAGAACAAACTTTAAGACCAGTAGCCTTACAAGGTTTTAATACAAACTTACCACTGTCCTGTCCACGATTACCTTGGCACATGCCCTTGCTAATCCATCGAAGGTTACATATTTTTCTCCTGATATGTTGAAAACTTGCTTGCTGGCTTTTTCATTACCGAGAACCTGAACAAAAGCCGTTGCCAAATCCTGGGGATTTGGAACCTTATCATTTCAGAAAGTTTTTCATATTGTAAAGCAGGAAAACCATTAACCCACTCATCATAGCTATTTATAGCTCTATTGCATTACGTCCATCTTGGCTTAGTTGATGAGTAGATTGGAAAAGGCAAATCACAAAAGAAAACATCCAAGGCATTATGGGACTGAAGATTTAACTGACCTTTACATGACCTAGTTGGGTTATTTGCATTCCTGAGTTGGGAATTGGAATTGGGCGACCTGCTTTTAACCGGTGAAAGAACCATTCTTCGATGGGGTTGTAGTTTAGGGGCCCATAGATGTAGACTGGCCTTAAAGAAGTCCAATTAACGCTCTTTGATTCTAACAAGCTCTCCGTCTCAAGCTTTCCCTTGTGCCTGCTTTTTGGGTCAACTGCATCTGTCTATAACCAGATCACAAGTACACTTGAATGAATGCTGTTGAAGGACGTACGAAGCTCACAAAAGACAAGAAAAGTTAACTTGCGGGAAACCCAGTTCAGCTAACAAATCCTGGGCTAGTTTTTAATATTGGCAGGGTTAGAGTGGAAGCAGACCGACTCAGGCTGCACATTAGGTCTCGAAAATCTAGTTCTCCTATATCACTTTTCGTTCTCTTGCAGCAACAACTCGCTGTTTCTGGAGTGTTATGTATTCTCATCCTTGTCCATTATCATATTTTTATACTGGATGAATAGTCTAGTCCAATTAGGAAATCAGAATCAGAAGCTCACCTCCTCATGCGGTAAAAGATCAGATTTAAGGTAAACCCCAGCTGACGAGCAGTATATGTATCTGAAAAGTCAAAATTGACAGAAGTTTGAATTTGAAAACATACCAGTTAAAGAAATGCAAAACAATCAGGATTTACTAATGAATTCGGAATGAAAATGACTTTTCAAAATCTGCAATACATATCTCCATACTGAAAGGAAACCACTCTCACTGGCTCATGGAGCACTACGTAACCTATGGCTGTGAACATCAACATATAACTCCCAACCGATTATTGATCAATTCCAGTCTAAAAATTTGTCTTTGAATTTCAGATTTTCAACCCTGTTAGTGCGTGTGACAAGCCATTGTTCTAAGCCATATTTGCACATGATTGTACTCTATTGATCATTTAGACCCAGCTGAACAGTGACATCTGGCATGTGGAGAAACAAGGACTATTTTGTCAGAAGTTTCAAGAAAGTATTCAACTTTTTTCAGGAGGGAGCAAATTATACTCCTAATGAATGCATAACAGTTAGGCCCAAAGCGCCGGTAAATGCTTGCTGTGAGCTATAAATGTGGACGCAAAGTCAACACTCTTCGGAGCTTACTGTTCTAGCTTTGGTAGAGCATCCAGTATAGGTTCAACTTCATCTGCCTCACGTCCTGAAAATATAGGGTGATTGAAGTGAACAATATGTTTTTGGAACAGAACAGTGGACAGTTGTCCCACAGTTGAATGGCGTGAAAGGAGAAAGAGTACTCTGTACGAAGACATTGCATACCATTTATATCATAAACAACATCGAAGCCTTTAGCTGACAGACTGGATTTTACAAACTCAAAGTCCTTTCTGTCTCCTTTCAAATGCAAAATCTAGCAAATCATGGTCAATTTCAGGGTTTAACCCATAAGGTGCACAGTAGTACAATTTTTCATTGGAAATCTAAGGGCAAGAAATTCAGGGCAGTATTGCATCAAATATAACGGACATTTTTAATGCATTTGTCATAATACCTTGGAAGAAAAATCAGCATATTCCTGGTCCGATTCACCGGGCAGCCGTTGAGTGATTGGGGCTTTACCTCTGGTGAACAATGTAACCTGTGAAGATTTATGATCGGGCGGTAAAATTTATTCTTATTTTCCTAAGGTAGCTTCGTTTTGTTTTAATATCAGAAGAGGAGAAACTTTTTGAGAGAGAGAGAGGAATAAAAAAAAAAAAAGGAAATGCAAAGAAAAAGCTCAAAAGAGCAAATACCTGATGGCCCTCCTTGACAAGAAGTCTAGACAAGAAAACACCAATAAATCGAGTGCCACCCATTATAAGAATATTCCTGGAAGCGGATGCTTTAACTTGTAAAGCTCCCTTTGCATGCCATGCCTTCCTTTTGCACTGCAGAAAGAAACAGATGAGCCCAGATAAGTTGCAGGCGAAACCAACAGTGACAGAAGTTAAGAGGTAAAATAACTACAGAACAACTACAGTAACTAAAAAAACTGAAGAAGCATCTCAACGCAATTGCCTCAAACTCTAGACCCACACACACACAAAATAAGAGAGGTGAAGGAGGTAGACCTGGACGCGAGAGTAGAGTCTGGTGCCATTGAAGTCAGATAGAGAGGAAGGAGAAAGAGATAAAGAAGGCAAAGCTTGCTGCTGAACAACCACTAACCTTGCCATGAGCATGGAGCCTTCCTTCTTCTGTCCTCTTTGCCTTGTGGGTTTGTTAAAACAGAAATTTGAAAGACTTCGTTGTCGCCTATTTCTTACTTGCTGGGGCTTATTTTTCTTGGCCCTCTTTTTCTGCCAACTCTTGCAATCCGGATAAGACAATGACCTCACCCACAACCCCCCCCCCCAACAGCCTCCCGTTCAATCACGACATTTACCACCTCACATCACCCCTCTGCCCTTTCTGTTGTCTAATGCCTGGTGACTTGTGTTTTTTTTTTTTTTTCTTGTGCCAAAAGGAAAAGCAGCGGGAGCCAGTTATTTCTCCCCTTCTCATTGGCTGCTGTGGAGTGGACCTCTTCAATCCTTTTACGTCCAAATTGGAGGCTTTGTTTGGTAATACAAATGTGGGTTGGGACTAAAAGGGCCCCAAGATTCTTGGCAATTTCTATAGTGTATCTGGACAAGCCGTCCATCCTCTTAAAGACCCAATTGTCTGACAATTAAGGCCTGCTGTGCCAGTTTCTGGTTTTGGCACTCCAAAGTAGAAAGAACGAACTTTCGTTGGTCTTAACGCTATTAATCAAAATGTTCGGGGGCTCTTTGGGAGATAACCAAAAAAAAAAAAAAAACTCTGCTGCATTAGCATGGCATTGGAATTGGATCTACCCAGAATTCATTTTATGACTCTCTGGAGTCTGGAGTAAGAAACAAACAGAAATTGGAATGCAAATCAAGACAAAGAGGGGAAAAAACAACCTTGTGTTTCTTTTTTCTTTAACCCACAACCCTCAAATAAAGAAGCTGCCATAAAAGTTTGAACATCAATCCCATAATGGATCTGATTCAGGTGACCTCTATTACTCTCTTGCACTGCATTGGGGCATTAGATTTTTCTTTGGGTTTTAAGTTGATGGTTATATAGATTTAAATATGTCCGCGTATGTACTTAGACATGGGTTTGTATGCCTCGGTTGATGTTAGTAAAAGATCTGTTCTTTCTTCGTGGATCCTGGGATGCTAGAACTTTGTTTGGTTGCTGGGAAAAAGAGATTGATTGAGGGGAAGGAACCCAAAAGAAAGACAAAAAAAAAAAGCTTTGAATAGAAAGCCTATCTCGGTCTGGAGGAGCCCCGAGATTTCTAGGCTTTCAAATTACCCAAGTTTCTGGTTAATTCTGAATGCAATTTTTAGATGCTCTAAAGCTCCGAACGCAATTACATATTGACGGAGAACAAGAAGAGCAGCACAAGAGTTGTGTTTGTATGACTGTGAACCCCCACCAACACGACCGAAAAGAGAAAAAAAGTCTTGTTGGGAAGAAGTAGTTAGAGTTAGTTTCTTTATTATCCTTTTCACTTTACAGAGTGCCATTAGGAAGATTAGAGGAATATCAAATTATATGCTCTGCGGTTGACTATTTGCAGACAAAACAACTTTCTATGCTGATCAATTGGTAAATAGAGTTTTGCAGTGATAGTTAACCTGATATTGAGATTGCTGAACCAGGGCTATCTAGTTTTGATTTCATTAAAAAGAAAACACTTACCTTGTTAATGAACAGAAAGAATATAAAGGGAAATGTTTTTAACAGCCGGTAAAGTTCCACTAGGTTCTCAAAATGTTGTATAGACCTTCTAATCAAAAAGTTTGTTTTTCTTTCCCATAATGATCATTGATTCTCAATTAGGAAAGTAATTTTTATTACTTGTTCTCCCTCAAATAATAATGGCTCAAGTTCTTCTCGACAGCCTCCTGGTGAAAATTATGCAAATCCAAAGACGTGCTTCTTTCATGTTCTTTTCAAGGTATGCCATATTCAGTTGTTTTATTTATAAATTAAATTTAGCTCTGCGAGCTATCTTCATTCTAGTTTCCTTTTTGTTGTGGATGGCAGGCTGCGGCTTTGGCATTTTACATACTCTCTGCTCTCTTTGTCAATAACTTTGTCATCATTTTTGTGGTGACTGTTCTCCTTGCTGCGCTCGATTTTTGGGTGGTTAAGAACGTGAGTGGTCGCATCTTAGTTGGTCTTCGGTGGTGGAATGAAATCAATGACCTGGGTGAGAGTGTGTGGAAATTCGAATCCCTTGACCAAGAGGTTAGTTCAAATTACATTGTAGACTGTAGTTATCTTATTTTCATCTCAAATCGCATAAAGATCTTTGCTTTTCCAACTTCATTACCCGAATCTCATGCATGTTAATACTGTTTCTGCTGTAGTCACTGGCCCGGCTAAACAAGAAAGATTCATGGTTGTTCTGGTGGAGTCTTTATCTCACAGTAAGTACATAGGATTTGATCATGGCATGAGAGAAGAGCATGACCAGTATCATCTCTCAAGGAAAGTTGGATTGTGAGGAACGTATATTATAACTAGAAAACTGTGAGAGACTGATTCAAAATCTTTGTTATTTGTCGCCTATATCTGGTATATGAGACGAGATCCGGATTTGAGCATCTGAAATTACGTGGGGAACAGAGGGGTGAGACGAGATGCATAACATGGAAGACTGATGATCGTTTAAATAGTGATTAGCCATAGACAGCACATTTAAATGTGTTTTAATTGTGTTAAACAGCCTTTGATATCTAGTTAAGTAAATAATCCTTTGCGTTCATATTATCTTCATCCTTTCAACATCTAATGTCACTAGTCATTTTTTAGGCAGTTGCTTGGGTTGTTCTTGGAGTTTTTTCTCTTATAAGGTTCCAAGCAGATTACTGCCTCGTCATCGGAGTTTGTTTGACTCTCAGCATTGCAAACATTGTTGGTTTCACCAAATGCCGCACAGGTGCGTCAACAATATACTTTGGTAGACTCTCATTTGGGATTGCACTGTTGCACACTGCATATCTTGCCGTCTGGCAAGTTTAGTTGATTTCACGCCATCTTCAATTCTGCATGATTTGTGGGCTTTGGGGGATGATTGATGGTACTACCTATCATATGTGTGCCGTGCGACACTTTGGTTGCAACTTGACTTGAGTACTGAATGCTAGATTAAGTTTTTCTTCATGTGACATGCTAACAATTTATGCTGTTGTAGATGCTAAGAAGCAGCTTCAACAATTTGCGTCCCAAACGCTGGCAAACCGAGTATCATCTACCATACAATCAGCATTCAGCGCCGTGTGAGACATTCATGATGAGAAGTCGGAGGGAGGATGGAAGAGATATATTTTGGCGGCGGGATTGTAAAAATTTTGCCATTGTTGAGTTTGATCGCTTATTCATTATACTGCTGTAGAATTACAAGACATGTTCTGCGTCAACTTTCGAACGCATTAACTTGAGGTGACACAAACGAGGGGAAGAAGCGTAATCTAAGAAGAAAACGTCTCTCCTTTTCGTTTGGATTTGTTCATTTCACTTAAAAATACCACCCCCCCCCCTCTTTTTCCAAAACCAGGCGTTTCACTTTTACGGGTGTCCCCGCGTTCACAAGCATGGTAGAAAGTTGGCAATAAGATGAAGATCAACCATTGATTGAACATGGATGGATGGAAGTGTGCCATGGTTGGTGCCAATTCCAAGTGCCAAACAGCCAACTGCAAAAATTTTCATTCACACTCTCACTCCTATAAAAGCCAAAAACAATTTAAAAAGCAACAACACCACCCAAAAAAAAACACTAAAGAATTAGCTAATGTTGTACTTGTCGGCACGCCAGTGGGACTTCCCTCTGCCTTGCTTTGCCTCGCCTGTCTGGCTGCCTCCAATCTGAACGACGCCGAATCATAGCATTCTAGCAAAAGCTGCGGGAGATCCATTGTAGGCGGGCCCCATCCATCTGAAGCCCGCGAGCGACCTGCCGTTGAGAACTTGAGTAGTGAGGAAATACGAGCAAAATTCCGGCAACGGAACAAGAAACGGTGCCCGATACCCGCCGTCTTTCTTGACGAATTTCGGCGGCCCTCCTTCACTCCATCTTCTTGTCTACAGAGAGCCATCGCTTGGCTTCCTCGGAGTCCCCGAGAGAGAGAGAGAGAGAGAAATATGTTGCAGTGCATATTCCTTCTCTCAGATTCCGGGTAATCAATCCTTCTTTTAATATCTTCGATCGATTGGATTCTCTTCCCTTTTTATTTTTACTTTGTACTTATTATTATTATTATTATTGTTATTATTATTTGTTGCGAATAAATACTGGAATGGAAGAGAAGACAGAGAGAGAACATCACTGCACTTCTTCTCTGATCTATTTGAATTGTAAAGTTCTGCGAATGCAAATATGATTTGATTACTGCACATCGTTTCTAAACATTTATTTTCTGTCTGTGGGTGGCAGAGAGGTAATGCTGGAGAAGCAGCTAACTGGGCATCGAGTAGATAGGTCCATTTGTGCTTGGTTTTGGGATCAAGCTCTCTCTCAAGGTGATTCCTTTAAGGTACGTTAAAATTGCCAGCAGCAGGTTCTGTGATCATTACATACAATACACTACATGGCCGTCTCTGAGTGGAGTTGGCTGCGGGGGCGTCTTCCTTTTCGGCTGTAGCCCTAGCCCAAGTTCAGAGATTTTGTTTTTCATGGATTTTTTTTTTTTTTTTTATCTCAAGATCTGATTTTTCTGGTTACTGTGGTCTTATATGTTGTTGCTGTTTGATGTTTTTGTGTTCTGTTTGCTTGTTTCTCAATAGCAACAACATGTCATTGCTTCTCCAACGCACTACTTGTTCCAAGTTGTTCGTATGGGGATCACCTTTTTGGCTTGCACCCAAGTTGAAATGCCACCTTTGATGGCCATTGAGGTAAATATCCTCATTTATAGATGCCGTGCAATTTGGAGCTTGATTATGTACGTGTTGATCAGCGTCTGAAATTCTCGACTTTCAGTTCCTCTGCAGGGTAGCTGATGTCCTCTCAGATTACCTTGAAGGGCTCAATGAAGATCTGATTAAGGATAACTTTGTAATAGTGTATGAGGTGACTCCTGAATCCAAATCTTAATTCATAATAACATACTTCATCCAGATTCTCTACTTGTTTGGAAACACGAAAAACAGAAGCAAAAATTTTTCTCACTTCATATGTCAGTCCTTTCCAGCTCTGCTTTTAGTGCTTGGAGTTAATGCAAACACCTTTACTTAAAATGTGCAGCTTTTGGATGAGATGATAGACAATGGCTTCCCTCTGACCACTGAACCTAACGTCTTGAGAGAGATGATAGCTCCGCCTAATATTGTTAGCAAAGTTTTGAGTGTTGTGACGGGTAATACTTCAAATGTGAATGAGACCCTTCCAGGTGCAACAGCATCTTGTGTTCCATGGAGAACAACAGATATAAAATATGCAAACAATGAAGTTTATGTTGACCTTGTTGAAGAAATGGATGCAATCATCAATAGGTCTGTATGTGTGTTCTTAAACTTTGTTTAATTGTCTTGGTTGAACTAGATGTCTAGTTGCATAATTTGCCTCAACATAGCCATGATTGTGCTTCCATATTTCTATGCTGCAGGGATGGTGCCTTGGTGAAATGTGAGATTTATGGTGAAGTTCAAGTAAATTCCCATATCACAGGTGTTCCTGATTTGATGTTGTCATTTACAAACCCATCAATGCTGGATGATATGAGATTCCATCCCTGTGTTCGGTTTCGACCTTGGGAGTCCCATCAAATCCTGTCATTTGTGCCTCCTGATGGACAGTTTAAGCTCATGAGTTACAGGTTTGTGGCATCAACAAGACTTGTGCTGTACACTTTTTTATGCCCGTGTGCCATCTGATGGTGGTTTAGCACACATTCTTTTTATGAATTCTTGCTTATGAGGTTGAGTTGTTTCTAGCTAAGATACGTAAGTACTTTGTGGTCGATTGCTTCTTGATCACTTTGCTCTCACACATGCTATATTCTTTTATCTAATGACCACTTGAACTCACCCAGGGTTAAGAAGTTGAAAAGCACCCCAATATATGTAAAGCCACAACTAACATCTCATGCTGGGACATGCCGCATCAATGTGATGGTTGGAATACGAAATGACCCTGGAAAGGCAATTGACTCAATAACCGTGCAATTTCAACTGCCCCCTTGCGTTTTATCTGCTGATCTGACTTCCAATCATGGAGCTGTGAATGTCCTGTCTAATAAGGTACCTTTAACAAAATCTTTGCACTACCTCCAGCATATGGGACAAACTATCTGGTTCATGTGTGTGAAAATGCCATGACTACCATTGCATGTTTATCATATGCTACCTCAATGTAAATATTTTTGAAGGCACTGTGAATTGGAAGCTGGTTCAAAATCTGACATTAAGGTTGATTGTGCTTGCTTTTTATGTTTTCTAAGAGTATAGGAATATTTTTCTGGTTAGATTTATAATTTTCGCATGCAAACATGTATTTGCAGATGTGCTCTTGGTCAATTGATCGAATACCGAAAGATAGGGCCCCTGCATTATCTGGAACATTAGTGCTCGAGGCAGGATTAGAACGTCTTCACGTATTTCCTGTATTTCAAGTTGGTTTTAGGATTCAGGGAATTGCCCTCTCAGGCCTGCAAATGGATAAATTGGATCTCAAGGTTGTACCTAATCGCCTCTATAAAGGTTTTCGAGCACTCACACGAGCAGGATCATATGAAGTAAGATCGTAGTTCAATTAGTGTCAAGCGAAACTCCCAATCTTGTGTTTTGTTTAGCATGAAAAGCTTCCGAGTTGCCTGTATCGCTTGGAGTGACGATTTGGTTCTCATAGATTACAATGCCCATGCTTGTTAAGTGATGCAAGAACGTAACAGATGGATGAAGCTAAGCTCATATTTTCAAGTTCCTTGTTGTGAACTGCATTTACCCGGGCGAGGTGAATGGTTCCATTTGTCAAATCACATTACAAGTAATTATCTTGTGAACTAGAAAACAATGAGGGGTACAATAATAAAATTTTTAAATAGGAAAAATTGTCAAAAATGAAAATCAACGAAGTAGAAATTGAAGAGTCGAGGCAGTCAACCAGTCACTTTATTCACTCTAAAGGAATCCATGACCTGGCGAAGTTCGCTTTCCTCTTCAACGAACACATTTTCTGGTGTTTGAAGCCTCAGTTCATACAAACGGTTGTTCTCAACTCCAAGGACTGAAAGGTATCGCCTGTCCCACTCCAAACGAACCACTCGGTCTTGTGGCATGACAGCCAGCTCATTGCTGTTTGCATAGGACTTTATGTTCACCTGATAAAATCAAGAATTGACTCAAAATAAAACGATGCATTTCGGAAAAAAGCGGGAAACAAGGAAGCTGCAGTTTTGCTGCTGACAGTAATCACCAAAAATGCCGGGGAAGGCAAGCAAACTCGTGTTGTTTCAACTTTCAACAGGAATGAAAAATGCCTCACTCACCCTCACTCTCACACTGACACTCACACTCACACTCCCACTCACCTCAACTTGGTAATAAAGCCTCCCATCATCAGCGACCCTGGAGGAAGTGGAGAGAATATTTGATTCACGCCTGACACCAAGCCTAGTGGACATGAACTCCGTCAAATACTGCTTAAGAACTTTCTTTCCAGCCTCTTGGGGCGGACCCAAGTCTTCAACAGTCTTGTACATGGATGATGAAGGGGATGACATTTCCACCGAAAGGTTCTCATCAAGCACATAAGGGTCCCTGAAGAATATGTCTGCTCCTGCACCTCGAACCTGGATCCAGTTCTGAGGGTACTTGAACGAATAACCGTCAAAGCTATCTATGTGTTCCCGGAAGCCAACGGAGGGCTGAGCGAATGCAGCAGCAGCAGCAGCATTCTTGAAACCAACTTGCGACAAGATGTAACTCGACAACATTAAAGACAACGCGTTTCTCCTCGGAACTGCAAAATCTTTGGTCTGATTAAAAGCAATTAGAAGTTTTGTTGTGAGAAGCAATTCGATAGATGACTTTAAGTTCCTGTTGTAAGTAAAACATAGAGCTGCTCTGCCCTGCTTATCGGTAAACATTACAAATTAAACGCAACTCTAGGAACACCGTTCCCCTAAATTTATGCCGGCAGTGCAGCCGGTCGGGATTCAAATCGAGGGTATTCGAGATGCCATGAAAGAAGCAAAACCGCGAGTCCAAAGTTACGAAAGAATTGTACCTTTTGTTGCTGTTTGCAAGACACTGAGTTGCGGCGAGCTGAGTCGGACGAGATGGGCATCGACAAACTGAGCCAACTCGACGACCGAGAAGCAAGGAGAGGCGGAGAAGCGGGTTGAAGCGGAGGAGGTGGCCGCGACTTCATAACTTTGGCCTTTCTTTCTTTCTTTGTCTTTCTTTTTTTTATTCTTTTTTTGTTCTTTTGAAGAGTGAGAAGAAAAAATTGCCAATGTTACGGACGAGAGCACCGAAGACAGGAGAGGACGAGGAGGCAGAGGAGACGGAAATGGCTGGCGGAAGTGAAGATGAGATGGGCCCACCCAAGCCTCGGACAAATCTCCCGCGTGGTGCGATCGCATTGGGCAACTTATCTCTGGAAATTTACAGTCGGCGAGATCTTGTTGTTGTTGGGGGTGTGCCTAAAAGCCTGTTTTGTTGGGCCTCCTCCCATTCCCCCGGTGTAGGACGAGGCGAGCATGGGTGGGGTGAAGTAGGACAAAGCCCTAGTTCAATTTCAACGGGGGTAACAAATCGTAGATGTCATTGGTCGGCTTTCCACGCATCAAAGAGGACACCAGATTTTACTCGGCACCATCCTACTCCTGTCGGCTTTCTTTCTTATTATTATTATTAGTGTTTTTTTTTTTTGGAAGCACTTATTTATTTTATTTTATTTTATTCTCGCTATTCGTATCGAATATTTGTACTCATTCGCTCGTCGATTGCCACCGAACGGGAAGAGAAAGGTACAGAAAAAGACCCGAAAAGGCACGAATTAGTTGGCGGCTGGCAAGAACCAAGATTTAAAGAACGAGAAGTAAAAATAAAAATAAAAAAAATAAGCGAGACTCGCTAATGTTAGATGGTGGATGCTCCTAACGAAAATGGCATAACCAGTACGATAGCAGAGTGATCTTAGCCCGACTTTAGATAGGCGATGACTGCCCCCTTTGTTTTTAGAGGTTAAGAAAAGCACAAGAGACAGAGACCAAAAAAAGAGAGAGATCCAGAGCCAATAGATCCAATCACCTTAATTGTAGCAATTAAAGAATCTAAAGTGGACCTATAACTAATTAAAGACAAAGAGTGGATGACGGCGGATTAATGAAAGGCATCGGCAATCCGCGTGATTAGGGGAAGAAGCGGCCGCTGCCATTGTTAATCTTGTCAAAGGGATATGGTAATAGCATGCATATCTTTTCTGTTTTTTTTTATTTTTATAACCGAGTCACGTAAACATAGTAACTATAAATGAAAGCCACAAATTTGGAGCATACAAATCTACCACGAGCAGTATTTAGCATAAGCCAAAAAATGAGAGTCGCGAATTGGATAATAAAAATTCCTTTTTAAGAAATTCGTGTGAACAGAGAGTGCAATTATATATATATATATATATATATATATACAAATGGTTAGGTTTGTGTATACCTCGGCACTGCATTAATTCTCACTGCCATTTAATTAACTCAGAAATCACATCCTAATGCCATGCCCTACCCAGAATAACCTTTTTTAAAAATTAAAAAAAAAAGATAATTATTTGATCAATTTTCATTTTCTTTAAAGAAATATCATTCAAAAGTTTTTTTTTTTTTTTTGTTTACCTGACTTCACGGGGGCACCGCCGCCTATAAGTATATATAAAAGGAACGCGTTTTCCAGTTTGAACCATTCTATTTTTTATTTTCGCTGACCTTCAGACCGCGAAAGAAGAAAATACAGCCATTGTCTTGTCGCTCACGAATCCATCTGTCCCAAATTCCCAATTCACCGATCGATCTGTCTCCGTTTCTCTTCTTCATTGCCTCTGAGAATTCAATTCATTTCCCAGTACTCTTTCTATTGCCTTTTCATCTACAAAGTTCCGTTCTTTATACAATACATAGATCTTAGTTTCATTTCATTGGTCAACAATACATCTGGAGACGTTGGTGCTTTTGTTTCTGTTTCTGTTTCTTAACCCCATGAATTCAATCAGTTTCTTTGCCAATTACACCATGAAACCCTCCTGCAGATTCCTCATAACTAGGAAAAGTTCCGGACTTTTCGGGTCTACCAAACACCACCGTACTTTATCTTGCAATCTGCCAAGCAATCACTCCAATTCTGACCATAAGAAACAAATTTTGGCATACCCTTTTCGCATCTTGGAGTTTCCAAGCGTAAACTATGGTGCCCAGAAATCATTTTCTTTACTCAATGCATGTTTTGGGCAATCCAGGCTTATATCTGGATCAACAACAACTAGGGGTGTTTCTATTATTGCTAGTGTTGCGTCAAGAGTGAAAGATTATTCGACTTCTGTTGAGACAAGAGTGAACGACAATAACTTCCAAAGAATTTATGTGCAAAACGGGATTAACGTGAAGCCCTTGGCAGTCGAGAGGATTGACAAAGATGAGAATATTGTAAGTGAGCAGGAGTCTAGGATAGGAGTTGCTGCTCCTGAGGATGTTGGAAATGGAAATGGAGAGAAATTAGGCGCTGAGAAAGGTGTCGAGATTGTGAGTCCCAAGAGGGAACAATCTGATATTGAAAAAGAGGCATGGAAATTGTTGAATGACGCGGTTGTGAAGTATTGTGGAAGCCCTGTTGGAACTGTTGCAGCAAATGATCCTGGAGATAAGCTGCCGCTGAATTATGATCAAGTTTTCATTCGTGACTTTGTGCCTTCAGCTCTTGCGTTCTTGCTAAGAGGAGAAAGCGACATTGTGAGGAATTTTCTGCTTCATACCTTACAGTTGCAGGTAATAATTAGGTTCCTTTTTAAAAAATGCAGATATAATATTTTGATTTATCTGATCCACTCTTCTATAAATTTTATTGTTTTCGTATCATTAGGACCGTAAAATTAGCGATAAGAATTCGGCTTATGATTATATTTTCTCTCAAAAGTCACGAAAAACATTTTGTTTCTAGCCATGGGTATAACTTTTTTTTGATAAGGTTAGTTTTTGTCATTTTGCTGGAATTTCTAATGCAATTTTAAGCATTTAATTATCAGTGAAATAAAAAATTGACATCCAACAGAAACTTTCTTTCATACCAATTGGCTGGTTCATGCCAGGCTGTTCTTAACTTTGTTCTTATAATTTCTTTACATAGGGTGATGATTTTGTTTGGGAGGTTTTGGAGGAAATGTTAAAATGGGAATATATTATGTTAAGTGGTAGTATATGGAAATATTCTTTTTTTTTTCTGTTTAATTTTTTTTGTCTGGGGATGGGACTAGTTGGTCATCCTAGCTTCTAGATTATTTTTCTTTGTTCCATTCCTTCATAGCCATGGTTAACCACCTATCTGGTGCCACATTTGAGTACAGGTTTCATGATTTATAGCAATAAATTGATGTTTGCTATGCTGAGATTTACAGTTGCGTTATTGTTTATGACTTAGAGTTGGGAGAAAACAGTGGATTGCTATAGCCCTGGGCAGGGATTGATGCCAGCTAGTTTTAAGGTCAGAACTGTGCCTCTTGATGAAAATACTTCTGAAGAAGTTCTGGATCCAGATTTTGGTGAATCGGCTATTGGTCGCGTTGCACCAGTGGATTCTGGTTAGTGTATGCAGCAATGGAGAACAGTATATTGGTACTGTGCTGCAAGTTTTATTGTGAAATGGTCATCCTATACTTTATTTATGCTTCAGCAGTAAGTGCATTGTTCCAGTTGTTCTTGTCAATTGATAGAACCTGAGATATCAATCTCCATTGCTTTGATAGGGCTCTGGTGGATCATTTTATTGAGGGCATATGGAAAAATCACTGGTGACTACTCATTGCAAGAAAGGGTAGATGTGCAAACAGGCATAAAGTTGATCTTAAACCTGTGTTTAGCCGATGGATTTGACATGTTCCCTTCACTGTTAGTCACTGATGGCTCATGCATGATAGATAGACGAATGGGTATTCATGGTCACCCCCTTGAGATCCAAGTGAGTCATTGAGTAGTTTGCTTTGCTGTTTTCTGTTGTATTTGCTGGCAATTGCATATGGCTGTCCATGTTACTGTTGTATGCATGTTTATCTACAATGGATGGACGCTGTTCTGATCCTTGAATATGGTACAATTGTACTATGCTCTTTTGGAGTTGCACTTGTTGCATATAGAATGGGTTTTTTGTAATGTCTACATCTTTTGTTGTTTATCCGGGTAACTGCCAAGAGTTAGAATTCCCTGTTACATTCGTCTTTGATTGGTTTTTGTGGACATTTAGTGCCTTTATCATGAAAGTTTGTTGGAAATATTGTTGATTTCAATGCCTATATAGAATGGAGATGATATCTATGACTTCCTCACATGCCTTTGTTTGATAAATATTTCTTATTGGCTCTAATGTCACTCGGATCATGCTCTAAATTTTGTTTTTGTTCTTCTGCAATTCTCTTTTTGTTTCCTATGTGTTTGGTACTGTATAGCATATCTATATTCTTTTATGTTTTCTTCGTCTCTCCATTTGTTTGGCCGTCAGAGCTTACCTCCATTACTCTTTGCTTCCATAGGCCTTATTTTACTCTGCTTTACGGTGCTCCCGAGAGATGCTAACTGTAAATGATGGATCCAAAAACTTAGTGAGGGCAATCAACAACAGGCTCAGCGCTCTGTCATTCCACATTAGAGAATATTACTGGGTAGACATGAAAAAGATTAATGAGATATACCGGTATAAAACGGAAGAATATTCCATGGATGCAACGAACAAGTTTAATATCTATCCTGAACAAATTCCTTCATGGCTCATGGACTGGATACCAGAGGAAGGCGGATATCTGATTGGCAATCTGCAGCCTGCTCACATGGATTTTAGGTTTTTCACTCTCGGAAATCTCTGGTCTGTTGTCTCATCTTTGGGTACACCAAAACAAAATGAAGCTATTCTGAATCTAATTGAAGCCAAATGGGATGATCTCATGGGACACATGCCTCTTAAAATCTGTTACCCCGCTCTAGAGTATGAGGATTGGCGTATAATCACTGGCAGTGACCCAAAGAACACGTGAGTTTCTGTTATTTAACTGTTGCCTTCTTTGTGGGCATGTGCACATGGTTCAGTCTACAATAGGGTGAAACCTGAAATTTCTGTTCTTAATGGAACCTTGCAGCCCTTGGTCGTATCATAACTGTGGATCTTGGCCTACGCTTCTGTGGCAGGTATGCTTATATTCTATTCTCGTCTGTTTGTTGTGTCTAGGCAACAACTGCAAGTTCAGATTGGGGGCTTAACTGCAGGATCAGTTGATTTTGTTCTCATTCAATCACTTTCTTCTGGTCTTTTGGGATTTTAACCACGGAGTGTGTCCAGTATTTAAATCTAGAGATAGGAATAGTTTTTGGCGGATTTGGTTAAAAATGGAAACTTGTTTTGGGCCTCTGCCGTGTTTTGTTCTGGAGAAGTCTACTTGATCTCCGGCTTCTAAATCGCTCTCCGTGCTCGTTGCCCTGCAGTTCACGTTGGCATGCATCAAGATGGACAGGCCAGAACTAGCCCAGAAGGCGGTTGCTTTGGCCGAGAAGAGACTATCGGTTGACCGCTGGCCTGAGTATTACGACACACGAACGGGGAAGTTCGTTGGAAAGCAATCGCGGCTTTACCAAACGTGGACAGTCGCTGGGTTCCTGACATCCAAGACACTCTTGGAGAACCCAGAACTGGCATCGTTGTTATTCTGGGAGGAGGACTATGAGCTTCTCGAGATATGTGTTTGTGCGCTCAGCAAGAGCGGCCGGAAGAAGTGCTCCCGGGGTGCCGCAAAGTCTCAGATTCTCGTGTAGGACGGGACAACAACAACAACAACTTAATCCTACCGGAAGCAGGATATGCTTTTGTACTGTACAGCTGCCAGCTTTTAGGACAGAGGAGAGGGAGCAATTTTGTAGGACGCCATGTCCGTCCGATCGATTGGTTAGCTAGAGTTAACCCGTTGTGTTTCTTTTTCTAGGATGGCCCCCCGCCGCGGCGCGGGGGAGGGAAGGAATCAACCATTCATTCATTATAGGGCTCCTCAACCAACCAACTATCTGTAATGCTCTCGCGAAGGCTGCTAACTCTGTCAATACCATTTGGTTTTGTACGTAGCATTCACACTACCACGCGTTCAATTCTTCATTCATATTATTTACGTGGGACTCGGAGAAAACAGCTTCCCCGTCTCTCTCAACCAAACTTCTCGTGTTTGTGTTTTGTTTTTTCATTCTTTTTATTTATATATCAGTAGATCCCAATTAAGGTCGCTTCAATTCATTGTAACTGATTAACTTCAGAGTTACTTGAAATAAGACGCGATGATGTTAGCAGAAAGAATCGCATCTGACGCGTTGCCTAAATCATGTTCAGCTCTCTTCTCAAGGGCTTGGTATTTTTGTTGGTCTTTTTAACTACTGGGCCTGCTTGCATGGGACGTTTACGTACGTAGGAAAAATGACTCTCTGCAAAAACGTAAACTTGGATGAAGTGGAGCAACTTCTGACAGAGAGACGACGACGACCCCGACGATGAGGCGGACTGGGACTGGGACTCGGACACGGACAGGGACATGAGAGCAACCAATCACTGCCACTACTACTGTTCATTCCCGCCCGTCATTAAAAGCTATCTCCAATCTGCCCAAAACGCCCTTGCTTCCCAATCATCACCCTTGGCCTCCTCCTTCGTCCCAAAACAACCCTTCGTTTTAGCCACAAGTCTCATCAAGTCGTACTTCGACAGGGGCTTAATCAGTGAGGCGCGCGCCCTGTTCGACGAAATTCCCCACAGAGATGTGGTCTCGTGGACCGCCATGATTGCCGGCTACACTTCTTGCAACGAACACGCCCTTGCATGGGATGTGTTCTGCAATATGCTTAAGAATGAAGCTGACCCGAACGCATTCACCATATCAAGTGTGTTAAAGGCCTGCAAAGGCACGAGGGACCTTTCTTCCGGGGCCGCGGTTCATGCCTTGGCTATCAAGCGTGGCATGGATGACGGGTATATCTACGTGGATAATGCGCTCGTCGATATGTATGCTACCTGTGGCGAGAGCATGAGGGATGCGTCCTTGGTTTTTCATGGTATTCCGGACAAGAATGCTGTGTCGTGGACTACTTTGATTGCTGGTTATACCCATAGAGGTCAGGGTCATGACGGGCTTCAAATTTTTAGGCAAATGCTGCTGGTAAGTTAAAAGCTAGAGATTATTAATTTTTAAGTAGTTTTTTTTTTTTTTGGTTGGCCCCCGGGGGGGGGGGAGGGGGGTTTCAATTTTCAGCATGGGATTACCATTTGTAGAGCAATGCCTAATTTTGTTGCATTTTTGTGGAAAACAGGACGGGGCAGAATCAGACCCTTATACCTTTTCAATTGCTATTAGAGCCTGTGCTTCAATTAGCTCACTCAATTATGGCAGACAACTACGTGCAGCCATAGTTAAACTTGGATTTGAATCCAATCTTCCTGTGATGAACTCTTTACTAGACATGTATTGTAGGTGTGGTTGTTTGTCTGGTGCAAATCAGTGCTTCCATGAGATGAATGAAAAAAATCTGATTACTTGGAATACCTTAATCGCAGGATATGAGAGATTAGATTCTACTGAAGCACTCTTTATCTTTTCACAGATGGAGTCAAAAGGTTTTAGTCCGAATTGCTTCACTTTAACAAGCGTAATAGCAGCCTGTGCCAATCTAACAGCGTTGAGTTGCGGACAACAGATTCATGGGGGAATTGTTCGCAGAGGTCTAGATGGCAATTTGAGATTGGCCAATGCCTTAATTGATATGTATGCCAAGTGTGGCAATATAAATGACTCTTATAAAATTTTCAGTAAACTTTCTTACAAGTGCTTGGTCTCTTGGACTTCTATGATGATTGGGTTCGGGGCTCACGGGTATGGTGAGGAGGCTGTTGAGTTGTTTGATGAGATGGTCAGGTCAGGGATCATACCTGATCAGATAGTTTTTATGGCAGTTCTGAGTGCTTGTAGTCATGCTGGTCTCGTAGACCAGGGCTTAAGGTACTTCAATTCCATGGTTATTGATTATAGGATCGAGCCCAATCAGGAGATTTATGGATGTGCTGTAGATTTGTTAGGCAGAGCTGGTAGAGTTGAGGAGGCCTATCAAATGATACAGAGTATGCCATTTAAGCCTGATGAGACTGTCTGGGGTGCACTTCTTGGTGCTTGTAAAGCGCATAAGCTTCTGAGTTTGGGCAAATTGGCGGCTCAGAGACTGATTGATTTAAGGCCAAATCTTGTTACCCCTTATGTGGTACTGTCAAATATTTATGCTGCTGAAGGTAAATGGGGTGACTTTGCAAGAATGAGGAGGTTGCTTAATAGAATTGGAAGAAAGAAAGAGACTGGGAGCAGTTGGATCGAGGTAAGAGACCAAGTCTATAGTTTTGTTGCCGGGGATAAGAAGGGTTGTCAAATGGAGTGCGTATATGATATTCTGAAATTGCTGATACACCACATGAAGGAACTAGGTTGTGTACCCTACATGGACTGCTTAATCCATGACCTCGAAGATGGAACTTGAACTAAAGTTGTCAAAAAGTAGCGAATGAAATTTCACCTTGGAAGGCTATATCATTCTCAGGGAACTCAGTTGCCTGCAGGCTACCACCCTTCAGGGAAAGAAGAAAAATTCGGTACCCTAAAAGCAAGGCAAATGCTTGGTTCAGAAGGTTACTCTGTGAGACAAAGGAAAAAGAGAGAAGTAATCCATAGCATAGCCCCCATATTATGGATTGGAGGAATCCGTTAAGACATCAAAGAAAGAAAGTGTGTCGTTGTCAGTGAGGACACTGATTTTCTTCTTGCATGCTGCAACACAATGTGGAGGAGGTCGTGTAACTACTAGCACCGAGATTTTTAGGATGCAGAAATATGTTTTTTTGTTTTTTCCTTTTTTTATCAGATTAAAACGTGTAGTTGCGACTTTTTGTTCTCTGATAGCAGAGAATATTTATTACTTCTCTACTTTTCCGTCAAAACATTTTCCAGGTACCCTCAAAATGAAAAGCTTAAACAAGGACCTTAATGCCGATGGACGCAACTGTTTGGTTTTGTACCTTTTCTTCACGCTTGAGTTTTTGTAGCATAAGCGATTGCCTGAAACTACTGAAACGTCCATTCTTCTATATTTCCCAGCTTCTTCTTCTTTTTGTTTTTTGTTGCAGATTAATTTCATTCTACCCCTCGGAAAAACGTATTTGTTATTGAACGCATTTACTGACGCTAACTTGTGTGAACACCATATTATCTAACAGAAAGTAAACAGATGTCACTTCGATAGAAATGCATGGCTATGTGTTCCCCGAAAAATAAGACAAAACAAAGAGGAGCGTGTGGCAGTGATGCACTTGGGCTATTACTAACTAGTCCTCTGTCTAAACATACGAAAGACAAACGGCCATCCGAGCCTCAGTCGTTAACCCATCTATCTTATAAATCTAGAGGCTCGCCATGGCATGCATAAAATATTTGCAGTGTTGAGTGACAACTAGAAACTAAAAACCTATAGCCTACTCATAATAATTCCAGGAGGAGAGAGGCCGAGGGGTGGTACACGAAGGACCAACAAGTGACTAAGTTGGGTTTCCACAACACAGAAAAAGCTAAAGGGCGTTACTTCAAAAATTTATCAGTAGAAGCAAGCACGCCCAATCCATACAAAGGTAGAGTAAGGCCATACAAATACAATTATAAATATAACCCGTACTCCTGAACAATGCACACATCGGCTAGATGGAGGCGGGGATGAAATCACAACCTCTGAACTCACACCCTGGCTCCCATAAAATTAATCTGCACAACTACATGCTTCCCGCACGTACATGGTTAATCGCCGAGATCCATTCTCTTTGACGAAGACACTTGATATCCTCCAATAGGACCACTAACTGATGTACAGAATCATTGTCTTGTTTGATGAAATTCTGGAGTCAAATACATGGAGCCAAATAAATGTTTTTCCATGCACGATACTACAGAACGAAATTAATGGTAGGATCTATCCTCTCGGGAGGCGCCATATCATTTGGAAAGATCAAAAATAAGCAGTATCTGTCTGCATGCCTACACCATGAACAGAGGCATGAATAAATTTATCGGAGACATTGTCTGTGAAACAACATTGAACTGCTAATGGAGTTTGAGGAGCCATATACAAAATCTCACCACTTCTGGATGCAAGTGATCCCATTCCTTTTCTATTTTTGCAGCAGGTTTGGAGACCCATTATTCACCCACCCCTGTAAATTTGCTTGTAGACATTCTAGTAGTTGCAATAATGGCACCAATAACCTCAGCAAACCTTTGCTCCCATCTGATGCAATCTCTGATCACTCAAAGCTGTTACAGTGATTGTTTGAAGCATCTTAGTAACATGAAACATATCGGCAATGGAATATGAATGGAATGGTAAATTTAAGCCACCTAACTTTCATAGTTATGACATAGAACCTTGTAAATGCATAAGATTATTGGATCCTCCAACCAACTTGGCTCCACATAGTGTCCTCCATCACATATGACTCTGTGATTAGGTCCCACCTCAGAAATGTCTCTTCGGAAAAATTGAACATTAACTTCCAGTGGAACGAGAAGGGCATAAACTACAATTCCAAGAGTATATGCGCTCACTATAGTCTTCTCTGGCATGCCAGCAGCATGCAGATGGAAGAGATGCACTTCTGCGGCTGCAGTGTAATAGGAGAAGCTCTCAGGGAAGAATGGCGGCAAGAATGTCGCTAATATTTGGAAACAATCCACTTTGCATATACTATATTCTACTACCAGTAGTCCATGCATGAGCAAGAACCTTTGTTAAAGTGGTGAAAGCGATGCCGATCTCTCACCACAATTTCACGATTAAAAGCTTGAGAAATAAACTTTGCTACATTGTGACAGTCATTGCATATACGCAAATTCTTCATTATTCTTATTGGTGCTGGTGGATTAATAGTGATAAGCCCAAAGGCAATTGCAAGCTTCTCGCTATGTCTAAACAAATTTGTTTCCTTCTCTTCTTCATCAATGTCAAGGAAAACCTCACTTGTGTCTGGTGAATAGCCTTCAATCTTTATTCTACTAGCTATTTCCTCCAACATATCCTCAATTTCTGCAATCTGCGGGTGTGAATTATCTCCTGCGAGAAACTCATGAACTGTTCCATGTGCTTCAATCATGCTACAGCCTGGAGTCTTCATCAACCCTTGTTGCATCATCATATCCCTAACCTCAAAGACATTGTCCCAGCTGCCTTTTGAAGCATATATATTGGACAGTAATACATGGAAGCCATCATGGTCAGGCTGAAGTTCAATTAGCTTCCTTCCTACCCTCTGCCCCATTTCATTGTCACCATACTTTTTGCATGCCCCAAGCAAGGCACCCCAAGTGGAAACATCTGGTGCCATAGGCATGCACCTAATGAGGTCCTCTGCTTCTTGTAGCATGCCTGCCCTACCTAGAAGATCAACCATGCATCCATAATGCTTAGAGTTAGGTTCTATTTTATATTCCTGAACCATGGAACTAAAGTAGCGGTGTCCCTCATCTACTAAGCCAATGTGTCTGCAAGCCCCGAGAACTGCAATAAAGGTTATCTCATTAGGCAATATACCACTTTCCTTCATTTCTGAAAACAAGTCAAGTGACTTGCTTGCTAAGCCATTCAATGCCAAACCAAAAATGAGGGCATTCCAAGTAGAAACCCCCCTTTCCTCCATCTCATGAAAAACCTCCAGAGCATTTTCGACACACCCAAATTTCATGTACATATCAATAAGGGTGGTACCCAGAATGACATTAATCTTTAGGCTATTCTTCCTTATATAGGCATGAAGCCATTTTCCTTGGTCAAGTGCTGACGAGTGTGTGCAAGCTGAGATCACACTGACTAGAGTCTGCTCATCAGGCTTAATTCCATTAAGCTGCATCTCCCGGAACAACTCCAAACTCTCGGCAAATCTGTCAAGTTGCACATAACCAGATATCATTGCAGTCCATGACACTATATCCTTTTCAGGCATTGAATCAAATAAAGCCTTGGCCTTTTCAACTTCTCCACACTTTATGTGCCCAGATATCATAGAATTCCAAGATATCTGGTCTAAGCAGAAACTTCCAGTAAACAATTTTTTGGCATCTGCTACTTCTCCACAACTTGAATACATGTGAATCAGGGCATTTTGAAGGTTGATATAAGAGTCAATCCCAATTTTTACTACCAAACCATGGATCAATGCCCCAATCTTAACTGCTGACAGGTAGGCACACGCAGAAAGGATGCTGACCAAGACAACCTCATCCAGCATAAACTTGTTAGCATTCATTTCCTTGAAGGTAATCAAAGCATCTTCATGCATGTCATTTTCCACATAACAAGAAATTAAAGCACTCCATGTCACCAAGTCTTTCTCAGGCATGGCATTGAAAACCTTACTTGCTTCTACAACATTTCCTTTCCTACCAAACAACACAATCATCGAATTGGAAGCAATTATATTCCTTTCTGGCATTCTATCATATATGCACTTCGCCTCCTCAACGTCCCCCATCGAAACACAACCTGCCAAGATAGAATTCCAAGAAACCAAGTCCAAAACAGGGCTTTCATCAAACACTTTACGCGCGTCACTTAAACTCCCACAAACTGCGTACATGTTCATCAAAGTGTTGTTCACATAAACATCTGAGCCGAAACCCACTTTCAAAATCTGACCATGAATCAATTTCCCTCGAAACTCAGCCAATCTAAGGGAACAGGACTGAAGTAAAATTGGAAAAGTATAATTATCAGGTCCGCCATAGTTTTCTAGCATCAATCTAAAAATACCCAGAACCTTATCTGGGGAGTTTCTTTGTATATAAGCTCTCATCATGCTATTATAAATGAACCCATTTGGGTTCTCAATGTGAGAGAAGACTCGATGGGAGTGATTGATGGGAACGAAGGGTAGATCGGTGGAGAACTTAAGAAGCCTACTTGCAGCAAAAGTGTCTTTGATGAACCCAGTGAGGATCATTTGAGATAGGATTTGATTGAACTGCTTGAGGTTTCTGCATTGGTGCAAATGGGTCTCCAAGATTTGTAGAGTTAAGGTTGGCCTCAAGGTGGGGATGGGATTGAAGCTGGAAGTCGATATCTTTGACAGCTGTTGAAACATGCTTTGCTCCGCTTCGGACTCATAGAATGAATGAGGAACCGGGGAATTGACGAGGCTGAAAACCGACTCGGGTTGCCTGCCCGTCTTTTGGTTTTGGCCGTGAAAGCGTAATCAAAGTAGGTAAACCACACGTTCAAGTAGCGTGCAATCCCAGTGTTTCGGAGGGAAGCCGAAAAAAAGAGAGAGGTCATAGTTCAGTAGTAGCCACGTGTTTTTCTCACCTCGCAAGTAGCCAAAATTTTCATCGATTGGTGCATTTATTGTGTACCAATTCAGGCACACACAACTGGAGAAGGTGCGTACATATGTTGGGTTGCATCGGCCGTTTCATGATTGACGGTCTCCCTTTCGGTGTTAATCAAATGGTTATTGTTATGGAAATGCACATTAGGCGTGAAATTATGACCCCATTAGCCAACACGTCCGAACACCAACAATTCCTTTGACCCCAAATAATAAGTTGTCCTTCTCTCAAAACTCAACTACGTAATGTAAATAACAAGTTATCATTTTTAAATAAAAAGTCGTATAATATATAGAAAACGAATGAAATATAATGAGGGTTAACCGAAAAAAAGAAGGAAAAAGAACAAAAAAAAAAGAGTGGAAGAGCGCATGGGCATGGGCCGCAATCCAATCTGAGAATTGTGGCCAGAGACCAGAGACGGCGAGGGAGTTGCATTATCAATTAAGGCTTAACATAACAGGGAATGCAAATACTATAAATGAAGAAGGAGAGAGAGAGAGAGAGAGAGGAGATGGACCTTCCGTCCTTTCCCAATAATTGTCTACGCCTCTCCCAATCCGTCTCTCTGTCTCTGTCTGCGTCTCTCTCGGGTCCGTCTATCTCTGCGCGCGCGCGCGCGCCACCGAAGTAGAAGTACAAGTAGAACAGTCGAAAGCCTTTCCATTTATTTTCCCCATACATACGCCCCGGAGAAAATGCCTCGGAAATCCGACAAAACCCCACAAGACCACTCCTTCGAACCGGGCTCAGTCGTCGAGATCAGCTCCGATGACGAAGGGTTCCGCGGCTCCTGGTTCTTGGGCACGGTCATCCGCTGCGCCTCCGCCAAGAACCCCGTCAAATACTTGGTCCAGTACGATACCCTCTTCGCCGACGAGTCGGGCAAGAAACCTTTGAGAGAGGTTCTTTATTCGGTACAGTTGAGGCCCGTGGCTCCCAGGGAGAAGAACAGAAAGTTCAACTTCGGCGAGTTGGTCGACGCTTACTATAACGATGGGTGGTGGGAGGGGGCAATCACGGAGGACTGTGGAGAAGGGAAGTTCGCTGTTTTCTTTAGGAGCTCGCGCGACCAGATTGTGTTTGGAGAGGCTGACTTGAGGTTGCATAGAGAGTGGTTTAATGGGGAGTGGAAGCCGCCGTTGCCGCCGGAGGAGAACGAGGTGCCGAACGGGGAAAAACAGGTGCGTTTCGTCTTCTTCTTCTTCTTCCTCTTTTTTTTTTTTTTTTATTAAAAAAAACAAATAAAAAAAAAGTGGCTTTTATTTCTCTGTTTTCTTGGAAGTATTTCAATGAAATTGCCTGGATGGTATCCGAACATGGGCTATGTTCCTTTAGCGTAAAGAAGAAGAAGTTTGAAAAGTTTCTGCCTTTGAGCTATCGTAATCTACAACCAAGAAACTATTTTGTTCCGATTGCATTTTGATTCTTGATAACAAGATTTTGTTTTGATGCAATACACGATCAACGGCTTGTGATATGCTGATAAAGCTACAATTCCAAAGCTGAACCAGTTGTGCCTTTTTGACAACTACCGGTAATGAATGCACTGTTGTGTTATTAGAGATCTGGGATTAGAAACCTTAATTCACCAAGCTTAAGATGAAAAATTTTAAAGATTTCACTTTCATAGTCTTTGTTTCTCTACCCTTAAATGCTGTTTTGATTCAAACAATTAAATGCTATTTTGATCGAAAAGAAAAGTTATCTCACTGCCAATGGGTAGTTGTTTGGTGGTTTCATGCTTAATTGATATTATCAGCGCCTTATATCTTGTACTGCAGAAAACTACAAGTCGAGAGGAAAATGGCAAAGTAATGACAGAGGAGAAGACTGCCAGTCTGACAACTTTGTCATCAGAAGTGAAGCTTAGGGAAGCAAAGAGACGGAAGAAATTAGGATCAGAGGAGGCACCTAGCGCCGTGGATGCAAAGGCTGTAGATAAAGTGACAAAGAATAAGTTCAGCAAGGGAATGCTAGTGGAGGTTTGTAGCAATGAAGATGGTTTTGAAGGTGCTTGGTTTGCTGCAACTATTATTGAAGCAGTTGGAAAGGACAAGTATCTTGTTCAGTATCACAGCTTGAGAACTGAAGATGACACTGATTTTTTAAGGGAAGAGATCAACGACTGGAACATAAGGCCTTCTCCACCGGACACTGTAGTTGTTGATCGCTTTAAATTGAAGGAAGAAGTTGATGCCTGGTATGGTGATGCTTGGTGGGAAGGCACGATCAGTAAGGTTCGTCGTGATTCAAAATACACTGTGTACTTTAAGTACACTAATGAGGAATTGATGTTTGAGCACTCTGATTTAAGGCTGCATCAGGACCGGATAGGTGGAAAATGGGTGACAGCTTCTCAGGTATGTTCTGGATATTTAAAGTAGACATTTTTGTGGCAATTTTACTTAGATGTTGCATAGAGCTTTTTAGAAGCTGGGAAACATTACCTGGTATGCGTAGGTTTTCTGCATTCATTAGAAAAGCTAATTTGGTCAAACCTGAAGGCAAATGAGTTATGAAACTGAATTTTGGACAGCCTTCGAGTGGAAATTCTTGCATGTTCCCAGAATTTAGTGGATCACTGTTGGAGCCAGTTGATTCTTGAGTTCAGTTAGATACTGGGGCCTGAGAAGTTTGAGGGATTTTGACACTCTTTTGGATTCCATGTCAGGATTGGGGCTTGTTATGCAAATAAGGATGTAGTGCAGTTTGGCATAAATGGGAAAGGAGGTATTAGTAAACGGATTTTCAGTGTTTGATTTGTAGCCCCTGTTACAGTATGGTTGATGATGGATAGGCCACATAATTTTTATTTCTTTTTGAAACTTTCATTTGACAATAATTGTAAACATGGGGCTAACTTCTGTAAAACAATTTCAGGTTCTATAGATTTGATTCCTGGAGGAAGCCTGAGTGGTTTGCCATGAGCACCTGCATACTTGCTGTACAAACGGTGATTGTCAGTCTCATCCATGTCCTTGCTCATGGCCTCTTGTAGCGATGGAGATGTCCTAAGCTTTCTTGCATGAAGAATTGTGCGCCTGTGGCTGCTGCCCCCTTATCGAATTGGCGTAAGCCATTTCTGCGTGCCCATTAAGAATTGCAATCTCTTAAGAGCCTTGGACAGCTGTGATAAAGAACCAAGAAGTTAGTTACTGACTTTGTGCCATTGGATGGACCCTTTGGGAGTTTGTATCTACATGATATGGCTTCTTGCTTGCCTTTTGCTCTGATTTTGTCGATGTGCGCGTACACTAGTTCTTGAATTGTTTCTCGGCTCGTTATCACCAGGTCACAGGTTTGCTATTGCAAAGTAAATATCACCTTCTAAATGGGCGGTTATCCAAATCGACAAGTTGTCCGCTAAACATGATCCATGCCCGGAAGGTTTCTTGAGGAACCTATTATCGTAACTTGGTCAGTCTATTGCTACGTGTACGTCACCCTCCTCTCGGAAGGGGTTGAAAGAGTTGAATGCATGGTGTTAAAAGCTATCCTAATCCCTAACCCAAAAAAGGTAAAAAGAGAGAGAGTGACCTTAGTCGGCTGAGAAAGTGGCAGATTATCGTCTCAATGCAACTTACAAAGAGTTGGACGAGCAATTAAAAACTCCAGTAAATGCTAAACTGTCTCGTTCAATCTTAAATCTTTCTTTATCCAGTAAGCCTTGTGTCCTCCTACTTAGCGGATTCCTAGTTGAAATCTTAAAATTTCAAGTTATTGGTTTTTTAGACGCCTACTTGAGAACAGTTAATAACTCGTATTACGATGCATTAAGTTCTACTTTAGGCCATTTAGTCGATTTGGCTTCTGGAGCCTTGTGACCTAGCTCCCACCCAGCTTCTGTCATCCAAGAATATTAAAGAAAAAATCTGTTACAGATCATAAGGCCACAAAACAACTAATAATCGAAGGTGTTTGTACCGTCCACACAATGACTAATGTCTGCACCTGTATGGCTGTAACATAATTGAGCCATAGAACTCCTTCAAAAATTTTAACTTAAGTTCATTGCCAGTAGAGGTATTAAGATCCAAATACATTGAAAGGGCCAGCGAAGATAGATTCAATAAGGAAACGAGGAACCCTTTAGTCGGAACTCCGCTTTTTAATTAGAAGTAAGACTTAGCTAAACCTCCTTCGCTCCCACAGCAGGAGCATCCACTCCCTTGACTTATTTGGTTTCTTTTTTAACATCCTTGGCTTCTTTAGAGTCTTCAATCTGAAAAGCTGACACATGGAAGGACCTGTGGAGTCCCGCAGGAGTTTGGAAAGTGATCTTACCAGTAGGTGGGTCATCCACGTAGATGTCACTGAGCGTGACCCAAATCAAGAGCTCCTTGGTCTTGACCCCGGTCAGCTTCTTTATCTTGTTGGCCTCAGCAATGGCAGTGACTTCCTGTGCATAACTCACCAGCTTCCCAATCTTCTCAAACTTGTGAGTTATGCTCTTCTTCTGCTTCAACCAGACAAAACCCGTCTCCCTCACAATCCCACATTCTTCAATGTCAAGTAGTGGCAAAAGCCCATTGGGCAACCCTATTTCTGTGAGCAATTGCTTTGATTTCTGCTGGCACATTTCATCTCCATGGTAGATCTCATCAGCCTTGGATTTGATCTCTTTTGTCACCAAAGACATTTTCTTTCCTTCAAACTTGTTCTAGACTTCTTTCTGGTTATTACTTCCTGGGGCTAGTTGAGGCAAGGTAACCTGCTATGTTATATAATATTGAAGGTCTGGATTTACCCTTTGCTTTTCACTAAAATTGTACAACTACCCTCATAAATAAAAGCATCTCGGCCACTTAACTACCCCATTATATATTGCTGTGGTATATAATATTGAAGCTCTAGATTTAACCCATTTTGTTCACCACAACAGCTGGTTACCAGCCCTCACCAGACCAAACTTCAATGAGTATGCATTTACTGAAATAACTAGAGACGTACTTATTGAGGTTTGGTCGGGTGATGGCTGGTACCCAGCTGTTTGGTGAGGGCAAAGAACAGAACTATTGATGTTGAGGCTAGTCATCAGGGGATGGTCGAGGAGGTAATGCAGGGAGATGTGAGGCCAAAATCTCCCTACCTACATGCAGAGCATTATTTGGTTAGCACTAAGGTTGATTATTACAGAGCGATGATGGATTATGGATTCCAAGGTATGCGGTAGACATTCATCAACGAAATCTAAACCAAACGCTTGTCTACGAGATCTTGCTTAACAAGGGGATTTTATGCGGATTCTGAGGTCAGAGAGATGAGAACCCACCATGAGTGGGTCGGGAGGAGTGTGCAGTTGGAAATTGACCATCTCTTCAAGGCGATTCCTTACACTAAATGGCTTTTTTGTTTTTGTCGCTTCTATGCATTCACTCATGCCCTCTCACGTAGTGGCATGGTTTTGTTCTCCGATACTTCTTTTTTGTTTTGAACTTTCGTTACAAGAAATTTGTGCTTGCATATAGTAATCTTTGTACTCGCAAGTAAGCCATGACATTTTTTTGTTTCTAATGACTCACTCATGTTGGGCTCATGTTTCACATTGGTATTCTCTCTGCCATTCAATTCAATTATGGCCTCTCTCTCTCTCTCTCTCTCTCTCTCACATTCTTAGCGTAATAGAGGTGATTATTCAGAAGTAACTGAGTGTGCACTATAAAAGACACATTGTCCCAATAGTTAATATTTTGCTAAGCCTTGTACCTCAAGTTTTGTCTGTTTTTCAGTTTGGAACAGTTATTCAAATTCTTGCACTGCTTCTAAAATAGTAAATAGCAGTATCTCCAGGATTTATCTCTCTCAATGATGTGCCGTGTTGTATTATCGGGGATATTCCACGGTTGTGGTGCTTCGCCAAGTGTTGGCTTTCAGTAAGTTTAAGCCACTATCGGGGATTAAGGGTGGCGAAGTGTTTGTAATTTCCTCACAAGTTGGGGTATTTCTGCATTTTGATTTATAAGATAAAAGGTGATCATGATGTTTTTCGATCGTTTAAGCCACTATAAATGACTCATTCTATCGTTTTCCGATCATTTTCAACTCAGCATAAGTAAGTGCTCCAGATGTTTTTCTGATTTTGTATCCAAAGCTTCTAGCGATTGGAGGTAATTAACTAAGGCTGAAACTAGCCATCAATTTTTATTATTTTTTTATTTTTTGGTGGGTCGAACTCATGCAGTTTAGAGAGAAGAGAAAAGAAATGACTTTCTGTTATTACTTGTTTTCAGCCTTAGTTATATCTATTAGTCACCGCCTAACCCTACACCACACACTCACACAATCCTAAATTAACCAACTAATACTAGGTTCCCAACACACACACACACACACACACACACAAAAAGCCCCCGACTTCACACGATAAAATAAGATAAAAACCGAGAAAGAGATTGGATTAGGTACCTGAGAATTGAGAATTTCAGAGAGAATGAGAGAAGTTCAGAGGAAGATTTCTTCTCCTTCGCGGCTTCTTCTTCTCGGGACCGTGTGCGTCAGATTATTTGATTTTAGGGTTTTTGGACCGGAGATTACGCGTTTTATTTATTTTGGGGTTTTATTTGTTTTTTTTTTCTCTTTAATAATAAAAAAAAATGTCTCCCATATATCTTACTTAAAAAGTATTTTTCACAATTTTAATTTTGGGCCTTAAACCAAGTAATTATTTCGAATCTACCCCTCGTAGTTTCGTGTTCTTTCAATCTTACCCGTCGTGCTTTGATTTCTTTCCAAATTTCAATCGCATAGTAGGAGATTTTGAATGATAAAAAGTCGACCTTACCCTTTTTAGTTTGTCTTGCAAGTTCTGTTAAACTTAATTTGTCATTAGGAGTGTGCAACACGCGCGCGCGCGTGTTTATTTTAGAGACATGAAGTATTACCGTATCAGATGGATGGTTCGCATAATGTCTTCACCTTCTCCACCATTCCAATACCGCCGAACGAATGAGAGGCAATTCACGTAGCCACTTTGCCTAATTTGCTATTGATTATCTGTCTCCCCCCCCCTTTTCTCTCTCTCTCTCTCTCTCTCTCTCTCTCTAGATTCATTGTAAAGAAGTGATACGTGACCGTCAGATGGGGACATTGTAGGATGTTTCCTTCCAGGTCACCACCAAAGGATGAAAGGTGGGCTTCCCTTGCAGGTAAAAGCCACACTCGGGAGCATTTTGCCGTGCCTGCATGCGAATCCTTGCCAGGCTGCGAGCCACCAACAGTTTTTTTTTTTTTTTTTTTTTTTTTTTTGAGAAAAGTGAACCACCAGCAGTTGGAAATAAATAAATAAAATATATATATATATATATATATATATAAAATATCAGGACTAACGACCATTGAGGTTTCATAATTGCCGTCTGCCTTGTCCTTGGGGCCAAGTTAATAATGGCTCTTATTATTATTAACATTCCACGCCAATACATATGCCGCTCCAACCCACCCGCCTACTCAGTCTATCTAAATCTGCCAGCAGGCAGACAATACCCTTGGTCGTCGTGTGCCTAAGTCTTGCATCGTCGGTTAATGGGTCGGGCGTGCCCTTGGTTCCCCAGTTTGAGAATATCCCTGTGAAACCGAGAGAGATTGACGGACGGATGATTCATAGCCTGCGCTTTTGGAAGTAGAGCATTTAAACAAGATGGCCTGAGCTTTTTCTCAAACGAAAATTCTGTCTTTAAATTTCACGACAAAGGTCAACAGAAGGCAATGAAATGAATAGCTATAATCCATCCACGTTAACCCACCCAAAGAGTGCAACGGTGTCTCATTGACTTAGTTCTCAGTCTGATACACTTGAACACAATTTTTAAGATAAGTAGCCAAAGAACGCTACCCTATAAAAATATAGAAATACAAAGCCGGTTGAAAACTTCAAGCAAAGCTTTTAAAACACTTTCGATAAATTGCATAAACTAACAAAAAGCCTGAGTGCCAGACTGAAAAAACCCTGACCCTTGGCAGAAAATGTAGGGTTTAAAATTGCAGTTCAAGTGAGAACAACTGCCAAAGTCTGAAAAGCTTTTCTCAGACCACCATATTAGCCAAATTTGAAGCCACCCATGGGAACATTGGGTTGGTTGCTTCCAAAGGCAAAGACTTGTTGATTCGGAACCCCACCACCTTGTGCATTCTGCTCTTCTTCTTCTTCTTCTTCCTCAGCCCAGTATCTTTCCAAGATCTTCACAGCCTTCTCGTAAATCTCGTTGTTATCGTGGGTCTGCAGATTTTCAATCTTATCCAATCCATCACATTCATCAATCATTTGAGCATACAAGTTGGCCCCACTATTCATTCCCATTTCCTTGTCGGCTTCACCAACCTTGAGAATGTTCTCCAGACCCTCAAGGCACACTGTCACAATCCTAGGGTCTGGACACACTAGAAGATCACAGAGAGGCTTGATGCAACCTTGGCTCACCAGAAATCTGTGAAATACCGGGTAGTGCTAATGTAGGATTAGTTTATACTGTTACATGCTAAATATAATGCAAATTTTTCATATGAATACATTGGAGAGGTTATATCCTTAAAGCTCTGGATCCACTAACGTGCTATTCCCAGGATCTGTAGTTATACTGGCTGTTTATTAATTACTTTAATGCAAAAATAATCATTACAATGGTGGTGTTAGCTGTGGTAAAATATAAGAAATTGAAGTGCTCAGAAGAAGAGACAAGATTACTGAATAGATAGCAAACCACAGAACACAATCTATCTGACCAGGCATATTGGAGAAGAGGACCAAACAGAATATGAGGAATGGATGTACCGTATTTGTTCGTGTGATCCTCCAGATGTAGCATTAGAAATAGCCCAGGCAGCCTCCTTCTTAATCTCAAACTCTGCATGTTGGAGAAGATGCACGAGAGGGAGAATAATATTGGCTTCGATAACAGCCTGTTCCACAATAGTGTAAACCTGAGTTATTATAAGTGACAAAGCATCATTTATGTAGAAAGGCCCTACATTCCCTTCCAAGGTGCTGGCACATTAGATTCTCCCAACTACAGTCAGGTACTTTGATTATAATCAGATTTATCACATCTTTAGTTAATCAAATATTAAAATTCAAGGATAACCATGCAACTGTATTTATCATTTTATTCCACTTTTTTTTTTTTTTTTGGGGATAAATATTCCCCTGCATTATCTGGTTCACATGAATTCACAAAAAAGATGTACAAGTAGGCCTGCCCATTCAGAACATATACAAAACCGAACCATCCTACCAACTTAGGTTTCAGTTCATTTTGACCATGGTAACAGAACTGTAATTGAACCAGACTATGATCAAGTCTATATACAAGACAGTACATTTCATTACTGCCAAACCTGTGAGAAAAAGTATTTCAGCAGCCATAACCTAATACCTGTATTTGTGTTCTATTTCCAGCTGTGACATTTGAGATTGTCCAACAAGCTTCTTTCTTGATACTCTTTTTATGATTTTGTGAGAGGAGTTGATAGAGACAAGGAAGAGCCTGATTGTCAATTACAAACTGAAAAAATGCAAGAGTTGTAATTAGTTGCCATCAAGGGAAAGAAAGTACACAAATCCATTGGAGGTACACACACAGAAGATATTTCCAGCAGTTGTTCAATTCAAATAGGTTCACTTGCCCATATGATTTAAAAGAAATTAAATTATTCTTACAAAGCATAAAAAAATTAAAATGAACTGCAATACAAGAAAAAGAATACAACACCCCATACAAAATTACTGACCAGTTAACAGATAAGGGAAGTACCTGAGTCTGAGCATCATCCCCAGTAACTACGTTTCCCACTGTCCGGAGAGCGGGTATAAGGACTGTGGCTGATGGATGACTGGCAGAAACATGTTTAGGTTAACAACAGTAACCACATTACCACTTAACTAGCAGTAAAATAGGATTTTCATGTGATTTAGAGATGGACAATGTGTTAAATGGATTTGCAAGGATGATTGTGAATTCAATTCGAAAGCCTTTGTACGTGAAAAAGGCAAAGTGACCCTGCAACTTACAGCAGAAGCTCCACTAGCCGTTGACAGACACCTGCTTCAATCACTGCCTGAATTTTATCATTTGTGCCATCTGACAGATAAGAGAGGGCCCAGCAAACATCTGTTAGAACTTCTTCATCATTCAAGTGTATAAGTTCCCGCAGAATTGGCAATGCAGGCTTCACCTGGCATAGCCCAAGAATGAGTATTATAACCACCGATGGTAATGAACCCTTATGATCAGATATAAATGTCAATTATCATTTGAATGTCCACTGGACTAAATTTGTTAAATTTACTCTAGCAATGGAATGAAAATGCAAGGCTATATCTCGCTCCACACCTGATCAAATGGTGTTGGCGGCTTCCCACGACAAAAATTAGATAAAGTCCAAGTAGCATTCCTCAGCATGGACAGTTTTGAGTGCTCATTTAACTGAGCTAGCAATGGCATTAAGGCCCCATGACCAAGAACAAGGTCCCTGCAACTTGGGGAGTCACCAGCAACATTACCCAAAGCCCATACCGCCTAACCAAAAAAGCAAGTAGTCAAAGGTTGTAAGCACTATGGTAGCCAAAGCAAAAGAAAAAAGCTTTCAACAGAACAGACTGAAATAGTAATATGTTCAAGCAATAAATGGTTCAAATTGAAAATGGAAGAATTCAAATGAATGTGATTGACATGATAGAAAACAGAAGGGGTTCCAAGGTAGATTGTCTTTCAATACACTTTCAAATAACTATTTCAAGATTGACCTCAAATTCAGTCAATTATAAAATCAATCTAGGGTAAAAAAGAAGCACCTGCTCTCTGACATCATCACTTGCAGAACTAAGAAGCTGAACAAACATGGGAACAGCGCCATGCTCAATGACAATCCTAGTGTGCTCTGATGTCCCAGATGCAACATTTGTCAAAGCCCATGCAGCCTCAAACTGAAGTTCAAGTCAAAGTTAATACTCGTAAAAGGTTAATTTCTCTAAACAAGTCACTCAAAGAAGATATACTTGCTCTAAAGTGTCCTTACTTGTAGTTGGGGCAGATCAAGCCGTTGAAGAAACTCAACAAACCGTGGCACAACACCTGCTTTAATTACTTCATCAATAGGTGGACTACGCTCTGCTCAGTAACATAGAAAGAACTAAAATTTGTCAATGCTTAGTGA
Source organism: Bruguiera parviflora (assembly GCA_019804595.1). Taxonomy (NCBI): domain Eukaryota; kingdom Viridiplantae; phylum Streptophyta; class Magnoliopsida; order Malpighiales; family Rhizophoraceae; genus Bruguiera; species Bruguiera parviflora. The sequence continues at coordinate 281,516 of CM034044.1, forward strand.
GCAATTTTCTTCACAATCAGGAAAACACATATCCTTCTAGAGTATGATCATGTACGCACCAATAGATAATAGCTTTCTAAACTGAGTGGTTGCTTCTAATTGTAACTGAGGGTCATCAGACCACACTCCTTGAACCATAACAGGTATACTCTCAAGCTGTTGGACAACAGAAAACATAGATATTAATTGCCAAGTTTGCAATTGTTTAGTAGAGTCAAAGCAACAATAACAATAACAAAATCAAAGATTTACTCCCAAATCTAATTTGAGACAGTTGCATAAACCTTTCCTTGTCATTTTGTTCAACTATTCAATGGGAGTTTGGTGTGTGATGTAGGTATCCTAAATCCTTCCTAAACAAAGATTCCAGAGTCAAATTGAGTCATCCTCACACTCTGTTCTCACTATCCATTTGAAATCAGTCCCCTCCTTGTAATTGGAGTATTTGTAGGTCAATGTTGAACATGTCCACACCAACACAAAGATCACTCCCTCAACTCATATGCGATGGGGGCTACACATACTTTGCTATGACTATCTTCGTTTCTAATTTGGTCCTTCCTGAAGTGTCCACAAATCCATCTAAGCATTCTTCTAAATGAAGCATAAACATCCAATCTGGGAAGTCAGAAATCATTTAATGGAACTAAACCAAACCTAAACAAATTTTCTTAGATTTCCATGCAATCCATGGCTAGTATATGCTATGCCAACAGATAGACAGCTTTGTAACGTCCAAATCACTTAGTTTGGAGATGTACCACGTTTCTGGGGATGCAAAAGGGGGCATTTGTTATACATGGCATCAACAATGAATGGGCAAAACTAGCATAACAATTTGGGAATAAATGAAGTCGAAGCATCTAAATCAGCACAGAAGCATCAGATTTCAAACTAGCAGTAAAAGAAAAACCAAAGATTTTGAAGACCCATTAACCAATCTACGTGCTAAAAATATACAAAAAGAAAAAAAAAAAATCTAAAAACAACAGTTTCGGAAACCAAGAGAGCCCTTCCCCTTAATTGGGGTTCTATGCACCCAATTATTGGGAAAAAAAAAGAAGAAGAAGAAGAAAACCCAACAGAAATGAGTACTTGTAGATGACAAACTCAAGTCCCAATCCAGGATTTGACGCTATTTTCTCCCCTTATTCTCGCGATCTCTCTCCCTCTGTCTATATATATATCCAATAAATCGATTTACAAAGATAGAGAGAAAATAAGGGGGGGGGGGGAAGGGGAGAAAGATACCCGCTTTTCGATGGCGGAGGCATTGATAGAAGGGTCGAGGAGGAGCTGCTGCTGCTGGTGGGACTGAAGGAGGAGGCCTTCTCTTCGTTTCTTCAAGAGATTGTCCTCACGCTTGTTCTTCCTGATCTCCACCAGAATGTCCTCCCTCCTCCTCCTGGCCTCCTCCGCATCCACCCCAGTCTTATACGCCTTCTTCCTAACCTCTGTTCTCGAGTTCGGCCTCAGCGACATTGTTTCCTTCCGGCTTCCCAAATGGAATGCTCAGTTGCGGTTCTACAAAATGTCAATGGCGCAGGAAGAGAAAGACGATGGAGAGAGGAAGAGAGGGCGTGTGGGGCGGCGTGGGGCCTCAGGGGGTGTGGGAAATGCAGTGCTATAAAACCCGACCCGGACCGGCCCGAACGGTCGGATCGGTGACCCGTCGAAAGGGTTACTGGACCGGGTCGGGTTAGTTAAAAACCGCTTGAAATATTGAACCGGAAAAGATGGGCTGAGCTGGCCGGATTTTTGAAACTCGGTTGACCCAAAAAATCGGATGAACCGGACCGGGTCTTTGTTTCGGATAAACGGCATCGTTTAAGCCAGAAACGTCTCTCTTGAGGAGTTGAGTCTTCAACCGACAGGGCTGGCCTTCTCGGTGATTAATTCGAAGGAAAACGATCCGTCGTCCGATTTCAACTCCGGAGACCAGAAGTACTTGCAGTCCCCAGCTGCCAAGATGAAGAGTACGCCCCCCCCCCACCACCCTACTTCTTCTTTCTCGGCTCTGTTGGGCTCGTTCAATTTCTCTGTGTCTGTTTTCTTTTCTTTTTTTTTTTTTCTTGGATATTTTGTCTCTAATAAACAGGAAGACGAACAGAAACCATGGCGACGGTTGATGGGTGCCAAGGAAACACGCCGGCGGCCGCTCTGGCTATAAGCCCGTCCAAGCAAAGCGTGCCTACTGCAAAGACCGTTGACACCCAGTCCGTCCTTAAACGGCAAGTTTTATACCTTTTATATATATATATATATATATAATTCTTGGTTTGGGTTCTGTTGAATGGACTCCATATATATTATATGTGATCTCAGATCTTGAACTGGGGTTTTGTAAGGTGGCCTCTTGTTACTTGATTCTTAGTCACAACTTTTGAGTCAAAACATCAAAGTAGGAAGCGCCAATGCCTGTCTCTCCCGCGCAGCTAATTAGCAATTTCACTGCATTTCCAATGCCAATGACTCAAATTAACTAGGCTGCATAGAAACTCAAATTTAATGAGCAAACCCACACAAATGCATCCTCCCTTGGCGGTCTTGCACATCTGTACAGCTGTTGGCCCTTAACTCTGCGGTATAATATATAAGAATATTGTCATATACATACAAAGAATGTGTGGAATGTATGTTGATTTGTAGTTTGCAGGTGCTAACAATTTTCTCTTCTTTCTTGGGTATTTTAATTAAATTTATAATTCTTTTCCCAATTATGTGCTGTCCTCTTCAAGTAAGCGAGGCTTCTTGACCCCATACGGTGATATGAATTTGCATTGGATTTGGGTTAATAGCCTAGTTTCTTTTTTGTAGCTGGCTTGTCATTTTCTTACAAGAACTGTGCTTTTGATTCTCTGTTCTTCTCCTAGTACGGCTGCCTCAATACTTGGATTAGTCTTGTTAATTCCAGAGTAGAGCGTGATTGCAGATATTCTTATGCGTGTTTAAAATTATGTTAGAATGTAGAGTTTAACCATCAATTATGTGGACCTCTCTGCAGTGCTACAATGGACATAAAATATGTTGTACTTGTAAAATGAAAAGATACATTCTTTCTTGGCTGACAGTTGACACCCCACTGGTCTTGGTTGAGGTGGAAAAATAAAATGATGGAAGAATGAAAAAGAGAAAATGAGCGAAAGGCCTTTTATTTAATGAAAGAGGGCTTTTCTATCTTTTTTTTTTTTTTTGGTTACAGAAGATGTATCGAGGCCTTTATTTTAATTGCTAAGCCAAATCCCATTGATGTCCCTTTTAGGAGTATCTTGCATTCTAAAGCTAGTACAACCTGTTGATAATCAAGTTACAAATTCTTCTACCTTGTTAGAATGCATATTTTAGTACTTGAACTTTGATGTTTCATAGATTTTTCTGATTTGATTTGTTAATTTAATTTTAAGACTATCTTTGAACTGTTTTTCCAATTTAGCGTTTCTATGGATGCAATCGATGATACATGGCATTTCTCGCGTATCTGTACACCTTCCTTTTGTCTTCCTTACTAAAATTAAGTTGGCTACAAGTATAAATCGGGACTATTTCAAGTGGTCATATCATGCTGTATTGCACAACCTGAGAAGGACCTACTTCTCAAATTGCTACAATGGATGGCCGGCCAAGGATATGTTGTTGATTCATCAACAAGAAGCCTGATCCTTAGAAATTCTCACTTATTTGGTCGAGAGCTCATTGCAGAGATCTTGTCTAAGCAGCACATGATGTCAAAAGTTTTTGAAATCTCATTGGAGGATGAGTACACAAGAACTTTGGAATTGAGATACAGGTACCAAATTTGAAAATTATGATCCTTTCACTCGGGAATTTAGCACTTTGAACTCAATGACTCCTGCAGTATATTCATTTTCTAGCTGGCACCTTGTTTCTTCGGTAATTCTTTTTCTTCATAATTAACCTGGTTAACTCACTGAGTGAGCCAATGATCTAGTGACCAGTCATTTCTCCGAGTCAACGTCTGGGCAGACTTTTATAATTATGGGGAAATATATCATTCTGTCACACGAGTTTGAGAGACTTTTTTTTTTCTTCTTCTTTTTCGGATTTATCTCTTTCTTGTTTCCAGAACCATTAAAAACATTCAATTCCGATTTTTTTTTTTTAAATTAAGTGCCCCTAGCAATTTTTTTTCCTTATTTTATTCATACTATCAAACTCATAAATAAATAAATACATACATTATATGTATGTATGACCAAAGATATATATATATATATATATATATTAAATAAATAAATATTCCAAAACTCTGGAGAACTCTTAAGGAGTGAAAGAAAGGACTCTCCTAAACTGCATCAAAGTATTAGTATAAGCCATCAAATTAATAATAATAATAATAATAATAATAATGACTGTGCAAGTTCATTAAATAAAAAAATTAAAAAAAAAAAAAAGATCATATGGGAATCAAATTAGGAGAGGAGCAGTGGTTCCACAGCACACACTGGCGCAGGCACAGGCACAGGCATGCATCCGTATAGACAAAACCACTTAATAATATAGTAATGATTAAATGACTGATTTTATATATTGTATTTTAAAATTTTTATAATTATAGTTATTTTATAATAAATTAATTTAATATATTGATTTTGTTAATTAAATTTAATTTATATTAAATAGTTTTTATTAAGTATAATTATTGAACGGCCACTTATATATTATATAGTAAGTGTATTTTTTTTATCACCAAGTTATTAAATATATTGGTGTTATATAAATTTTATTTTTTAAAAAAATAATAAAATAAATATTTTAAAAATATATATTATAAAAAGAGAGAAAAATAATTATAAGTAATTTTTTTAAATTAAAATTTATATTACATCAATAAATTTAATAACATAATAATAAATATATATTTTTTATTATGTGTGTCACGTGAGTGACTATATTTAACAATATATATATATAGATATTAAATATAAAGTGAATTTAATTAACATAAACAATATATCGAATAAATTTTTAAAAAAATGATGATAAAATGAATATAATTAGAAAAATTCTTAAAACACAGGGAGTCGAATTGAGCTTTCTACGAATACCAATCACTGAAACTTGGCCGTCAGTTTCGCTGACCTGGGAATTGCATTTTGAGCAACAAATCAACCGAACGTAGAGGAAGGGAGGAAGTTAGGAACAACTGCTCGAGGTGCAGGGGAGAAATTAAGTTGAAAAAAGGTTCATCCCGGTGTTGGCTGCCCACGGCGTTGCAAAACTGGATGGGGATGGGGATGGGGATGGTCGAAAGATTGAAATTTCATCGTATCAAAAAATGCAGCGAGGATTGGGCTTTGGCAAATCCTCGGAAATTTCATCATATCATCGGAGATTTCCGCGTCTCCGATGTTTAGTGGCCGAAATTTGAGCCCTTTCTAATAAACCCAATGGCCCAGACAAAATGTTATAAAAAAAAAAAAAACGATGATCGGAGTTTTTGAGTCCAAGGTTGGAGATCGCCGGCGTGGTGCCCGAACAAATTTTCGAAGTCCTCTCGAAAGTCTCGCGCATTTTTCTGTCCCACGACCCAAAAAAAAATTTCAAATCTTCGGTAGCGCACAAATTCTCTTTCGGCGGAATTAAATTGTTATTTTTTAACAAACACTCTGATGTTTCCAAAGAAAATATTTTAAGTCAAAAGAAATATAAAATCTATAAAAATAAAAAATCTATTATTTTTCATTATGTAAAATTTGTTTATATTTCATTTTACAATTTACGCTCTAATAAATTTTATAATCAACAGGGAAAAAAATGATATTATAATATGCAGAAAAAAATAATTATTATGTTCCCTCCAAAACGTTTAAGGCGAGAATTTGGTGGTTTTCTGTGATATCATAAAAGTTCGAAAAAACAAAACAAAAAAAAAAATAATAATAATAATTAAAACCAATGTCAAAGGAAAAGGACGGCAATGGGCAATGCCCCAGCCAGATTTTGAATTTGTGTGAGAGCAATCATCGAAATTTCCCACCGCCCGCCAAACTCAAATTGCCTAAATTTGACCTCACGACAGAGCCGGAGGTTTGAATGTGCGCGCCCCCCTCCCCCCACACCGCGACAACACCCCGGGGGACTCCCGCGGGTCTAACATCGGACGGCTGAGATTGGAATTCTAAGTAATAAAGTATAGTAACTTGCTGAGTCCTACACGCACAAGCTCAGCAAGTTTCGATTAGACGCGAGCGTACGCCACAATTCCCCTCTTCCATCACAAAAGCTCCTTCCACAGCGTGCGCTCGAGTCCGAGGTAGTGTGTCAAGAGACGGGCACAGCAACAACCGAGAATGGCGAGAATATGGTCGGCGGCGATGGCGCTCGGGTGGTTGGATTTCGACTTTTCTCTCGCCCTCCGGTGGCCGCAGTTCCTGTCGGCGGTGTCCCAGTCGTACTTCGTCAGCCCCAGGTGGGTCCCCCGCGGAGTGCTGAATTGGGATCCGAGGAGGTGGCCCGGGCTAGCTTTCTCCGTCGTGGACGACGTCGTTTGGAGCCTGGTCACCGCGCTCGAGTCCGTCGCCCTTGTTTCCATGCTCTGCTTCTTCTTTCTCTTCTGCGGCTGCACGGTTTGATCTCCCATCCACAACAATGTTTCGAGAGTCCTCTTCTATATCCTCGGAGGCAATGTCGCCGCCGGGATGTGACGTGTGCGGCCGAGTTTTGCGGCGGAGATGTCGATGACGCTGGCGGGGAGAGGTCGACTGTCATGTGGCGGAACTCTGTTTTGTTATATTTTATCTTTTGTTTTCGTGCGTGCCTGTTTTTACCATTTCGGTTACCTTTTTACCGTGATGTCAAAATTATTATTATTATTAATTTGAGTTGAATTCTGCAGTCTCCTTTAGCCAACTAAAAAAAAAAAGATAACATTAATATGTTTAATATAAAGTTTAATTAGAATAATTTTGGCCCGAGCCAAATTCGAATCGTCGTGTCCATTGAGCGGTTCTAGCACACGTTAGCGTAAACAACTCACAGAAAGGTTTGAAAAATGACTAATCGGACTTTAATTCCAATGTATATGCGCACCCAAAATAAAAAACAGAGAGAAGGGAAAAAAACAAAAAAGAAAAAAAAACCCAACAGAGAAACTGATCGGACTCAACTCGAGAGTGGATTGGCTTATCAATGTTTTCAAATTTAATAAACATGGATATGAGCGTCGGTGCGGCCACGACTCGGTGTGCAAAACAACTTGTAAGTAGCAAATTGTAAGTGCTGGTCCAGGGCCCATCACACACCAAGATCGCTGCCTTTACCAAACTACCTTTTTTAGGTTGCTCCGAGAAACACAACCCGACGTGTGTAAATGGAGACGCTTTGGCCCACCGAGATGCCGAAATGCAATGGGATTCTGAAGAGAAGGGGTGCATTATGTACTATTGTACTGCGGGGTTGCATTACCTGGACGGAGCAAAGCAAAGCTTAGAGGGGCGGGGAGGGCAAAGGCGGCTCTTCTTGGGCCGGTGAGCTGAGCCCCTCTTAGGAATCGTAAAGTTCTTCGCCCCGCGGAGGAACCCAGCCGGCCCCGTAAATAAAACCGCTTCATTTTCGTGCCATGTGGTGGATAAATAAATAGATTTCTATTTATTTATTGGGTTATAATTTTATAAAAAGAGTGAGATTTATGAAATATGGAGAGGGACATTCACATTATGTAGTTCATGAGCTTCTTAATAGAAAATAATAATAATAATAACAAACAATATATATCTATTAAGTCTCCAAAAGCACGGCATAGAAATGAAAACCTGTTATTAGTTTTATGATTTTTTTAATTTTTTTTTTTAAAAAAAAACCTAGAATAATGGCCTGCGACAAAAAGGAATAATTGGTCACGGGTCAAAAAAGGAACATGGCAATTTTTTATTTTTATTTTTTTTCAATTGTGTCTATTTTTGCCCAGTAACATTTCGGTCAATCAATTTTCAAAAATTGATGATTTCTGCCGCAAGAATCTTAAAATTCTGTATATAATCGGTTCCACGCAATTACGATTTCAATTCTAATTTTGATTCAACAGGGGGAACCAAATGCGTCGTAAAGAGTTTATAGAGGAAGAAGAAGTAGACAGAAGGAAGGGCAAACGTGGAACACTGGCTAGCTAAGTGGATCGTCTTCAAAATACCTGCGTGGCTGTCGGCGTGGACAAGAGAAATCCATGTGCGTCTGAGATTTCCAATGTCATTGTCAGCACCGCCCATGCCATGCCATACCTGTTCTCAAGGCAAATCATTTACCGCGTTAAAAATAAAAATTAAAAAAAAAAAAAAAAACACAGAGAGAGAGAGAGAGAGAGAGAGAGAGAAGATAACACAGCCTTATCCTTGCTACAAGAGCGACACAAATATGATGGTGTGTGACCTTACCTCTTCCCTACTTAGGTGTGCAAGGGTTCCGTCCCCACAATCCACCGGCCAGAGACCCTCCATTAGAGAGAAAAGATTGAAATGGAATGGACCCGTCCGCGGGGGAGAGGATAGACTGTTTGTACCAGAATACCCTCGAATGTAAGTGCTCCTACGCAGGGGAGGAGAGACCATTTTACCAGAACACCCTCACTCACCCGGCGGGACAGCTGGACCAAGCCTGGCCACTCATGCCGCTCACAAGGTTTCTTCAATTTGGCCCGGATTGCGAAACATCGCATTTATAGGCAAACATGCTTAGACCCTTACCATTGATGGACACTTCAATCGAGAGAATATGAATCACTTCAAATGAATTGAGAGGAACCAAAAAGAGACATGACCGGCTCCTCCCACAATCATTTCCAACGTAACGTCCACGTCAAACGCTTTAGTTCAGCGAGACAAGATCGCAAAGTATACATGTACAAAATGGAGGATAGATGTCGAAGAAAAGTAACTTAAAAGTCGTTTTGCTTCAACGCCATCTAGCTCTTTGCTTGGCAAGCTGATTATTATGGTTCTCCTGCTTTCTTTCTTCTTCTTTTTTTTTTTTTTTAATTGTAAGTAAATTTTTTTTTATAATTAAAAAAAAAAAAGGAGAAAAGGAGTAAAGTTGTAGGCCGTTCAAGAATTTTGCTCCCTGTCTTCGAAACTGAAATGAAGATATCATCATTCACGAATTGGGTTTTCGTTTGACTCGAGCAAAGTCGTTCCTCCCTTCAGCCGTGCGCTCCAAGACTGGTGCGAGTGCTTAAGCCTCAGAAAAATGTTCTTTAGTTATGATTGCTGATCGATGTGTGCGTAACTTTACATTATGTACATTCTATAATTGATGGAACGGGCAATGGAGGACAGAGTTCCCAGCCAGAGCAAATGAGAGACGAAGAAGACATCCAAAAGGCATCATAAGCCAGAGCCCCCAGACACCCGGACATTGACTATTATTATTATTATTATTATTATTATTATTAAATCTCAAAATAAGTGTGCAAATTTCTTGACTATTTTGAGTAATGTCTGATCGGGGGACCCAAGAGAGTGAATTTGGATTCATTTTCAGCAACAGAAAGAAGCACAAACAAAACAAGGAATCGCGGGTGAAAGACACATTTACATGGGTGCGGTGTTATTTGCTGCCACACCCGCGCACGAGCTCGATTTTATATCACCATAAGCTAATATATCATATCATATATTCGAAATTTCTATGGAGCCTCGACCGGCCACTGGACAGGGTGGCCGAGTTAACTGTCAAAACCTGTTCAAATTTTGTCGCGTTTCCTCTCTTTTTTGGGCCCAACCTAAGACCCTGCCGGGCGTGCCGCATCCCCCATGTGCGCGCACATCTCTCGTGGTGGCGCTCCGACCTCTGCCAACTCAAAAGTGCTTTCCATTTTTTTGTCGTTTTTTTTTTTTTGCTCCCCGCGTCCGACTCACCGCCTTTCTAGACTCTCATTTAATGATTTTTATTTAATTAGTCAATCGCTCCCCTCTTGATTTTTTTTCCCTTTAACTTTCTCTCTTCATCATTCGAAAAAACAAAACACAAAATTTATTTTATTTAAAAAAAAAAAGATAGAATAAGAAAAGAAATTGAATGGTACTTTAATAAATGGTAAAACAAAAACCAAAAAAAAAAGAATATTAGCTCGGCGGGGGCAAATGGTCATGCAGTTCACTTGGCCACCGGCGAGACAATCTATATATGCCAGGTCATTCCGATGCGTCAAAATCGAGTGCACCTCAGACCCATACACTTGAAATCAATTAATTTTTACGAACCACTTAACGTATACACGACAGTTTTAATCTACGACCATTAATTTCTCACGAGCCCCTTATTTTGGGAAAGAAAAATGGGTGAAAAAAAACAAAGAAAAAAATAAGGAAAGCTCGGGACTCTGTTAAAAGTAAATCAGTATGCCTCACAGAAGTTGAAATATTAAGCAAGCTTCATTTCATTGGACATTGGTTTTGATTTGAAGCTAGGTATTTCAAAAACCAGCCAATAATATCATCAATGAGTAATGTGCTGCTCTATGGCAATAAGGTTAACGTTTCGCATCATAAAATAACACCACACACATGTAATGTCACCTATCGTTTCGAAAAAAATTATGAATGAAGGGATTCGAGCAAGGTGTCAGTTTCCCGGGGTGGGGAGTGAGGGGTGTTGAAATTCAATTAAGCTATTGGTGAAGATTGCTGCTTTTCAGTTGCATGCAACGCCCATTAATAATGCTTTAACTTGTGATGCAGAGAGAGAGAGCGAGAGAGAGAGAGAGAGAGAGAGAGAGAGTGTCGTGGGGTGAGGCGGAGACCTCTAATGGGCCGACAAGGCTCACATGCAAGGTCGTTCCTTTTCAACTAGCAAGGGTCATCCTCAGCGCAAATCACGAAGATGTACAAAGTACTATAAATTAACCACGATGATTTTTAAGTATAAATATTTATTAAATATAATTTATTTATAATTTTCTATTGTAAAGATTTGATTTCATTATTTTTATTTTGAATAAATGTATTTATTACGGGAATATAATATTATAAATAAATTAGACTAGAAAAAAAAAAAAAAATCTCCTTCAACATATACTACTGTACATATCAACTTTTTTGGGTTAAGAAATCTATACGGTCCCATTCATTCACCTCTTTGAATGTGAATGAAATATAACCACGTTAGATTGCTCATCCAAATGGGTCAAAATATTTAAGGTCTTATCTCCTTCTTTTCGTTTCGGTTGGTTTCGTTTCTTTTTTATATATATATTTCAATATATATATATATATATATATATATTGATAGATCATATTTATTCAAAAGTGACCAGAGCCTTTTCTGGTCCGCGAGAGGGAGGATCACAGCTAAAAGGGTTGTGGGGTTCAAAAAAAAAAAAAAAAAAGGGAGTAGCTTCTTCAATCAAGGCACATGGATGCATGTGAGACTTCTAGGAGTTAAAAAAAAACAATTCAACGAAAGCGCACGAATAATGTGTGACTTGTTTGCGCTCGGCCTACAAAAGAACAACATAAGTGGTCCAAAAAATCAGCCAATCATCAAATTCAATACCACCAGAATAGCTCCACTAATAAATAATCTCTCTCCGTGGGGACACCACTTTGCCGATTCCGTAGCGCACAATTTGATGGTAGCACTTAAATAACCAAGAGAAACGAAATGCGTGCCGTCTTGTGGTGGGGTTACATGTTGGTCGTCAAGAACTTGAAAATGTGACGGTGACCATACTTGTGTTGGGTTCTTGGGGAGTTCAGAGACATGACAAACAACGCGGAAACAAGCACATATGTTTTCCATTCTCGAGATGGCGTGTGAAGGGCGCCTCGCCTTTGCATTCACCGTCCCAATCACAGTCACACGCAAGCCACCCGTCGTCGTCGTCGTCGACGTCGTCGTCGTGGGGACATGTGTGTACGAAAGAGGCCTGCCGGTGTGCACTCTAAAATATGTTTAGTGTTTAGGGCTATTGTGGCCGACGATGTGGAGCCTCTCCCCACAAACTCTCTGCCCGGCCGCCCTTTTTTTCTTTAAATTTTTTTTTTTCCATATAAATATATATATATATATATATATAATTAGCTATTATCTTAAATAAAAATTAAAATTCAATTCTGTATATAACTGTAGATGGGGGTACGAAATTTTATTTATTTATTGCTTTTTTAGCAGTCCAATATTAGCAAATATCTATAATTACAAAAGATTACCAAAAAAAAAAGAGAAAAAGAAAATGGAAGCGAAGGGGAAGGAAAAGAGAAGGTGCGTCTACGATTACAATAAAGTACATGAAATAACAATATAAAACAAAATAAACAGAAAAGAAAAGAAAAAACAAAAAAAAAAAAAGGAAAATGAAAAGGATATGGTAACACCTGGCGTCAACAACCACCAGGAGGGAGGCTTTGACTCTGACTCAACTCGGGTTAGCCGCCGCGCCGCCGGCGGAGGCGAGAATCTCAGCGACTGCCGTCATGGCTTTGACCTGCATCTCCAAAGCCGCTATATAGTCAATGGCTTCCTCTAGAAGGTTCGTAAACGAGACCTTCCGGCAACCGGGAACCAGATGGCCGAGAACGCGCATCCTCTTCTCGACCGGCGGTGAGCTCTTCTTCCTCTTCTCCCTCGCCGCCTCCTTCCTCCTCATCTGGCTTTCTCTGGCGGTGGCCCTCGCTTTCTTAACCTTTCTAACCCTCGACCTTCGCCGGGCCGCCAGAATCGCGCGGCTCCACCGCGTCGTGCCTCTGGCGGATACAGCCAAAACTCGGTCGGCGGCTTCTCTGACGCCTCTTCCCCTCAGCGCCGGGGAGGAGGACCCGCGAGATCTTCGGAGAGCGTCGAAGAGCTTCGATGAATAAATCCGCTGCTCCGCGTCGCTTCTCCATCTCGTTGTAGTTCCCATTTCGGTCTTTCCGACATCGTTGCGGCTATGATCCGGTACCTCGTGGGTCAGTTTTCTTCGCTTCTTTCTGTCTGATTCTTCAAGCGTGCCGATACTTGATTCGACGCCAGAGGTTACAGGCTCCATGGTATAATTTCTCTTGAATGTAGTCCTCCCCTTTTATTGTTTTCGTACCTTTTGAAAATAGCGAAAAACTATTGGCAAGTAAATTTTATATACAAGAATTAGGATTATTCTATGCCCAGTTTTTCTTGTATTTTTCATAAATTTTTTATCCCAAAAAAAAAAAAAAATCATCGCTGCCACTAGAACCTAATAAGATCATAATATTAATTTGGAAATGACTACGCGAACTCAACTTTGTATGCATCTGTCAAGGGTTTTCCTATTAATATTTTTACAATCACCCACTCAAAACTCGACGTAGAGTGTGCCTGAGATACTCTAATTTTTGTGATCAATCGAAGATGGCTTGGCGATGCAAAAGAGGAAGAATTAATGTACGTATACGAGAAGATTCGTGAACATACTAGGAGACCGAAAAGTAATTAGCAGTGAAACATGAAGGGATATTTTATTAATTTTGTAGTTTGTCCGTAAACACGTAAGAGGGGACTAGATACAAGAATTGGTTTGGTCACTGGTGACAAAATCAATATGCAGGGGCGCTACATACAAATGAGATGAAGAAGTTGGGGCAAGTGGAGGCATACCTTTGATGGGAATGAAGGTTGTAGCGAATGGAACCCAATTGCCTCCACTTCACCTCCTCTCTGTCAAGACCTTTCTCTGTTTTCTTCGGTGTGTGTGTGTGCGTGTGCGTGTGTGTGTGTTTTGTGTGTGTGCGTGTGTGTGAGAGAGAGAGAGAGGGAGAGAGAGAGAGGGAGAGAGGAGGGGAGAGGGCGCGGAGAGAGGGACAGGGAGAAGGGAGAAAAGATGGGGGAAGAGTTTAAAAGCAATTCACGGGAAATCACGAGGCCTTTCCTTGAACACATTTATTGGGTTGCAGCATCTCCAATTCCACCCCCCCCCCAACCCACCCACCTGCTTCCATCTCTCTCAAATCTGTTTTATTCGTTTATTGCTATTTATCCTATTCTTTCGTTTATGTTTGTTTATAGCTGTAGAAATTTAGCTAAACTTTAATTCCAATTTCCCTCTCTTCTTATACGAACAAGTAGTTAATTTTTTTTTTCCTTGATACCAACATAGGAAGTTATAATTAGTTTATGCTGTGATCCAAAATTGAGTAGTGGATGTACATTATTATATCAAACAAAAACGTATATTATTTACTAACTATTGTGCTGTTGAAACTTCAGATTTATTAGTTAATTCATAAATTCTCCCGTTGAAGATACAATTGAGTAATAAATATTGACCTAACATGGCGAAGAAAACTTACGTTCCACGTTTTTGCGTATGCGACGATTGTCTTCAACCTTTGTTTGATTTCTCAAGGGAAATAAGTAAATGGGGATTTTGGGAGGATTGCCGGAGTTTATCTAGATGGCTTATATAATCAAAACTTGATTTATAAACCTATACACGGAACCTCGCATGTGAGCCAATTCGGCGATTACGTCATGCGTGAGGGCATTCCGCATTTCTCTGATTCATACTCTGGTCTACGAATAGTGACTAAATTAGTGACGAGATGACTCGGGATGCATTTTCTCCTGTTTAATATGCTACCCCTTAATAATCACTAGTTGGAGAGATATATATAATAATAATAATAATAATAATTTTATATTTTTATAAATTTGTATAATTAAATTTAAATTTTTAATATTTTTAATTGAATTATATATTTTAAATGTATTTTAATTTATTTTTTAAAGTAATTAAAATTATTAACATTTATATATTAATTAAATAAAAATTATTAACAATTTAACCACTTTTCATTAGAAAAATAGTTTAGAATAAATTATAAAAGATATATATATATATATATATATATATATATATATAAAAAAATAAAATAAATAAAAAATTTAATTAAAAAATTAAAAAATATAGTTTATTTTATTTTATTTTGGTTTGCATATCTCTTAATTAGGGAGAGCCACATACACTTGGATAAAAGCGTTAGAATCCTCACCAATTCCAAGTAACCAACATTACATAAGGACCCGGGAAGGAAAAAGAGTTATAAACGCTCTCGGTAACCAACAACTTAAGGCATCCACCAAAACGACCCCAATAGCTTTAATTAGTCTTGTGTTTCTATGAGGTGGCGTGTGCTTTCAATCACGCCTTCACTTGCTTACAAAGACAGACAAAACTAAAACTGCTAAACATATCATTCAATCCATAAATAATTAGGTGCCGGGCTGGAGAAGCCTGTTGTTTTAGTGCAATCTGTGAAGACAACCCCCCCGGGGGGGGGGGTTACGTGGTAACTGTTGATTTGTTCGACAGTTTTAATATTTCCTCCTGTGCGTCGACCCTGGCTGGTAAAACATTTTATCTTCTGTTCAACGCACACCCACGCCCGCACGCGATCGTTTTAAACGTGCGAGTTTAGGAAGTGAAAATCTTTACCCCCCCCGGTCTTGCATTTCACCTAAACACGTGGATCTTGCTCAAAAATGGGTCAGACATTGATGGTGCGTACTACCTAAGCTCTGCTATAACGGTGAAAACTTATGCTATTATTATTTGTTAGTACTTGTTCCCCTTTTTTTTTATTTTTTAATATAATAAATTTATTATCTTTAAATATACAATTTCTTTTAAAAAAATAATTTTAGATAGATTTTATTTATTTTTTTAATTTTTATAGATAATATTAAATTAACTTAACTCGCTTAAACTTTTAAATAAATTAAATAAATAATCTCTTTAATTTCAATTTTTTTTATGTGCCATAATTTCTAGTTTTCTACCATGGGGTTGATCCGCACGGCGTTTTTAATTTCCTCCCACGGCGATAGGAAGCGGCCTGTCAGACCACAATTCACAAGGCAAAAGCGTTGTGGCTTCCACTTGTTGGGGTTTTTTTGGGTGTGGAGGCAAGTGGGATTTGCTTTTATTATCAGAAATGATGAGTGGCGGGTGATGCATAAATAGAAACGAGGTGGAGAAAGGGAAGGCCACGTGGTTGTTTTCGTAGCACTTTCCATCACCCTGGCCTTATTTTTGGTTTTCTTTTTTTTTTGTTTTTTTGGACGGTTCTTGCACACATCTCCACTTTATGGGGGTGTCTGGACAGGTGTGATCCACGCTGCCTATCAACTTCAGGGTTCTTGATTCAATGCCTTCTCATACAGCATATATCCAGTTACGAACTTATAATAATATATGTTATTGTTGCCTCTGGTGTGGCCAGCAGTTGTGTGTATTCCATTACAGTTTTTCTTTTATGGCCTCCCCCCCTCTCTCTCTCTCTCTATATATATATGTATATATATAAATTTCTTGGAAGATTTAGTATTTAAGGTTGGAGCAGTGGTAAACTAATAAAATTTCGTTCCGACAAAAAACAGGAACAGCATACATGCGATCGCTTATTCTGGGGGTTTACCTCCTTGAGCGAGACACGCTTTAATGTTATAGAGAAAGAAAGTACATACATAAAATTCCATGCTTGAAAACTAAAAGATTTAATCGCTTGCGAATGAACACTTTGATCGAGGGATTGAGGTCACTCACGTTCATTTTTACTCAAATGGTAGCAAATGATCTTTCCCCCAGATCGTCGGTTTGTTTGGAGACAAATGCGCTTACGAACGGCATTCTTATACTTGTATGGAGAAATGGAATGGGGATTAAATCTTTTATTTTAACGTATCTGGGTTTCGGGTGTTTGACCCGTACTTCCAGCATAGACAAACCTTCCCGAAGCGAGTTAATCTTGGCACGTGCCTTTTAATAATGGGTATCTCGTTTGCAATTTCATTCTTAAAATGTAAGTCGATTGATCAGAAGTTAGAATGTACACACATATACAACCCTCTTTAGAAAAGGTGGAAGATAAAAAACACAAAGATGAAAATAATAACAAACAGAACCCACACACACACACACACACACACACATCATGTGGCGGCTCTCTTAGCAAGTGGGCTTTTGTTTTTCTATTGTGCACGTAGATTTTCTGTCAAGTATTACCAGATTATTCCATAAAGACAGAACATAAAACAATGGGGGCTACTGCATTTGGACGCACTCAACTTATCTCAGTGATAATCGGATTTACTTTATTTGAGCCCCCGATTGTGCAAGAACTGCCCCAATTAATTAACTAGAATTAAAAATAGTGATCAATTTAAAATTTTTCGTGCAAATTCTCATCTTGTTCATCTCATAACTACTTCATGCGACGCGGCCAATTAGATTTCATTCATTTTGATGCCTTACTAAATTAAACTTCTTTTTATTAATCGAAGCGTCAAACAGCTGGATCGAAAAGGGTTGGTTTACTAAAACCCATCGTGAGTTGAGACAAAGCGACTTTCGTACTAGCCTTGGTGGCCTTGCACCCTAGAAACGGATTTTTGGATTAAATTATCCGTATTTGTCATATTCTTAGAAGTTAATTACGATATCCTTGATTCGCAGTGGATGATTAATTTATAAGAAGACTACAATCGAAGCATGTGAACAACACGAAGCATGCCAAAGACGCCACAAGCGAAGATGCAATGCACATGGACCATAATCCCCGGACCAAATAATATAATAGAAATAGCAACCTGTTACGAGGTGCATTCAAACCACTAATGATTTCTGGTTATCTGCTCATCCGAATCTAATCAAGTAAAATTGTTGGATTTTCAACTCTTGACTACGTTGACTTCATTGCCATGCTACAAAACATAAATTATAACAGATTTTGTCTGCGGCAGTCGTTATTTTGTTGGGCTATTGGAAAGGTGGTGGGGGGGGCCTTCTTATAAAATGGGCTCCTGAACTCCAAAGGAAACATATCATTTGAATAAGACTGAAATATGTTGGGGTAAAACTAAAATGGGCTTTTGTTTTGTCGGGGCTAGCTATCGCAGTACATGTGATCCGAGTGGATCTCTTCTGTTTTCTTCTATTTCTTCTTGGGATCGATGATATTGTAAGAATCATCGGTATCTTGTCTTCTCGATTTCTATGTTGCATGTACTATATATATAATGTGTATTCACAAGACTGTCTCGAAGTTTAAACTTTCCTAGTAAGACTGTCGTTGGTGGCTTCAGCCCAGGATATGGAGTTGACCATTGTCAATGTATATAAAACTATGTATTGGGAATTTCCATGTCAGATTGGCTGACCTCCCTGCTATTCGTTCATAAGTTGTAAACCCAAAGCCCAACCCCAGCTGTAAAAGCGGACCGATGTGCATATAGCCAGCACATTGTCCGCTTCCCCATTAGTTAGAAGAACGGTTGAAGTAAGTCATTGGTTGTACTTTTTGTAATATTTGTAGTTACGTTTGTACATTGAACCACTGCTGTAACATGCTTTGCAGGTTTTACGTGTTAAATTTTTTAATAAATTTATTATAATAAGTTTTAATTTTTAAAATCAAATAATTTTATATAAATAATATTATAAATAACACAATATCGTATTTTTATTATAATTTTATATATATTTTAAAAAAAACTTGTTATATATATATATATATATATATATATATAATTTAAATTAAATATATTTATTAAGATTTATATCAAATTTGATATTATTATTTTTAATAATATACACAATTATTATTTATAAATTATATTATAAATTTTTAATAAAATATTATTTAAAACATTTTAATATTATTAATTAAGAATATTATTTATAAAATAAAATTATATATTATAAAAAAAAAACTCGGGGTGAAATATTTCCGCATTTCATCGACATTCAATGCCGTCGTGTCATTATGCGATCCGCTAAAACCCCGGAAATTTCTCGGAGGTAGAAGAGTCTCGGGTGGATAAGATGGTGGCTTACAGAGGTGATGGAATGGAACATTATGGAGCCGCCCATTCAATGGCGGACGATGTCGGAGTCAAAGACAGATTGACATCGATGGTTGGGGAATCTTATTGAAGTTGTGTGCCGTTGGGTATCGGGTATCGGTTCCAGCAACAGTCAGCTGCACGTAGCCGCCACGCCGGGGGCTTCGCATTCCGAGAAGGAGGAGCAGAAGCCAAAAGCCAAAACATTAAAATACTTATCACCTGAATTAACGAATCCGATGAGCTAAATTAAATATTAAGGTTGATCGCTAAATTAAATCTTTTTGGTAAAATATTTTACCCGAAACTCTCGATTGTCCAAAATGCATCATCTAATTTGATCTGAATATCATTGTATAATATATAAAAGCATATCTAAAATACATTTAATTTAGTGATCAATCTAATATTTTACTACTTAAAATCTGGGCCGTCCATTTCACATTAAACCTGCTTCTTTCCACAAAGTTTGGCTCTGCACTAAGAGCTTTGTTCCGCAACAACAGTGAAAGTCGTGGAAAGTTGTTTGGGCACTTGTTTGATAAGATGGATGTCTTTCTAAGTTTTCTTTTCACTTGCAAAGTTTCCCACTTTCCCTTCCGTCCTCCTTTTTCAAGAAAACCATCGAAATACGGAAAGAAAGGAATTTTGATTGCACTTTACTGATGGATTTATTATAGGAAAAGATTACAAATTTTGACGTGATTTCTCCAGGGACCTGCCAATTGCCACGAGGATAATTTAATTTTCACGTAATTTTCTCCGCGGAAGGTTACAGTGGGTGTTGTGTGCCAGTAATCGTGAGTTAAGCAGTCGGGTCCATGAGAAGTTATACATAATTTAGGATTTGATTGCCCGCTCGTATCAAGGTGTCGGAACACTTTAAACACTTGGGAAAATAAAGAAAAAGCAAAAAATGGTATCGCCATTCACCGTGTATGGTGAAGTCCCGAATGGCCTCCATGGGCATGACCTACCCGACTGGTCACCTCATTTTAAAGGGTAAATAATCCGATGGGGGCGGGTGGGGGCAAAATCATTTCATCTTCATATACTGAAACACTCCGAATTAGGACTCGGATGTTAATTGCAATCAATTTTCAAAATTAACGACATGTTTTATTGGGGGTGTGCTTTATTTGTCTTAACGAGAAAAGGTTGAGAGGATAAATTGCATGAATGATCTCTGTTCCATCTTTCGAAAAACCTCCAACCTTTTCAGGGAAACAACGCATTCCATCTCCCAAAACCGAAAAAAAAAATAAATAATATATATATATATAAAGAATTTGCTTATAACGAGGAAGCCTTACACTTCTCCCGAAGAACCTTGAGGGGACACATTTCGAAGTCCACATCAATAACCACCTCGAAAATTGGGGTGGGAGAAAAAGAGAGAGTGTGTTGGGGGAGAACTCCCTCCCCAATCCCAATATCACTAAGAAAAAAGAAGTAGAAGAAAGAAAATTAAGTTATTATCTAGTTCAATTAAAAAAAAATTTTGAAGGTGAAAAAAGATATTTCTTATGGACTGTCAAAAATTTTCAAAAAAATTAAAAATTAAAAAAAAAAAAACCTAACCACCTTCTCCTGTCACTACCCAACAGCCCAATGGCCCACACTTGAATTATTTTCAGGTAGACAAGTGTTAAAAGCCTTCAAACAAATAAACATATGCACTCTATAAGCTTTCTCTCTCATAAGCGAGCATGTTTCCAAGTTGATACATCACTTGATTTGTATAAGCTGTATCCAGCCATGCAATTGACCTACAATAATATAAATGTTTTGTGAGGATAAATATTTTTCTTTGCCCCTCTTTTGCTTTGATGAATGTTTCCCCCTCCTTTTCGCTAAGAAGACTTTTTTCAAAGAATTTTAAGATAACGATTGGGAAATAAATTGTTCTTTTTCAGTTTTCACCACCTTCTTCTGTTGATGTTGATCGCCACAGTGATTGAGACTTGAAAGCGCCCATCTTTTCATGTCCATTGATACTGATAGTTGATATATCATTTGGCTTGTTCGTGTCCTCTTTTGACCACCCCTCTGCTCCTGCCCTTCACTCTCTTTATCATTGCCATGCACCGGTAGTTTCAGCTCAGAGAGAGATAGTGGGAGTGAGTGAGAGGAGGAGATAATTAATGGGGTCTCTGGGAAATGGGACACCAAGGGAGAAGGCAATGTGGCTCTATCCTAAGCTTATGGGATTTAATCCTCCGGAGAGATGGGGGCACTCTGCTTGCTATTCTCATGGTTCTGTTTATGTCTTCGGGGTACGTATAATTTTCTCTTTACAAAAAGGAAGTCAAAATACTGTCTTTTTCCCTGCTCTTTCTGTTTTATACATACTTGATAAAATCTACAGAAATTCAATGATAGCTGTTTGTGAAGGATATACATTTATTTTTGGAGCTTGGGTTGGCTTCCTGGGGTCCTTTGGTATGTTTAGACAATTGTGAAGAGAAAATTTTCTGTAGGGCATATTTATATTTGGCAAAAGAAACATATTTTTCCATCAGCTGTAGTTCTCTTCAATAGTTTTTGCTGTCTCTGTTCTCCGCTGGGATGTTAAACTGAAGTTGGTTTTGGCTCAATTTGGTCGGACAGTTCCTTTGATAGGGATTTTTATCGTCCTGCTTTCTTGATTTAGAGATGCTTCTCTTCCCCACCCGCTCCCATTCCTTCCGTCTTTCTCGCTGTTTGTCTCTCATTTAGTATCTCTATCAAGATTAGGCCTCTTCAACGAGTCATGGCTGAGAAGAAAATAAGTTCTTTTTTTTTTTTTTCTTAGTGCCGATTTACGTTTGATTCTTTCCTTCAACCCAGTTTTCAAGATAGGAAGGCCTTCAAAGATGGCTTCATGATAGTGGAGGTTTTGTAAATTTGGTTAAAGTTTTATGTTCTATCAAAACAAAGTTCTAACCTCTTTTGCTTCTGATATTGTTTATCTATTTTTATTTGCCCGTTACTCTCGTAACTTGATATGCTGCTTAAATTTGCTTTGTTTTCCTTTTTCCTCTTGACACATGGGAAAATATTTCTTCTATTCTTTTTAATATTCAATCGAATTGAAGGGGACGCAATTACTACGAGAAGCGAGCAGCTTAGGATACTCTTTTGAAAGCAAAATTGTGTTTCTCTTCTCATTCCCTCAGCTATATTTTGATGATTTTCTTTGTTATCTTGTTAGGGATGCTGTGGGGGTCTGCATTTCAGTGATGTTCTTGTGCTTAATCTCGATAAAATGGCCTGGAGCGCTCTGGCAACTACAGGTAAAGGACCTGGCCCAAGAGACAGCCATAGTGCTGTTCTGGTCGGCCGCCAGATGATAGTGTTTGGGGGCACAAATGGATCTAAGAAGGTAAATGACATTCATATACTAGATCTTGGGACCAAAGAGTGGATAAGTCCTGAAAGTAGTGGGACTCCTCCTTCCCCTCGCGAAGGTCACTCTGCCACGTTTATTGGAGATGACAAGATGGTAATATTTGGGGGCAGTGGAGAAGGAGATGCAAATTATTTAAATGATCTGCATGTTTTAGACCTCAAAACCATGAGATGGAATTCTCCTGAGCTGAAGGGTGACGTTCCTGTTCCTAGAGATAGTCACAGTGCTGTTGCATTTGGTAACAAGCTTTTTGTGTATGGTGGTGATTGCGGCGATAGGTATTATGGTGATGTTGATGTGCTTGATATAGTCACGCTTACTTGGACAAAGGTATCAAGATCACCTTGCTGCTTTTCACAATTTGATCTTGCAAGGAACGATCCATGTAACTCTATAATAGAGTATGGTCTCATGGTTCTATATTTTTTCACAGCTTCATGTTCGAGGATCTTCACCAGGTGTTAGAGCAGGTCATGCTGCTGTCGTTATTGGGATGAAGGCAAGTAATAGTGGACTGTCGGACTAGATTCTCTTGCAATGCAGAAGGAATCATTATTGAAAAATAAGGGTTCATGGACTGCAGGTTTATGTTATTGGAGGGGTTGGAGACAAACATTACTACAGTGACATTTGGATCCTTGACCCAAGTAGTTGTTCATGGACACAACTTGATATATGTGGTCAGCAACCTCAAGGGCGGTTTTCTCACACTGCTGTTGTTGCAGAATCAGAAATTATTGTCTATGGAGGGTAACTTCTCTTGTCACATAGCTTCAGATCATGAACTGGATTATCAATGCTTTATGTTTTCTGTCAACATGTACGTGCAGGTGCAGCAAGGATGAGCATCCTCTCAATGAGTTGTTGGTTTTGCAGCTAGGATCGGAGCATCCCAATAGTAATTATAGCATTTCCCTGCCCAAAAGCTTCAGAAATCATTCAATTGTAGGAAAGGGAGGGTTCCTACCAGGAACAGAAAATAACTTGGTAATAAATTAATAGCAAGTTCAACACTCGATTTTCTTCAATTTGATATATATAAGCCTCTGAATTGAGATGAAACTTATTGGCTTTTGCTGTTGAGCAGAAAACAATGTTTTTGGGGAGTGATGATACAGTCAGAAAGCCCGTTCATAACCCGAAATTACAAACAAAGCAACCTTTTTGGTTTGGTTCAGGTTGTTTGAACATAGACATCTTTATGTTTAGTCAATGTGTATTCCAAACTTAATTAACGGGAATATTTCCTTTCAGATGCTCTACATCCAAAGAGGAAAAGGACTATAAATGCAAAGGTGTGGGATGTTCAATCAAAACAAGAAGAGCATTCACTTTCACTCTCTCAACATTCATCTCCATCACAATCTGATCAAGAACGGGCCCCGGTGAGGGATACTACCGGTTCTGTTGCAGTATTTCGTGGAGTCAGTCTGTTTAAGCAGCTAAATCAAATGCCACAAAATTGTCAGCTCAATGAAGTTGCAAGCAAGCACAAAGGAACTGCATCTACGGTCCAGAAAGCTCCATGTGGTCTCCAATTGGCGAAAGAGGATCAGAATGGGGACCAATTTTCTCATTTCTTTCATATAGGGAGACAAGGAACCCCATTCCCAGCAGTGGACTGTAAACCCACAGAAGCAGCAGCGTCTACTCAAAACCCGGTATATATTTTTACAGCATGTTCCTAGGCAATGTAGACTGGGGAGATATGATTCAATTGCCATATTTGTGTCCGGTTGTTCTAATTTGCTTGTCCATTGCATTCACTTTTGTCATTCAACCATAGATTGGTGCTGAGGTCCGAGGCAAAGTTGATGGGACCTTTGATTCAGGTCTTCTGATGACCGCAACAGTTCATGGGAAGATTTATAGAGGGGTCCTGTTTGCGCCTGTAAGCCTCTCTTTTTATTATGCAATTATGTTGCGTCCATCACCTCGAAGCATTTTCAAGTATCACAAACTCACTTGATTTTATTTATCAGGCACCTGGGTTCATATCAAGAGGAGCCATCACAGATCAAAATCCTTCACCTCCAGGAACCCAAGTGGCTGCTGCTCAACCATTTCCCAGCTCAAGTCACCTGGAATCCCCAAAGCCTTCTCGGAAGGCAACAACAGTTCCCACGGTGGAATCCAGTCAGAGTTTGCCAACTCAACCGAATGGGCCATATCCTGGAGCTAAAGATACTCCAAAACTAGCCAAAGATTTAAAGCTGAGAAGCGACCTTCGAGGCCTAGTCCTGTCATTAGGAAGACCTGGAAATGGCCAAGCTGGGTAAACTTAGGTTTTAAAGCAGGATCATTTTCTCTGCCCTTGTAAAATCTAAAGTATATTCATTTCGCATTTGTTCCAAAGATGTTTCTGTAAGTTCATGCTTCCAGGAATCAGGCAGTTGCAGCCTGGTTTGAATTTTGGTCTTTTGTACTATCCATCAGTCGAGATGCCAGTTAACCATGAGAGCTTCATCAAGAAGCTCTTTTTTTTTTTTTTTTTATTAATGGTTACAATGTAGGCAAAATTCATTCCCAACTGACGCTGAACTAGTTGCTTCCACGCGAAAAAAGAAAGAAGGAAAAAAAAAAAAAAACTTTGAAGTCGAAAATGACAATATTGAACAACTGAATGCGTTTATTTAATTGGGGATCATACCCGTTAAGTTCCAAAATATTATCAATTTTTGTGATGTAACGTTAAATTCTTTGGATGAAACTTAAGCAGGTCAAATTAAATAACCTCGAAAATATCAGTCTGTTGATGTCATTTTCAACACCTAATTAACCTTTTCATAGTTCGCACCAGACTACGGCACCTAGTCCGCAGCCATTGATTTGGGTGATTCGCACACCCAGATTTCCCAGGTCCAATAGGTTTGGGGTGTTTGAGGCTGACGCGGAGGGACTGATCACCGATGGCGTTGGCGTCGATGTGATGTGGGTCCCGTGCTAGAGGGTTTTGCGAAAATCAAAAAGACCGCCCGCGGGTTTCGCGCGATGCTGTCTGAAAAGGCCAAGGAAATCGAGAGAGAAAGAGAGAGAGAGGGGGAGGTGGGGGGATACCACAAACGGGCGTCGAGAGACGTCAAATCCCAAAAGGACAAAAGTGTCTTTCATGTTATTTGATAGGATGTGCGTCCTAATCATCAAATCAAACAGTTTACGTGGCAGACAGATCGGATTGTTGACAACGACCCTCTTTCACCGCCATTCCTTTTAAAGATTCCTAAGCGCATCCGTTTAAATTATAAGATATATTAGTTTTATTTTATTATATTTTATTTTTATAAATAATTTAAATAAAATAAAATAATTTTATTATCTTAAATTTAAATCTATATACTAATATTATTTTATATAACTTTATAAAATAAATTATTTCATAACATAAACTCAGTAATTTTTTAAAAATATTATACGTATAAATTTAATTAAAATTTATTATTATTATTATTATTATCTTTTTTATTTTTTATTTCACTTGTTTCTTTTTAATAATTCTTTCTCTTTTAATTTTTTTCCTTTTTTTTTTACCTATACACATTTTTCCTTATATTTTTTATTTTTTTATCACTCTATTTATATTTATTCTATTTATATATTTTTTATATATTATTTTATTTTATTTTTATATTTTTTATAATAAAAAAGAGATAAAAATGAAGAGAGAGAGAGAAAAAAAATGAGATAAAATTTGAAAATCAATATAAGAAAGAGAAAGAGAGAGAAAAGCAATAAAGAGATAAACGAGCAAGAAAGGGAGAAATTAAATAATAAAAAAAGAGAGATCGAAGGAGAGAGAGAGAAAGAAATGAAAAGATTGAAAATTTGGAAATTGTGAGTGGGAGAGAAATAAAAAAAATAAAAATAGAAATAAAAGAGAAAAAAAAAAGTATACGACAAAAATATTATTATGCTATAAATTACTTTTATTAAAATTCTAATATTTAATTTATATAACTTAATCGTATATTATTAATTCTATAAAACTAATTTAATAAATATAAAGTAGTAATTAAAATAAGATAATATTAATGCACCATATTATCTATATATTTTATATCCTCAAATACTCTTTAAATGAAATATAAAATAATAGTTTAATATAATATATATTATATTATCTCATTATATATATATGTATATATATATAATTTATATTTTACTTAACTTTACAAATAAAAATATATTGAAAAAATTTATATTATGTTTTTATTATTTTCATATTGTTACCTGTGTTATAGTCGCGGCTATATTCTATGATGAGTCGCGCACCACGTGTCAGATTCAGATTCGACACTGCGACGAGTAAATGAACGCAATTGGATCGGCGGCTGGGATAGAACGCACTCCTTCCCACCAAATAAAAATCTCTTTGGACAACGACGCACCATCACCGGGGATTTCCTTCCCAACAGAGCCAGTTGGGCCGTCTGCGAATTGCCTTCAGAATACAGACCCAATAGAGAGCCCGGTTGCCAGGAAGACTAGAAAATGAGTCTCGGACTCGGTCTTTTGCTTGGAAAGACTCGTTTATAGATTGTGGATGGGCAACTTTGCTGATTAAAATCATTTCATATTTGAATAAGTAATAGTTTAATATGCACTCACAATAATTCATGTTATCATGGGGTTGGCTCTCTTGACAAAAGTCATTTGACATAAAACGCGTTCTTGAAATACATGTAAAGGGGTCTGAGAGTATATTCATTCATTCATGGGTCCAAGACATACCTTACTAACACATAGGACTTCTACAGCTCATGGGCTGCCTAGCAGGTGGAAATAAAGTCTTTGCCGTTGAAGTATTTTATCTTCCTTGATGATGTATCAGCTTTATGAGACTTGCGAGGACAGAAAATCACTATTCCTCTGCTACCTGTGGAGGGATCGAAACAAAATTTCAGCATGGAAGGATGGGAGAAACGATTTGAGCCAGTGTGTACCAGGCCCCTTGATCATTCTCCTTGTGGATTCTCTGGTGGGAATTGTGGAATCTTCATCTCTGGGTCGGGTCATCAACATTCTTGTTTCTCTGGTTTCGTGAGAGTAAGCTCAGATACAGAAAAATTGTACATTATCTGTATACCTCTGAGTCTATCAAATGTAACTTAATATTGACGAATTTTCTAGTGGATCCCGAAATTGTCATGAAGTAAACAGTCTTGAACATCCATGCTAAAGGGCATTCAATCTTGCTCTACGTACAAGTTCTGATTCACGAAAAACAAGCTCTGAAAGAAACCGATCCAGTCTTGTCATCCCCACCTGATTACAAACTGTAGTGAGCAACTCTGTGCTTTCAGGACTTATTTCAGTTCCATCTTCTTTCAGTTTCTGGCCCAAATGGTCATCCACTTTGCCAGCTGCTATATATGTTAATAGCAAAGAATTATATACATTGCAATCAACACGGTTGAGTTTTCTCATGATTTGGTAGAGCTTCTCAGCACGATCCACGTCCTTTTTCTCCTCCAGGTATTTCAAGAGCTTAGTCAGGGTTTCTTCCTTTGGAAACCATCTATCCCCTTTTGGATTCAATTTAGAAGCACTGTTTTCCAAATACTTCAAAGCTAAATCTATTTGATGCATCTTCAGGTATAAGTTAATGAACAAATCAAGTGTCCTGAGATTGGGTTCAACCCTACTTCCTAGCATTCTTTCAGAAAGTAACATTGCTTTTTCAATCATGTTTTCCTTAAGGTATGATTCTAATACAACATTTGCTACCCTGATATCAAACTGTGAGTGACATAATTCGCACTCAACAAAACACTTCTCCAGGACATCCATAGCATTCAACTTGGAAAGAGTTGAAAGCATCATAAGATAGCTAACATTGTTAAGCTTCTGCCTCCTCAACTTCAATGATTCCCAAACTCTAATAACGCTTGGCAAATCATGCAAACGCCCATATAGGATGATGAGGGAGTGGAAAGCTTCACAATCATGGGCATCTTCCACTACCTCTAGCTGTCGCAAAACACCACGGGCCTTGTGGGTAAGCCCTGCATCAACATAAATACTAGCCAGATTTCCAAGTATTGACCAGTCTAATTTAATCCCATCCACTATTAACTTCCCTAGAAATACCTCCGCTGCTTCAAAATTTGCAAGTGCTGCATAGCTATTCACCAAATAATTAAGGGTGTAAGAATTTGGAGTGATATGCTTCATCCCCATTTCTCCTGCCAGTAAAATGACTTTTTCTGGCAGATCAACCTTTAAGTACAGAGACATAAGGATATTGTAATTTATAGTAGTGGAAGTAACGTTTTGTTCCTTCATAGTCTCAAACAGCTCAGTAGCCTTATCAACCATACCTTCCTTGCAGTAGCAACAAAGAAGTGCTCCGTAGGTCTTGTTGGATTTTTCAAATTCCGTGAGGCTGTTAAAATACTTTTCTGCTGCGGCTATTCCCTCATTCTTACACAGAAGGTCTATCCGCACAGCAAAATCACCACTACTCATCTCATTCCGGCTTTTCTCAAGCCATTCGTGTACCTGCAGGATCAAAGACAGGAAAAAAAATAGAGAGATGACAAGCAAAATTTCAAAATTAAATTACTAACATCAACACGAATGCCAATAATTAGAGCGGACAGCATAAAAATCCCATATTTCTAGTCATAACCAAACCAAATTTCGGATATCTTTCAAGCAACAGAGTACAAATGGGTTTTATTTCTTTCAGTCTTCTATCTCCGCCACCACTAATATTAATAATTGTTGAAAAAAATTCAATCTTGAAATGATATAATGATAATCAAACCGCCAAACCGACAATTTGACAAACACCCATCAACAAGTATATAGAAAAGAAAGAAACAGCGAGGGTGGTGGGGTGGATTCTTTTTTAAAACCTGGAGGGCGTGGCCGTACTTCTTGAATTTCCTGAGCTGAGCAACGCACTTAAGGAGTTGGCTTCGTTTCAACGGCTTCCCCTCTTTGACCCACACGTCGAGAGTTTCTGCCACTTTGCTGGCGTCTTTGTCGCCGAAGCCTGCTAGCTTGTGAAGTAGGAGCGACGCCCTCCGTGATCTCGAGAGTGGCTCCGTCGCCGTTGATAGCCACCGACGGTGTCGAGACTTCAGGCTTATGAAACTCTGGCGGAAACTCATCCCTCTCGACTCCTCATTTTGTTTCCCTCCTCTCGCTGCGATGTATGGCTTTGGCGGGGTTTTGACCGTGTTGTGGTTAACCAGCTGACCGGCGGCACTAATGAAACATTTCTATTTAGTACTTGGTTTGACCTCAACCCGCGAAGCTGATTTTTGCTTGGCTTTGGTTTTGGTCGGTCTAAATTTTCATTCCGTAACTTAAATTCCTTTAAAATTTTTCTCATATTACTTATTTTTGATAATTTAGATACTAATACCACAAACATTCATATCCAATTGAAATTAGGTCTATTATTATTATTTATGTATTTTTTATTAAATATGCCGTTCAACTGGTGATTACATGACTCTGCTTTTTGGCTGGGTCAATGGCAATGGCAATTGGGTCAGATAACCATGATAGGAACATGGCACTTCTTTCGGACATGAGTTCACAAAGACGATTCCTTTGAGCTTCTTGAACTGCGGCTGATACAAAGAAAGGAAAGCAGCAACTGACAACATGCTAACTAGACATTTCAAGGGGATATCCACAATTGACACACGCCATTCCTGGTTATCACATGCTTTTGCTGAAGGGTACAAAGTATAAAAGAGAGCTACTTGGGACATTTAAAGTACACTGAACTAGCAACCAAATTGACAAGATGAACCCCTATTTTTCATGGTCACTTCATCATTTCGTCTACCAGAATTGATGCGGAAGCCAAATCTTCAGCCGTGACTGGCTTGTGCAGCTGCAGGCATATTAAAAATCATAGTGTAAGATGGGTAAAAGTAACCTCAAAAATGCCCAAGCAATGCAAAGTACGGGGTGCTCAATGAAGGGATGCAGATGCAACACCATGCAGTGGGCGGGAGCTAGGGGGGGGGAGCTGTCCAGCAAAGCTCGGCATTCGGTGTTCTTATGAGGACCGTTAAAACTAAAGCCCATTTTCTCCAATTAAAGAAAAAAAAAAACAACTGAAACAGAAAAGTTACGACCAAGAAAAAAGATCAATGACATCATTTAAAATCTTTTATCTTTAAAGAGTGAAAGTATTCTTCACAGATTCTCCATCCTCGACCGACTTGCATAATCTGAAAAACACACAAGTAACCCTTGTGCAGATGTTGCACACAAAATAACATGACAGACAGTACGCAATCCTTACAAGAGCTTGATGAGAAATTCATAATTATTGATGAAGAAAAACCTTTTTTTAATGACGTAAATTAGACACTTCTTGTTCTTGTTAATGGTCCTTTTTCAGCAAATTCTCTAGCAATCAAAAACCTGAAAAAGTCTAAATCTGAGTGGGACTAGTAAATTTCAATGAAGTTAGCATAACAAGATGCTAGGTGTCACTTTCGCACAAAGATGGGAAGAGTGTGGCACTGAAATTTAAATCAGGTCACTTTAAAAGTTGCAAATTGCAACAAAATATAAGCAAGAATAACAAAATACAAGCATCATTTCTCAGAGTAAAGCACAGAACACTTCACAGGCTGTTTCAAAATGTTCCAGAACTTGTGACTAGATGATGTTAGATAGCGTCCAATTAGCAAATGGCTAATACATATACACTCAGTCACACATTGCCATACGATATGATGTATGTGCTAACTTTCTCTTGTCGTTAATGTAAAAGACATTCAAAGGTTACTTACATCTTCTGCGATAGATAACCAATGCAAGGAGCGTAAAAAGGCATCATGTTCTGACGGTAAGCAATCATGATTCCAATATGTTATACTCTGAAATCTTGCATTTGTCTGCCAACAGTTAGAGTCCTGTTGGGATGTTCCGGGCATCTTTCTCTTTTGACTGTTCTTTTTTCCAAGGACAAAGCCTGAAGATCCAGAGTGAAAAAAAGAAAAAAAAAAGAAGAAGCAATATTTAGAACTTGTTAGATTATCGTGAAGTAATATAAAACAGTCAAACCACACAAAATCAATCTATCTAGAATATTTAATGATGTTAAATAAATAGCCCCAAATTATGCTCCACGAGATGCCATTGGTAAGATGAATGGGGCCAGAACCAACTTTGAGCCGAATTCAGACAAAAACTAGGCCTATCCAGTAGGCTTCAATCAAATTGGTGCAATCTTAAAAATGAGTTAAGCAAGAAACTTCACAGAGTTTTACGGAAATACAAGACCACATGAACGAAGAACCACCAGTCCTAAAATTAGACAAGGCTAAGCAAATTTTGGAATGAAATTTTTGTATCCAAAATCCATCTTCTTTCTTTCCTTCTTCTCCTCCTCCTTATGCTTCTTCTTTTAAACATACCCAGTTCGAGAGAAGAGTGAGATAGTGATTAACATAACAAGTTGATGAGCAGTTGATGGTGTAATTACAAACTAAAGGGGGGGGGAACAAAAAAGAAAAAGGGAAAAACAAGTGAGGAAAATAGGAACTATACCAGAATAGGTAGGAGGGAGTGGAAGAGTAGCACCATCCAACTTCCTACCTCTGAAATAAGCTTCCTCCACCCTCAATCCATCCACCTCTATCCCTACACAACAAACCCCCCCCCCCAACCCAACAATTAACAATTCTATGTGTATATATATAAACAACAACAACAAAAAGAACACAACTTTGCATTTATCTTCTATTCATGTAGTGCAGCAGCAAATGCATTGGATTGGAACTGAGAGAGAGAGAGAGGGAGAATACGGGGGAATTAGTTACCTACCCGTTGGTTTGGGTTTGAAGTAATGGGAAACGGCAGAGGGGCCGTCGTATTTGATGGCGCAAGGCAGTAGATGGACCTGTCCTGTAAGGTTGGGTACGTCTGACACGAACCCAATTGTTCCCTCCTCCATTTCCTCTCTCTTTTCTGTTTATTTATTTATTTACCTACGATTCACTTCGCGCCTTCGCTATCCACAGAAAGCTGCAGCCGGACTCAGGGACGCCGCGGAGCCCCCGCTCACACGGTCCCCTGGACTTGGCGGCGACGGTGGGATGGATTGTACGGTTGGCTTAAGATTAGCGGGCGGGTCTGATAGTGTTGGGGGGGGGGGAGAGATTGTACGGTAAAACGACGTCGGATTTGGATCAAGGGCCCTCTTCCCCAGCCCAATGGGCCGGCTTTGTTAGTAAATAGAGTAGTACGTCACAGAAGTAAAGGCCATGTTAGAGTTTTTGTAGGATGAGAGACGTTGGCTGGCGATTTAAACTCGAATTTGTTGGAAATAAGTGTTCGTTTGTTCTTTTTCTTGGTCCGTCAGTGTCAGTATTTAAATTTGGGTTGTTGCGACGAAAATATTTAAAAAAGACCCCAACATCTCTACCAGTGGCATCTCACAAACTTGATTATGATTTTCTTTTTTATTAATTAAAAATATGCCACGACAAAATGGTGTAAATATAGAAGTTAATAATATATCGTAATTACAGTTGGGTTAACTTTCAGGTAGTTCTGCCCTGTGAAAGTTTAAATTAGGTTTTTCTTGTGCGTGTGTTCTGAACAGGGGTTGGGTTTTAACGGCTTGTGGAGAATGAATTCAATGTCCTGGCCGGCCAGGGCCAGGGCCAGGGCCAACGAAAGA
The DNA here is from genome assembly GCA_019804595.1 of Bruguiera parviflora. Taxonomy (NCBI): domain Eukaryota; kingdom Viridiplantae; phylum Streptophyta; class Magnoliopsida; order Malpighiales; family Rhizophoraceae; genus Bruguiera; species Bruguiera parviflora. The sequence continues at coordinate 314,377 of CM034044.1, forward strand.
ACGCCGTGCTACTCGGCTTTGGGTTCACGGTGATAACAGCATTTTTCTTGAAACGAGACGATGCTTGTTAGATACACAAATGTCCGCAGTTTTTGAGGGAAAATGTGGAGTTTGCGTTGGTGTTCCTCGGCATCACCTTGGACTCCGGGAGGGGGGGGGATGGGGACATTTTTTTTCTCTATGCATCCGGACCTGAAAAGCCATCCATTGCACGTCTTTTCGTGCTCTGTCTCTTTGCGTTTAAACACACACACACACACACCCCAGGACCGGTCAATTTGGACAATGGGTCACAATCCAGAAACTGTCCACGTTGATCGTCGCCCATGATCCGCAACCCACTCTCGGGTCCCCGCGCGTGCATCCATGCACACGGCAAAGTTTTGATGGTCTGGCATGTGTTGTAATTTATTTTTTTTTTCTTTTTGGATATAATATTAAAGTTAACGATAATACCATTAATGTAAACGTCGGCACATATGGTAATATCTACATACACCAATTACTTGATGGTCTAATGTATTTTAAATTTTCGGTGCATTTAGAGTTAATGATAATCCCATAACGTGGACCCGTGTCAAGTTCACTATTTAGTGGCGCTCTCACGGTAATATCCGCAGATACCAATCAGTCGCCTTGCCTTGCTTGAGGGATAACTGGACAGGAACTAATAACGATGCGGAATGTTATAATTTTGATGTTAAAATTTATTATTATTATTTATTTTTAATTTTTCAGAAAGAAGAAGAAAAGGAAATGGCATAACTTCTTCGGTTGATTTTACGAAGGCCACGTTTCGTTCCAACAAAATACGCTCGACAACGAATTCATTGTCGGATCCACGTGACCGATTCGACGGGGCAAGTCGATGTCGACAATTACACGATGAAAATCAATTTTTGTCGCGGTCCATTCGATTGCCGAAGACTACTAAAACTTGAAACGGAACGATGAATGATTTGAAGGGGTGGAATGCACGGACGGACGGTTGACTTAAAAAAGAGTCCAAATTTAAGCATAGAGCCACTTAAAATGCCTTACAATGGTGCCGTAGAAAGAAAGGAAGGACGGATGGATTGTTAAAAAAGCTCTAGTCCCTCCCCCGGGGGGGGGGAGGAGGAGGGGGAGACGCACTCTGTCCCCGTGCGAAAATTTAAAATATAGCTTGAGTCCGTCGAGGGGGGACTGCAGGGAAAGATTCTTTGCTTCGTTCTAGGGGGGCAATCGATCAAGATCCCTTCGGTGCAGTTACTTTGCCTCCGACTTTCGTTCTTTTTTTTTTATTTTTATTTTTATTAACACCTTAAAAAGAACACAAATATCGTTTGCGAGGAAATAATTAATTAATTAATTTAACCTTAAAAGTTTGCAGAGGGTCACAAAAATAGAATAAATAATTAAAATGCTCCTTAATTTTTACTTTTAAAAAACAACCAATTTGAAAATCTCCACTTCTATTTGTATTTCCTTAACTTTCAAAAATCCTCGGGCTACTTGCCTTTTAAGTAATTGATAAAAATGAAATTGTTGAGAACCAACTCTTCCATCCCCATCCCCATTCCCCCGTCCGCTCCCTTCTCATAAATAAAGTAATGAATGCATCATAAATAGCCAAAGATGCGAACGACAATGCATTTCTTTTAGCAGTTTACCGCTGTGATTTTGAATGGCAGCTGCTACTCTCACGGACCGTCAATAAAATTAGGATACTTTCTCGCGATTCTTTAATAGAGATTTACGAGAATCTCTTGTACAGAGAAATTAACAATATTCCTTTTAAAACTCACTCGAGAAGGGAAATATAAAATAAACTATTCTCGGAAAATAACATTGAGTTGAGTATTATTTATGTTCGAAAACAACACAAAAATAAAAAAAAAAATAAAATAAAACAAACATTTGAATATTATTTAATCCGATCTAATATAAAAAAGATAGAAAAAGGGCACCGCTTTTTTGTCTCGCGTTCAGTGGGGAACTGGGGGATTTAAAACTCCATTAATTTCAACTTCAATTTCAAACCAGAAGATGAGAAAAAAACACCCTAAAAATCAAAAAGGAAGGCAAAAAAAGCTAGTGGGTCTTGCATATGGTGGTACCTTGTTGCCAGATTTGTCCTCCAACTTCTGACGGAACAGGCGACAAAGCCACTACAACCTGACACGATCACGTGATCTTCTCCTCGCTCTCTCCTATGGCCTGAGACTGTCCTCTCTGTCTTTCTCTTTCTCAGTCCCATCTTTCTTGGCTTTAGGCCTTGCTGTCTCCGTCCTCTTTCTTCCACTTGGTTTCCTACGCTCTCACCATTGGTTCTTTATTTCCTCTGGTAGATCTGTCTCTCAATGCGCTACCCTTTTTTCTTTTAGGATGTAGGGATGGTTTTAAATTCGTGATTTCCTCTCGCGGGTGGTTTATGTCATCTGGCTTTTTGGTGTTTCTTGTGTAAAGATTTGATTTTTACTGCCGGTAGCGCTGCTTCGGCTTGTGATTAGATTGTTAACGGTATGTTGCCGTATGTTTCTTCCATCGTCCATTCTGATCCTTTCTTGCGGCTTGTTGGGGTTTCCCTCTTCTGGTCTTCCTTTACCCCATCTTGGGTTTTTGTTGCATTCTTGCAATGCACTTTTTAAGTTTCTTGTTGCTGTTCTCTCGTTCCTCTTCTCTCTATGTCTTTGCGTTTTTTGTAATATTATATGCCAGCTTTACAGGGCCTACCCAAGAGCGTGTCTCGTATAGCTCTTTGTTGGCTGTAAACAAAAAAAGAAAGAAAGAGACTAGAGCGTGGTTGTGCCCTTGTTTGATTCACACTGTTTTTTCTGTTACGACAGCAATCTTCTTTTAGGTTTTTCCCCTTCCTTTCTCTCATTTCACTCTGGGTTCAAGTGGTTTCTTTTTATATTTTCGGTTTCTTGGTTTTGAGTTTACCGTAAATTTGTAATACATGTTCTTCGCTCATGATCTGAGATTTTTTTGTGGAAGATTTTATTTTGTTTCTCACCTTTTATTCCTTGTTTTTGTGATGCGCAGGAAATGGGTTTTATTTCCAGGAAGTTATTCCCTGCCTGTGAGAGCATGTGTGTATGCTGCCCTGCGTTGAGGTCCAGGTCTCGACAACCTGTCAAGCGATATAAGAAGCTCCTTGCCGAGATCTTTCCCAAGTCTCTAGTGAGTATGAAAGTTTGGTGACACTGATTAGTTTCATTCTGTCATCATTGCTGCAGGGGATTTGTATCACTATCACTTAATGCATTTTACGGATTCGCCTTTCTAACAAATATCACAAATATCTAGTTTAGTAGAGCAAAATTGTGCGTCATTTTCTTCGATGTTGGGAAGGAAAATGGGAAAATTAATAAATGATCGAGGATATTTGAGAAAGGAAATTGTGTCACATTTTACTCTTTCTTGCTCTGATGATCTTTGTCCATGGGAAAACTCTTAATTCCTGTAACTTGTCAGTTGTTATGAAGCATTGAAGGGAATTCTTTTTTACATGAAGTTGTCTTTCACACGCAGATATACTATATTTGTGCAAGTAGTGCTGGCGATGAGTGTTACTGAGAAGCAGTTTATCTGGCACTTTTCTTAGTAGATTACTTTGTGATTCTGTGCAATCAGTCTCTTTTAGATTCCTTCTTGTTACTCTCAATGGCTGGGCAGCAATCAGGATTCCACAATATTTTGCAGGATGGTCCTCCAAATGAAAGAAAACTTGTTAAGTTATGTGAATATGCTGCAAAAAATCCTTTCCGTATCCCAAAGGTGCCATCTTGATGCCTGTCTTTGATAAATTTAATGGCTTAAGGTTGTAAGTGATTGGCACTGCCCTACGTTCTTACTGGCTCTGCTACTTATCAATAGATTGCAAAATATCTTGAGGAAAGGTGCTACAAGGAACTGCGAAATGAGCATATCAAATTCATAAATATTGTTGCTGAGGCCTACAAAAAGTTGCTCTGCATGTGCAAGGAGCAGATGTAAGTGTGCTTTACAAGTTTCTGATTACCGAGATGTGCTGTCTTGCACGTTGTTAACCTACTGGTTGGTTGATCTTCGCTAATCTTTGTGCCTATGAATTTCAAGTCTTAGATGAAGCAACGGAAACTCAAATTTCTGTTTTTGCTAATGTTCAATCCTATATTCTTGGATGTTGCAGGGCATACTTTGCAATCAATTTGTTAAATGTGGTCAGTGAACTGTTGGACAAATCTAAGCAAGAAGCTTCCTTGATACTAGGTTGCCAAACCTTAACGAGGTTCATTTATAGTCAGGTAGAACATGCCTGAACTATTTGTTCTGATGTTATTCCATAGACTATGAGCAGAGTAAAAACCTTATTATGTTTGAATTCAACAGGCCAGCCTGATTCACTTATATTCAGGTAGAATATGGCTGAAAGTCATCTGTTTCTGATCTTGTCACACACATGATTTCAGCTTCCTGTACATTTTATACCTTCAAATGGACAAATGCTTCATATTGTATGTGGAAAAAAAAAAAAAAACCTGCGCAATCTCTCAAGCTTGCGAGCCTAAAGTCTGGTCTTTTTTTTCCAAATTGTAGAGGCTGTTTGATGAATACTACCATTTATCAATTCAAGATTACTAGTCTGATGAGTACTACCATTTATTCATCCAAGATTAATATGATGTGTAAACAGGCAGATGGAACATACACGCATAATATTGAGAAATTTGTTCAGAGAATATGTAAACTGGCACGTGAGGATGGAGACAAATGGCACAGGAACTGTTTGAGGGCATCTAGCCTGCAGTGCCTTGCAGCCATGGTACTTTGCCAATAAGTTTAATTTAGTAGATACCTTCAGTATCACTGTTGTGCATCCTTTTTCTGGATTTGGAGAGTTTTTTTTTTTTTTTTTTTTTAAATAGCAATTGTTTCTTGTATTCTAGGTATGGTTCATGGCAGAATTCTCATGCGTTTTTGCTTCTTTTGACGAGGTTAGTTCCCTATCTTCATCGAGTAGCTTTACTTTTGAGGGGCTATATTTTGAAACTTTTAAGGTGCATATAGATTCTCCTTAATCTAACAACTTTCAATTAATTTCTGTTATTTTTTAAATGCTCTGAATGCATATATATATATATTATGACATCCTGAACGATGTTAGAAGTTTTAATAATGTCATCATCTCATAGTTTGACTGCATAAAATTAGAAGGAATAATCATAAAACTAGATGGTCCTATAGGGACCAGTTAATTGTCTACTTGTTCTGTGCTCTTAGATGCAAGCATATGTGTGTCTGATGCGTAACTAGTGTATTTAGAATGCCAGAAATAAGTTGCCTTAGATGGCTGCAATTTACACTAATAAATGATGGATTAGTAGTATGTTTGTAGTACTGGCTGCCCTATTCTTAAGGTTTGGTTTCCATCTCTCCCACTCCCCAAAATTTGCTTGCCTTTTTCTTTTTATGAAGCTTTGAGTCAACGTATAAATTGCAGGTTGTGCATGCTACATTAGATAACTATGAGCCCGAAATACATGTCGAAGATGATGAAGAAAGAGGAGAGCCACATCATAATTGGGTGGATGAAGTGATTAGATGTGAGGCCAGAGTTCCAATTACAGATGGTGATGGCTCTGGAACTGTGATCATGAGACGACCAGGGAAGAAAGATCCTTCTCTCTTGACAAGGTAGTTGTAGTCCCAAGCCTAAACATGTTGGTCCATTGCCCACCAGCCCCAACCTTTTCATCTTTAGCTTTCCTATTTTTAATGCATTTTTATTATCCTTACAGAGAAGAGATTGAGACACCCAGGGTATGGGCCCAAATCTGTATTCAGAGGATGGTTGAGTTAGCAAAGGAGAGTACAACAATGCGCCGAGTCTTAGATCCAACATTTTTGTATTTTGATTCCGGACGTCATTGGATTCCTCGACAGGGGCTGGCCATGATAGTTTTGTCTGATTTGTCATTTTTCTTGGAGACTTCAGGTATCTAGGTCTATGTTCTTGCCTAGTCTGTGTATGTAATGGTTTCGAAGTACAAACAGTCCTCAGTGGTGCACAATTGAATGTGAGACCATTCTAATTTTTGTTCCATTTCAGGACATCAACAATTGGTTTTAGCTTCTGTTATTCGTCATCTGGACCACAAGAATATTGCACATGATCCGCAAATAAAATCCAGTGTCATACAAATTGCTGCAGTTTTAGCTCGGCATATTAGACCTGGAGCAGTATTGGCTGAAATTAGTATCGTCAGTGATCTATGTAGGCATTTGAGAAAAAGTCTTCAAGCCACTGTTGAGTCTGCAGGAGAGCAAGAGTCAAACATGAATATCCCACTCCAGAATTCCATTGAAGTTTGCTTGCTTGAAATTGCCAAAGGGGTAGGGTTGAAGCATTTTGGGTACTTGATATATTTCTTTGTCTTCTGACTGTAGTTTAACAAAATGTGGCACTAGTGTTTTAATTTAGTGCCCTATGTCGTTTGAGCTGGAAACTGCAATTTGAACTGCAACTTCCCCATCCTCCTAGAAACCAGAAGTATGTTTTAATGAATCTCTCTCTCTCTCTCTGCTGTGGATAGATTGGTGATACAAGGGCACTATTTGATATGATGTCCATTACACTGGAGAAGCTGCCATCTTCTGGAGTTGTTGCCCATTCAACCCTTGGTTCTTTGATTGTTCTTGCTCATGTGATATCATTATCATCAGTGTCTTCCCGTTCGCATCAGGTATCTTGATAAATTCCAGTATCTTTACATGCTTAGCTTCTGCAATTGAGCCTTGTGCTGGTTTTCCTTTGAGCTTCAGGGTTCTTGAAAATGTTTATCTTATAAAGTTGTAAGTTAAACTTCATTTGTGTTTCAGCTTGGAATTTGCAATTGAACATTTGCAGATTTGTAATTTGTTGTGGAATTTCAAGTGCCTTCTTGTCTGATTCTCCAATATGTCCTTGTGTGAAAGCAGTATTGGTTGCAGCTTACTAACTTAAGTAAACATTGTTATGCAGGTTTTTCCTGAAGTACTTCTTGTCCAACTTTTGAAAGCAATGCTGCATCCAGATGTTGAGGTGCGAGTTGGTGCACACCAGATATTTTCTCTTCTTCTCATGCCGAGGTCTATTCGTCACCGGCATGAGGTTGCTTCATTGCGGCCAGGCTATATCTGTGAACCAAGAAAATGGCGTTCAGATACTGCATCTGCATTTGCTTCAATTGCAGCATTGCTTGAAAAGCTCCGGAAAGAGAAAGATGGGGCTACAGCAAAAAAGCAAGCAAATAATGGCCATGACAAGTATAAGGAAATGAACATCACAGAAGAAGATTGGAAGCAGGGTTGTGGTAGAAACAACTCTCCTAATTTTTACAAAATCAGTTCTCTTGTTGACAGGACTGCTGGGGCATCCAGCTTCACTGAGGTGGTAAATAAATTTTACAAAATTGGTCCTCCCATCGTTGTCCTTACGGTCTTAACATATTTGACTAGTCATTAAAATTGTGGAAGTTTTTAAGTTGTAAGTAAAGAGAATAGAAGAGATGAAGTCCATATCTGGTTTACCTGATTTGCACAGGAACCACACATAATGAAGCTTACTGAGGACCAAGTATCAATGTTGCTGTCTGCCTTCTGGATACAAGCCAATCTGCCAGATAACACACCATCAAGTTTTGAAGCCATAGCTCATTCATTCATGCTGACACTGGTTTCTTCACGATTGAAGGTGGTTCACGTGCTTATTTCTTGTTTTTGTAACTTTATGTATCTTTTTTATTCTTACCCCCTCGCATCAAATTGAGGAATTTGCCTACATTGAAATGGATAAGGACAGACTTCATAGTCCTATTAAAAGGTTGAGTTGCCAAGTTTTGTTATTTGCTTATGTCCTTTAAAATCTGTGGGACTGCAATACACCAGTTGGAAGGAAAAGAGCTAAATCTCTTCATTTTTTAATGCAGTATTATAAGTAGTCTTTTCCATTTAATGTCCTTACAGGTAGTTGAATATAGTTATTTTATTACTTGCATCTTTAAATGCTGATGGGATGCCTGATGATGCTCCTGGCATTATTGTAAACATTATCATTTCCTACTAGTAGGCTTGACTTTCTGGGTACTCTAGTTAGATCAGTTACCGTTTTTGAAATTTGTGATGTTGCAGAACACAAATGATAACCTTGTAGCCCGCTTCTTCCAGCTTTCCCTCTCTCTCGTAGCTTTATCCTTGGGTACAAACATTGGTAAGTGATTTCGTTGAAGAGGCTCTTATAGGTAAGAAAACATGCAATTAATGTTTTTCTACTATTTGTTGTCAGGGATGCTAACACCTGCATGCCAGAGGTCCATTCTTGTGTTATCAATTGGTATGCTGATGTATTCTGCCAAAGTATATCAAATTCCTGAGTTGAGCGATCTTCTCAAGGCTTTACATCCATGGAATGTGAGTTTGCAATATGTACTGTTCTGTGTGTGTTTGTTTTAGAGATGGAATTCAAGAATGGAGCTATTTGCTGCTGAACTCAATACCCACAATTTGGTTAACCCAAGCTGCAAATCAAACAGTGGCTAAAGAAAGTGGTTGATTTCAGTTATGATGTGTTTAGGAGTATCTTCCCTGAGCATGTTTTTCACCAATCCAGGTTGATCCCTTTCTGGGCATTAGCGATGAATGTCAAGTACATGTCAAGCCTCTGGCAGACGTGAGGGAATATGGATCTGTTAGGGATAATCAGTTAGCCGTGACATCACTTCACGGCTTGCGAGGCAAAATCCTTGAATCAAACAAGGCCATAATTGACATCATAGTGTTGAATCTAGCTAAAGCTACCGGGGTAAGAAACTATGACATCTCTTTCTCTCTCTCTCTCTCATTCTTGCATGCTTGACATACCTATTTGTGTTTCTGAAGCTGGATGGGGATGAATTGGTAAGACAGCTGTCAGAACCATTTACACCTGATGATGCACTTGTGTTTGGTCCAAGATCAGTACTCGAAGTGGAACACAATGAAGTAGCTTCTCATTCCAGGGAATCAATCTCCTTCGATGAGGTACAGTCTCAATAATAACTTCCTGATAAATCTGCTATTTGCCTACCGGAGTCCTGTTTTTATTTGCATGGATTAAATGTTGAGGAGTTGGGTCAGCTTTCATTTGTGACAAGTCGTGAGCCTGTTAATCATTATATTGTTGCAGGATATTCCAACAAGCTCATTAGTTGAGGATGATTTGACAAGTGAACCATCTGTTGCAGACATGTCCTGCTTCATTCCTAAGACGCCTTCATCCCCTTCTGTCTCCCGTGTTATCAGCATTGGACAACTACTAGAATCGGTAATCTAACTTTAAAAAGGACCCCCTCCATGCAATCGCATGTTTGAAAAATCTCTATAGAACTGTTTTTTCTGTTTTTTTGTGAGGTTTATAAACTCGAGTGTTGTGGTTTCAGGCGCTCGAGGTAGCTGGTCAAGTGGCAGGAACATCAATCTCTACATCACCTCTCCCATACGATACCATGGCTAAACACTGCGAAGCTCTAGGCACGGGTACGAGGAAGAAGCTGTCTAATTGGTTGGCCCACGAAAATCATCGCACTAGAACACCTGATAAGTTTCAACCGGTGTTTCATTCAAATGGACACCCTGAGGCATGGAAGGTCTGTACTGTTTATTTTATCAGTCTCCAATTGGTTTTGCCTCAGAGTCCCAGCAATTCTAGAAAATTTCATTCCCAACTTTGACATCTTTCTTGCTTGGAAGGTGTCACATGCCAGTGTGATACAGCTTTACTTGAAACAGGCATGCATGGAGCTATAATGGAATCTGTCTTGTTGCCATAGAAGGGTGACTATTTGCATCCAAAGCCAAAACCCCTTATTTCAACATTATCTGGTTGTTGCATTCTGGAGAATGCATCTCTTGTTTAGTGGAATACCCATAGCTGCCCCGCCCATGGTTACAATACGTGCCTTTTTGCTCTTTTTCATCATCCTAACTCGTCTGCCTATAACTGTGTGTTCAGGGACCAGCGAAGCCAATGGACCCATGCTCGGCTATAAGGCTGCCTCCTGCTAGTCCTTTTGATAACTTCCTGAAAGCAGCTGGCTGTTAAGGAAAATGGGCGCTTGTGTATTTCTGGCCTATCTCGCCAAGTGTTAGCAGCGACTTCAGATTGTAGTGATAGTTGTAGGGCGCTCGGATGATTTGAAGTTAGTGGCGCCCATTTAACTAGTCCTTGTATTTGTGTTAGTGATGATCCATTGCTTGTGCTAGTAATACTTAAGACTTGATTTGTGGTGGATGGTGGCAATTGACGAGGTAGCTGATTTGCTTGGTAACAAAATTGCATGGCAAATTTGGGCAAAACTAATTTTCGTATCTTCCCGGATGTAACGCTCTTTTTATTTTCATTTTTATAAATTGATGGGAGCTAAGGGTCGAACCTCGATCATAAAATTAAGAGTTCATGTTGTGATCAACATGGCTCAACGCGCATTCTGGTAAGGAAACGTAGCATAGCGGCCAACTGGTTATAGAACTGGGCGCTGCCAGGGTCACTTTAAGCAGCGTCTGCAATGGACGCTACAAGAATCGGGCCTTTTACCGCTGTGAGATAATTGTGCGGCAGTAGAGGACTTGTATGTGGCCTTAACTGCGGCTTCGTTTTAGTTTGGGCCTTAGCTCTCCTCTATGGCCGAAAGAATGTTATTCTTTCCCAGGGACAAGGCCACTATTTTTTGTTTACCGGCAGGTTTAGATCCTGTGTGTTTTCGGAGATGCCCTCAACTGTAAATCAAACATAAATCGCAATGAAAACCCACCTGAGCAAGGAAAAGGATTGCCCATTTTGTTGAAGTACACGTCAAAAGATAAATTTGCGTTGATAGCATTCTGTTCCTCACAGTTACTACTAATTAATCATATATATCCTGGCTGCTTAACCAAGGTAGTGTTGCCAACCCTTCGCTACTCACGAGAATTAAAATCGTATTCGAATGTTGAACCGGAGTCAATTAGTCGAAAAAGAAAACGCAGTCATTTCCTTGTTAAACATCCACACTATTTACATTCAACTCCTAACCATTAATGTATGGCGTTTCTCTAAACACAGGCCCCATAAAACATGATTAACGGTTAACCGTAATAAAAACACCTGGCGAGATTATTTTATTGACTCAGAAAGGATGTTGATGACTAAAAAAAAAAAAAAAAAGTTATCTAATTTATTGCTGCAAGGAACATTTTTTCATTTTTATTTTTCTGACATTAAGATTGTATATTTTAAGCCCACTTGAATGCATTATGCTAAAGTTATTTATTTATTTTTTAAAATACACAAAAAAAAAAAAAAACAGATCATCCGTACCCGAGTTAGAGAATTACGGAAGAGGGGGAAAAGAATGGAGATCTATGCTGAACAAGGAAACTATGCTGAAGAGCAAGGCCCTCCATCGCCGCGATATTCCATTATTAATGATAAAACCAACCCTTATTAATGGGGTCTTAAAACAAGAAACACATTTAATGAGGGTTCTTAAAAGGTACCCACAATTGTCCGACTACTGACCAATGACACTGTGAGAGGTGGCAGAATGTCATGTCATAAAGTAGAGAGACATCTCTCCTCTCTATAAATACGGGCTACAACACTACACGCACTTATTATATGATTCTACTGTTTCACTGCGTGCTAGAACGTGCGATCCATTCCCCTCTCTCTTTCGCTTTCTTTCTGTTTCTTTATCATGTGGTATGTAGGGTGACACTTTTTCAATCTTCAAGTCTCTTCACATTCAGTAGGCACTTCTCTGTCTTCCTCTCTCTCTCTCTCTCTCTCTCTCTCTCTCTCTCTCGCCCTCTCTGTATTCCTTATCTGACTTATTCTTGGAAAAGTAAGTGAAAGGTCCGGTCCTTTTCCAACCTGAAGCTCAGGTTATTTCAAACTTCAAACCCACTAGGGCTTTAAACATAGCGCTAAGTAGGTTACCATTGCCTCTCTCTCTCTCTCTCTCTCTCTCGCTCGTTTGTTCCACACTTCCACTGGCATTCTTTGACTTGCGGTTAGCGCATAATAGAGGCCCTTATCTAGGATTTATTCTTTCACCAACTTAGTTTTCTTTCTTCAACTAATTTGTAATGGATTCCTGCTTACTTGGGTTTTACTCGTTAGATCATATGGTTGTGATATAAGTACATTATGGTTTAGGTATCACCTGTTCCAAGAAGATCAAGGATTAAAAGCTACAGTGTTCTTCTCTGCTAATTAACTTCTTTCCCTTCTCTCTGATCCCATCCCATCAGGATTCTTGTAGTTGGGACCTCTTGTGTCATGTTGATTCTTTACTCTGCCTCGTAGTTGGGTAAAAAACAAGAAATTAGAAAGAAAACGATTGAAGTTGGTGTGTTTCACCAAGTAAAAGATCTTTTACACTCTGGCTTCAGTGTGATCAAGATCTTAGTGAAGATATTGGTGTGTTTAATTTCCTCAAGATTGATACTTTTTCATTGTAAACTTTTATGTATGGAGGAAATTTTTACGCTTGATCCTCCTATATCTTGCTCAAATGATATTGATAGTGCTGAGAACGTCTCTTGTGACTTCATCACATCTGCGAGCAATGAGTTTCATAGTCCAGCTGACAATCTATTCCAATTAGAAGCTGCTGATCACTGTAAACAAGTTACTGGACCGAATACGTGTGATATAATCAAGACCCAGATCGCAAATCACCCTCGTTATCCAGACCTGTTGTCTGCCTACATAGAGTGCCAAAAGGTTGATATCCCCGTCTTTTCTTTTATTTGCAGCTTTTTTAAGGTCATCTTGTTACTTCTAGAAGTGGAAATTTCTGTTAATGGGTTCTCAAAAAGCAAGATAATTCCAATCCAGTGAGTTAAAGTTAGATATTTTCATGATTTTTTGGATGGTTTTTAAGGTTGGTGCACCTCCAAAAGTGGCTTCTGTCCTGGAAGAGATAAGCAGAGAGAATTATCCGATCAACACTTGCAGCACTGAGATGGGAGTGGATCCAGAACTTGACGAGTTTATGGTATATATAGTGCGAAGTAATTGATCAGTTATGACCTTTTCCTTTGGTTTTTTGGTTTGGTTCCAACTTCAATATGTTTATGCCCTTGTTGGCTCGAAATAATCATGGAAAAAATGGGAAGGAAAAATGTAGGACGTGGTATGATATTTAGAGAAATCTGAATACGAATCTTAAAAATTAAAGATTCAAATTTTCTTTTTTTCTTGCAAGGAATCATACTGTAAGATTCTCCAGAGATTCAAGGTGGAGCTATCCAAGCCGTTCAATGAGGCGACTACCTTCTTGAGCAACATGGAATCACAACTTAGCAGTCTTTGTGAAGGGGCATTGTCTTTTGCCTACGATGATGTTGCAGGTAAGGCTGTGCACCGTGCAGTGTCTGGTTGGTTTCCATGCTTTCTTTTTAACTTTTGTACTAGTGCTTTTCTCTTGACGAGGAGGATTCCTTTCTAATTTGTGTACCAGACCTTGGTGGTTGGGTTAACTTGTTAATATGTGCATGAAAATTGAAAGGAATTTGCGGGTGGTGTCATTTATTAATGCTCTCAAGCTAATGCCATTGTGCACCAACGAGCTGATGCCCATCAATTTTGTTTTACCCCAGAATGTGACAAAGATGATATGACATCTTCATCATGGTGTTCTCTATCAACCTGCAATGCTTGCTCCTAAATTAAATTCGAAAGTTAATGTTCATTGGTTTCATCTGGCCAATATATAGATAGAATATGTAACGACATTTGACAGACTAATTAGTGCATAGGCTAATCAAAAGGCCAATATCTTCGCAATTACATAGTTATTACCAATTTATAATAAAAAATTCATTGTTGAAGACCTCTCTTACTCTTAGTCTGTCAATCTAAAAAATTTATGGTCCTACTGATTCTAACTTAGCTAGGCCTACGGGTCAGTAGATTGTTAATTTGAAGAGTTTGTCCCATTTTAGAAGTCTTTTACGTTAGTACGATACATGGTCCTCTTCCATTACACATAAACCCTAGGAAGTCAAAACTCTGATCATTAAGACATATAGAAACATGCAAGTGTGTAACAAGCGAGAAACCTGGTACTACTGCTTTGTTGATTGTTTTGGAGTTCTTGTAGCTTATGAGTCTGGTAAGTGGTTAAAAATGTTAAAACTGTGCAGTTGCAAAGTCCTGGAAAAAGGCTGACGAATGCAGCAAAATTTGATTGCTGATGGCTTTGTTGCCTCTTTCCACAATCTTTCTATGTCAAGAACTCTTGTTGTCTTTTGGTTAATTGTAATTCAAGATCTTTTTCTTTTGTACTACAGAATAAAATGGTCGTTTCGATTCAAAATCATCTCCTAGCTAGTTCAGTTATATCCATTCAATTTTTGAGATATATGGGACTTTAAATACTGAGAAGTGATCAGTAGGTGGTCTCAAACGAACTGAAACTGGGCAAAGAAGAATAATTATTATCACTCTGCTTGTTTGCAGGTGGCGCATCAGGGACTTCAGATGACGAGTTCAGCGGTGGGGAGGTAGTAGAAGCATCAGAAAGTCAAGAATCTTCTGGTGGCAGTCAACTCTGCGATGGTGATCAGGACCTTAAAGGAATGCTCATGCGCAAGTACAACGGCTACCTTAGCAACTTAAGAAAAGAGTTTCTGAAGAAAAGAAAGAAAGGCAAGCTACCAAAGGACGCGAGGCTTGCACTTTTGGACTGGTGGAACAACCATCGTCAATGGCCATATCCTACGGTGGATCACTTGACTACGACACCAATACAATCTCACTCGCTACTCTACTAAAAAAAAATACCCTTTACATCCGTTCCAGTGATTAGCTAATCGATATCACGAACAGACCAAAAAAGAGAAGTTTCTTTGAACCTGAATGTCTATATGTGAAGTAGAAAGGGCGTAATTAATTAGGCTGAACAAATAATAATGTTGTGCAGGAAAAAGAGAAAGCGAGGTTATCAGAGATGACCGGCCTAGATCAAAAGCAGATCAACAATTGGTTCATCAACCAGCGGAAGCGGCATTGGAAACCGTCAGAAGACTTGAGGCTGGCTCTCTTGGGAGGTGTTGGCCTTGGGGACACTCCCGGCATTGGAAAAGCCTAGTGGTACGTACTTTGCAGCTGGAGGCGAGAAGATACATAGCCGACATTTACACCTTCACATATGCTTTACTTCCTCATTTTGTTCGTGGAGAGGGGTCCACGACTAAACTATGCACTTGTAAAAAGAGCTAGCTGGTTGGCATAATGTTATTTGGTTTCAAAATGGTTTCAAAAAAGTTGCATGCACGTTAGAATTAAATTCCCATCCGTGTCTTGAATTATATATATATATATATATATATATATATAATTAATAAATTAATTATAGTTAATGATCGGAATCAAGTGATGTATTTTTATATTTAATTTGAAGTATTTACGTAATAAAACTATTTTAGTTTGTCTCTCATTTCACGCCGTCGTGTCTCCTCGTAGTCGCCTTTTCTAAAATGAGATTACTAATTCGTTAAATAAGTTTATTATAGGATGTCCACGTGTGCGGGACATATGGGAGAACATGATTTATCGGTCAATTTGACATATTTAGCTTGATTAATTAGTATTAACGCAAGTCCCTTAGAAGACACTACTCTCGGCAGCTTCTCCGCTAGAATTCAAGCAAAGCCGACTCTTTTGGTTTTCTGTTCCGTCACTCGATGAAGTCTATCGGTTGTCGATTTAGTGTATTTGTTTTTATATATTAATTTAAATTTGGGTTTTTATATTATAGTTCATTAAAAAAATAAGTTTAAGTATTTAAATATATAATAATAATATTTAAAACATATTAATATTAAATTTTAGTGTAAATAAAATTCATTTAAATTTAATAATAATTAAATAACAAAAATTTGACTGAAAATAATAAGCGATTTTAATTTTATTTTACACATATAATAACTAAGATATCTATAACATATATAAACTGAATATGATACTAATCATGTAAATTATATAATAATAATAGTAATAATAGATACTCGCAGAATGTGATCCCAAAGGCACGGCCGGTGTCAAAGCAGAAAATTTTAGTTTTATTTAGTCTTGGGCCCACCGCTCGGCCCAAAAAGAGAACTCGCGCAAAAGACAGGGAATATTTGGGCTGTGGAGTCAGTCCTCCCAGCTCAAGTCCTAATCATCCGACTGCTCTCATAACCTCAGGCAATGCTTGGGCTGTTGTTCCCTGTTATGGTTTTGACAAAGCCGTAGGCTGCGTGTGCATGTGTGGACAGCGGTGTCTTCGGTCCATAATCGTCATAACGCATCGTGCTTCTGCTGTGCATAAGAAGTCGTCTGAGAAAATCCAGTCGGTCTCTCTTACGGAAAACCAACAGCACCGCACGAAGAACTCTCTTTTTTCTCTGCAAAGACAATGGGATTCGACCCTCCATTTTTAAATTTAATACTTCCAACGCATAAGATTGTAACTTTTTTGAACCAATAAGTACGGGATTCCACTTGCAAATGCAATGTGGACAGAGTTTTCACTTTAATTAATAGCAACCCCTTATATAGGCAGTAGCATCCAAGAGTGCCTACCATATATATCATTTGATATTTACTGCATTTACTCTTTTTATTTTTTTTATAAAAAAATATATTATTTATTTATTATTTTATATCACTCAAATTTATTTTATTATTTTTTATTTCAAGTAAATTTTATTTATTATGCGATGTAATATTATAAGTAAATTATATATATATATATATATTTAAAAAAGAGAGAGCGAGAGAGAGAGAGAGAGAGAGAGAGAGAAATCAAAATATAAATCACCATACTGCTTTCCTTTATACATGGAATAGGCATTTACTGCTATTGCATTGTTCTCTGACGGAAAATAGATGAGAAGTGGCAACCCGCGTATCTCCATCAGACGACTCGTCGCTCATTGGTCAGTCAGCCTAACAGTTGACCAACCGACTTATTGTCTAGGGGTTTTTGTTTTTTTTTTTTATTATTTTTTATTCCGCCTTTTCTATATTTGGTTTTTGGAAGCGTCTCTCCACGTCTGCCCGAGATATTGGTCCAACTTTTACTCAGTTTTTTAGAATTAATCCAGATCGCAGCTCCAGTCCCCCAAAAGACCCCAAAGCTATCTCACCCCATCTCTGAGGGGACAATAGTGTGGAAAGGATCTGAGACGAGTGCCTGTGGAACCCAACAAAGACGGTGGTCACAAGTTGTTTCTTTCCTAGGCATCCCATTTACTCGCCATATCCTATGTTATCTCGATTGGACGTGTCATAAACGCTACCCCAGGGCGTGACATCAAAGCAAAACCAATGAGTAGATGATGATGAATTGACCATCGTGAAAAAAAGGAGAAGAAAGCGCCAAAAGGCCTAACACTAACGCCGCAACATTAACACCCACCCGTCTTTGAGTGTTGCACTGTTTCTTTCTCAACAAATTGGCCATAAAACATGGAACCCAATACATGACTGCTGCTGGGACACAGGTTGCGTAGATACATACATACATAATAGTACCTGTTGTTTAGCATACGCAAGAACTACTTCATGTATGGCCCAAATGAATTCATAAATTTATATAATATTCTAAATCGGAATTGGAATTTTCTTTTTCTTTTTATCTAATTTCTGTTTCAGTTTACACTAGAAATAACGGAATAATAGAACCTAAGAAATAACGGAATGAAAAATAATGCATTAACTAGGATATCATACACACATACATTTATTTACGCATGCCTACAAATACATATCCATACATGTGTACACACACACACACACACACACACATAAAAACAAAATAAAATAAAATGACGCATTCCGATCGTCCTAACGAAGCAGAAAAGATCAACCCTTTCAAGCCCATAACAGATAACAGCAGGAGAAACTGAAAGATTGTTTTTTTTTTTTTCTTCTTTTTTCTGATGGTGGAAAAACTGAAAGCTTGAAAGGACCAACGTTGCATAAAAAGGTTATCTTTATTCATTAGGCAATAGGCAAAGAAGAGTTACAAATTATAGCACGTTACACAATTATGAACAACCAAGATGCGATCAAAACATCCCAATTTCCCTGCGGAACACTAAGAGGTCATCGAGAGAGGGCTGAAGAAGATTATAAGGAGGTACCTGCTTGATTTCAGTCGTTGGCCGCCATTCCTCGGACATAGCCAAAAACCGTCTTTATTTGACAACTTGAACTAGCGAAGACAACAACTCGAGGGACTTCACATATTGATAATTAGGCTAGACATCTATGGACGAATCACCAGATGTTATAAGACGCAATTAATTAACTAAGCAACGATTTCCCGTTTGAGGACAGAGATATTATGGAGCAAAGGGGCGAGAGATTTAAGAAATTTTCTCCTCAATGGGCAATTCATCAACCATTTTTCCCCTGCAAAGGGGGCAGAACGCTGGAACATCAGAACACTTGCTAGGCAGGATTATGTTGGGGTTGGGGCCAAGGCCTTGCCGATCACGAAAGACTATAGGCATGGCCATGGCAAATTTGCGAGCGATCACAACTGAATTTATCACTTCATCTGTTGGGTGAAACACAGAAAGAACCTCAAATTCTTGAAGATCAAATTGATCAACTACAGGATAGAGAAAGGCCCTCGCGCCGTGTGCACTCCTCAGCATCAAAAGGGCCCCAGGAGCCATGTACTTAGCCAAATGATCAATAACTCTAACCTTCTCTGCCTTATCCATGCCAACTAGAGCCGCCAAGAAGATCACGTCAAAGTCCTTTAGCTCATTTGTGACGTCCATGATATTGGTTGTGTGAAAGAACATTCTTTTGGACAAGTCAGGATCGGAAAGAACGAGGCTCTTTGCTATAGAGTTTGCCGATGGGTCGATGTCATAGTTGTGAAAAGAAGTTGTGGTGAGATGCTTGGTAGCCAAGACAATAGAGGTTAAGGGAAGGGGACCAGAACCCACAAAGGCAACCTTGCCAGGGACATGGTTATAGTGCTGCCTCAGGATGTTGAACTCAAGTTGGCTAAGTTTAAGGTAATTTGAGTAGTAAGGGAATAGATTAAGATGGTCAAGCGGGTTTTCATAGGATGCTAAGATTGTAGAGAAATGACTCTCTAAGAACCCCTCAGCCTCTCCACAAAGTCTAATCAGCTTGGACCTCATGTCTTGCAATTTTTGGCAAAGCTTGTTGACATCGATAGGGCTTGGTGGCATGCACGTGAGAACAAGTTCTGTGAAGAGCATGTCAACATTTTTTGAAGGTTTGAGACTCTCGAGGCTCGAGATTTGCTCGTACAGCTCGCAGACTTTCTGTATCAAACGCTCTTCTCCGCAACCCATGTCGACGCCAAGAGAGTTTTTGATTATTTATTTATTTATTTATTTTTACTGTTGGCAGAGAAGACTCGCTAAAACAACAAAGAAGGGCCCCTTTCAAGAGACTCGGGGTTTTGAAAACTTACTCTAATCTCGTGAGTCGGCTTGGGAGGAGCCTCTAACGAGGTCCTTATTTATGGGCACTTTTTGGGGCCCACACTCCTTGCGGAGGATGGGCCTCGTTATGCCATCAATATTTAACATGAAGTGGAGAGCTTTGTTTCCAATTTGTACCCAACAAAAAAAAAAAAAAAATTGTTTAATTCACTTATTTATTTTCATTACTTAATTTTCTCCGTTTATTTTGTTTTCTCTATTACTCTTGACTTGTTTGAAGTGTCAAGTTTGGTTCTTTGCATGTTCTCCGAAGATCAAAAACAAAAAAGATCGTTATTTTGGCCTTCACCGAACCAGTGATAACAAAAATGTTTTTAGACTATTCATGTTTAACCAATGACTAGGGTTTTCACCGTGTGCCATTTTGCGGCAAATTTAAATGTGGGCAGTGTCTGTCTGATGTATACACTAATTCACAGCCCAGATTATGATTCTTGAAGTTATCGCAAACACCTTGAAGGCTTGAACAGTCGTACATGCACAAACCATATTGCACTTACAAATATTCGACAGCACTGCCCTGTATAGTTGTACTTAATTAGTTGTGCCTTACAAAACGGAGAGCTACTGAACTAGGGTTTAATGGACCACATCATTATGACTTTCTTAAAGAATGTGTCCAAACTCACATCCCAATGCCAAAGGAATTTAAGTATTATCGTCAAACAATTACAGGCCGCCGAGTACATCTAGTCATTTTCCACTACTTTTCTTTTAAACATAAACAGTTTGCAGGGCGAAACTATATATATATATTTATATTTATTTATTTATTCATTTATTTGTTGATTTATTTATTTATTTCCCCTTCTCTTTTTAGATGGGAAAACTTAAAATGTTCTCTTTTTTGTTACGGAAAATAAGTTTAATTTTTAACTAAAACAAAAGGGGAAGAAAAGTTTAGCTTGATTTATAGGTGCCTCTGCATTGTGGGGGGTGGCAAGAACTTGAAGTTTTAAATTGAAAATTTTAAGTAAATCCGATCTCAAAGAAATGAAAGAAGAGTTACGAAATAGAAGAAAAACATACTCATGATCAACAGAGTAAATAAAAAGGTGTTTCAATGCACCGAGATGTATGAAAATGAACTTTAAAGAAAAAAAAAAAAATCGGATGCATTGATATTTTGCTGTTTGACAAATAATCCACGTTATAATGTCTCTAAGATTCTTACGCTAATTCATTTCGCACTACTGATTCTTTCAACTTATGGATTCACACTCCACGATATGTATGTATGTATATATATATTATTATTATTTTTTTTTTTTCTTAATGCGATAATGTGATGTCACTTGTGGAAGATGAAGAAATTGCGAAACACTAACAGGTGGCTCATTGTTGAAGCTCCAGGAAAAGTTGATAATAAATGCTAAGTGGGATCGTCATTCAATTTACGCTACTTTTCCCAATATTTTATCAACCGACTGTCCCGACTTATTTGCAAGGGGCAAACAGATAGGCCCAATAAAATAGAAAATTCACTGGGGAATATCAAGCAGATTGGTTCTTGGAATGGATCACAATTCAAGGCAAAGGTCGACTACTTAATTGGCATGTTCCTAACCCATCCAAAGTTCGCCTGGAAATTTGATTTTGAAGTTCTCTTTTTCAGTTATTCCTAGAGATTAAGGTGTGGCTATTTGAAATAAACAAATAATGTACAGTTGGTTGAGGAGGCCTACATGTTTCCCTCTCTGATTAAATCTCTCGAGTGACGTCTCAACGATAGCTCTTTTCATTTATTGAACGTCTTGGGTTCCCCTTGGATGTATAATTCTTAGCTACCCATTTTGAAGTTTGGATTTTTTTTTTTTTTTGGTAGGTCTACAGACAAAATCATGGCTTGAAAAAAGAAATACAGAACTGTTAATTGCTCACTTCTACCACCGGAAGTCGGGTCATTTGATACACACGATCATGTATTTGCCGTGCTATATATATATGGTGATCTTTTATTGTGTAATAAGAGTATATAGAAGAAATGCACCAATATGCTTTGCTGATCTCTCTGTCCATATAAAAGTTTAGTTCCATTATGCTTAATCATTTGCATAAAACAGAAGGCCTAAAAGTATTTAGAAAATTACTTACCAATCTCATTTGTAACCATAATCATTGCAGTTGCGAGGTGCATGCTAGAAGTCTCCGTTATTTGATAATTTAATCTTGCAACACCGAGAGTTGTACATATTATACCTCCCGTCGCCACTTGTATCTCTCACTTTAAGTAAGATCACAACAATTAATTTCTTGAGCTTGATGTCGTGACAATGCGACGAAAGGTATATGAAAAATACCCAATTTATATAATTACTCATATACTATTTTATTTATTTATTTATTTTTGAATTCAATAATTTTCTCATCAGATTACTTCATATCAGCATGCGTCCCTTGCATTGTCATCAAAATTTCCCCTAATTTTCCTAATTTTATATATGCCACATTCATATTTGGGGGGAGAGTTGATTTTTGGGGCCCATTAGATATCTAGGCAAGACCTTTTCATAAGCACTTTTACCGAAAAAAAACAAAAAAGAAGAAGAAGAAGAAAGGCTCCTGTGGAACAGAAGAAGCTTTGGTGTCATTAGTTATAGATCATCTTTCCTCGGTTCTCTGCATGTATATCTAATCGAAAAGACTTCTCTATTAAGTTCTTAGTTATTGATTTCCTCCACTAAATATATAAGCAGTCCAATGTGAACGGTTACCTTTGAAGTCTATTCATGCCATGGAAAGTGTTTCTTTCCTTCTGTGGCTTAAAACAATACTCTATGCACACGATAGTGCTTCTTTTCTTTCCCGTACATTCGCTGCCCATTACCTTTGATTCAATGGTGAATACAAGAGATCAGCGATATGTCTCTAGGAGCAAAGGCTATGAATTGGACGATGCTTTGTATAGGGTCTCACCTTATTCTTTTTACATAGACATGGTGCGTTACGTTTCTTTTCCCCTGTGCTTCAAAAGGAGGGAGAGAGAGTGGGAAGGGTCCGTTTGCATGTAAGAAAATAATTTGTTTTTATAAAATATTTTCTTTTGACAAATATTTGGGAAAAAAAAAAGAAGAAAAAGATTAGTTTTCATTGTTTTTCATGATACTGAAATATATTGGGTGTATATTAGTTAATTAATAAATACAATTTTAGAGATAAAAACAAGTAGTGTGCATTACTAATTACCAGACAGGAATTCCATCCTGACCCAATAAAAAAGTTTTTGTCTCTGCTCCAATTGTGGTGTTCGCCGCCGCACCATTGTCGCGACAAGTAAACTAATTATATATAAAAAAAAAAACATAATAATAAAAAAAAAGTTAACCAACATAATAAAAAAAAATAATAATAATAATAAATTAGTCTCTCTATTTTTATTTCAGAATAAAAATAAATAAACGAATATTTACCAGGAATAACATAAGATCAAGCCTTGCAAAAGTAAGGCCAAAAATATACAAACAAATCGTGAGAGTGGGACCGATTTTTCAATACGATAGGTGGTGGGTCCAATTTTAGAGATTAAAAGTGTTACAAGAATGGTGATGTTGGTTAATTTGCTCGTGGTGGCAATGGGAAGGCCGAGGAATGGCGACCGGCAGAGCGAGCTGGCGACAACTACCGTCTCTCCGGCTCACGTCTTCTCTTGGTATCTCAAGTTCTGTTCTGTTATAACTTCAGAAGATGACTTCAATTTACTGCCGACTCTCAAGTCATTTTCCGGGTAAAATAGTTTTATTATATGTTTGACTGGTAGAATATTTTATATTGACTCTAAATTTTTTGGTGGTACTGAACGAAAAAAATAGAATATTTTATAACAAACAAATCGGAGGTTAAATATTGCAAAGATTTCCCTACACGCAGCACACTATCGATTGAATGTTGCAGGTTCTCTATCAGTTGCAATTTTTCTATAAAAAAGAATAAGAGTTAATAAATAAATTATCCTACAATTTTGACCCCACCAAATAAATAAATATATAAATATATAAATATATATATATATATATATATATATATATATATATATATTCCACTTTTTATCATCACACATTTTAAAAGACAAATTAAGTCGAGTTAGCCGTCGACCATGACATATAAAACTCGAGCCCCGAGTGCTCTATCTTCCGAAAAACTGAACCGTTCAAAGAAGTCATCTGTGTTATCTCTGTGTGTGGACATTACGATTTAAAGTCGCTCGGCCGCCGTACAATAACTCTTCGGCCACATGTATTTATTATTATTATTATTATTTTGGGGCCAATTTGGCCACTTTCCGCACCACCAGAGAGGGTCCTACGCGACTACTCGACGTTGAAATCGAAGAGGAAACTGTAAGGTAATTTCTTTTCTTACGCATCGATTGGTTCACAATTTTCGATGATGCAAGTTGCAACCGTCGACAAAACATAAATTTTCAGACAAAACTGCAACGAGAGAGGAGTAATCTACCCGTAAAATATTGCTCGAATGGGAATGACCATCATCATTCATCATGAAATCCTAGACGTGTTTTGTTTTTTTTTTTTTAATAAAAATAAAAAAAAAATCGCCTTCGGAAATCAGATCGATGCATATAATAATATTATAAAGAATGAGGAATGGAGGGGCGTGCCTCATGCCGTGATCGATACAGACAATGTCGAAAATCATTCCTTTTTCAACAAAAGTAATAAATACGACAACTGTTGCAGTGTTGGGGCAATTCCATGTTCATTGGTTGTGATTGAAGTCAATTAAAGTTCTAGCCATTTTGAAGTCAGAACAAAATTGTATAAATGCACAAATCAATCTCATGTCATAGCACATACTAAGGCGGTTGATGTTGGTTAAAACTAATAATAGTAAATAATTAATTTGGTTGATGTCATTATTTTTGTCAATAAGATTTATTTATTATATGTATAAATTTTGTTGGTTCATAAATTATTCTTCCACACCGTGCGCCGCACCTGATTGACTGAGTCTTGAGGAAGGGTTTTCTTTGATTAGACGTCTCATTCTGTGCGCCAGTCCATGCCCCGATTGGGTCCTTCATTTTGCTCCACACTAGTGGGCTCTCTTGAGTTTGCAGCTTCATATGGTGCTGTCCTTTTATTATTATTATTATTTTTAAATTATTATTTTAATCTTTGTAAAGGCATTAGATGCCCATGGGCTCTTCCCCTCTCGCATATATTTTAACTGTCTATGAACCCCACAAAAAATCGCATATTCATATCTGAGCGTTTTTAGACGGTACTTGATAGGCTATTGAAACTTTTTGATCCTTCGCTACATAGTCAAGACCCAATAGGCCTTTTGGAAAAAAAAAAAGAAAAGAAAAAAGAAAACCCAGTTTCTTAGTCGAATAAGAACAATAGAAAGAAACAAATAAATGGACGAGATGACTTGCCTACACCATGAAAAGCGACAGATCAAAGACTTCAAATTTACGGATTACTCGAATGATATGAGATGTTTGCCTCATAGAAGGCGGTGGGGTTCACAATCCCGCCCCTCCACTCTCGTCCTTCCCTTTCCCTTTGGGCTAAGACTCTCTCTATAGGAACAAAAACAAAAAAAAAAAAAAGGAAAAAGAAAAGAAAACCCAGTTTATTAGTCAAATAAGAACAACAGAGGGAATGGACCAGTACGTAAGACCAAATTCGACTTACAACGTTGTCCCTCCCTCATAAGAGGCCCTTTTCCTTTTCTTTCTCTTTTTTAAAGGGGTGTAAGTGGCCTTATAAAAAAATAAAAAAACACAACCGAACAATTGAGGCCCAATGACTGACACAAAATCATTATGGAGGCCCAGGAAGCCCATTGTATATATTTTTGGCCCTTTTGGTTTCTTCGTAGGCCTCGTACCCATCTGCCCTTCTATTAACTGAAGTCACCTTGGCATGGAAGCACGTTACCGTGTAGTGCAGATTCCCAAAATCCAAACGATATTAACGCAACAGAGAGAACTCCGAGCGCGGAAAGAGGATCCAAATATTAAGACAACCTGGCCAGAAATTACACGTCCAAATACCTTCTTTTTATTTTTTTTGTGTCTGTTGAGGTGGAGCCATGCAGAAGAAAGATTTGAGAACAAATTTATACTGCCATATATTTATGGAAGAGTCGCGTTTAGTAGCCCCATTTACGTTTAGTGCAATCTTTAACCATCACAAAAGCAAAACTGCCACTGAACCTGATAATTTACCTGAACTCAGAATTTTCGTATGACTCTGAGCTTTCGTAAGGAGGAGATTCATAGAAGCTTGATTCTTCAGGAACTTCAGAGTTCGTGTCAGCCGGGGCTTCATAAAAGTAGGAGGCTTCAGATTTCCCAGAACTAGGGGTTTCGTGAACTTCGCTGTCTTCTGCTTGTACAAATTGAAGCAAGTAATGCACCCCATTGACTACATCATACACCATCAGTCCTATTCTGCCCCCAACCCAACCGCCCAAATGGCTTCCAACAAGATATCCGATGCGTCCAAGGCTCTGCTCACCTAAAAAACCTGCAGCATAAGCGCCAACCAGTGTTCCGCTGCCCCTCAGGAATCCTTCCGTCAGTGTACCGCCATAATAAATAGCTTCAAAAAAGTCCCACCCTGAAGAAATAATGGGCCCTATAATGCGTTTTGCTTGTCGAGTAGCCAACTTTGCTGCCTTTGCCCCTTCCTTTTGTGCTTGTTTTGCAGCATCTTTTGCAGATATTCCCTGTCCCAATGCATCAAGTAATGCACGCTCAATTGCCAGGTTCCTTGATTTCTCAACATGAGCAGCTCTGATGTTGTAGAAATACAGTTTCACACCCTCCTTCACCGTGCATGCTAGGGTTCCAGTGCTCATATCAAAGCAGTCAAAGATGGTAAACTTTCCACTCTGGGATGAAGAAGCTTCCCCCACCAGTTGCCGACATTTTTCAGCTGAGGATGGCAAGGCAGGAGAAAAATAAGCATTCAATTTTATGCAAAACTTTATCAAGGTACACGTTTTGGACATGGAGGTTCCTACACTCATGGGGTGGATAAAGGAATTAACTTGCTCACGAATTAAGAAAATAGAAAGAAATCTTGTCATCTAACTAGAAAAAAAAATCCAATAAACTAAGGGTACTGCTACTGTCTACACACAATAAGACTATCATCTAATGAATTATGAACCATGAACACATAACACATGGATGACTTCCTTGATAGCACAAAGAAAACACACACAAGGGTGATCAGTTTCTGATTTTCTACTAAAATCCATTGGTACTGAGAAATATTTGACAGGAAGAAGTTGCAGTGAGTAAGACAATGTGAACAACTAAGAGATGGATTCCAACATTACATATACAGCATCTCAATTCTGTTGAATGTTGCCTTGCTCAAAGTGGCAAATCTCAATTCTGCAAAACGTTGTGTCGTTCAATGCGGCAAATTAACTAAAATCCAAAATTGAAAGAAATCTCTCATTATTTCTGCACATTATCACTTATGTAATAAGAACCCAAAAACTATTTCTATTTATTTTGCGAATCTTGATATATTGGCATACATGATTTGGCAAAGAAAGTCAGGCATTTTAAAACATAGAGGATAGGATGCACAGAGGAGAAGAGGGGCAGACATTAGAAAATGAGCAGGAAAATCAAGATCCTCTGATCACTAAAGACTTTGCAGCTCGGGACCCAGAAACCACTTAGAAAAACAAAGGCCACCCACAATCTGTATCCAATATCCACATTAGACACGATCATCACATCATCTAGAAGTCTAGAAGTGAACTTTTAGTTGCATCACAGGCCACCCCACGTCCCCAGAACCGCTCCAATCATCAAGCCTTGCAAGTTTAACAATCTATGGTATCTACCATCAGATGAATCAACTTGCTACTCCGGAACAGAAAGTGGTTTTCTCAGGCAAAATTAACATAAAAGAGTAGGCTTTAACATACGCAAGTCCGAATCTTTTAACCGAGCAAATGAACCAAACAATCCCAATAGCCAACGTACAAATGACCCCTCATTCACAAACTCTAGAACCAATTACCTTCAAATACCAAAAGCAGCCTTCTTGGTTCATAAAAATAAGGCCCAATAATAATAAAATAATAAAAAAATGGAAAATCACGAAAAGAAGTAAAAGGAAAAAGGAAACCGTGGGCATGTTGGTGTTAGGAAACATAACACACGCACCTGTGATACTGAGAGCGATGACTCCGATGATGAAGAGAAGAATTTGAACCCTTTTCTTCTGCAGATCCATTAATGGATTTTGATTGCTGTCTTTCCCAGGAAACCGAAAGAAGCAATCTTTAGTTGATCATGACGTCTTCTGTTTGCAATTTATTGTTAAGATTATAAGATGTATTCTGGGTCGTATGAGGATTCTGAAAGTTCCAAACTTTTGGTCTTCGAAGTGAAGAAGCTTCTTTCTTTTGGAACCTAGTCTAGCCACGACAGCTAATCAGATCAGCTTAACCGAAGGCACAAGTTAAACTAGCCGCATACGCTGTCGTTTGCCTTGGTCAGAGCGTGAACCGGCCAGAAGAGTGAAGTCCCTCGCTTATAATTTTGTGAATAAATAAATAAATATTTGAGTTCCCCGCTTCTGCCCACAAGAACATGCACTCCATAGTCCTTATCATTCTTAAATAGCCTAAAATCATTACCGCAGTTTCTTTTTTTCTTTTTCTTTTTTTTTAATAATAAATAAGCATATATGCTAGGCATTTTTTTCTGACCAGTTCTCTCTCTCTCTCTCTCTCTCCCTCTTTTTTTCTTTATTCTAATTGAATGGAAAATAAATGAATTAACCATGCATAAATACTGATGTTCAAACTTGGCCACCAAACAATTCCTAGTAGTTTTTTGACCAATCCATTAGACACTTAACATTTTAACCAAAAAAAAAAAAAAACCTATAGCATCCAATTATAGCCTGGTATCTATTTAAAACCTCAAAAAAATAAAAGGGACTTGTACAACTAGAGAAACTAATGTGTATAAGGCTCCAACTTGTTGGAAAAAAGAGTCCCTCCCCTAACTTCTGCATAAGAACAGTCCCGCACGATAAAATCTTCCGAAGTTCATTGTCATTTGCCATGAAAGGTTGGACGAGAAAATAAAAGTTGGCGAGAACCTGTCAACCAGTTATACAAAAACCATTAAGGCATACAAGAGAATATATTAAAACAAAATTGCGGGATAACCATTTCGAATCTAGAGAGCAAGCAATAAAGCCTTCTCAAAGCCTTGCATTGTCGTATCATGACACCAAATGTCAATGATTGTCATGTTTTCCTAACCTAATGAACTGATTTTCCTTTCCAAATTTCTGCACTCTTGTTCCCTCATCCTTAATTCCTCGGCATATTCTCTATTCAACATCTTTTATTCTAGCAGGCTTCTTGATCATCAGATCCTAATTTCACCACCATTTACATTGACCCGGGTTCTTTTTTCTGTTCACAAAACAGGAATCAGAACTCGAAGTAAACATTGACGAAAACATATCAGCTCGGGCAACCAAGTCATTCTTCACTTTGCAGTACTGAGTAATAAGTAAACGTTGATGGCTTGGTTGATTTAGGCAACCAAGACTTTGTCCAAATACAAACATAATCAAATTGGGAACCAAGTGATTCCTCACTTTCCAGCAGTAAGTATTAGCTTCAGCAAGGGCAAACAATAGCTTGACATGGTCAATTTCAAGGATTTAGAGCATAATTATTTGGCCCCATTTTGTAAAACATAAATATTTTACCAACAATTAAAACATGTGCTTGAGTCAGGAAGGGATGGGAAAGATGCTGATTGCCATTGCCGATCAGAGTAGGATTTTTCCTTGGGCTGTAGAGGAGAATCTTGTAATAGCAGAATCCTGGGATCAGGGTGATCCCAATATATATTTAATTGCACAAAGGTGACTACAAGCTGTCAAACAGAATAGCCACACAAATTGATGGAATGGTCTGTTGGGACTGATTCTCTTTGCAATGGTTAAGAGCTGCTGGAAATATTATACAGGTGCCCCTCAATATCAGGCAAAAAGCCTTTTTCCATCATTTCTACTCTAATAATCTCATAAGTTATTTGATTTGGCACCAAACCATTCTCCAACATTTCATTAAGAAGCCCATTTGCATCTTCAAGTTTACCCTTGTTACAAAAACCCTTTATCAACACATTAAACGTAACAACATTTGCTCGTTTTCCTTCTTTCTCCATCCGCATCCTCATATTCACAGCAGCCTTAAGATTTCCTTCCATGCAATAGCCTTCCATCAAAGTATTGTAGGTCACACAACTTGGACTTACTCCTTTCGCCAACATCTCATCCAAGAGTCTCGCTGCCATTCTCAGCTCCCTTTGACCACACAATGAAATTATCAGCGTATTATATGTAACAACATCTGCTCTCAAATCCTTAGCAACCATTTCATCCATCATCTTCCTTGCCGCTTTCATATCTCCCACTCTGCATAAACCATCAATTAAGCAGTTGTAAGTAGAAACATCAGGGCAAACACCTCTTTCAGACATCAAACCATGTAAAGCAAATGCATCATTCATTCTTCCCTCCTTACAGCAAGAATCAATCAATGTATTATATGTTATTACATTAGCCATTCCTTGTTTCATCATATCATCAAATAACTGCCTTGCTTCCTTCACCATTTTATTCTTGCAAAATCCATTTATAAGCGCATTGTGGGTAACAACATTTGGGTTCAAGCCCAAACCAATCATTTGATACCTCAAACCAACAGCCTCATCAACCTTCCCATTGGTGCATAGCCCATTAATCAACGAATTGTATGTAATCACATTTGGTTTTAAACCCTGCCTTTGCATTTCACCAAACACCTTCATAGCAGCTGAAACATTCCCATCCTTACAAAACCCATCAATCAGAATATTGAACGTAGTCTCATTTGGACAGATACCACTGGCTACCATCTCCCTCAAAATTGCATCAGCTTTATACATCTTCCCAATCTTTCCCATCTTGCAGTACCCATCTATAAGGGTGTTATAAGTAATCACATTAGGTGAAACACCCCACAATTTCATGTCTTCAATGACATCCCTAGCCTTATTCAATTTCCCTATTTTACACAACCAATTAATCACAATGTTAAAACTAATCAAACTAGGCTCAATTCTCCTCTTGATCATCTCCTTATACACAAACTCCACATCTGCGGTTCCATTCTCTCTAGCTAAAGCACTTAACAATGGATTGCACGAAACAACTGATAACTTAAACCCATAATCGCCAGCTCTCTTAAACGCCTCAAATCCCAAATGGGTTTTCTTATTTTGCACATAAGCCAACACCAACATGTCAGCCAAGATCGAATTAACGCACAACGAATCACCGAACATCGAAATCGCATGAAAAAGCGAGGATACTGAATAACTTCTCTCATTCTTAACAAAAGTATTCAAAAAAGATCGGATCTTTGGGTACTTTTTGGCAAGTGCAAGAGAGTGTAAGACTCTAAAAGTGAGCTCAAGGGAGTATGAAAGCTTAAGCTCCTTCTGGGACCAAGCGAAGTACCTGAGAGTGAGCACTGGGTCGGCTCCTGAAGTGAGCAGCTGTTGAAGGACAGTGTTTGGTTCTGCGCTTTGAAGATGAGTTTTGAGCTCTGACCAGTGCTGCTTTGATATGAGGTCTGTAATGGCAGGGATTGTTGCATCTAACGAACAGAATTGCCCGAAGCCTTGTTTGTTTCTGTGTGGGAATTTTCCCGGGCAAGCACGCAGCTTAAGAAGCATGGATGCAACTTTTCTTTTCTTTAGGTACGCGGAGGGAGAGACAGAGAGAGAGAGCGGAGACCCTTTTGACACAGAGGGCAGAG
Organism: Bruguiera parviflora; assembly: GCA_019804595.1. Lineage (NCBI taxonomy): Eukaryota > Viridiplantae > Streptophyta > Magnoliopsida > Malpighiales > Rhizophoraceae > Bruguiera > Bruguiera parviflora. The sequence goes on from CM034044.1 coordinate 345,724, forward strand.
CCGCTGACGGCGGTCACCAAACGAAGTGGCGTTGGGGAATGGGTTGAAAATTAGCAATAGACTAGCTGACGACAACAACGTGAACAGCTGAGCGGTTGCCCGCAGTTGGGCCAATGGGCCCATAACAAATAGTTCAATGAAAAACCTTTTTTTTTTTTTTTTCAGATTTGGTATTGTTAATTCTAGTTTTGTTTAACAAATTAGTGTAAAACTTATATGTCAATCAATGAATTTGTGTGTGAGTTAGTATATAAATGGATTTTAAACCCCTGGTGTCTAGTTTAGGCATTTCTTGATGGGAATGGTTTAAGCTCTTTAGTTATATATTTCTTCGATAAATAGCATGCATTCCCCCCCCCCTTCTTGCGTTTGAGGGGTACTATTTGCTTCTTTCCATCCCACTGGCAATTTCGCACAATGACCAACGAAGAAGTACCCAATAAATAGACAAAGATAATGGTCGTGTTGAAAGTAAAAAAAAAAAAAGAACTAATAACCGAATTTTTAACTTTTAATAGTAGCTCTGTTTGAAGGAAAAAGTTAATAGAACTAGTAGTCTCAAGTATTTAAGTTAAATATACGTTAATCATGCATCCTGAGGCCTTGACGAGAGTTGCATGCATTGTGGGGTGAGAGAGTATTCGGTGTCTTCTTTAGTAGGTGGTGGACATGATGAAGAGCAGATTTCAGAAGATTCTAAGCATGCTAAAGGCACGGTGAGAGGGAGATAGTCCAATGGTGCACATGGACACTATTAACATCTTCAGAAACTTCTATTCCAGTGTGTGAAGAGCCATTGACTTTTAAGAGGTGAACAAAGAAAAGCATGTGCAGCAGATAAGAAGAGATCACATGCACACAGAAGAACGATAACAAGACACTAATCAGAAAGAGGACAAAAAGGAATTCGGGAAATCATCTTCAGTCGATGTGTAAGGCCTTTTTCTTGTAAAGTTTTTTTTTGGGGGGGGGGGTAAAATTTATCATTCTGTTAAATATTTTCTTAAAAAGAAAACATCGAATGAAATAATTAAAATTTTAAAATGTTAATCTTAAATTTTGAAATTTTAATAAAGAAAGGCATTAATCCTGTGAATTATCTTATTATTATAGTGTATGCCGGCAAGAGGGGAAAATCCATCAAAAGAAGTACGACACCAGCCACCGGTCTTCAAGACTTGAGTTGCGGTCTGGCGCGTTCACCTCGCTCTTCCACCCGCGAGGATTCTATTCTTCTTTTTAGCTTTGATATCGATCGTCACTCGACTGACACATCCCTTGTTATGGTGTGAACCCCAATTGCCGAAAGTATATTCATCATTGGTCAATTAACAAAGTGGGTTGGTGATAGTCTTCAGTACACAGTACACAGTCCCACCGAGTAACGTCAGAGTGCCAGCCAGTATTCCCATTGTCTTGCTTGAGAATTAGAGTTTTTTTGTTTTGTTTTGTTTTTGTTTTTGTTAATTATTGGCATCAGCTTCTAACAGGCGCTTATGCTAAATGCTTAAGAATCTCCAGAGTCCAGCATGCCAAGAAAACATAGCTACTAGCATGCATGATTATGACATCTCATCATTGATGTTATGGCCTACTTTTACCGATAATTTCTCTTTAGAGCAGCTCTATATATCCAAAAAGCCACCATTATGAAAATAATCATTGTACTAAGATCTCGCATTTGTCATAAGAGAAGTTATAGACTAATTGAGTTTGAATTCATGACATGTCTCAATCATTCTAAGATATGAAAATCGTATCTTTAAATGAATTTAAAATAAAATAATTTAAAATAAGAAATAAATATATATATATATTTTTTTACGTAATGTCCGAGGTAGCTAACATTCATGATAACTTGACTATTCTTTTAGTACATGCATAGCTATTCAACCTTTGCCAAACATTAATCAAAATTATTTGTGTCAGCAATACAGAGTAAGCATAAGAAAAAGATGTGTGCTGCCAAATGAAGTGTACAATGATACTTAAAGAGTTTTTTTTTTTTTTTTTCTCTTCTTTCTTTCTTTCTAAAATTAAAGGAATTTTAAATTTAAATGTTAATTAGAGTAAATTAAAGAAAAAAGAAAGTGTGCTTACTCAAACTTCAAAATCCATTCCTAATCTAGACCACCGTAATTAGGCTGTTTCACTGAAAGAAAACGAAAATACTGTGGTCCACGTCTTAGATTTGGCGAGATTTGAAGCATGCCTCAACCGAAAGAGGCTCCAAAATAAAATAGGGGCAAAAATCTTCAGTCGTGCGCGTAGTTCAGCCTCGTGCGATCAGTTAGATTGAATCCCAATGGCAATGATGCATGCACCTTTAATGGAAAGGAGTGAAAGAAAATTATTAATAAATCCAGCGAGGAAAAAGAAAATTTTAAGGCCTCACCCAGACTTTATGCTCTGTCATCGATCTCAACCTCTTTTCATTTAATCTCTTATTATATAGGAGAAAAAACCCATGTGATTTTGGACGCAGTAACTAGATAACGGACTCTCCAGAGCCACTATGTAATGGTTCAATATATGGGGGTGAACTCATCGCTAGAGACAAATAGATAAGACTCAGAGATCTGGAGGAACCACGTTGGGTCATATTTCCACCAAGCTTATGAAAAGGAGGAAAAAATATATATATTGGGCCACCCTCGAGTTATGGAATTGTGACGAGATTGCTAGCTTGAAACCATCGCCATCTAGACTTGTGCTTTCTCACGAAAATATGAATAGGTCACGAGCACATGTAAGTCAAAAAGCCAAAATAGTGTTGCAATCTCTTTATTTTCAGGATCCCATGTTTTCCTCTCCATGCAATGATAGCAACGGGTGAAGTGAGGCCACCAGCGACCAAGCCGCCTCCTCTCCTCTGTAGTAACGTATGGTTGGCACCTAACCAACATCATCCAATTTCCATGGTTTAGCACGGCCAACCTAACACCACCCCCCCTCCCCAGTGCAATCACTTGGGGCGACTCAACTGTCACCTCTCCAATTGCGGAAGAAAAGATCCAGAGTTCACATTTCGCCCCTCCTTGAATCTGAAAGTGATCTTTTGTTCATTTTTTTTAATGTAAATACGAAGGTTTCCAGCCCAAGCATAAAATGTCAACCATTTTTGCCATCGAAAAATCACTCGAGTCGTGCATGAGATTGCCAACTGCGGCATACTTTAAATCGAGGGAATTATTGCACTGATTTCCTTGCTAATTTGAGTGCTTCATTCGAAAGTCAGCTGTGTATCTGTGAGGATCCTCCACTTGGTTCGATCAATTTGCTGAAGCGAGACTCCATTGACGCGGCGTTACCTGTTTTACTTGCTTTGGTTGCGTTGATTGTATTTTTCTTTTACTCTCCTTCTCATCTGTTCATAATAAATAAATAAATAAATAAATAATTTTGTGAAAAAGGGAGGCATACCATAAATGCTACGGAACAGAAAAACTCACGAGAATACAAGGCCATATTTTCTGAAAATACCTCCATTCTCTCTTGATATAGGCTTTTCCCAAACCCCCTTTCCGAAAGAAAGAAGGCGAGATCATAAATCTTTTTCTAACGCATAGTAAATCACGGTCACGCATAATTATTTTTGCTACTCAAACGTGTAATTACATATATTATAGTGGAGTAATTTGATCATCATAGTAAGATTGATAGTTCGAGAATTCTCTCACTAAGGTTAACTCATTAAGAGAATATATTTGTGGCGGCTGGGGGGGAAAGGGTGGGTGCGAGGGGGATAAATTTCCACATTTCAGATAGTCAAGCACCTAATGATGCGTCACGTACAATATGCTCGACCGAGGACATAGAGATCTAAGGTATGAGGGCACATCTAATTAAGATAACACGTAGTGTCCTTTTCGAGGTAAAGTAAGCGAACGGACACTCAATCGGTATATAATTGGCAATTTCACGGTTAATTCACTTGAGAGCTAAGCTCAAAAGCATCAACATGTTGATTAAGATTATCCGTCGCACCCCATGTTTATTGGATTCACCTATTTATAAAGACAAAATATCTTCTTCTTCTTCTTCTTCTTTGTTTATTTTTTTTTTTCATATGGTATCTAACCATACTAAATCTGTCTTTTTCTTTTTCTGTGATTAAAGACAGATCATCCACGCTAAGAGTAGAAAACTTAACGAAAAATTACTTCCTGGGAACTTGACCTAAAATTGAGTCCTGCCTAAAATGATGGGAAGGTCAGTCAATCAACACTCTTTTTTTTTTTTTTTTCTATCTAATGATTTTGTGGGGGAAATGTACGTCGTGACCCATCTGCGTCACCTTTGAAGCCCACTCAAATGGTCATTAGCCGCTGGCTTTTCGAAGAAAAACAAAATCAACCGGGAAAGATCCAAAGGGCAAGTGTGGTAATGCTTACATCAATAACTTCCTTTTGGTGTGGATGCCATCAATCAAACGGAGCCATTAAATTATCACAAGCGAGAGACTTATCCTAATCTTGCACGACACCACCAGAGTCTCTCGCTGATCACGTGCCAAATTGAATTCGTTTAATCGCAGAGTCGAGAGCTGTTGGGGGAGGGGGAGGGGGAGGGGGGATGACACCCCGAAGGTACCACCCCCACTAATTAAAACAGCAATTATTAATTAACTGTTTCGCACCTCGACGATAAAACAGTAATTATTATGGCAGTCATAAATTGGTTTATAATGCCAGGGCCTCAGAATTTATGGGTCAAATGAAATCGAATGGCCAGGATGAAAAGAATGGATGGCTGCGGGACCCACCCAGGATTTGTGCACGATGGTACCGTGTCAGCTGATGCTTCATCAGCGCACCAGGTGGTGGCTTTTGCGGCTGCTTATAAATGGAGGACTGACACGTGGACAGAAGACTCCGACGTTTTCGTTATTTTTGGGAATCGATTTGGTACGCACGATTTCACCGGCAACCGGTGCGTGAACGATGCTTATAGCCGTTGGATCTTCTAGGTTATTTATTTATTTATTACTATTACCTTTTTTTTTTTTTTTCTTTTGGTGTTTGAGAATTTCATACCATCGGACCTCGCCGATATTATATATATGTATATATATATATATATTATTTTATTTTATTTTTTATATTTTGTTTTGTAAAAGAGAAAAACATTTGAAATCGGAATGGAAGAACAATTTTGGTGATCCGAGGCCCTCCGATTCTTCGCGATGTCGGGTTGTCCCGTTTAAAGTCATGCGTGGTTTCACAAAACCAAACATTTATTCTCGACGCATTGATGATACTTCGTTATTAATGACGCCCTTCACGAAACAATATTATGCTTTAAACACAAAACTTAAACACCCCATCAGGACATTTAATGACTAAAAGCCCCCCCCCCCCAAAAAAAAAAACACTTAAAAAACATTGTTTTATTTTTAAATGCTATAAAATTTGGAAATAAGAATTAAGAAATCAATAAGCTTTTAACTGAAAGCAACCGAAATCGTATTTAAAACCGGTCGTGTATTTCAAGCTGATCAAATTTAGTTGAAATCAATTAACGGAATAAACGGAAAGAAAATGAAAATAAGAAGTTCTCGATGTAATATTCTTAGGAGCATTGTTCTCCAAACATCAAACACTCGAGATACTCAAGAGAAGTGAAAAATAAATGAATAAGGGGTTGGGGGCTTGGAGGGACGCCATCGCCATTACCTTGCATTGAATGATTATCTAATGCAAAGCCTGAGGAGTGAAAGAAAAAGGCGAAGTCTTCTTTTATTAGATAAAACTTCCGAATGGGAGAAAAGGATCCTGACGTCACAAGACTCCTAACAACTATAAAATCCCTCGTAAGCTTCCATCCTCAATTCCCTGCTCACACCCACCTCTCTCTCTCTCTCCCTCTCTGTCTCTCACACACACACGCACACACACACACTCACACACCCTCCTCTGTTTCTGTTTTGTTCTGTTTTTCCTCTGTTTTCGGTCCCCTGTTTCTCGGCTCCTTTTTCAACTGGGCTCAATCTCTACACAACTTAGGTTCTGTATAAATAGAAGTCCGTTTTAGGAGAGGAAAAGGAGGTTCAGCATCTGATAGCCGAATTTAGTTAGAGCAACATGGTTCGAGAACCCCATGACGAAGCGAGTGATACTTTCATGTGGACTGCCGCAGGCGGTGGCCAGCTTGGTCCTGGAGGGAATCATGGGAACCTACCGCGGCCATTGTTTAATCATCAAGAGTCCATTTCTTTTTTTGTCTGTGGGTCTAAGTGTATTGAAGCTGCTAATAACAAGATTCTGAAAACGCACAAAGAGAACCAAGAACAGGTTTTAAGAATATCGTTTTCTTTTGTGTTTCTGTTTCTTTCTTTGTTTTTTTTTTTTTGGTGGATTGAGCTGTTTAGGGGGTGATGGTACTTTGCTGGGCGGGCGGGCAGCTTTGATATCGGATCTAAGCTACCTCTATTTCTTCTCTTTATGTCATTTATTTGTCTTGGCATGTTCTGGACTCTCTCTATGAGTGTGTGCCTGTTTGGATTAAATTTGACTTAACTTTTAGGTTTTTTGATTGTTGAGATTTTGCACGTCATCTCCATTGACAGCGATTTTATCTTTTTGTCTTTTTCTTTCTCTTTCTTTTTATTTTTTGCTTTTTTTTACCGTACAGAGTCTGTTCCTTTTCAACATACGCTTATATTTTCTCCGCTTGCATCTCTCCTGCAGGCCGGGTTGGCTGATGTTCTCTTGTCTTTGAGGCCATTCGGTTTATGTCTTACTATCACACCTTCTTTCCTAGACTTAGTGGAGCGGAAGCTATACTGCCCCAAAGATGAGGTTACAGCTAGCAATTACTCAATTCAGGCTCAGGCTCACTTTGATGATTTTGGGTCTCTACACATGTCAGAGAAGTTGAAAGCTTCAAACTTTTCTGCTTCATTACTCAAAATAGGCTCATGGGAGGTGACAAATAACATCTAAGTCCTTTTTTTTTTTTTTTAACCATTTCATTTTTTGTTTGTCTAATGGTTAAAAATCATAAATATACTTGCAGAGAGTTTCTCACAACGAAGGTGATGTGGTGGCCAAGTGTTACTATGCCAAGAGAAAGTTGGTGTGGGAAATCTTGGAAGGGTGTTTGAAAAGAAAGATAGAAATTCAATGGTCTGATATACTATCCATGGAAGTCAAAATTCGGGAGAATGAGCCCGGAATTCTGCATATTGAGGTTCTTTACTTTTCTCAATTTATTTATTTATTTTTCAGTAATATTCATTGTTGAGTTCACTTAAGTTGATATTTAAAAGGACATTGATCGTAATTTTGTTGATTTGTGTGCAGTTAAGCCAGCGACCTGCCTTTTATGAGGAAATTGATCCGCAGCCAAGAAAGCACACCATGTGGAAATTAACAACAGATTTTACTGGAGGAGAGGCTTACAAATGCAGGTACATAATTCCAACTTTCTTAAATCCCATGTAGGGAAACAGCATCAATTGATTAGTTGTTCTTCTCTGGATCACTAATGTGTTCTGTTGGTGACATGTTTTGCTCAGGAGGCACTATCTTGTGTTTCCTCCAGGTAACCTCGACAAACCATATGACAAACTTTTGCAATGTGATGAGAGGTTGCTTAGGCTGAGCAGAAAACCTTTCCCAAGTCTGCCATGGTCTCCAAACTTCCCGGATAGCACCAACGGATTTGCAGGTTGTTCGTTTGGTTACAGTGCATCTATGTTGGACATCCAGCGCCTTGGAATGCATTTTGGTTGTTCAAGACCTCCTTCACATCTAGGCACCATTCAACAGCCATCTCATAAGGAAACACCTTCACCAATATCAGGTACTAAATTGGCCTCTCAATCGTATCTTTTGATTAGGATTACACCTGTATTTAAAGCACACTAACTCTCTTTTTGTGTTTAACATAGTCATGGATTTTGCGCATTCAGATGAGCACATTGGCAACCAAGTATTTGAGAATCCGAAGGTGAATATATGGGGTCAGGGGATGAATAACTATGGAGATGCTGTGACAAGAAGCCAGGTTCAAGGACTAATGCAAGTAGATGCAGCTGCTGCTTGTCAGAACCATGAATTCAGTCTCAGTTCTGTTTCTTGTCAGCAACTTCTGAGAGAATTCGAAAACCATTTGTTCAGTGACTCAGAAAGTGGTTTCTGTGATGAAAATGATCGCCTGGCAAGAGTGGGATCATGGGCTGCACTAGTCAATCCCGCCAAGGAAGAAAATCCTGCAAGTCAAAATGCCTCCATGCATACAGTCTACGAGCATGCAAATGGAATCGGTATCCAGTACCATCAGCAGCCAGTTTCCACAGTAACTCCTCAAGTTTCTCTGGAGAATCCAATGGTGCATCCCCCATACAACTTGTCCTCTCCATCCATCGGGCAGTTCTGTCAGCATGATTCTTCGACGCCCACCCAAGTTTCTCCAGAGAATTCATTTCTGCGTCAACCTTGTGACAACTTCTGTTATTCCCATACTTTCGTTGTTCCTGATCTTGGCATGGAAAGCTTCGGCTCTGTCAACTCCAATAATGGAGTTAACCCTTGGTCCTGATGTTGCGTAGATGGCGATAGGTAGAGGATGGAAAAGCTGACAGGCTTAACCTGCCCAAACCCCGCCCAACCTGCATGGACAGAAGGAGTCAATGACCCATAACCAGAAACCCGAACTCCAAAGGACCTAAATTTTACCCGAAACCTAGGTAGTCCAAATCCGAAAAACTAGAAACGCAAAATCCAAATTTGAGTGACTCGAAAACTAATATATCTGAAACCGATCAACCAAAACTCGAAATACGCAAACGCATAGAACCTGCACTTTTATGGTCTCTTGTTTGTCACCTCTCGGGGTGAGTATAGGAAATATGTTGAGATGGTTGTAAATACTTGGCTTTGCTTCGTCTGCTCGTAGTTTGTCGTTATCCTCTTTATTACTTGAACCTGTTCGCAATACTTTGCTCAGGCATTGAAACGCCAACATTCCATTGCTGAAAAGTTGGCGTCCGTGTCTTTTTGGGCCATAAATTCAAAGAATTTCAAAGATTTGTACTCCAACCAGCGCTCTCCATTGTAATATAACCTCTCTCTTGTCATGGAGCCCTGCTGTAGTTGTTCAAAAAATAAAAAGCTGCTGCCAGGCACATATAGTATTGAACCCTATGAGCTTCAGCATTTTGGATTGACAATGGAGGAAGAATTTTTCTGTTTTCAGTCCGAACAGAAAATCATATATTCCATACATAGAGAAAAAGATGACAAAAATAAAACTTACATCTTCTATCTTTTTTCGGAGCACCTCTTCTTCCCCGGGGACAATGGAGGAAGTATCTTAATGACTTAGAGATCCATCATGCTCCGCTTTTAGCTATTAGTTGTCCAGAACCGAAAGGGAACTGGCTCGGCTAGAAACCGGACCGAGGCCCAACTCTTGGTCCATGAATTTGATTCTAACCAAAACAATAGGTATTTTTCAAAAACTGGCCCAGGCTGAGATATCTCAGAGCATCCCTTAAGAGCTATCAAAGCAGAAACCAATTCCATTACACGAGCGAAGCAGTATTCACCAGAATGGAGCATTGTTTTCTGGAAGAGGAAACTGACTGGTTCTAATTGACCCTTATATAATTTATAAGAAAGTTATAAAAGGACCCCAGGTAAATTAACGAGATTTGGGCAAATATGAAGCATGTTAGCGAGTGAGAGAGAGAAAGAGAGTAAAAATATATACTGTGGTTAAAAGTTATTCAAGCTGTAGTACCTAACATCCATTCCTAGGGAAGCCCTAAACTCAAAAGGAATTGTAGAGGGACTGCTAAACTCAGATCTGGAATACAGTTCATTCAAAACAAAGGAATGCTCATGCCTTAGAAGTCTGTGATGTAGAATCCCCAGATTTGCCTAGGACTTCATTTGCTTTCTAGCTTGCGACTTCATTTGCCCCGCCTTCTGACTTCATCTCACTGTAGCTCCTTTTCTTTGTGACTGAATTTGAATTTTCCTTTTGACTTCTGCTCTCCCCTTCTTTTTCTTCTCCTCTCTTTTTATCATTCTCTTTCTTTGATTGGGCTTCAGCATTTGGTAAGGGAAAAAGTGGAGGTTCCCGGCCACTTAATCGACAGTAGACCTTTTCAACTGTTTCACTTATCTCTTTACCCAGCCCATTGTTGTCCAGAATCAACTCCCACACTGATCTGGAGGCCTTCTCAAGGACTGGAGTCCTGCAAGGAAAAATTCTTAAGAACATAGAACAGCTGGTCGACCAGTGGCAACACAACTTAGATAGACACCACACTCAGGGATGGATCAGCCAGATTGACACTAAGCAGTCAACGTTGATGATTTGAATCCTCACAAGTTGGCTAATTTACCGATAACTATTCAGTGTTGCATACCAGTTAACTTGCTGTTCTACCCATTCTACAAATAATCTATTTCACTACCCTCTAAAACTAAGGCCAGGTCTCTCGAACAAGGGTTACAGAAGGTAACTGGTTGACAGTTGGCGCCAGAAGGTTAAAGATCAAAGAGTGTCATTATTTGCTTAAAAACAGTTCCCTTATCAATTGCCACTTCAAGAGCTATGCTGAATTCCCAGAAAAGTAAGGCTACATAAATAGTAGCTCTGGATTTAGTTAGCATGAACAAAATACCAATTTTCCTGTGCAGAAGCACTCAATTTATTAGGCATACAAAAAACCAATCATCACATCATCATTGTGAAGAAATAGTTGAACAACAGCTAGGACCATCAAACAGCCAATTAAAAACATTACACCTAACACCATGAGTTTGTTTACACACATAAACATTCACAATCATCTCAATTGCGCAAGATTCAAAAGCAGCAAAATGCAGCTAGGAAGGAAAGGAAACAGAAGACACACTCAAGTTCCTGTCGAAGGGCATCAAATAATTCCCTTTTGGTCTGTTTCTCTGCACCAGGAGTATTCAAAACCTTGCTTTGTTCAGCCATTCGGATTGTTGTATTCTTCAGCTCTTCCTGTGAACAGTAAAAAACACGAATTAGCAAGCAAATAACCAGAATAAGAATTATGCAGACAAGGAGCCTAATAGAAACCCTTAACGATAGAAAACATCCAAAACCCAGTTCCTCGATAGTTGCATCGATCACTTCCTAACAATGAAAATTCAGGGACTCAATTTTTACCAACTCACAAAAAACTTAAAAAAAAAAGGCCCCAATGAGCATATATTACTAAAGAACCACATCCCACAAAACAAAACGAGAGAGAGAGAGAGAGAGAGAGAGAGAGAGACATTGGCTTTGAGCTGATTGATGATCTTCAATCTGAGAGAATCAATTGTGCCATCATTCATAAGTTGTTCCAACACGTCTTCTGGGGTAATAACTGACGATGACGATTCCATCCGTTTGACTCGCTTCTCCAATAAATAATCTCTTTTTCACCTGTTCTCCTTCTTCAAACCCAAACCCCAATTCTAAAACCTGCAAGAAACAACAATAAAAGATTTAAAAGACTGCAGAAAAATTTCGCCTTTAAATTTGGTAGATTCAAGAGAGAGGGTATACACCGAGAAAGGCACAAAATATCGCTGTTTTGGAAATACTTCTCCGAACGACATAACATCAGTTGAAAAGCATAAAAACAGAAATTAGAAGCAAAATCAATTAAAAACGAAAAGGAATCGATTTCCTGGCAGCCAGTAGAATCTTGATTGAGAGGAAGAGAATCATTCTTAGGAAAAGATACAGAGTTAGAAGTAAGAACTAAGAAATAAAAAATTGATTGAAGAGGAAGACATTAAAGAACATAAGAGGGAAGATTTGAAAGAACATGCGATCAGGAGAAGTCTTGCCGTTCAACAATGGTGGGTGTGGTGTCTCTGCTCTGCCGCTGTCTCTGCGGTGGGAATCATTTGCAGACAATGAACGACGTTGTTTGTGATCTGAGATAATAAAGTGAAAAGCTCCCTGCTTGGCTCTTTCCTTCCGTAATAAAATGGTCAACGACACCGTATAAGGTCCCTCAAACGGCCCGCATCAACAAGCCAAAAAATAAAAATATTCTTTTTCCTGTTCCGTGTTTCTCGTTTGTTTGTTGGTTTGTTTTTTTTTTTTTTTCCTTCACTATTTTTTAACCTATTTTGTTCATGCAATCTATGATTTAATTAATTTTTTTGGCTGATCATCAATTATAAGCCATGATCATCTTTTGATTATCACTAAATATAGAAACTAGATAACCTCACTCAGTGAGGCGTGTGATTAGTACAAAACTAACGTTCACATGTATTAACAAAAAATAAAAATAAAAATAAAAATAGTATATGTGCTAAATATTTTAATAAATTTATTATTATAAATAATATGAGTATGAAAAACTAATTTTATTTTAATAAATAATTTTCTTAATTTTTATTGTAATTTATAGTTTTAAATTTTATATATATATAAGTTATATTTATTAATATCAAAATTAAAAATTAAGACTATAATTTTTAATAATATAACAACTATTTTATATCGATGCAACTGTGTTATAATTGATTTTTAATAAAAATATTTTAATAAAACTAATTAACAAATTTTAACAATATATAGACAGACAGGTGCGCATGTAACTCTCGCGTCCCATTAATTAACACCTTGTCATGTAAATGTACTCTTTCAAACCAGTAATAATCAAGAAAAATTACATTAAAATTAGAAAAATTGTACTTTATTAAATAAATAATAGTCGAGATGAATTACGGTCGAGATTTGAAAATTTTTACAAAATTATGACGTGATCTTAATATATTATCATTATTATTATTATTATTATTTTTGGTTGTTTGCAAAGTAATGAATACACTCGTTTTGATTTTGTCAATTAAAGATCGAAATCTCTAAGGACAAGAATCTCTAAGGACAGCAAATTGTCATGCGGCCGTACTTTGTTAACAAATAAATAACAGTTGAGGCGAAATACATTGAGATTAGAAAATTAATACTCAATTAAATAAATAATAGCGATATAAATTACATCAAAATTTGAGAAAATTATACGAAATTATGATGTAATCATGATATTTTTATTTTGGTGTCAATGGAGTGAGGAGTACACTTATTTTATTTCTGTCGATTAGAGACGTAATTTGTGCATGTAAGAGGGATGAGTACAACTCAACTCGCTTTTGTCGGGATTAGAGATCAGACCTTCGCGCAGCCAGTGTTTAGTCATCGGTACCAAGTAACGCCGTATATGGTTGCAAATGGTCAGCACAAGTCAACGTTGTTAGTTGCTAGTTCTAATGCTTGGTTCAGGCCAGGGAACTATTACGGCAAATGGGATGTCGGATTCTCTTGCAGATGAACTTATGGTTGGAAGATTTGGGGCGCCGGGTCAACGATCAGGGACTTGTATTCGGTGGGAACCTAGCTAGATTGGGCTGCCTCCCACCTCATCTCTTCTCCTGATCTCCCCCTCCTTTCTTTCTGTCGATTACTTGGCTCTGACTAAGATTCCCATTACCATGAAAGTGATCTTCAACCGTCGAGACGACTACCATGTAAGTGTTCGTGGGACACGAGAAAGCTCAGTTCAAGAATCAGATGTTGAGAGTGGGTGGAGGGAGCATCCCCAGTCCTGAGACCTGCGTCGGAAGCAAGAGCGACCAGAATGGTTTAAAAAACGACATTTACGAAGAAAGCAAGAGCAACCTCACGACGGGAAACATTGGAAGTTGAGCGAAGGCAGCTGATGCATCTTGGGAAAGCTTGCAAGGCAGATCTGCTTCTTGTGGCGTCGACCACGTTCCCTTTTCGCAACCCATTACGCGTATGTCAAATTGAACAATACAAAGAGTGTCGGCGGGCAGCAGCACTTCTGATGCTCATGTTCATTATTTTCAGCGTATAATCACTTCCCACAGCCAAACACTTTTAACTGAAATATCAGCTATACTGTTATCAAGAACATCTATCTGCTACTGGAAGCCTTAAATTGGGATAAGGGCTAAGAACCCGAGAAGCATATTTTAAGCTTTTTACCTGCACCGGACAGAGAGCATGTCCGTTATCCCTAAACATGTAAAAGAACAATAGAAGATAGAAGGAGCACTGCCAATAGACCGATGATCTTTTGATATCTTGCTAGTTTCTACAATAGACCGAGCATTATAATTTACACCAGGTTGTCATCTACAAGATTCAATCTGTTCAACAAGTCCTCCAATTCTCGCAATGCAATCTTATAATGATCTGGAAACTGTGCTCCTGCTTCCACAACCATAATAGCACGTCTGTAGAGATTATTATACCAGTAAATAGGATTGCACAACTCGATATCGCATGAACTTTGATCTAAAAAACACCTGCGTTTGAATTCTTTACTCCAGCGTGGCAGAATATAGCGAGATGGGATTTCTTCCACACCATTATAGTTAAGAACATTCAATGCATGTCTGCATAGGTAACCCTTGTAATTGAACAGGCTGCAAATGCACCGGATGTCTGCTTGACTAGTTTCATACAAAACCTCAAAATGCCTGACCTCCTTCTCACTTCCTTCAATTTCAACTCGTTCTTTGACCAGGTAGGTTACAATTGGGCCGTTCACATTCACCTGCCTCGTGTTGAAGCAAAAGTACATCCCCTCAACCTCAGATTGAAACCTCTTAAAAATTTCTTTAGTATACAACTTAGAGAGCTGCAATTCAAAATTGCATCTTGTTTTCAATTCAAGACTTGAGTTTTTAGATTCTAATTCTGCCACAGCTTCCTTCAGGTATTTCCTGTGCAATGCTAGTTCATACCTATCAACAAATTCTTTAAAAGATGTATGTTTATGTACATAACCATCAAAAAAGGCAGTCAAACTCTCATTTTCTTGGATAGGGATTATTCCTGCAAAGAATATGTCCTTTAAATAAACTGGAACCCACCGTTGCCTCTCCTCATAGAGTGTCTGGAGCCACTTATTATTGCCCAGTCTGTGCTGCCCGATCATATTGACCCAAGAATCTTCAAACTCAGCAATCTTCAAGGAATTATAGACAGCTTTGTTTAGCTGTTTTTTGATGGCCCCATATCCCCTCAACCCTCCCAACCTCTCTGGAATTCTCTGCATGATATACCACGCACAGTAACAATGGTGTGCTTTTGGGAAAACGTCTGAGACAGCACTTTGCAGAGCTTTACACTGATCAGTAATGATGACCTGTGGAAAATGCCCTTGCATGCATTTAAGCCATGCCCTGAAAATCCAGACATAGCACTCTGTGGACTCATATCCAAGAAAGCCACAGCCAAGTAAAACTGATTGCCCATGGTGGTTTACACCAACAAAAGAAATTAAGGGGATCTCATACTTGTTTGCTAAGCAAGTCGTGTCAATTGCAACTACATCACAAAAATAACCGAATGCAGCTCTAGACCTAGCATCAGCCCAAAACACATTCTTCAGGCGCCCATCATTGTCAAGATCCATCAAGCAAAAGAAGTTTGGGTTCGTCAACTTCATGCGACAAAAGTAATTATAAACTGCATGTGCATCTCCTTCTTTAAGCTCCAAATGCTTGGAGTGATCAACACAATTAACACCCTCTCCATCATCAACATTTGAGTGTCCATTAGATGCCATGTCGGTAACAGATGTTCGATACAACTTGATAGTGTGCATTTCAGTGTCAGGCTCTGCTGGTGGTCGTGCTTTTCTGGCTGCAAGAATCATTTTTTTATGTGATTTATAGAACCGTTTCAACTGAGGACTCACTGGATGGTTGTGTTGAAGCTCCACTTCAACAATTCTCCACCTTTTAGAGTCCACAAGCCTGATGACTATCATTGCAGGACAACCAGTTCTTGTTTCTGGTCTTGGATTGTTTGCTTCACTCTTTTTCTTGAAACCAGCACTACTGCAACTAAGTTTTGCTCTATACCTTTCCTTTCTCTTTGATCTAAACCACGAGTTGCTAACTCTGATGCCAAAACCCTGTTCCTTAGCATAGATATTGTAGAAATGATAAGCTTCGTCAAAAGAATTAAATTCCAAACCCACAGTAGGAGGCAGAGGCTCCTTCTTTGAATGTCTTTTGCCAGTTTTATCATGTTCCACTCCATTACAATCTCCCTCAACCCCACAGTCATCACCTTCATCAAACACTGGCTCACTATTGAGACAAACTTCTTCCATCTGAGAACAAATTCAGAGCCTCAGAAGTAATGAATTGGTTGCATGACAACATGAAACTCAAGTTCAGAGACGAACCAATGATATATTCCTGACCAAGACAACCCAAAATATCAAGATCCACAATAAATGACAAGAACCTGCAAACCATTGCATCCAAATACACAATCTGCCAATTAATAAGAACTTGGAGAAAGACAAACCAACATTTAAGAAACAAATGAACTCTCCAATCTTTTATGATATTTAAAACAAAAGATGCTTAACTATAAGAATCCCAGTAAATATGTCGAACACCATCCAACATTGAAGGATACATGGTGAATGTCCAAAATTCTCTAGTATACCAGGCAAAAAACAGTGCATTACATGTGGGTAAAGTATCATCTGTAGGAAGGTATCTTATATTTAACTTCATGAAAGTAAGGTCAACTTCTCTTGATAATTTATGGATGAGAATGTGTGTTCAGTGCCACCTCTTCCAGAAAAGAAAGATTAATAAGAATGGTCCTTCAAGTTTAGAATCAAAATTTTAGACTAATAATTCTAATACCCCTTGTCCCTTTGACACCAACGGCCATCCCAATGGTTACAAGTAGACAGTATTGGAATCAAAGTCTCTCAGAATTGGTGGAAACATGGCGATTTACCATGCTATTCTGAAACTGTGATAAGCAAAGGATTATCACAAGCAATTGGTAAACAACCAATTCATGAGATATAGATGTAAGTTTATCAGTTGGAGAAAGCATGGTGAGCATCTATGTTACCCAAAGAGCTACATTTAACACTTACATCCCCACAGTCCAATCCTTAGAGAAAAGATTTTATCACCTTGACCAAAGGCACCTCAAATCCATTCTAAAAAATTGCAGTCATATTCAGAGAAATGCAGCAGAGAGAGAAACAAAAGCAACAGAAAAGGAATTTGGCATGGACAAGCAATGGAAAAGGGATTGGAAATTTAAAGCTGGCTCCAGTCTCACTTACAAATTCAATATATTTGTCTGTACCTAGACATCAAAGTTGTGCCACATTTTGCAAGCCATTTTCACTCCTTGCTATCAGTTTTTGAGCGCAATTTGCAAACTCAGAGGCAAAGAAACCTAGTTTCCATCATATGGAGGAGAAGATGGAGATTTTTGCAGTTGTCCATATCAGCTATCAGGTAGTCATTTCTGTGGCCGGCAGTATACCTGAGCAGTTAGCAAGAGGGCAGGGGCATAAACAGAAATAACAGGACTTTAAGAATAAACACAGCAAAAAAGGGCGAGGAAAACATAAACTAAATCTCTGATTTTCAATTTTTTTTTTAAAAAAAATAAAATGGGCTTTTATAGGAAAGAACACCCACTTCGGTAAATAGAAAATAAAAGAAAGAGCATCATGGAAGGGTTGCATTGTTTTGCACCATGGTAATGAGGGCATACCACAATAAATCAAGTAGACAGAAGATCCAACACTGCTAAAGGCATACCTGCTTCAAACAGTAAGCACAATAAAACAGATAGAATAGAGAATTCTGACAACAAAAGAAAAAAAGAAGAAAAAGAAGAAGAAGAAGAAGAATTATACCTCTTCTGTCAATTGTGATATCTTCTTATCATTCCCTGCCTGCTGATCCCTGTCCTTCTTTGGCTCTCAAGCTGGTCCAAAAATTACCAATTAAACACGCAAAAATCAGCAATTCTCAATCAAACCCAGTGTTTTATTGGGGATAGTAACACGGAAAAAGTATAACTTTCTCAACTAAAAAAACAAAGGAAACGAAGAGAATTCCTACACATCCAGCCAAAAAAACAAAAAAGTGAGACCAAAATTACACATCCAGCAAATGTGGATTCCATTAATAACCCAAAATTCCAACAAAGAAATTAGTGTTGAAGATGGAATCTGCAACCCCTTTTTCTCTCCGTTATTCAAATTGTTAACTACTTGATGATTACAAAAAGAAAAGTAATTTGAGAGAAGGAAAAGGTAAATAGAAGTTACCTGGTTTGGGGAGAGTGGGAGCGGGCGATCGTTGTTTATGATGTTAAACTTTTCTGCTTTGGCTAATGGGATTTGGTTTGAATAACACCTTGCCCGTCGTCGTGGGCTGTGGTGGAAAATGCATGCAAAAAAATTTTTTTTTTTTAAAAGCTGCAAAAACAAAAAGGAAAGAAGAAGAAGAGAGCGAGCAACAACTGAGGCAGAGACACAGAGCGGGCTTGAGGTTTCTCTTCTTCTGAACAACTGTACAAATCTTTTTGTTTTTTTTTCCTTTTGGTGTTTCTTTTTGGGAGGACTGGGCCGCATATTCAAATAAATAACTCAATCTATAAATAAATAAGAAAGAGAATGCTTGTTGTTGGTCCAAAATTCAATCATCCCGAGAGAGCCGTTCATCTTGTCGGCCCCTAGATGTGGATGCGTACAAAATCAGCGGTTTACATAATTTCGGATATGTGCAAAGGTCGGACAATACAATATTGAGCCCCCTAACTGGATTGGAGTGACTTTGGGATTGGCCCAATTCTTCTGGGAGTAACCGCCAAGCCGCCCACTGGTCCCGCAACATCTGTGTTAAGCTTTACAACCCCCTTATCGGTCATCTCGGCAGGCTCGCACATCCAACTAAGCTTGGGATACTAGCTGCCCATGCCGATGCAGAGAGGCCCGTTTATTCAATAAATCCAATCACTCATCTTGAAAGACAATCCTATTTCACCACTGCCAGATCCACCAGCGGAACGCAACAACCAACCTCTAGGCCCAAGAGGGTGTTGTCTCCTAAGGGACCATTTGGTCTCTCATGGTTCTGAGTAAAACTGCCCAGAACCCGAAACCTCTTGTTTTTGATCTTGAGACGAAAAATTTTGCAGCTTTGAGGACCCTTTTGAGGTTTGTCTTGAGATACAGACAGAAAAGACAACCAGAGAGGAACATGTTGGGTTTTTAGTGCAAAGGATTTTGTAAGAGAATCGAGGACCTATCGGCGGATCCTTTCCATTTGAAAAGATGACACCTTTTCCACTCACTTACCAATCTGCCAAAACACAACAAAATGCAGTCTTGGGTGCCAGGCGTTGTCGCCCATCCCAGTTTCTTCCTCACCCATAGGCGTTTCTCCAAATTCCCAAGCGCCTTCTTGTTTGTCTCTCTGCATCCTCACCACGCCAAGAGCAATCCAATGTTGTCCCAACCTGACCTTGTAGACCCCACCTCCCAGAAAACATCACTAACCCTAGAAAACCAAAATTACCCAACGCCACTGTCCCCGCCCTACCCTCCTGTCTCAAAGCAGATAGAGGTAGCCAGAGCTATGGCTGCCTCTTCAAGATCGAGCCTTTTTACATTCTTAAGAAGTGATTTGTTGTTTGAAGATCGGTGGCTCCTTGCTGTTAATAAACCTCAGGGAGTTTACTGTGAGACTGTGTTGGAAAAGGCCCGTATTGTTCTTGCTGACTCCTCTGAATCAACTGGACTCAGTGATGGTATGTTTGTCTCTTTAAGCCTCTTTATTTTATTGGGTTTTCTTGTTTGCTTTTGGTTGGCCATTCATCAGTTTTGAAATTGGAATGTATGAGCTGGAATGGCTAGTTAGGCTATAGTTCTTGAGTTTTCCTTGCAGACAATGGCTTTGGCCTGTAGATAGCTTTCAGCCTATTCAAACCTATTTGTTCTCGTTGTTTTATATATTAAAGTAATTGAAACATTTGGCTACCAAATGGATAACCTACAGAGGATTGGTTGCGATGGATGATACATGTACGTGTGTGGAAGAAGGATATAAGTTTTTGATTCCCCGTCTGCTCACACAATGGAGCAACCACTCGAACATTGCTTCCTGATAAACTGCGGGGTAATGGACGTGTGTGCATTGCTTTGTTGGCAAGGATTAAATTGCCACGAAAGGCAATGAAGTTTTCTTTTTACCAATTTTCTGTTGGGGTGCAAAGCGTTTAGATATTTATAGATGTTGCTAGATGCAATTAGAGTTCTTCATTTATTTGGCTCACACATGGTTCCGAGATTACTGAAATTGCGGAACAAGTTGGAAAGATATGGGTGTTTGCATGGTTCAATATACTTTGCAACTACTTTAGCCAGTGTCCTGGCTGTTGAAATTTTGGGATATGTTGTATCTGGAAAAGGGAATGGATTGTTAGCTGCCATATGCAGTTCTTTGATTAATGGAAATCGTATGCATAGACTTGTTATAAATTGTAATTGCAAAGAGCCCTTTTGATTACGTTATGATTTTATCTTCATAGTTAAACTGAGATAAACAATGATAATTTCAGGGTCTGAAGCCAGCCTGCCAGAGCTCCATCTTGCCAATCGACTTGATCGTGACACAAGTGGTGTAATGTTGATCACCAAGTCCCATAAAGTAGCTTCTAAGCTTGTAAAGGCATATACAGATCACAAGGTTAAGAAAACTTACATTGCCCTCTGCATTGGATCAGCTCCAAAATGGGAAAAGATCACTGTGAAATCGGGTCATGGTCGGTCGAAATTTGGAGCTTGGCGTGTATATGCTGCATCAGATGTAGGTCAGACACTGCCAGGAGGGTCTTCAGTGAGGGACATGGAAACTTCATTTGAAGTATTGTCAGTCAATGAACGAGTGAGCTTCAAAGGGCTCTCTGAATTTAATAAAGATGAAAAAGTTCTAGTTGCTGAAGGAAAAGGCAAAGTTGAAGAGGATGCCAGGAAGGACAAGATTTTGATAAGAGCATTACCTCGGAGTGGAAGAACTCATCAAATCCGTTTGCATTGCCAGTATCTTGGGATTCCTATAAGAGGAGATGTGAAATATGGTGGCGTACACGAGTGGGAGGGGAAAACATGTGAGAGCCATGAACTTCATGCTGAGAGTTTGTCTCTTCAGCATCCTGTTACTGGTCTGCCTCTATTATTCCATGCACCTTTGCCTCCATGGGCCACCCAGCTATCGCTTCCGTTATAAACTTATACTCTGTGGTTCTGGCTTTGAAAGATCTCTGGAAAATGCTGGGGTATTTATGCACTTGAGTCGAAATTGAGTGAGTGCATGATTTCTGTGGACAGTTTAATCAATGCACTAACGAACTTCCAGTTTAGGCCGGAAAGAGCCCGGTCGAGACTTATTTCCATCAATGTTTGCAAATGCACGCATAGAGTCGAAGTCCAGATTTTCCATATTTATAACACTAATGTCCACGTTCGAGCCAACCATGGACAGACATTTGTGTTAGAGCCAATCATGTGCTGACGTTTATATACACAAACACACATTTGGGATAGTCTTTTAAACAAGAATAATGGCTGCCCTTTCTTGGGATAATACGTGGTTCTCTCTGTTCTCCCAAATTTTGTACGGTCAGCACCGATCCGAAACGTCTTTGATTTGTGTCAAGGGAGAAACATCGTCAACCGTTTAGTTTGGGGATGGGTTACCCTCCTCGTTATAAACAATGGCTAATCAGTGACGTTGTTATATTTGTAAGCATTGTTTTTTCCATTTCGTAAAACAAAATTTTTTCTTACGATAAATTAACGAAACAAACGTCACACTTGGAAATGGGACATCCTAAAAAGGAGAAAACAAACATTCTTCCTAAAATAATGGCCATTTCTTACCTAAAACTCAATGGGTGAGCATAAAAGTAAATCTTGAATACCGGGATATTAACGGATAGTTGTGACCAATCATGGCCACTATGGGCAAGGCCTATGCACCCCGACTACCAAATCAAGTAGAGAGCACAACACTGTAGTGAAACTCCCCTTTTCTGCCTTAAAAATTTGCAAACAGTCACCAAATTATTTCAATGTCACAAGCACTAAAAGTAGAGGTGAATAAAAGATAGAAATGAGGAACAATTTGTGCAGCCTTAAAAATTTGCAAACAGTCACCAAATTATTTCAATGTCACGAGCACTAAAAGTAGAGGTGAATAAAAGATAGAAATGAGGAACAATTTGTGCAGCGTTAATAGACTGCTCAAATCGTTCAAAGCTCTACCGTAAATATGGCATCGAAGGAGATATCATCTCTTCCAATAGCTCAGGGAACAGTTAATAAATATTATAGAAGGCAATCAACTATTTTTTGCAGTTTCGTGCTGCCATCTGATTCCTTTTCATGCTTGTTTTTTTGTCCTTCTCCCTAAGAGGCCTACAGCTAAGAATTAAAAAGATTAAACAAAAGGGAAAACTTTCGGAACCACTTGATCCCCAATCTCTTCCTCGGACTAAACTGGCATAGAAGTGCTTCCTTTCTACAGTTCATCCTGCAAAATAAGATCAAGTTTAGCATTTCAGAATCCTAATTACATGATTCAATCGGAGAGGGAAAAAATTTTTCAGTTTACTAAAAAAATCAAGGAAGCAAGACTCACATGTTTCTCATCTGTGTCTGGTTTGGTCTCAGTATCAGCAAGGTCTTCCGCATCATCAGCATCATCATCTTCAGCCTGGAAAACAGAATTTTGCACAATTAAAGCAGAGAAAAAGTAGACTCAAGTGTGCTTAGGTGAGTTGTGTGTAGGCCCACATCAGAATCGGCAGTGTCATCCTTTGATTCCTGAAAGAATAACAATAAGCATATTAGTTTGAACAAAAAATGTTTAATTGTATCAAAATGCATAAAAAAAAAATTATATAAAAAAAAAGAGTGGAAAATGAAAAACATAAAAAGATTCCCTATTGCAACCTCTTTACCCCACTCTCTCACTAATGTCCTTCAAGGAAAAATCCCTAAATCTGGTTAGCATACCCAATATAGATTGAAAAGATTTGCATGGAGAAAGAGTGAGATAATACCTCCTCCTCTCTTTGCTTTTCAGCCTCTTCAAATGCTGCCTTCTCAGCCTGCAGTATTCAATGATCTCAATCAAATTTCAAGAACAGTATCTATTCTGAAAATTGAAACTTGGTGAAAGTGTAACATACATCCTTATATTTTCCCCATGTTTCTTCAGCAAACTTCTTTGCATAGTCCGGGTCATCAGCAACCAAAATATTGTCAAATAAGGTCCCAGATTTCACCTGAACACAATTTGCTTTGTTTGTTAGATAGCAAACTGTCAATGGGAACTGTGGTAGTAGATGTGAAAAGACATATTACCTGCCACAATTCAATGCCAACATACTTCAGGTTGGGGTAAACGTAGAGATCTGGGTCATCCTTGAAATCTGCAAAAAGATCATGTGTCAAAATAAAGAAGCTGAAATGGAGGAGCGTCAAAAGGAAACAGCAAAAACAGAATTGAACCTGGGTTGTCAATCATTGGTGCCTTCCATTTGCCACTGTAGTTGGGGTTCTTAATTTTCTGCAAAGGAAGGAAAGTATAAAGGATGGTCCTAAATTGTAATCTTTATGTATAACTTCATGCATAAATTCACTGACCTCGGGCTTCCATGGGCCCTTGTATTCAGGGTTGGGAATTGTTGGGGTAGTCCATTCACCATCTTCCTCGTCATCCCAATCATCAGGCTAAAATTGAACCATCTTAATCAGAAATTAATTTACTTGAGATAAATACACGAAATTATCGGCAGTACAAGAACAGTTATATGACTACCTTCTTGGCATCAGGGTCAGGAATCTCCTTTTGAATGTCATCATATCCCTAGGAAAAGGTTATAAAGTACAAAACCACAAAAATTAGTCCCTCAAACAACCCTTTGCAAGAATGAATTTGAAGCTCACAAAGTAAAGCCGCACGGGGAAATTACCTCTGGTTTCTTATCCTCGGGGTCAGGAATATACTCCTTGTCATCCCAATCATCAGGCTGCCATCAGGTTCAATGGTTATGTTACCGTCATCAGAATCCAAAATAGTTAATGCAACATCACAACTATTAGGGTACTATGCTTTCACCTTCTTGGCCTCAGGATCCTTGATTTTCTTTGGTGGCAGAAGATCCCAGTCAGTGTACAAACTACCGGATTTTTTCTCCACATTGTCAATAAGAATGCTGTAATTAGCATCTGGATAAATGATAAATGTGTAAACATGACTGAGCTGGTCAGTCTCACAAGGAACATCTTTCTTGATCAATTGGTTTGTTTCATTGTAGTGAAGAATAGCATGAACTTTCTTGGTGCTGTAACCACAGATATCTGGTCCAAACATGATACTGCACCCAACCATAAAATGAAAAAAATCAGCAATTCAAACAAGCATACAAAATCCAGTGAATGCGTAACCTGATAATTCAAATTATTATGTCAAATGACACTGACCTGTATGGAGTATCACCACCAAATTTCTTCTGGTCAATTTCACCACCGATCAACTTCATGTAGCCACCACCACAGTCAAGCTTCTGTTCATGCTTGACAGAGAATTGGAAGACTAGTGTCTTATCTTTGTTACTGAATTCAGGGAACTCAGCTGAAATAGCATAGAATCTATAGTCTTCACTTGTCTGGATCCCTGTATGAAAATATAACCTCATCACTTAGCTACTCAATTAGAACTCCAGAGTACTATGTATGCCCGAAAGCTAAAACTAAAATCAGTGTCTATAATTATATTCACCAATGTATAACTCCTAGGTGATGGATTAGAATAATACCTTTATCATTGGGGTCTCCATTCCATTTTCCAGAGGTGTAGTTCCACTCCCCAGCCACGTTTTCATCTTTTTTCCAGTCAGATTTAACCCACCTTTTCTCCCATCCATCTTCAGTTTCAAACACAACAGAAGAGAAAAGCGTTACAAGTCAGGAAAGCGATGCAGGTGACTAAAGGAAAAGAGGCCAAACCTCTAAACGATTCTATTTCAATAATTCACCCATCAACATACAAATTACATCACGCAAACTTATACGTTGAAGCCATTTCCATTCACTGAATCCCAAATTTCGCATTCAAACAGTCACCAAATTGATTTCAACGGAGAATTCCAAAAATTATTTCCTCCAATTGAACTGCAGCGAGGCAATCAGAGCCTCAAACTTTTCACCAATCACCAGCAGATCTAAACAAAAAGATCGCCTAACCATCCAATTAAACAGCCACTAAACAAAAGCTACAAGTGCCAAAAACAAACAGATCCAGGAAACTGAACAGGAAAAAGGAACACCGCGAGAATGTAGACAACCGGAAATGCAAGCAAAGTCCACACACTGAACCACAATCTACACACACTTATTTCAAGTATCGGTATACACACCGATACACGCATCTAGAAGGCAAAGAGTCCATGACTCGCAAGAACATTCCAGAATCTTAGTTTAACAGAGTACAACGCAAGAGTACATGAAACTGCGTATCCGTAGAGACATCTATGCGTATAAATATACACAGATAGAGAGAGAGGGAGAGAGAGAGAGAGAGACAGACAGACCATCGAAGCGCTCCTCGAAGAAAACTTTAGCGGAGGCGAACGCGAGGAGCGTGAGGAGGAGTAGAGAGAGAAAGCTAGGTTTCACCATGGCTAGAGAGAGAGAGAGAGAGAGGATCAGATCGCAGGTGCCGTTCAGATTGGGACTGGGAGAGCGTGTGAGCGATGTAGTTTACTTATAATGCTTCTCGCCTCCTCAGTTTAAACGGCTGGTAAATTCTGAATTTCACTTCCGGTCGACGTCCTAGGTGGACTGTCTGAGGTTACGTGGACTAATTGTTTGCTGCCACGTCAGGAAGGGCCGTCATTTGGTTGGACGTGGCGGCGATTTATTGGAAAACACACCCAATTGTCCAAGCATTTATCGGTGTTGATCACTTCCGAAGATAAACGAGTGGCACGTTCTGATTGGTGGATGGATGAAGAAAGTGGACCCCACCTACCTAGCTGAACCACTCGGCATGCCTAACTTAAATTTTAACGTTTGGATTTTTTTTGTTCTATTAATATTGATCTGTCTTTTTTAATGTTAATATTTGAGCAAATAATAAATTTATAAGTTAAATATAAATTTTTATATCTCAATTTTTTTATATGTTATTATCTTTTTCATTTTACTTTTAATTTAAAATCATTAAATTACATAACTTACAGAATCACATCATAACTAAAATCCCAAATAACTCATCTCTCTAAAATCAATCTACACCTTTGAGATAAATTTTTTCGACTGACTTACCAAATGAATTTACCGAGTGATTCTGTACTTTTGATTTGTGCCACACAAAGATAGATGTTAGTATGCAGACATTCTTTAAATGGGAGATTTCTCTTCGTAGTTTTGCGTTACAAACTAGAAGTTATTTTAGACGAGGCATCAAAAGATAAAAGAAATTGATTCCAAATGTTTTAAAAACAATCATTCGTCTCTTTATTTAAGGTCTCAATCCCAACAGAGAAAGAAAAAAAAAAGTCAAAATTTAAGAATGGAGGAAATTGTTATTGTTTAGCGCACCAGTTACCCATCCATTCAAAAGATAAAAACATTTCCATTTTGAATTTTCTAACTCTTTTTTGGGGGGGGGGGCAAGTAAATTTTAAGAAAATTTCAAGCTTTTACTTGGTCAATTTTGGAGGCTTTTGAAGTGCTTCTGAAGTTCTGAGGTCAGCGGAGCGAACTCCATTTTTCCTACAAATTCAACTCGTCCTTGCCACCTTTGCTTCTAATCGAAAAGGTACTCACTTCTTGGTCACTCACTCAAACAATCCAATCCTATCGTCCACTACATACATGCGATAATTTTGGTAGGCCAACGACCAAAATCCAATATATATATATATATATATGTATGTGTGTGTGTGTGTGTGTGTGTATAGAGTGCCGGCACTCATATCATTTTGTTCGGTGATTCGGATGCTTCCATCGGAAGGCATACCATGACACCATCATTCAAATGATGGAAATAACCAAATACATGCGTTTTTGCTTTTCAAAACAACCAAAATGGTCATATTTGGGATCACCGATCGGCTTCGGTTGTTTTTTGGGTTGCTTTTCGGTGCAGGATAAGTCTCCATTACTGGTTCGCATCTTGAGTTGCGTGCCAACTCATCTTGAGCGTGTAACCCGCACTAGTTTTCTTTTTAACTTTTGGACCAAAAGAAAGAGCCCTCGGCTTAGCTTAAACGGACTGGGCCCGGAAATTTGATGTTCTCGAACCCCGAAGATGAAAGTTCTTAATCAGAACCCGAATTGAACACGGATCCAAATCGGAACCAAGTTGTTGTCGGTTCCATTGGACTACATCCACGAGCGAATGCGTGACGTGAAGTTTACTATTCCTTTATAAAGAGGCCTGAGGTTGCCCTTTGAAGCACGTAAAACAGTTGAAGAAGAAACCGAATCCTGATCACCGGGGAGGAAATTTACAAGCTAATTGATATATATATATATATTTCTGTAATTTATTTATAATTTTATATTACATAAATTTATTTTATTTTTATTTTAAATAAATTATACTTATCGTATAAAATAAAATTATCAATAAATTTTGCTCCTAAATATTGAAAAAAAAATCAATATAAAAATTACCGCACAGAAAAACATACATTTGACACAGAAAAACATACATTTGTCACTCGAGTGCACAAGCAAACACTGTAAAGCCAGAGAAGGGAGCACACCCGCAGCGCCCTGCTCACTGCTCACATAAGCTTATTGGTTCGTAGCATGGCACCAACTGCAATTTATTTGGGTCGCTTCACAATCAACATGGGGCACTTGACATGCTGTGCGCAATGGTTGCTCACACTTCCAAGGAAAGCCCTATAACAAGAGTCCACAAGACTAATTAGAATAAGATTGCCTCAACATTTAATCATTAGTTAATTAGCATTAAATTACTAAAATTAGGACACCTCACCTCCGGATTGGACCATAACCGTGGGACCCCATGACCAGCAAATCAACACACAGCTTCTCCGCCATCTGGCAAATCACGTCTCTTGGATCTCCAATTTCCACCGTCGCCTCCACCTTAACCTAACTCAACAAGAGTTCCAATATTGGTAATTTCGACTTAAAATATGAAATGAAGGACACGTGTAGGGTCGATATCATTGTCATCAATGCAGGTCAACATTATTTTACATATTTTGCTTAAATATAATAAAAAAAAAATCATTACTTCACATATTTACGTGCATCAATCCAAAAAAACAGACGAAACCCACTTCACAATTAAGAACTTTGTCTTCTGGGGTCCAGAAAGTTTCTTTCTCTTGGTCCAAAAGTCAGGTCACACTAGGACGAGTTGGTACTTGGTAAGCAATTCCATATTCAATATGTCGGCAAGTAATTAATGGAGATCTACCAGGCAGCACTTTTTTTCTCCCTTTCTTTTGGGTTTCCTATGCAGGAAATAGTCCAGAACCGGTTCTGATTCAAGAATAGGTTGACGATTGGAAACATATACACGAGATAATTGAGAGGGGATTAATCTTTACAAACCCATAAATGGTACTGTGAATCCTGACGGATATTAAGAAAAGGAGATGAAAGATTAACACTCACATGGGGCGCTAGTTCCCCGCATATGTTCTTGGCCTTGTCCAAGACAGAAGCCGCGACGCCATCGTTGTACGTCTCCACGGTAGCTAGAATGTCAGACGAAAACAAATACCCTGGAAGAAAATCACGAGAAAACCTCAAATTCATATACAGTTTAAAACAGCCGATGAAAGACCGATGAGTTACGGGCTGATTTTCGGTCACCAAAGATGCATGTTGCTTTAATTCCAATCAACCAGAAGAAGATGAAATTTGCATTAATATGGGTCCGATTTAGATTAACTACCTGTGCCATCAAAGCCCGTGTACAGCCCAGCCCGAGGGAGCTTGGCGTAGAGGAGGACAAGGGCATCTCTGGAGATATCGTGGGCAGAAACGACGTTCTTGAGGCACCAAGAGAGTGCACGCAAGCTCTCATCGCTCTCATCGACGGCCACCAAGATCTTTCGATCTGTGGCTGCTGCGGCTGCGCCATCATCGGCCATTGACAAGACTTAAAATAAATAAATAATGTGAGCACTTTGTTCGATGTTTCCGTTCGACCTTTGGGGAAATGGATATTGGATGACGAGTGCTTCACTATATTATATATATATATACCTATACGGCTCTGCTGGCCTGAATTGCTCAATTTTAAAGGGACGAGATTATAGATGCGCCTGCGTTGTGTACGATTGGGCAGAGGGGAGCAGTGGGGAGCCTGTTTAAATTGAAATTAGTGAAACACGAAGTTGACTGTTGTCTGTTGGTATTTTGGACAAAAACTGTTGGCGGGGTTTTGGAGTTCTTGGGCCTTATCTGGTTTAACCGAGACACACACCCAATCGCTTACCTTGTCTTGCATGCCTAGACCCGTCAGAAATATGCTAGTAAAGGTGGCGGTGTTAATAATATTACTTCTAAGCAATTAAAAATAACGGAAAAATAAATCCGTTAAACAGAAGTTGTGCAAACTAAACTCTCGATAATAAACATATAAATTTCCTGTACGGACATCGATCAGACCAGCCAAACAGCACCGCATTGGACCTTTGAACATAGTCTCCTACGGTGGCACTCGCGCACGTTGCACGAAGTTATTATGTGACAAGAGCGCTTCCATTTACCACTAAACCCCAAAATAACAAAATAAAAATATAAAAAGAAATGTACCGCAAAAAACCGTGAGCAAAATTAAAAACCAATTGATGAGTGAAGCTTTCCCACCAAATGCCCACAGTTTGCAAATACCATGGTCCAAAGTTGCCAACCCATCAACTCCACGGTCAACAATCCAAATCCACCTCCGATCCTCGCTGTTGGCCGGAAAAAGTCGAACTCGGTAAAGTTTACAGAGCATCCCTTGGTAGAAGTTCACAATGCCAGACAGGTGAAGATAAATGCCAACCACCAGCCGATTAAATAGGCTTTTTGCCTATGGCATGGAAAGCTAAAGCAGTCTCAGAGTGAAACCTGTAGTTCCGATTATATCTTGGAAGACGCATTCAGATAACCAGTTCAACAATGTTGTGAAGAAGGTCCTTGCATTACAGTGTAAGGCTCGCCCTTTTATCTCAACATAACGCCGATGATCAGGATGATGTTGAGGATAAAAGGCTTGGAAAAAATAAACATTTATCCATGATCAGGACGACATTGAGGCCCACCCTTTCTCTCAACATAACGTCCGTTGGGAATGATGAAAAGTAAGGTATCTTTCCATTAAAATTTAACATACGCACATGTCAAACAATCAGTGTAATCTGTTCCATGAATAACCTTATCGTCGGCGGAACATCGAAAGTATTACAATCGCTGATGAAAGGGCAATTCCCACGGGCTCCTCCCTGTTTGACTGCATGTATTCCAATGATAAGGCTCCAAATGGTTATAGAGCAAATCAAACTCCAAGTAGGAATGGAACACCCAACAATACATTATTTTTTGTTGGATGAGCGGAAACCGCCAAATCCCATCGTGGCCGCAATGTCAGGATCAATGTCAACTTCCTCGTCTTCTGTGGCCTTTTCTTTCTGTGCCAGAAATAGATCAGTGTGACAAAATCAGAACATTAGAAGCTAAACAAGTAATCTTCCACCGTAGAAATCTCAATACCAAAATATCATACATCCTTTAAGAACATATCTTACTGCATCGGATATTGGTACAGAGGAATCTCTATGATACAAACCTTTTTCTCTTTCTTTCTTTCTCGACGCTGACGTTTTCTTTCCTCCTCTTCTTGTTGCTGTTTTAAGATCCGCTCATCAAGATCTGAGAAACAAGATGTAAAAGCAGAGCATCAAATGAACTCTACTTATAGCCAACCTTAATGGTAACATAGGCAACATCCACAGACAGATATTTTATTTTTCTCATCTACTTTGAAGTCTCACCTTGCTCGGTAAAGCTGCCAGGACTCTTTCGTTTCTTGAGAATTTCGAATCGCTCTTGGACCTTCGCATGTCACACAAATTAACAGAAATTAGCCTATGCAATTCATTATGAACAAACAACAGAGTTAAGTAGCCCTTTTGTCCAAATCTCACCCGTTGTCGTTATGCATAACATATCTTCTCTCCATCACGCATGCCTAATAGATTGCTAAAATTTGGTATAAAAATTCACAAGGTACTCAATCTACTTTTCTAGTCTGTTTCCTCCACCTATGAAAGATCTCAAAACAGGGCAAGGACTACTTGAAATACACACCTGCTGAAGAGATGCCCGTTCCACCCGCATGGACATGCCCAAAGCCCTTTGATCTGGAAGCCAAAGTATGAACAACCACACAATGAGTTTGAAGCCCACAGAAATGATAGGCATGATATAATTTCAACCAAGAAGTAAATCCTTGAAAATCACATACGCTTCTTTCCATTGATGTGATCCAAATAGTTTGCAGAATCCTTTACTACACACTCACAAACAGAACAGTAGTATCCAGCCTGCAAAATGTAGGGTTTCAGAAAGTGACACAGACAGCAGAAACTTCAGAGCAACAACAACATAGTAACTATGGAGTATATGCTCCTTAATTTTCATTAGATGTGAAGCTCGTAAAAGAAAAGTCATGGTCACCCAAACAGAATTGTCACTAACATTGGGATAGATGAAGATAGGTATTTTTGTAGCCCACAGGCAGAGCTCATTGAAGCAACAATAGCTGGTGACTAGGCAGCTAACTTAATTACAAGCCAAATAGTAGCCTTCTGGACTGTAACCTAAGGCAGAAGTGTACTTGAAGTGGTTACCGAGTGTATCTGAGACAGGCAAACAAATCAGCTAATTTTGATCTCATGCAGCCCAGTACTTTACCAGTAATAAGGGGACACTAATGCTCTTCTACATGCATTGCATGCCTCTTCTACTGCTATTCTTTCCCCTTAAAATTGCCAACTTAAAAGACACACCAACCTTTTTCATAATGCTTGTACTACTTACCACCCACTTGTATATCATGTTTGTTAAAATTAAAGACAATCGAAGAGAAATTCTGCAAGAAAAATTTGAGACATATCATCTCAGGACTCAATGAAGGAAAGGAAGCCTGCATACCTGCTGGCTTAGAGGTGCTATTGGAGTAACAACCTGAAAAAGAAAAAGGATACATACAAATAAGTGCAGAATGACACCAGATATTTTATGATATGCTACATCCCAATAGCTGGTTCTCCATAAGAAAATAACCTATCACCTTTACAATTTTCCAGCATTGTGTAAAACCAAGTGCCAATTCAAGCATGATACAAGTAAAAGTGTTTAAACCCATGGAATCCCATTTAAACAGGAGCACAGAAAATCAAGCCAAGAGAAGCAGCAGACCTGAGTTTTTCCTAACCGAGATTCAAGATCTACTTCAAAATCCCTATGCTTCAAGGGCTTCCTTTGCACCAGAGGACCTTTTGCTGCAGAAAAATGTCATTTTTCATTACTCTGGAAATTCAATGGCTTTGGTCCTACTGGATAAATAATTGAACAACAAAGAGGAAAAAGAAATGTGAAATAACAATTGGAAGCAATATCTGCAACAAACGACGCAAAATAAGGGAAAAAGGAAGAGGGGGAAACTTGTTTTACTTACATTTAGATTTGGTTCGAACATCAGCTTCCTAAAATACAACAATCAAAAATTAACACGAGGAGTATTAGTCAATAAATGATTTGATTATTACTTGGTAAAACAAATCCCTTTCCTAGTAAATTTTGATGATGGGAAGGGGAAGAACCGACCTGTTTCTCACGCTCACGAGCTCGTTCTAAATATTCATCTCTATCGAATTTCTTTCTAAACGTGTTATCGACACCAACAGGCTGCCAAAGCAAAACAAGACAAGCAAACAAAAATTGAATCTTTTTTTTTCATATATAAATTTATTAATAATATAATATATATATATATATATATATATATATATATATATATAAGGGAAGCTTGTGGAGTTTGTTGCTTTTCTTTTGTTCCAGTCACATTTGCAGTATATTTTCTCGGCAACCAAGCAGAAAACACAACCAACAGAATTAGGTAGTAAGGGAAAGAGTTAATTTTCGAGAATATACAAATAAGCCAATACACAATACTCACATTGTCAGCCATTGAATTGAATTGATTGCTGAGCTGCCCTGAAGCAATCAGAGATCACAAGGAGATCTTGACCAACTAAATCTCAACGGGATATTGGGAATTCGCAAAACCCTAGGATAGACATTTTCAAATTTGTTTTCTTTTTAAAATTAATTTAAAAAAAAATCTTGTGTTTATACTTAAATTTTATAGTTATTGGTAAGAATAATATCACTGCTGGGTGTTTGGTCTAGTGGTATGATTCTCGCTTCGGGTGCGAGAGGCCGCGAGTTCGATTCTCGCAACACCCCTAATTTTATTTGTAATTTAATTCTTTTTATTTACAATGTAATTTTGTTATTATCAGTTAAAGTGTTTTTTTTTATTTTTTATTTTATTTGGACACGAAAAAGACAGGCAGACACTAACGTTAAAGTATGCAAAAGCCAACAGCACCCACATTAACGACTCTCCGAACGGAAGCGTAAACTAACAAAAAAAAAAACCAAAACAGAACTGTGGAATTGGGAAGCAAAGGGAGACAACAAATGTCGTCGAGGAGGAGCCGCTCGAGATTTCTGTTTTCAACCGCTGCCTTAGCTGCTCTTCTGCTCATCTCCTCCTCCTCGGTCCTTGCAGACGACGTCGTTGTACTCACCGACGACGACTTCCACCGCGAGGTCGGCCAGCATCGCGGCGCTCTCGTCGAGTTCTACGCTCCCTGGTAAATCTAATATTATTTCTCTGTCTTTAATTAATTATTATCTCTCTTTTATTTTATAAGGCATTCAGGTCAAAACTTCTTCTTTTGTCTCAATAATTGGTATTTGAATCCATCCAACGGTGGATCCTCCATTCAATTCGTGAGCAATGTCTCGATTTTTGGCGTGATCAAGTTTATTTAGATCTTAAAGGGCGTTCAAATGCACTAGCCTCCTCCACCGTGAGGAGGTTTGAGGAAGGGTTTTATTGACTGATCGAGTTTATTTATTTAGATCTTATTGACTGATATTTCGAATCTATGCACTGCGATTCAGCTTTTTGTGTTTTTTTTTTTTTTTCAAATAATTCTGCCGAATGAGATCGTCAATCGAGTTTTGCCTGGTGATAGATAGATAAGTGAATTGGGAAACAAAACATGTGAGGATTGTGTAACATTTTGAAGTTTGGAATTGGGTTTTTAGTTTTGAGCTCCAGTTGCTTCTCTAAGATAAAGTTGTTGATGTTCTTAGTCATAGTTTGTGTGTTGTGGGATTTTTTTTTTTTATTTTTTAAGTTACCGCATGACCAGAGACACTGTGCGGTGTCTCATTTTTTATGGCTTCTGGGTTTATTTCTTTGTTTATGGCAGGTGTGGCCACTGTCAAAGGCTTGCTCCGGAGTATGAGAAGTTTGGTAACAGTTTCAAAAGGGCAAAATCAGTGTTGATTGGAAAGGTGGGCTACCAAAATCCCTGTGCCTGTCTCGACTATTGAACATCATTGATTTGAGTTTTTCATCAATTTTAGGGACTATTCTGTATGATTTGATTTACCCGATGGATTTGGTTTGCTTTTTGTAGGTGGATTGTGATGCACATAAGGACCTTTGCAGCAAATACAGTGTTACTGGATTCCCCACTATTCAGTGGTTTCCTGAAGGATCCTTGCAACCCAAAAAGTAAGTGCAATCACTTCCTGACATGCTAACCAAAACTTTTGGAAGTAACTATTCCTGCCTATCTGACAACTAAGACCATTGAACAGCCAAGTCAATTTTTTATAGGTGTGAAGGTGCACAAACTGCAGAAGCCCTCGCTGAATTTGTGAATTCTGAAGCAGGTAATTACATGACCTGATAATTAAACTTTTTAGCTAAGTGTTTACAAACTGAAGGTATTTGCAGTGGTCCTGCTCCCGGATTGATATTGTGCACCCACCCCATTTTCCCTCTCTCTCTCTCCCCCTCTTGTTTGTCAATATTTCTGGGGCCAATTGCGAAATTTTATTGTTTGGTACAACTTCACTTTTTGGTGGTGGTCCATCTAGTTGCTGAGATGACATGAGACTGTAAATCTGAACTAACCTTTTAGTCAAGCATTCTTGTAATACTTGACGAATGAAGCATGACTATAATCAGTACTGACTTAACTTTGACTCTGATTAGTACATTTTTAATCCGATTGATATGCTGATTTAAGTCCAGTGGAGCATAGATGCCAAGGTTTGTTGTAATTTTGGAGTTTTCTTGCAATATGCTGTTTTCTCTCCCTCATGAACTCTAATTTGGGTAACAGATTGGCTTTAGGCTTACGTTGACCTTACTTTCTTAACCTATAAGAGTCCTTTCATCTGCAGGCAAAAATGTAAAGATAGCTGCAACTCCATCCAACGTGGTAGTATTAACACCAGATAGCTTTGATCAGATTGTCCAGGATGAAACAAAAGATGTGTTGGTTGAATTCTATGCACCATGGTCAGTGTTGGTCTTTGCTATTGTTCATAAGAGATTATGCTTGTTTTGACTATTGTGAACCCACTTAAAAGGAGCCAAACCTTCTCACTCTTCTCTCTCTCTTTAATCTTTTCCTGTTCTTTTCTGTGTATGTATATGTTGTTTTGATATATATCTGAAATCAAGCTCATACATCTTTTAACTTTTTAAATTTCAATTATGACTTGTTAAGTTCGGAAATAAGATGTTAAGTTCAAAAATGATATCTTCTTAGTTATATGCTTGCTAGTTATTTTTGACAATTTGGATACATTTAGCTTTGTACCTTGCATCAATGGTGAGAATCAAATCTCTTTGAACATGAATTAATCACGTTAAAAACAAAGCACCAAACTACCCAATGGGTTTATTAGTTGGATGAAGAGAATCCTCCTATGCTGCATTTCTTGTTACCATTCTCAATTATGTGTGAGTGATTTTTGATCTTCACTGAGAACTTGTATGAGCATGCGTACGTTATAGCTAAGTTGTGTGGAAATTGGGATGTGGTACACTTCTTATTTGTTTTGCTACTGTTTCTCTTTCCATTGTTTTTTTCTTTTTTATTTACATTCTTTTCTTCCATGAAAATTGCACTAGTCTCATTACTTAATATCATTAACATATGAAGGGAGGACAATGATGATACATTTGCTTGTTTGCTTTTCATTCATAATGGCACATTTGCCTTGCTGATTATGCCTTTAAAAATCTAAGTCCTCTCTCTTAGTGCTATTCAAAATGAATTGCTAATTATATCATCATCATCAAGATGTTCCCCAGGTTGTCAACTGGTACATGCAATTGACACAGTATTCAAGTTGAACAGGCTTCTTTTTTTCTTCGCTGCCAACGAAACATTTTCCATATGCATGTTTTTACCATCATTGGTTGGAAACTATTGAATCTATGGCAGCTTTAACATCTCAAGGTAATTTTCAATACTGGCTAGGCCCTCACCAATGATCTCAATTGCCAGAACAGTGTTGGAGTAGTAATAATTTTTAGCATTTTCGCTCAATTCAGACCTTAATATAATTATTTTATGCAATACTATAGTTTGCTAAACCATTGGAGTCAACTTTCACAATAAATTATGTACAATGGTGAAATAGCATTTCCTGAATCCCATGCATATGTCTGCCAGTGAGCCTTCTTTGTTTTCTTATGTTTTTTAACATTTGGTTTGCAGGTGTGGCCATTGCAAGCAACTTGCACCAGTAAGTAGGATATGAACTCTTTCATTGTGCTGTTGTTGCAGAATTCGTTCTGTGCCCAAATGAGACTCAAGCCAGTGTTTTCATCTCCTAATGTTTTGTAGACTTATGAGAAGGTGGCAACAGCATTCAAATTGGAAGAAGACGTAGTTATTGCTAATCTTGATGCTGACAAGTACAAAGATGTGGCTGAAAAGTGAGTCAAGCCATATATCAAGGATTTTTGTCCTTAATGCGATGGCTAAATAATATTTATTTTCAAGTTTTTATTATTTATACAGCAACAAACTTGAGACCTTTGCTATGTATGCTAATGCCTTGAGCCTGATTGTTTCATGGTTGGCATCTGATGTATACTGGAAAATGCAGGTATGGAGTAAGTGGTTTCCCCACCTTGAAATTTTTCCCAAAGAGCAACAAGGCTGGTGAAGATTATAGTGGTGGCTGAGATTTAGAGGACTTTGTAACTTTCATTAATGAGAAATGTAGCACCAGTCGTGATGGAAAAGGGCGCCTTACCTCCACAGTCAGTGAAACTCATTCTTAAATACAGAGATCCAACATATATTCATTTCTTTCATGCCTGATACATGGGTACATATGCATATGGATTAATTTCTTTAATGCAGGCTGGTATAATTGCAACCATGGATACCTTGGTTAAGGAATTTTTAAGTGCTGGTGATGATGGGAAGAAAGAAATCCTTTCCAAGATGGAAGAAGAAGTAAGGAAGTTTAAGGGTGTCACTGCAAGGTTATCACCACATTCCAGATTTGTCCAATTTATTGCATTTTATATGGTTTTATATGACATGTCTAAGTAGTTGATTGCTGTCTTACCGGATAATTTCCTCCTAGCAGCATGTGGTTTTGCATTACACATGGAAACCAGTGCACATGAATTCTGCCTGACAATGTGTCATGATGGTTTCATCTTTTTGCTTTTGCTAATACTTTCTTTCTTCTTCACATGCGGCCACTTAATTATTTGTTTACTCTTCAGATATGGCAATATCTACTTGAAAGCTGCCAAGAGCTCTATCCAGAAAGGTGCTGATTATGCAAAGAACAAAATTCAACGGCTTGAGCGCATGCTTGAAAAGGTGACGTATAAAATCCTGTAAAATATCAATTCTGAAAAAGTAATACTTAAACCAAGGAGATCGCAATTATGAGTTTGCTAATGCATGTTTCATAATTATTAATAATTATTGTTCCTAAATTTGTTCTTATGAGCATTGTTGTCGGAGCCATTTGAACTAATAATAGGTCCAAAGGTTATGTGCTCTGTGGTTGCTGCCTTCCAAATGATGTGTGGGCTAATGCAGCTATTCTTTTCGTTTTCTCTCTGTGGTACAGTCAATCAGTAAAGCAAAGGCTGACCGGTTCACTCTTAAAAAGAACATCCTCTCAACTTTTGCTTGATCCTGGCACAAGCCACAAGTGGAGTGACCTCTGGGCCTCTTGCTTGGATGGATCGATAACCTTTCTTCTGTGAATTCATGTCCCAGATTGTTTTTGAGCTCGGATTGGACTACTGGCCCCCTCAATTTACTGCAGATTACTTGGCTTATAATTGTGGAAGAGCAAGGAAACAAAAACTTGTGTCATGGTCAGCAATAACATGATTCTTGAATCAGCAATCATTAGGTTGGCTCCTTCTTGGGATGAATATTTTGAACAGTTGGGGGTGATCAATTGACTTCCTGCTAAAATTATGGTCCATTTTTATCTAAGTTTGGACCAGTCTAAACATAAGTACGGGCATTTCTACTTTTCATGCTTGAGCAGCAATTCATCGCCTTGCTTTTCTGGATTGTGACAACTATAACATGTGAATCTAAGTTGAGCGAGGTCATCAAAAAACACACAACTTAAGCCAATGAACTTGAGTTTGCTGCATTTATAAGGATTATGGTGCTAAATGGCATGTTTATGCAGCATTGCATGTCTACTTTGTTGCTTTCAAATGTACGCGCCACTCTGTTTTAGCCTAAAAGGAGAAACGTTCAAAGCACGGTGTAGATACATTGCCTAGGAAATTCTGTTGAATCTGAGCACATATTTACGGTGTTTAGTCGGGCCAAAAGTATGCACAGGAATATTGTCACTGCTCTCACACGCACGCACTAAGAGCCTTACTCGCGGGGAATCTAACATGGGTTATGCATCAGCGACTTAATGTTCCTATCAACAGATTTGTTTTGCGTTTGGCCCATTGGTAGCCATAGCAATGCTGTTAACTCGAGACGGTGGACTTCCTAAGCCGGATGTGAAGCATCTTGAGACTGGCAATTTGGTGTTGTAAACTGTCAACTCGAAGTATTCACGCATATGGGTAAACTTGTTCTGTAGCAACCCGATTTTCCAAACCCAAATACGGAATCTGAAAATTCTTAGGATGCAGTGCCGATGTTCCTAATAAAAGTTATCCGAGATTCATGACTTTAGTTGATTTTTAAAGAAGGGAAAACCATTGAAAATTGGTTAGGGAATAATAAGAAGTCTTTCTTGGAGAGTGACGGAACAACACGTGAAGCTTCAAAAGGACTTTTCCGGACACCCATGACCTGTCATCATTAAGATTCTTGGGGTGGCATGGAAACTGGAAGACGAGCCCATGAACAATAATGGAGCTTCATGTGTTGCCCCGGGGGAGGGGGGGGGACCATGAATGTTACTTGATACTTTTTTCGCTCAGGCTAAAATGTAAGGTGTCCCCGTCTTGATGGAGTTGGTCTGTTGTATACTGGCTAGCTTTCAATCATGGTTTACCTAGATATATGGTAAGAACTAAGAAATGCCTACAAACAGCTTGCTTCAACGAATGGTCATAAAAATGAAAAAAAGCTGGAAAAATGGCCCCCCATCCTGCAAGCTAATCAACTTGTTTCCTGAACATCATAGGTTTATGTTTTACTTAAAAGGTTTTATGTACTTCAGATATTAGGGAAGCTCCACACATGATAATTGTGAATGCCAGTGAACTGTGGAAAGCTTAGTTCAGATATTCCGGAAGCAAAGTGCATAGAGAAAAATCCTTTCTCTTTTTGCCTCAATTTCAATGGTCCACAAATCATGCAGCGATATGCAATTGATCAAAAAGGACCCTCAGAGAAGAAGAATCCAAAAAGAGGAGCAACAATCAAGTACGTCTCATTATCTCCAACTCTTTCCATGTCAATGTCCCGAAGCCTCCTTTATTTCAATGTCTGGGAGAGACCATACCCCATCCAGAATTTGACTAACTAGCTAGCAGATTGGTTCAAATGGATTATACCAAATAGAATAAGATGATAAATAGACAACAATACTCCTGTGGCCCCAAAACACCCAATCTTTGAGAGGCCAATATGTAATAGGTTAGCGGATTGGCCCCCCTACTTCGCCTCCACCAAGTATCTCGACGACAATCTCGTACAATAAACAATAATTGACCCATCACAATGTGAACAAGCAAGGGGGCTAAAATTACATTTAAGTTCCTGACACAATAGTGGGTCTAAGATGGAGGCACCCCCCCATGCAATTTGTGCGTCAAATGGGGTCTCCCTCACCTAACATAATAGGGTCATGTACCTTAACCATGTGTATGATATTATTGGTCCATCAATCCAGTTAGGCAACCAACCAGTCTAGCATGGTTGGCCGTAAAAACAAAGCTTTTGGGGGTCTAGAAAAAAAGAAATAAATAAAAAAAAAGTTCCTGTGGTAAGCAAATGATATATTGTTGTAGATAATTTACTTGATTATAAATACCTAGAGTAATAAAATTTGATCTTTCTCAGAGCTGAGAATAACTGCTGTTGGAAAGTACAAAATACATAGACCCGGGGCAACTTCTCCTTTTAGACAAAGAGGGAAGATCCAACAATCATAAAGACATAGAACACTAACAAAGTACACCAAAATGGTAAATATATATATATATTTTTTTTAAAAGAAGAAGTATACATTTTGTTCAATTTTATTGACCGCAGATTTACCTGGATGAGACTGGATTCAGAGCTCTGGCAAACCCATTCATGGCACCATAGCCCTTCGAACTAAAACCCAAGCAACCAAGCAAGCCTTGTCTATAAGGCAAGAAAGTCTTTTTTCTCATCTCCTCAGCTTGTGCTCTACTTGCCTTGTAATGCAACTCATGTGGTGATGCCGGCCCCCTCCTCTTCCCCAACCCATTCACTGGCTTCTTGCCCGACCCAGCTTGTCCACTCCCTTTTACTTTCTGGTTCTCCACAGCCACAGTAGCACTTGAAGCGTTGCCATTGGCCTTGTCTTTTGAGACAGCCACTGCTTGCACTTGGACACTAGGTGTTGCTGTCGCTGCGTTGTTAATGGACTTCTTGTCCTTAGCTGGAGAAAAGGGAATGTTAGACCAGAACTTGTTGGTGCTTCTCCCTTCACTCTTGCTTCTGTAAAGAAAATCTTTCAAGAAGACCCATCTTTTTGAATTCCTTCCAGCTGATGATGACCTGGAGGATGATGCAGAAACAGAAGGGGTACTTCTTGTTGCCTCCTCCTCCTCCTCCTCCTCCTCCTCCTCAATCTTGACACGCTCATCATTGGCTTGGGAAGAACCTCCATGGGACTCCATATTGCCTAAATTCTTGCCATCCCTATCTTCATCATGACCAAGCTCAAAGGATGTGCTTCTAAGTGGTGACATGGACCTTGTTCTTCTGCGCAGAGACTTGTCTCTGAGCCTCGGATCGCTGCCTCTACTACTATTACTACTCTCCTCATTCCCCATTCTTGAGCCATTTTTGGCTTCAATGTCCTCCCGATCATCAGCTTCTTCTTCGTTTTCAAGATCCAGCAGAGGAGCCAGCACCTGGGGTCTCTCCAAATGGGTTGATAGCTTCATGGGTCGGATCTGCCCATTCAAGAACAACTCATCTGCCGAGCTCATAGATCCGGATTGACCCGACCCAGCTGCCCCGGACCTCGCAGAGAACTCAAATTCATAGCCGCCAAGAGGCACGGAGCGGCAGCCGCCATAATCGTAATCATCCGACGAAGGTTGAGATAAGAAAGCAGCCGTGTTGGTTATTGCAAAGTGCATTGGGCTTGCGGGGCAACTGTAAAAGAACCCGCCAACATTAACGGGTCCACCACGGCCGGGGCTAGAAGGAGCACTAACGTAAGGAGTGGAACAGTTACTGTCAAAGTCTTCAAACGAGTGCTGAGAGTCATGGGGGCCAAGTGTTTTGCCATAGTTCGGATCTTCCCCGAGGCCTGGCTCTGGGCCTGGACTTGAGACTTCCTCACTTGCGTTCTCGGCTTGGACCGCCATAGATGGTAAGGTGTTCCTGAATAGATATATAATAAAGAGCAGAGAAAACGAAGAAGAAGACAGACAGACAGACAAATGTTGATGAGAATGCGATGCGATGCGAGTAAGCAGAGGTCAGGGATTTGGGTCGCGGAACGGTTCTCGAGTTACACTTTGCGTTGGACAGATCATATATATGCTCAGATTGGCCTCTCTTTCAAGCTTGCAGATTTATGACGCCCTACTGGCTACTGCCGTAGGCCCTTCTTTGTCCTTTCGTCGTCCCTACATCATCGAGCTTGCAGTTTTATGGAAAGATCGAAACTACCCAGGTCCAAAAAAATTTACTTCCTTTGTTGTGAATTCGTAACTTGCTCCTTGTGGGTGCGTGTGCGTGTGCGTGTGCGTGTGCGTGTGCGTGTGCGTGCGCGAGAGAGAGAGAGAGGGAGAGAGAGAGATGAGCATTTAAGCCAACCAAAAAAAAAAAAAAAAAAGCTTTTTGCTCAACGAGGCAGCCCACTCCACGATGGGTGGTTTGGGTAAATGAATAGTCGGGCAATAAATGGCAATAACTATTTTTTTTTTTTTTTTAGCCGTGACAGCGCTGCGATGGCATTTAAGAAATTCATTGTTTCCACTGACAAAAGACAAAAAAAAAATAAAATAAAATAATAAACAAGGAACTAAAAATGACAGGAAAGAAAAAGGATTAAAATAAAAAGGGTGTGTTCGGCCTCGAGAAGAGAGTAGGGATAATTGAGCTGGGAAAATGGAAAAGTAGATGTGACCCTCTCAAAGTGATCGATAATTTTTATTAATCTTAGAGTTTGTTTTCTTCTATTTCAATACAGACCCCATATCTGAGTCAATTTTTTTAAACAAAATTATGAATATCTCGGGGTCGCCTTCGCATTTTACTCTTAAAAAATATATATATATTTTTTTAAATTTAATATATATATATATATATATATATATATATAAAAGAATATGCAGTTTTCACTCTTGAGTCTAAAAAAATTTAATTAAAAAAAACCCCAATTTAATTGCTTACTGCTTTTGGGTTGGTGCTGAAAACAACATCGCACGATGGCAGCCGGGCTTCCGATCCATCATCGTAGGGGCTGTGCTTCTCTGCGAAGGACCAGCTTTGGGCGTCCACGTGACACGTCTCCGTCTCTCAAGAAGCCCTGATCCTGTGGTCTTCACCCTAGCAACCTTCCAAATCGATTGTCTCCGTCTCTCTCACGCCTCGGTCAACCTGTTCAAGTCCGGAGCCTACGTGCGTTGTACCCGTATTAAAGAGGTGATTTATGAAGTTAATCCTTTTGTTCTGCATAGGCATCCGTGTATACGTGGGAATGATTTAAGTATAAAACACATCTGCACAATAAATTTAAATTTTATATAAATATAGTGTATTGAAATTAAATAGTATCACACTAAATTTTATATAATTCTAATAAAATTTATAAAATTTTAACAGGATCCAACTTCCGGCAGCCGTTACGAGACTCTTCTGCATCTGTCGACTTCACTCTAATTAATGGCTAATCATTTAAACAATAAGCTGCGATGGGTCTCTGCGTTCGGGGTCATAGTATTATTTATTACATGCCAGGGCTTCGTTAAAGTCCAACAGCCGCGCGTTGTAGTACTGTTATAACTAATAAATGTACGTTTATAATTTTATTGATATTTACATTTTTCAATAAAAATAATAATTATCGTTATCATATGTCTCTGTGTGTGTGTGTGTAAAATACGTTTACATTTGTTTAATTATTTTATGGCATACGCAAGGCTATCATCAATCGGAATAAAGATAACATAAGAATCACTCGAACAGTTGCAGAAATGAACAAACAAAGCTTCCTCTTCAGCCGTTGCTCTACCCACAGAAGGAATAACACGTCGGTGTCCACGCAAAGAACCCATCGCCCCATGCCCGATTGGCGTGTGGTTATTATGGTCCACGCACCTTCCGCTTCATTACTCCGGAGATTTTTATCTAGTATGCCAATTCGTACATATGACCATGTTTTTTTTGGGGGGGGGGTTTCCTTTTTAAGATCATTACCTACATTGTAGTTTTTATTTAATCAAGAAATGCGTGGACCGAACTCACTTCGACATTTGAGCCAAAAG
Organism: Bruguiera parviflora; assembly: GCA_019804595.1. Taxonomy (NCBI): domain Eukaryota; kingdom Viridiplantae; phylum Streptophyta; class Magnoliopsida; order Malpighiales; family Rhizophoraceae; genus Bruguiera; species Bruguiera parviflora. Next base: position 389,919 of record CM034044.1, read on the forward strand.
GGATATATATATATATATATACTTGTTGACAAATAGGGAACAAATCACAACCACATGAATCTGTCATTAAATCTGATTTTAAGCGATGCACGTGGGTTGCATTCAGGTCAATTTATAGGGCACGTGTTTTTGAGCTTGAGCATGGTGGACTAGTTAGCCTTACACTTACGCTGCCATAATTATTAATTGCATAGGATTATGGTGTGATTTCTACTTTAAGTTTCTTCCTTTTATTATTTCGGGGTAAAAGAAAAAAGGGGGGGGGCAGAGTTGTCAATGCAAAGGTCATGTCTTTCAATGCCGGTCTTGGGAGGCACAACTGGCTTTGCAGATACTAAGCTGGGCCAATGAGCTGTACGAGAAAGAGATTTAATAGATATTTCCCCCTGGACAGCCACCGAGAACGGATGAACATTTAGTTCCCAATATTCTAAATTCTAATAATTTGGTTAAAAGCATACCGAATCTTTTTTGCATTCATTAGCTTCGACATTTGGAACCCCCAACTAATCAATGATTAGCCTTCGTTTTGGGTATTGCATATTCAACGTCACGTTCGCGGTTTCTTGGACAGACCAAAAGTCGCAGAGTGCCCGGATTAGGATTCACGACCTCTGCAAACAGAAAGACCATTCTGTTTTCCTCTTCTTAATTGTTTTTCATCCGTTACGCCTTTTTTTTTTTTTTGGGTTTGTGCAAGGCTGAGTCAAAGTTATTACAGAAGTCTTTGTTGCTTACATTTGACGACCATTCATAGATCCTACGATCCGAGAGTCGTGCAATGACAAGCCCCTTTTTTTGGGTGTTTGGGGTGGTGGGGGGGGTTTGGATAGCATTTTCCACTGTATGCTTGATGAGTTAGGGGTGCGAACGCACGTGCGTGTTCCACTGTATTATCAATTTTAGTTTTAGTTTTAGTTTTAGTTTTTTCTTTTTGCTTTTCGTCTTTTTTTTATTTAATTATTTTTTAAATATCTTGCCGCACAAGCTGATCTGCTCTAAACCATTTTGCAATAACAGTGTAGATCAGATCAAAGCACCACTACATAGCACCCCCACCAGCACAAATTCCGCTATCTTTTACTGCTGCGGCCGCTAGCACCATCGTTGTCGTTTGTACCACACAAAACGGGTACAGCTTTTCGCTTCATCTGTTCCCAATCTTTGCGCAAAGTGTGATTCTGCGAATAAAAATTGCAACTTGGACCAAAAAATTTATAAAAAAAGAAAAAAAAAATTGTTTTTCCACATTTATGCCGTTGATCTTGGCTATGGAAAATGGAAATCAACAAGCATGGACTAAGTGGATGCTCACATTATCTTCTTTTCCACCAAAGCAGAATGGTATAATGTTACAACTTCCCAAATACACTGGAATTGAATGAAAGGAAAACCTTCATGTAAGTGCCCTTAAGACAATAAATCAGAAACCAGCTCATCTACCAAAGAAGTTAGAATCCCTCTCTCAATCTCTACACCTTCTTCGAATGCTTCTACGTCAAAGTCAAGCCATCTGCCATATTGAGTGCTCATGTCTTTATCTAGAAGCTCATCTACCATCAAGTCTCCCATGCTTTTCCAGCCTAAGATCTCCCTATACAATTGCTCTGCCAACCAACCCTTCATTTCGAACAATACACAGAATTTAGCCCATGCTTTCCAGGTCCCAACAAAAACTTGTCCCCGGATGAAGTCCAGATGCTCACTCACACAGTCGAACAAGACCCTTCGCCCAAGATTGGATGTCTCATCTTCATTTCCTTCCATTCCATTCTCCTGATACTTCATCCAATCAAAGAGATTTGGGGTCTGACACAAAGTCAAATCTTCTAACATGATCTCTGCTTTGTTAAGTATCTCTCTCACATACTCTAGTTCCCAGCTATTATATTCTTTCAACTGTGTCTTTGCCAGTGCTCTAGTTACATGTTCTCTTTCCATGTCCACTGTAGCCATTGAGGGTGAGTCTGATAACTCTGTCTCAAGTTCTGCTGCTAGAGATCCATTTATATATTTTGGATTGTACACCTCTCGAACTCCATCTGGTAAAGGATACTTGCTGCCTGAAAAGTAGAATACATTTTGATCATTATCTTTGCAAAACGATCTTTATACAAGAAAAGAAAGAAGAAACACAAGAAACAAAGAAAATTTCCAGCCCAGCAATTCTCAGACAGTTTAAAGATATGATAAATGAGTATAATTTGTCTCAGTTTTAACCTTCGCACACTGCAGAAATTAAAAAAAGACTGGGTGACAACATATCTGAGTCTTTCATCAACAAAAATAGGACTGAGGGAAGTAAGGACTCTTTTACCAGTGATGTTTGTGCAACTTCCAGTTATGAGAGGGAGATCAAGGATTGAAACTGGACTGGGATCTAGATGTTCAAGTTCTTTTCCAGACTCACTGTAATTGCTACAGCTGTTGAGCTCGTCCATCCCATCTGATTGCACTTCCATCTCTCCTAATAGCTGAAACAATGTCAAAAGACTTAGTCTTGAAGCAAATCACATACAAAAATCTCCTGAAGGAAATCACATGCAGAAATCTACCCATTTCCTAAGGTGACAAAAGTTACATCAGAATGCTTGCAAATTATGTTTAGCAGGTAAAAATGGCCCTCTTTATAAAATTGCAAAATTCTGCTAGCTGAAACAACTTTGCTTCACAAATGTAACTCAGTTTGGGAATAGGTCACAATGGCTTGGACCAAGCTCCTTCTCAGCTAAACCCAATAAGAAAGACTAGTATTTGCACTACTTGATTATGTTTAGGCAATCCATTTTAATTATAATAGCACCTAGATGGATATTTCATTCATAGATGGCACAACTCTGTTATATGACAATTAACAAGTATACACGAAGCTTTGACTTGATTGCAAATATAGTTGTATTGCTGTTATCTTTTGGCAGGATACATTCCTTAAATTTGAAATTACCACTGTAGGTTTCAAAAAAATTCAGAATTTGGTTTGTCACCCAACCAAATCAAGGTACAACAGAAATAATGTAGAACACAGAATGACAACAAAAATTGCTGCATCTAAAGAATGTAAATGTTATGTACCCAAAAAAAAATGTAATTATAGGAAACTGACCTGCCACTTTTGTTGATCTTCAACTGAAAGGCAATCAGAGTCATCTGGGTGATCCGACTTATCTTTGTCTAGAACAAATTGAAACATTGTGTCCTGTGCTGCATGCTCTGTGCTGACAGAATTGAGTGTGGGAAATGAATTCTGTGAAATAGAGGCAGAACTAGAAGTCTCCTCTCTGATAATATTACAATTGGCTAGCTTGACTTTATTTGTTAATTCTCTCAGCTTTTGCTCCAAAAGAGCACCCAAAGCATCGCCACCAATTACATTCAACCCAGGAAAAGAGGACATGGACTGTTTTGAGTGAAAAAGATCACCACTATCACAAGAATCAATTCCAGCGCTATTACTTTTTCCCATCATTTGACCAGGGGACTGAACACCAGGCATGGCTTTTGTCATGGGAGATGTGAATGTAAACGAAAGAACATCTACACCATGTTTTGTGTCAACCGTGACTGGGTTCATGCATTCATCTCTTTCAACATTACACTTTATAGGGCCATTAACCTTACCAAGGAATGGCCTATTGGAAACACTGCCATCAATGTGAAGAACACCATTTACAGGCCGTTGCTTCTGAGATCCAACAATTGTTTTCTCCTTGTCATAAACCTTCACCTCTGAGCCCATTTCACTCGAAAAACTTTCAGATTTGATAACAACCTTGTTAACAGTCCTACTTGGCCCAACAGAACCACTCGAGGAATGTGCTTTCCTGCATTGCTGGTTAGAAACTAAGTTCTTTGAAACTGAACTCTCTCTATTGGCTACAGAGTTTTGTTTCTGGTTATTCTGCCTAAGCACATTGCTAGTCCTTCTTTCAGTTCTCTTCTGAATAGTCTTTTCCCTACCAGGATGGCTCTTAGGCAACTGGATTGATTTGGCATCATTCTTCTCTTTCTGCTTCTTGAAACTGTCACTCATTGATGAACTCTCTCTTCTCTGCATATTAGCCTTGGCTTGCACTGCAACTGAAATTAAATTCCCCTTGTTTCTTAAACTATTGGAAGGACCTGACTTCGGAGACATACAAGCCTCGCGAGATGACGTTCTTTCTAAAGCACCCCGATTTTTATCACTCTGTTGTCCTTTCATGGTCTTGGCAGTAGAGTGCTGGTTTGACTTTTGTGGCCTGGATGATGTATTAGCAGCTTCCATTTTCTGTTTCAAATTCTGAATTCTTAAAGGAACTGAGGATGACCCAATTGATGGCACCTTATCATTGCTAGTTGCCTTTGGGCTAGCCTCGATTATTTTTGCAGTTGCCTCTATTATGTAGGCCACATCCTTTCTTGGGGAAAGCCCAGGATTCCTAATTGGAGACAATAGCTTGTTGTGGGAAATTGGAATTGGCTTGGCAGATTTTGGTGGCAATATTTCATTCTGAAATCTCTTGATTGGAAGACTATGTACCTTATGTGGCCTTGATTCTGCATAACTTGAAGAATACATCTCCTGTTTATTGGGAATCCCGAGGTAGTCCATAGAGTTATATTCATTGAGCAGTCTGGGAGTGCTTCTCCCATATTGAGAAGCTCTGAGTGAGCTGGATTCAGGAAATGGGGAAGAGGAGGGCTCCACAGCATTTGATGTTGGCAAGGAATTCAAGCCCATAAGTCTAGCAACTAGTCCAGGAGCTCTTACTCCATATCCTCCCTCATCACTAGTTGCAGATGAGGAACAACTAAACTCACTACTTCCTTTGTTACTTGAATTTTCTCTCTTGTTATCACCCTCCATCAGGATACACAGAAAGAGTTAGCCATTTTACCCAGATACAATTTCTTGTTAAGGGTAAGAAAACTAGCAGCAAAGGACAGCATAATTCAGGAGACATTCTCACCTTATAAAACAGTGACTTTGCAGAATTTTGAGCATTTTCTTTTCCTTCCTTTGCTGATTTAACAATCAAAATTGAGAAAAGAAGACAAAGTTCATGAAATAGTACACTGGTCTTTAAAGTTTGGCTGGCAAAGAAGTCGTGCACTAGAGAGGAAAAGAATTTCCACATATATTGAACAAAACAAAGGAACTTACGAAGCAATCCAGACTCGTTCGAGAACAATTTCTTGCGAGACTTCCCATTCCAATCAAACAAGTGAAAGAAGCCGCCCTTTGATCGCTTCTCCTCACCGTCCATTATCTCATCTACTTCAAATCATAAACATGGAAAGGAGTCAAAATCTCTACATTATCACATCCCCAATTCAAATCAAGCATAGCATTGTACATAATTAAATGTATAGATAATGAACTGAACAAAACTCGTAAGCCCATCTTAGACAACTTATAAAACGCTTACATGGTGAAACTCCCAAGAAATAGAACAACATTTAGAACTTTTTGAATCAGATTCACACTTGTAATCAATGCTTTGCTCATTCAGCAAGTAAAAGTCATAAGATGGGGCATCTTTGCAAGCTCAATTGGAGAAAGAGACACCAATAAACTACAACTTGAACTGGATACCACTTCAATGGACCACCCAACGGGGGGGGGGAGAAGAAAAAAAGTCAAGTTTTAAAAACAGTAATCAAAATCTTACCACAAATCTTTCAAATGAAAGGCTCAAAAGCTTCTCTTTGTTCCTCCGTATAAAAGGCAAATCATTCAAATCCCAAATGTTCAGAACCAGCAAGCACTATAGGTGTAATTCCAATTCAAAAATCACAACAATAAAAAATAAAAAGACAACTAAACCAAATGGGTAGACCCGAAAACGTGAAAAGATACGAACTTCGAACCCTTTCTATCGATCCGACAATAACCCATTAATCATTATCCACCTAATCCCATTTTCGATGATTCAAGCACTGAGCTTTTCCTTTTTTTGGGGTCCCTTTGGGCAGTTTCACAAGAAAACAGAGGAATCTAACAAGTCACGAACTGAACGTCCGAAAGCAGAGAGCAATTGAGGCGAGTACTCGATAATAATAATAAGAGCCGAAAACAAAAGAATGGTGACACTAGCAGAAAGATAATGCGAGAGATTTGAGTGGAGACAGGGAATGGTCTGAATATTAGCAGTTAAAAAGAAACCGGTACAATACAAAACTCAAAATGTAGGAATAGGGACAGGGAGACAGAGAGAAGAGAGAGGGGGAGACAGAGAGAGAGAGAGAGAGAGAGAGAGAGAGCAGACTGTTATGTTGCGTTGCGAACAACATTGAAATCATGTGGGAAGAGGGACACCGCCAGGATTTAAGGCCTCAGACTGAGCCAAGACTCAGGCTTTTCTCCTGCATAAATGTGAATTTCATTATTAACGGTGTGGCGTGGACTTCCTGTTCTGGCAAGCAGCCAGCAATGAACCTCTCCCATTCTGCCACGTGGCGTTCGTATACTTTTTGGAACATCTTGTTTCGTATTCAATCCTAAATAAATTGAAGTCAGTGGAGTTGACGGGCTGTTGTAAAAATCAGAACGGATCGCTCGAATCAATTTAACTGTAGATTGATACAATTGAGCAAAATTGAAATCGGTTAAATTCAGAAAATATCGCGATGGACTCAAAAAAATCAGAAAAATCGATTTGTTTTGCCATCAGACTAATTCAAGTCACAAATATCAAAAATTATGATTTAACTCAAAATTTTTTATTTAACTTATAATTAAGTTTTAAAATCAATTGAAATTTTTTAATTTTATTACAATTTGTATTTAAACTTCTAATTTAGTTATTAAAATTACAAAATTAATATAGCATAAAGTTTTTTTTTACAATTTTCTGTGTTAAAAATATTTAAATTTAACTATTAAAAATATTTTTGGTAAAAATATATTATGTAAAATTGTGATTTTTAATTACTTTTATAAGTATATGTTTATTTTTTTAAAATAAAATATACAATTATTATTAAATATCAATTTTATTAATTCAAAATTTTATTAAACTAATTAAATCAATTAAATTTGAATCATTCACTTTTTCAATTTAATAACTCGTCTAATTTTCAAAATGTTAAATTTATGCCATAAAGTGTGATGTCTTAAATTGAGTATAATAAAATGCCGACCATTTATAAGCCATGTTTCCTTGTTTGTCAACATGGTTCTCGATTTTTTTTTTCTTTTTAAGAACTCACCTCCTTGATCAAACTTGCAAAGATACAATCTTTTTTATAGCTTTCTTCATGCTTCCCTTTTAACTTTAATACACCATTTAAAGAATTAGTAACTCCGCATCCTTATGCACCTATATCAAATTGTAAATACTATTAAATGTGAAAATTTAGTAGTCGTTTAACTGTCTTCTTTTTTATTAGTTTTGATATCAAAATTTTTGATGTAGTGCTCTGTCCTATATAAATGAATATTTATAAATGAGTAAATTTTAAAACTGATATATCACAATTAGATATAAAAATAAAATAAAATAATTATCATTTAAATAATAATTTTTTTATGAGAAATGTTAAATTAGATTAACTTTTGACTCAATCAAACCTTAATCCCAAAACAATTGGAGCCCCCTTGAATGTTGTGTAAACAAAACCAAATTATGGTCTATGCACGAAAAAAATAAAATACTCTCCTTGTCCCGGGAAAATGAAAAAAAAAAAAAAAACCAAAGAAGGAAAGAAAGAAATGGAATATTTCCTGGGAGGATGGGAGCTGGCTCGGTACTTACACATGTGTGTTCGGACTAATTCATAAAAATCCGACAGGGAACTTTCAATTCATCACGTTCATACGGACCCATCAAAATAAAAAAGTAAGACATCTTTTTTTCATGAAACAAGCAATAAAATATACCGAAATGGCAAGTTTGAAGTACGGAAACCAAATCGATCCAGCAGTAACCCATTAATCATTTTTCGAAAATTCAAGAACTGAGCTTTTCCTTTTGGGGTCCTTTCTGAAGTTTCACAGGAAAACAGAGGAATCTAATCTGTCAGGAACTTGAATCCTAAAGAGCATCTCTCTTCTGTTGAGATCTAATGGCATCGTCGTATTCCACGATATTTTTTTAATTCAAAATACACACACACACGCGCACACATACACACAAAAAACGCGTCGATCTTTTTTTATTGTCTTACCAATAAGACAAGAAAGCGAGGTCCAGTGAAGTCACTTATCTCAAATAAGAACACAAGGACATTACAGTTTTTGTCAACTTGCAATTATTAGCATAAATGGGTGATTAAGAAGGGTCTGGATCTAAGCAAAAAAAGATAAATGGTTTGGGCGAATTGAGAGGTGACCATATAACTCCATTAATGGGTTGTTCACATGTCATGCTCGAGACGAAGTACTGTTATTATCCTCTTACTAGGAACAGGAAAGTTATTGCAATGGCGTAAGCTTCCCATTACGAGGACTAATCTTGCCTTTATACTGCCCTTCACGTTCTTGCTTATGGAAATAACAAAATTTAACCGTAAGTAATTCCACGGTAGGTGCATTTGATATTTGTCAAAATATTCCTCGAAGGTCTTCATGGCTTCGCAGATGTTGGATTTTCGGGCTGACGCAAGCTAGCAATTTTAAAGAAAACTAGTTGGCGAAATGATTAGTTTTCCCCAAGGTCCATGTGATCCTGCAATGTGTCACATAGATTAAAAGAAATGACAAAGATTAATACCTGCCGCCTGGAATGCGTGGAAGCAAATTAGACAATTGTACGATTCCATCAAAGAGAGAAAGAAAAAAGAAAGAGACATGAACCGGATCAATCCGAGGTCTTTCCCAGCTTCAACAGTTATCTCCTTCTCATTAACAAGGAGCCAAAACAAAGTCAAAACACCAATCTTTTTTCCCATATATTTTCTGCCTGAAGACACATGACCCTTTTGCCACACCATAGTCCAAATCAAGCCCAGGCAAAATCTAATCGCATTCAATCAGACTTACAGAACATTGATCAGTTTCTGTTTTGTTCAACATCTGGCCTTCACAAAGAAATCCACCAATTGCATCATTGAAAGTATACTTATTCACTCACACGCCCCACAAGCACCCTGCACTAGCATACACAGGGAGGCTAAACTTCAGAAATGAAGCCAATCGACATTCCTTACCATTGCTCACGAGGAAGACTTGACACAGTTGTCACACGGATTAGATCCATATTTGCAGGCTTTTCGTTCAAAATGTTCCCCGAAGTGCTCTAGTAATGCTTGCCGTCTACATTCAGCCTGGAAATTTAGAGAACCAAAAAGGGCAATGAAACAAGCTGTAGTCAATGAGTTTCTGTAAGTGGTAGGCTGTTTGACATTCCGTGAAAGAGAATTCAACTTCACAGTGCGAATGCCAGTTACTTGCCTTAAGCTCACAGTAGTGTTGCATCTTCTGCGCTTGAGCCATTGACTTCTTGAAGCTTTCCCTTTTATATCCTTGTCCACTTCTCAACATGCATACCACCCGGCTGAAATCCTTCTTCTGGTACAGAGCAATGCACACAGCAGGAAGATTATCTCTTCCAGCCCTTCCAGATTCTTGGTAGTAGCTTTCAATTGATTTCGACATTGTATTATGGATAACAAAGCGCTGCATAGGTGGGAAATTTATAAGGTTTATCAACTGAAGTAACGAGCTTTTGTTCAAGATAGATAAAATCCACAACCAGGAGAAAAAGAGAGCAACTGGACTTACAACATCTGGTTTATCTATTCCCATCCCGAAAGCGATTGTAGCACATACGATGTGGACCTCACCCTTATGCCATTTCCTCTGAACATCAACTCTTTGATAAGTTGCCAGACCAGCATGATAGTATACCGTCTTAATCTTACATTTTTCGTTCAAAAAGTTTGAAACCTCAACACATTCATTCTTTGAAAGACAGTATATTATTCCACACTGATCCCTGAAATGATCCTTTAAAAGCTTCCCAAGCTGCTTTAGTGATTCCTTGGTTTTCCCAATCACCTCATACCTCAAATTGGGTCTATCAAAGCTTGTTTCAAGGACAAGAGCATGTGGAATTCTTAAAGCTTTTAGTATGTCCTGCAGAGAATTTATTCAGATAAGATCTACATTATTTCTTCCATAAAAGCACCGGAAGAGAAATGCAAATCAGAAACTATGTACCTCACGAACTGATTTTGTTGCAGTGGCAGTCAAAGCCATAATAGGTACATCTGGAAATTTCTGCTTAAGACATCCCAGTCCCCTGTAATCTGGACGGAAATCGTGTCCCCACTGGCTGGAAAACATGATACAAATAGCAAAAATTGATGCGTAGCACAAGCCTCATTAGAATAATAAGAATACAGTGTCCAAATTGAGCACATTGTAAGATGCTTAAGAGAATGGGCATACCTCACACAGTGTGCTTCATCAACAACAAAGCCTGCTAGTTGTTTCTGTGATTGTACAGAAGCAAAAACTCTGTTAACAATGTTGCTGCCAAGCATGGTTATAGCACATACAGAGTATAATTTGTGAAAGGCTAACCTTCCTATGCAAGGATTTTAGTATTTCCAGAAATGCTGGGTTTCCGGCAATCCTTTCAGGAGTCACGTACAAGAGTTTGCATGAAGGTTTGTCTTTCCTAGGAGAAATAAGAAAGAGCGTGAATGTGGAAAGCAAATTGGTGGAAAATAATGCATTCAGATATGGTTCTGAAATTAAAAGCAAAGCTCCTAGAGGCATAGGAATTGCACAAACAACAAAGGTAAACAAAATCTGTCATGCTGAATTTTCAAAAGGGATAATGAAAAGAAGAATATTAGAACCTCACCTAAGCTCTTGTTGTACGGCTGCCACTTGAGCTGCATTTTGTTGAGAATTCAAAAAAGTTGCTGGTATCCCAAACTTGAGGTTTAGAGTAAGAATTTGATCCTGAATGAGTGAAAGTAATGGAGACACAACCACACTAACACCTGGTTTTAGAATTGCTGGAAGCTGACCACACCCAATAATGTATGTCAGAATTCTACTAACGACGATAGCACAACTCTCTATATTCCTACAGGAAATATAAGCCAATGATGTTCTCATTCAAACTGTATAAGAAATCTAAAACAAAGAGCCTAATAAAAGTAAGACATTGCCATACAGGCTCTTGAATGTATCAATAACAACTTAGCTAAATAAAGCTCGCCAAACCATTAGCTGGCAGCATGAATCTCATACTGCTGTTTGCTCTATTTCTGTGGCAGAATGAATCGTGAGCCATAACATGTTTAATAGCATCACACACGATATATATACCCAAGCAAATCAGTGAAAGTCAACCGAGCACCATTTTAATATGTTGAAACTGAAGTAAACATTATGACCAATTCTGCTCTATTATGAAAGGCCCGAAGGAGATTTTACCTGGTAACATAGACTTTTACCGCCTCCAGTAGGCATAAGAACAAAACAATCTCGCTTTGCAACCGATGCTTTACAAGCCTGATGCTGCAATGGACGGAACTTCTCATTGCCAAATATTACAACATTTGCAAATTCAAAGTCATCCAAAGCCTGCAATTCCTGGTAACTGAGAATCCTACGTTTTTCCTTTGACACGCACTGCTGTCTCTTTTTGCTGCCAACTGAACCTTGAGTAACGCTACTCTTACAATCCTTCAACAGGGAAGCCGAAACCGATTAGTTAACTCCACGGAACAAACTTATTCTTGCATCAACATCACCAAATGCATACATGAACAATGTAATTCTTACCGGGGACATCGAGAAGCCTCTACTCGATGGGGCCGCGGGCAAGAACTCAGGGTCTTCTTTTTCTTCTTCTTCTTCTTCTTCTACTACTACTACTGGTTCGACATCACTAGAGGAATCCAATTGCAGAAAAGTCCGTTGCTTTTTGGGTTTGGGCGAATCGTCGTCTATGACGGTAATCTCATTATTAAAGGGGCTGCCGCCGATAATGTTTTTACCAAACATGTTGCTCAAAGCCCCACAAGCTTCCGTTTCAATGGCCTGTAAATCATCACCCCAATCCTCGCTATCTTGCATGGATTCCGCTAGCATCGCCACAAAATCGTCCCCGCAGCACTCCACGTTCACAAAATCTTTCCCATCGTCACCTTCCCCACCCCCCCCCCCGGGGCAACAAAATAAAATAAAATAAAATTTATTTTTTCTAAATTATTTTTTAAATAAAAAAAATAAAATAAAATCGCCACAATCGCTGCGAAAATCTTTAATTGCATACCGTAGAGGGAAATCAAGCGATCTAAGCAATTTTTGGCGGAATCTTCGTCGAAGCCGCACTCCATAGCCAAGCTTAGGAACCGAGCTCGCTCCAATTCGTGATCGTGACCGTCCATCTTCCCGGCTATTCGATTGATTGATCGATGATAAATGGAGTAAAGGTGAGAATGGGCGCTGCGGGAGAGTTAAGAAAGAGATGGCTTTCTCCCGCGCTAAATTTTTAAAGCCTTTTTTTTTTTTTGTAAGGATGAGCCGCAGTAAGAATACGGCTTGTCGTTTTGATATATATGCCTTGGACCAACCGACTTGTCGCTTTTTTTTTTTTTTTTTCAATTTATTCGCTAGAGCAATTGGGTTCTAAAAGTGGGGTGCGACAATACAAAAACCCAATGGGCCCTGGATTTCATCAGAACTTCAAAATTAGTGGATTCAGGAATTGTGGCAAGCAAGGGATTGAATTGATGGAAAACAATAGATGGGATTCTTTCATGTTTTACATAGATTACGGCAAATTGTTGTAATTTCAACAAACTTTAGTAATTTCGTTCGCCTAGATTGACGTCAAAATTCTTCTCTTGATCAACATTTTTTGGAATTTCTTGGCACATTAATAGCAAAAAAAAAAAAAAAGATAGTTCAATTAACATTCATAACGTGCATTGCTGTTAAATTCAGAGCCATGCATGATCAATTGCAATAAATCTACAAGAGAAAAAGGGCGATGAACAAAGTCACGTTCGAAACTTTTTTAATTTCTTTACCAGCCGAAAAAAAAAAAAAACAAAATCAAAATTGAATTAAACCAAAAAGAAAAAGGGTACGAAAGAAAGAAGGAAAGAAAGGAATAGATGTCCCATTGATAACCTCTTGTTCGTGGAAAGGCACAGAAAATGACATTAATGAGAAGAGAGAACGAAAAAGAAAAGGGCAGTATACAATAAAGAATCCTCAGAGTTCAAGCATTTTCTCTTGCTTGTCACTTTGGTGGGGTGCCTTGTTATTTTAGAAACCATGCACAATCCTAGAGCAGGTATTCTTGATCCAACGGAACCCGTGTTTTACAGAATACTTGACCTTGCCTTCAACGGCGTAAAGTTTGTATCTTGCAACGCGCTTCTTTCTCTTGGTCTCCGCAGAGTTCCACCATGAAAGTGAAGAATTGTTCTTCGAAGGAACATAAACACGCCCTGGAAGAGGAGGAGGAGGAGCATAGTATTGTCGAGATGGCCTGCCTACGTAGATGTTGCTTGCCGTTCTTATGGTGTTGGCATCAACGATCTCGCCCATCTCTCTCCCTCCCTCTCTCCCTCTCTCCCTACCTATCTCCCTCAATTTCTTTTTTTCAAATCTTGGTTGGTCGATTGGGGGAGAGAGGAGGACATTGGGATTCCTTCATGTTAAGCCTCTTATCACGGGGGTAAGAGTGGTAGAGAAGTGGGGTGGATTGTTCTTTCTGTTGTGACAGGAGGGGCCAGGTTAAATTAAGACAAAGAAGTTGGCTTCATCACCCTCTATTGGTCTTCTTTTTTTTTTTTTTTTTTTTTCTTTCTTTCTTTTTATTTATTTTGGGTTGGGTTGGGTTGGTTTGTGGAATCAATCATATGATATAAGCCCCCACCCGCCGGCCCCCCACCACAATTTGGGTTTTTTTAAAAAAAATAAAAATAAATTATTGACTTGCTTGAAAATAACCCTCTGAACCGACCTCCAACGTCCACCATTTGCGAATCGCCTACACAGCCCCCTCCCAGTCGCCTATAACTGTCATCTTTCGATGAGATAGGCATTGAAGATCTGACCTGAAACAATAAAAACATTGAAGATGAACGAGACGGAATGATTTTCCGTGTCAAGCTTGTAGGCGTAAAAACTGAAAGCAAAGATTATTGTTGCGACGAACCAGAACGCTGGAGACGGCCAGAGGGCTAGTTCTTCGTCGTAATAATGGGCAAATTTGTGAGGAAACAAAAAAGAGAGGTTAAAAAATAAAAATTGCAATAACCAGCCAAACCGGGAAAGGCCTTAGAATATGGAAAATCTTCGAGGGGCATGAAGGATAAAGGATCCTCGAGAGTGAAAAGTCTTGAGCAAAAACCATCATGCGCTACCTTTCAAATCCTTTGCTTTTAACTTTTCGTTCCACAGGAAACACAAAGGCCAAAGGATCCTTGAGAAATTAGGGTTCATCAAATGATCTCCCATATTTCCTCAATTTTATTTTATTTTTTTTCTCACACCTGAATATTCACAGCTGCCTTGAAAAGTTAAAATTTAAACTGTGTGTACAATGAATATTCCCATGCCTGAATATTCTCTAGCGAGATGGGGATTAAGTTACAAATTTATGTTGGTCATGCTTGTCACCTAGCGGTTACTGTCTACTTCTGGAATCCATTGTCGTTTTCTTATGATTTTGCAGGTGAGGAACCTGCGCACAATTCAAGAGAAAAGGACATAATATTGACGGAAATACACGAGAAAAACCTAAAATTATAAAATAAGTGAACTTTACTTTCGGGAAAAATAATAAGCGTCACATTGCTAGACATTCTCGCACCGTAAGGGCTACACAAGGGTTATGTGTTTGGAGTTTGGAATGGACTGCAAGATAATTTAACTGAAATGGAATGAAATTATTAAGGACAGCAAGAAAGTACTTACAATATGAGATTTCCACTCGATTTTTTCATGGCCCTCAGAGACACCAGCAAGCTGGGAATGGTTACCCACATGGCGGAATATATGAATCAGAACAGCTGCATCAAGAGCAGCATACTCTAGCTGCAAAACACCATTAGTTTAGAATTCATGGCTTACTCCGTATCAACACTAAAGAGGCTCCATAAACTCACATCCTATGGGCATGTGCAGGGCAATGAGAAGATGTTTCAAGAACAAGCGAGAAAAAGTGAGATCACATAACTCAATGCATTGCATCAACTAGGCGTTCACAGAATTGCAGACAAAGGTGTACCTGATGCTGACTAAGTGGCCGTTGTTCCCAATTGCTGTTCCGTCTTGTCTTGTTCAAGCCCACTCCCAGAATTTTCTGAGCAGCAAATAGAACACTCAAGTGTGCAGTAAAAGGTCATAAACAGAAAAAGAATTTGCTTTCAGTATGCACTTTTGAAGAACAGAGTAGCGCTAGCAGCATTCCAATGTTTGAAGTTACCTTTGCAAGACTGGAGAGGCCCCCTTGTCTTTCTTCGGATAACTTTTGAATATCTAGCAACATTTCATAATTCTTGAAACATTTCAACTCCCCATATGAATGAGTTAATTGCTGTATGTCACATTGAAAGTTATAACCTACAAATCCACAAGGGCATCAAGCATAAGGATAACACAAATCCCACTTTACTCATGCTTTCATTTCTCAAACTAAAACATATTTTACTTTACCATCAATGTGATATCAGGGTGCAATAAAAAATTCCAGCCTGGCCACTAAATGTTACAAATGAGCACACAAATCACCACCTCATAACTAAGCAGGGGACTGTTCGCCACAGTCAACCAGAGCAATCCATCACTTCTCTTATTAGAATTGATTCACCTAAAAAGTTTTCAATTTCCAAGAGTCCCATGGTTCCCAAAATGCCAGCCTTTTTTGAACCAAAGGTCAATAAAAGCACTTCCCTTTCTATATGAACGTGTTAAAGAGGGATCCTCCCTCAAATTAAGGTGTTAATAAAAAAGCTTACCAAGTTTTAAAATTCCCGCAGATTGCAAAATTTGAGTTAGGCAGTTGTCTAAAGTACCGGGTACATCTTCAAATAACTTTATCAAGTCAAAGATGAAAACCATCTTCTCAGAAGCAATTTGCATGATAGAAACCTGACACATGAGAGACCCACCCAATTTTATTATAGTAAGCGCAAAATATAGGGGACACAAGAATGAATGCTTATGTAGAACTTTTTGTACAATTAAAGCCAAAGGAAAAAATTTCGAAGAGGAGATATAAAAAGGATTATCAAGCCACTATTCAAAATGGTGTGTGCATGCGACTGTGTGGGCACACACACACGTGAGTGTGTGTGTGTGAGAGAGAGAGAGAGAGAGAGAGAGAGATTATCCAGACAAGCTGTTGATAATCCAACATCTGCCTACTTGGTGGAGATTTCTTTCATACACTTGAATGCAACAATATCAAGACAAATCCAAACCTTTCAGCAAGCTATGAGATAATATGAATGTACAGAGAAAGTAACAAAACCAATGAGAAATAACCTTATTTGGTTTGCTTCCCTTTTCATAATTAGGCTTCCATTCGCAATCAATGCCCACAACTTTACAATTCTCAAGGTGGAATGTTGCATTATGCAAACCCTCAACTTCATCAACCCAAACAATATCTTCAACAGCCAATTCTTTAAGACCCAGATATCTACCATGCACAAGACTTGCCACAGGCCCTAAACAACATTAGCAGAAACAGTATAAGGATCCTCGTATGACAATTTGTAACACTAATAGCCACATTACTCTTTTGTTTGAACAAGAACCTGTTTTTCCCACTGCTACATTAACAATGTTACGCGAATAACATGCAATGTTCAAGGACTAGTCTGCCACAATAATTTTTAGCAAGCTAGGATTGCCTTATTCCTAAAACTGAAACATAAGTTATTGCCCAACAAGGTGTTGACATCAGAGAGACATAATAACCAGAAAGCCATTGCCAAATCGAAAGGCCATCCCTACGTGGGCTTAACACAGCATTTCTGTCATAGTCCTGGGCCCATGAGTCAACAGATACAAGTCCAGGAGACATGCGGAGGAAATTTTGCTTGTGCAAAACAACCAAAGCATGGAGCAATAGCATGCACTTCCTACTTTCTAGTCATCCAAGCCATTTATAATCTCAATGCCTACAACGAACAAAATGGACTGAGCTCAAGCTTAAAGGGTGAGCTTTAGTGTATCGGTAAGCTTACTCCATTGTAATCTGGAGGTCACAGATTTAAGTCATGGAAACAGCTTTTTGGCAAAAACAAGAGAAAGGTTTCACACATCTAACCCCTCCCTAGGTCTCACAGTGCAGAAGCCTCATGCACTGCATATGGATGCACGTGTATTATATACTTCTGGTCCATCAAGTTCAAATATCAAACAAAGTTCTCATGCACACAACACATACCTTTGGATTTGACAAAACCTTCAAGGGAGTAACGAACACATAGTTCATCAACCTTCTCTGAGTAACCTGCCTCCATTGCCAGGTAAACCTTAAAATGAAAATTCATTATATATTAGTACTTGTGCAAAAGTCAAAAGAACAACTCTTTTGGTCTTGAAACTTTAGTTATTCTATATCTATATAACATAGACATTCATAGAACAATTGAACATAGAAGAACAATTCTTTTGGTCTTGAAACTTTGTTATTCTATATCTGTATAACAGAAATCCATAGAACAAGTGAACATAAAAGTGAAAAATAGATATTTCAACAACATCTACAGTCTGAACCAGATCAGACAATGAGATTCAGATGTGACTGAAAGATATATTTTAGTTTTTGTAGCAAAACACACATGCATCCAATAAAATAGCACTTAGTTATAGAACCACAGCCCAATATGCAATATGTACCTATGACAAATGACAAAAGCTGCTTACCAGATATTCAATAAGTTGCTTATTACCATGTGTCTTTGCCTCTGCAAGATCCCATAATGCTTTCTCTGCTAATTTTTTCAAGGAGCTGCAGGTCAGTGCGATGATAATGTTACTGTTGATCACTTTTGACATAAAGAGATCAATGGCATAAGAATTTTGTAAAATATTACTTGAGATGAAATGACATGCACTGTGGGAAAATACAATTGAATTAATTATACCTTTCTTTGCACTGATGGTATACATCAGGAAATTCCTGCCTAAGATTGTTTTTCTTTATGGTTTCATAGGCTTGCTGTAACATGTTCCTGTCAGCATATTCCCGCACTAGTACACATAGCATTGGTTTCCCCATAAAAGTAGCCCACTTTTCAGCTGCTTTATATTGCATATTCTCCAACATTTTGAGGAGGAAAGACTGCCCACACTGGCGGATTGAGAAGTGTTCTAACAGTGTTACGGCTGTCATATATGACTGGGATTCTACCAAGTCAAAAATATAATGTTCAACAAATGCTTTTGCTGTGTCGAATATATAATTATTTTGGGCCCTCAGGTGATACATGGACTCTTCAATGTCTGTCAACCTGACACCTACAACATCAAGTATCCTCACAAGTATCTTTTCATCATGGTCAACCAAGCCCCTTACGGTATCCAAAAATAACCTGGCTGCTAGAACTTTGGCTTTCAAGGTGTCTTCTGAGGTGGTTTCCTGTTTTAGAAAACGGCGAAGAGCAGATAAAACCAAGTGACTGAAACCCTCACAATGTAGTCCAAAAATAGGCAGGGCGTAAAGGCACCAAATAACAAAAGTAGCTGGTCCTGGTTGGGGAGAATTACAGAGTGCTTGATGTACTTGTTGCTGAAGAGCTCTGAATTTGTTTGTTGCCTTCAATTTTCCTGTGTGTGATTATCAAGGAATTTATCAATGTACAGTACACAAGCAAAACAGATAGCAGCCATTAGCAAAAGATGCAACACAACATTCAGTCTATTAGATTTCAAGTCAAACCATTCAGTTTCACTTTCACGTATACAATGCATCACGGTATGGGCTCCAGAAATTTTACGTGATCAGACTGCATTTCATGGCCAGACAAAGCATACAGATTAGAAGCAATTCCAACCTTAACAAGAAACATCCAGGTTCAACAATTAATGTTGAAGAAAAGTATTGTCCAAGCACATAGAATAGAAGGAGGCCTCTTCCCAAAATCAAAGATGTTGCATTGCATTAGGTTTGATGAGATTGAGGGAACCAGTAAATTGTTTCCAGATTCACTGGTACAAGATTCCAACCGGGAAAACATCTGACATTAATTAGTCAAAGAAAACTGCAGATGCAATACTTCAGCAAAAGGAAAAACCCGGCCTCATATAAGCATGGAAATTTTGTAAAAGACAAAATAGAGAAATCAACCATTAAAGAAAGTGACAGAAATTGAATATGTCCAAATTTGAAAGAAGTAAAGAAGAGACAAGAAATTTTCATTTGGGAAAATACTTAGTGCAACTCGGTCAAGCGTCCATTTCAAACCAAATACCAAAATCCTAAGCTGACTCACTTTATGGCACAAAACTGAAAAAGGTGAAGTCGTTACCGCAAGAAACCAGAATCAAACTTATCAAGGAAAAAATCTCACCGTGAATGTAACATTCCTTCAGGAGGTACAAGAAAACCACCGGTGAAACATGAGTTAAATCATGAAAGGCATGCGCACATATGGTCCATGTTTGATCAGTTCTGTCTTCGTTGTTCTGTACCTCCAGAACCCTTTCCGCTAAGCCCATACCAAAGGATAAGCAGCAATGATGCTAGACAATGCAACTGAAATAAACATATTGAGAACAAATCATTAGCAAGAATATGTGACCCTACATATATGATAGATACCAGACAACGAAACTGAAATCAGTGTATTGAGAACAAATCATAAGCAAGAACATGTGATCCTATCTAATAAATTCCATTCGCAAAGTCTAAATCAATGCTGCAGCGATTAAAAACAATCTAATCATGTTTTGATCATTCTACAGCAAGAAACAAATCAAATATGGCCATGCAATCAAACTTCTATAGAACTTCTAGCAAAACAGCAAATCTAGTAAAGATAAGGCATGGTAGAGAAAGGCCACATTTACAGTAGAGCAGGCGGCGCCGCATACGAGAAGAATACAAAGCTACAACTCAAGGGTTTTGGTTTTCACTTCAGTCTTCTCCTTAGGTCTTTTGCAATTTATACATAAAGCTCATTGCCAAATATAGAAGACCACAGAATTTACCAATGTATACATGGTTTGGACAACAAATAAACTCCGGCAGGATATTTCATTACACCAAAGATTAAAAACAAAAAAAGGTCAACAACAATCATATTATTCCATTTATAATTATTTTCTTTTTTTCTTTCCGTAGAGCCAACTTTTGGGAGCATAAAATGATATCTTCTTTTTCATACCTAAAAATACTCCACTCCATCACATGCTTAAGGCATTAAACGCTGCAATTAAGAGAAAATTATAAAACTCTCCCTGCAAAGAATAATGTAGCAGATGTTATTAACAAATAATAACACAGTACTAATCACAATTCAAATTGGTGCGAAAAAAAAAAACAAAAAACAAAAACACAAACAAGCAAGAAGCACAAAAGTGTCATGGAGCTGGAAATTATCTACAAATAATAATAATAATGATTTCCAAAACGTCTGAAAATCCAAGGCTTCTACGGCAAATAGCAGCTGGCACATTATGCAAACCGTTTGGTTGCTAAGAAAATTTACGAAAGCAACAGAAAACCAAGAATCGTAGATCGTAAACAACAGAATAAAAAAGGAGTTAGCTTACTGTCCCTCGCGCCAAATGCAACGGTTATGTTCCCTAAGACGGTGAACAAAATACACAAAAGGAAGGAAGGAAGCTCGAAAGACATCCGATATGAGGTAACTAAAAAATAAAAAATAAAAAAGTGAATAAAAAGGAAAAGCTACTCTGGATAAGTTTTCCTTCGCTTTCTCGGAAATCAAACAGTGCGCGGAAAATATAACTAACAATACCAGCAAACACTTACCGAGCTCAGTGAGATTCCTTGGCGCCTCTCTCTCTCTCTCTCTCTCTCTCTCTCTCGGTGTGTTTCTCTTCCTGTGTGCAAAATCAAAATTGCGTCAGTTTCTTGCCTCTCTACGAGTTTGCAGCGAGCAAGTAACGGATATCTTTATCTTTATATATATATTTTTTAATTTTTGTTATTTAAAAAATAAAAAAAAGGATATTTTGAGGAAATGAGGTAGTGATACGGTGATTGCTGGCCCACAGGATATTTTCCGAAAATGGCAAACTGGCGCTTCGCTTTCTCTCGCTCTTTTTCCCTTGTCCTCCCCTTCCTGTTCTGTTGAACGGTCTAAGTGCAACGAGGCCATCTCCGTCTCCGCGTCTCTGACCGCTTCCCATGGCTGCATTGAAGAAGGTCCGTCCTCAGCGGGGAAATAACTTTTAGTTTCATGGGCGTTTTGGTCATTTCGGTCGGCCTAGGATCTATGCCGGTTAGGGTGGGGGAGGTCTAGTGGGTAGACCAGCCTATGATCGGACACGCTAGGTCAACGAATTCAGATTAATCTCCGCCGTCTGTTTCATCGACGGGTCAAAGATTCTGCAACTCTTTGTATTAGGGAAACGTGAAAAAATAAAAATAAATATTGTAGGCAATTCGCAGCAGTCTCATAATTAATAGTTTATGTTTTATCTTCTTCTATGCGGCAACATTTTAATATCTAAACGTGATTGTACATTTTTATTTATATATATTTTTAATATATATTGATAATTTAATATTTAGAAGTTAATAAGAAATTGAAGATTGTACAGATTGTACATTCTTCGAGGGCTAAACAACTTTATGTCCGAAGGAATTCGAGATGGATAAGATAACTTGGTATCATAAATTAAGTGGGCATATAATATCCCGGCTTTTGATGAAAATTATTAAAAGATTTGCAACGTGCCACGTAGCCACAGTGACGGTGACAACTTGAGAGATAAAACAAAAATGTATAATAGACATACGGTATCGTCTTTTTGGCCTTCCAAGTGCACTAATGATCCCTCGAACGTGCGTATGTGCCAAAAAAAAAATATATTTAACAAAAAAAAAAAAAAACAGAAGAAGGAGAAGAAAGCAGCAGATTGCAACAACCAGCCCCTTGACAACGACCAAAAAATAAAAAAAAAAAATTTATGATCAACACGACAGCCGTCGCCGCCTCCGTGGCTACGAAGGTTACACCACCAAGCGCCCAACTTTGTCAATGTATGGGTGCATGGCGCGGCGCTCGTCAATTATTTTTTTAAACATCTCAATCCACGATTAGGACAACCCAGTTGGAGGGGGTGGCATCTTCGAAAAGTGGCCTCGCGTTTTTTTTCAAAAGTTTAATGAGTGGCTAGGCTTTTTAGTTATGGAGGCAGGTGACCCAGAACATATAATAGGCCCATAATAAGGCCATGACGGGGATTTTGAAGGTTCGCTTTCGCTGCCATCTTTCGAAGAAAAGGACAATTGTTTCCGTTTACTTCAAAAAGGTCCCTGTACCCCCCCCCCCATAAAAACTTTTAACGCTTTTGGCAGCCATACTTTAATGCCGTATATTTTGACATGCCGATTGAAATTGACCATTCGGAGGATCCCATTTCCATGGTTACTGATCGTGCACTCATAATACGATATAATATAATAGTGCACATGTTTTGTGTTCTCTTTTTGGCTTTCTATCTATTGCGAGACGGTCCCAATTCTGCTAGAATCAAAGCTTTATTTTTCAAAATAGTAAATGGAACTATTATTCATTCAATCTCGTCAGGAAAAGCCTATTCAAAACGACTCTGCAAAATCCCAAGCCCACGCCCATGGTTTGAGCGTTCCATGCACTTTCTCCAGTCAAAAAATATAAATTCATGGATGCTGACGTGCTGTACTCTCAGAAATTTTTATAATTTTAACTTGGTAGAGCCGAGAGTTTGATACAAACTCCAGCACGTCTCTAGTTGACCCACCACCGTGATTTTGAGCCTGAGGTGTCCGTAAGTATGGAAGCCTTTTATCGATTGAATCCAGGGATTATAGGCTGTTCTGGGCCCAGTTTGGGGCTCGATACCATTTACAGTTTTCTCTTTTGGGCAATTCCAAGAAATCAGATTTAGCCCAAATTCTAGACGTGACCTGGGCATAAAATCACGTCAGAGAAAAAAGCAAAAAAAAAAAAAAAGTTTGATTGAGTCCCTCAGGGACCCTTCAGAACTTAAATCTTTATTGTTGAAATTTTGAGTTATAATGTTGAAATAAGAATGTTCAATATTTATAGAAATAGAAAGAACCACTCAACTTAAGGTCTAATAGGTCTCTTAATAATAACAGAAAAAATAAATAAATAAATAAATAAATATATATATATATATATATATATATTTTTAAAAAATTATTGTTATTCTTCAGTCTTCAAAGAAGTTTCCTTGATCTTTGACAAAATTGTAAGAAGTAAAATGTTCATCTTTTTTAAAACATGCAAGCACGTAACAGTAATTCTTTGTTTTAAGAGTCTTAGCATAAACTAACAGTTTTTGTGTTTTTTGGTAAAAAGATTTAACATAAATACCAGCACGGCTTTACTTCACGACGACATCACAATATTTTTCATAGCAAAAGCTGGGTCTAGGAGGGGAAAAAGTCAAAGTTCCACGAACTTTCCTGGGGCTTGAAGAATTTTCCCGGAGAATGCAATGCTGGAAAATCTTCAAAAGCAGGAAATTGCACAGAGCATTCAGTGCCTTGCCGACCATTGATTGACTAGCCCTTAACATTGACTGCATGAGGCAACAACAATAGCACCAGTTGCTCAAGCAAAGCAGCAAACCCAGCAAATGTAATTGAATATATCAAAAAAATATTCTTGCTTCTTTGATTCTGCTCTCAACGGGGAAAGCATGCCGGGCACACGGGGCCGACATTGATCGTGACATACTCTGCTCACAGGAACCCTGAATTTTCCCACCAGTCAATCTTTCATGAAGGTCCAGGCATATGGGAATAAAAATGGCATATGCTATGGCGTTACAGAACTCCTGTTCTCTGCAAATTATTATAATTATTGTTAGGTATTAGCACGTTATTAGCTTGGCTGAAATGAGGCTTCCTCTTTCAGTAACACTGACGTGGCTACATTGATCTCGTGTATTAAGGCATTTCCTAAGCATTTAGTAATTTAGAATTCAAGAACTTATACGACACATACATGGAGACATTAATACAAGGAGAAGAAAAAAGACAACAGATAAAGGAGATGATTGAAAGAAATGAAAAGTGGGGAGGCAATACAAGAGCACATCTTGCTGGGCCAGTTCTCCGGACGGGACAGACCCGTCCAAGCAATCCCGAAATGTATGAAAATTATAGACGCGCTTATGCTCTCTTGTCTCCTCATTATCAAGAATAAATTTTCATATTGCTCTAGACTTGGACTAGAAGACGAGCACATGTCCAAGATTCAACAACCTCCGAAGATAATTCAGTTGAAATTCACGCGTCCTTCGAATGTTCTCCATGTCACGTGCCCCCGGTTGTCTCTGTCTCTCTACGGACATCAGTTTCTTACTTCGATTAGAAAAACGAGGAAAAATAGAAAAACCGCGTTTCCTAGAAATTTTGTCTGTAATTTCCACCCATCTACATCTCCACGTCTTGACGCGTCAAGTTAACGCATCATCTCTCGGCCCGTCTCTTTCTCTGGGGCATCATTTTAATAGCAACTTGATTCTGGCCTTCAAATGGCTTTCTTTTGTTGGCCATGACAAGAAGCCCCTGGCCATGCGACCTCCTATCTACTTTAATAAACTACATCCATTTGTGGGCGAAATATAATATTCACGACCTCCAAAAAGCACACTCGCGCTCGAAGGCTCCAAAATCATCGAGTCTGCTGGAATTTAACACGTAATCTAATTTTGGGTTTTAGGCAACAATTTAAACTCTTAAATTTGAATTGTTTCTTTTGATATCAGACCATTTATAACTTCTTGATTATGTGTTCGGACCACCTTACTTTCATTCGCCAGATTATTATAGAGATTCTTACAAGTACTAAGCTATGTAGTCTATTTATACTTGGTGCCAAATTTTTCGAATGAATGGTTTCTATTTATATTTATATCGTGTTGTGAATACTATATTATAATTATAACCGTCCTTGTTAACTTCAATCCGATGGGATATATTCGACAGATGTTTTCAAAGTTCAACGTACTTTTCAATCATTACGCGTTTAGTTGTTAGCTGCGTTGAATTCCAAATTCTCAAAAGAATCCGCCGGTTTGTATGATTCGAGCAAATTTCTTGGACATGTTTTAAAATTCCGTTAATAAGTACTGGGCTGTTTATTTTGGATCCCTTTGCGTTATATAAAAATAGAGTTTTCTTCTCGTTCTTTTTGAAACTTTATATACTGAATATAGTTCTTGACTTTTTGCGGCTGCTCCGCGTCTTTTTTGCCATCACATCCACCTGAAACTTCCATGCAAGTTCCAGAATTACGAGTCAACGTGCCATGTTAGCTTTCTGCTATATAAACAATCCCTTTAACCTGTTTTTGGCTGCTCACTTAATTTTCAGAATCTGAACATATCAAGTTTGCTCCTTTCTTTCTTGACTGAGTGATGATGCTAAAAAGGCCTGTTAGTGATGACGGTGGAGATGGGTCGGATCCAAGTCACCCCAAGAGACTTAAGAGGTGAGTGGTTTTTCTTTTAGGCACTTTCAGCATATGTGAACCTGGCAGCTGTGGTATTTGATGGTTTTTGAGCTGTTTGTGTGTGGTTTCACATGTTGTTTGATAATCTCATACGGGGGTTTTCTGGTCTTTAAGCAGTATCGTTAGAGAGGTAACGGGTGTGCATTTGCCGGAATTGGTGACAGTGATCGAGCCTCAGCTGCGTGCACTTGTAGGTTCTATACCCTAATTACCAAACATTTCTTTCCGGTAGAGTTCAGCTCGGACATTTTTCTAGTTTACTTGTTAGCTAAGGTACTTGCCAACGTTGGCTTGCTTTCTTATTATCAAGTTGCCAATTTAAAATGGCAACTTTGATAATAAGAAAGCAAGCCAACGTGCTTTTGTTTAGCCATTCCGTGCGCTAGCTGTCATCTCTTTGTTTCATCGCTTCGTGCGTTGACTGTTAGTTGCTTTAATTAAAATTAGGACCAGAGTTTGTCTCTCTTTTCAGTTTGTTCTGCTTTCTCTTGCCCCTCGCTCTTTCAATGGTTAAAAATCTCTTATTCTGTTTTCTCTTTCATTTCGAATCTTTAAAATGTTCTATAACCTCTGTCGATTAGGTGCGAGATGAGGTAGAAAAGGCTTTTCGACGCGTCCTTCAACAGTCTTCCAGGTATGCTCTTTTTGTCAATTGCTTGTAATCTCTAAGACATCTGTTTGAAGTTTCGGCCATAGAAATGTTTGGGGGGGTGAAAACCAGCTTTTTCTGTATTCATTAAATTTTGCTCGTTTTGCAGCAGAACCCCATATCCTCTGGGCGAAACATCAGGCCCAAGAGGTTTGCTGCTGCACTTTGTTGACAAATTGCCGTCCACCATCTTCACTGGCGACAGAATAGAAGCTGAGGATGGTGAGCCCATCAAGATAGCCTTATTGGATGCCAACAGTAAGACCATCATCACATCTGGTCCTCTAGCTTCAATGAGGATAGATATTTTAGTGCTCCATGGGGATTTTGGTTCCGACGACCAGGAGGACTGGTCCGAAGAACAATTTGCTGCTGGCATCATCTGCGAAAGAGACGGTCGAAGACCATTGGTGACCGGAGAGTGCACTATTTCACTGAGAAATGGTGTTGCTCAGATGAATGACGTGGTCTTGACTGACAATAGTAGCTGGGTACGCAGCAGAAAATTCCGGCTGGCAGCTAAACCGGCTTTAAAACTTTCTGGAGAAAAGAGGGTTAGAGAGGGTAGAAGTGGGGCGTTTATGGTGAAAGATCATCGTGGAGCTTGTAAGTATCCAAATTTAGCTTCGTCTCTGTTTGTTTCTTATAAACGGGGAAGGAAAATTAATCTATCAGCTAGCAAAACTATGGGGGTAACTATTGATTTGTCCATTCAGCATATCAAAAGCATCACCCGCCTCACCTGGATGACTATGTATGGCGACTGGAAAAGATAGCAAAGGACGGTCCAAAGCACGGACGCTTGGCTTCTCAAGGGATCAACAAAATTAGGGACTTTTTGCAGCTCTATGCAACTGATGAAATAAGACTGCGTAAAGTAAGAGAATCACCTGTCCTTTATTTCGTAGTTGGTTTTACAGATTGATGGGTGGTTTTCTTTATGAATCTAACAAAACTGAGGGAACCGTGGGACTGCAGATTCTTGGAAATAGCATCTCAAATAAAATCTGGGACACAATCACAGAGCACGCTAATACTTGTGTTCTAGACGATGGCACGCTCTATGTTTACCATGAAGCTGGGCAATGTGTTGGTCTTCTCTTCAATTCTGTCTACAGGGTTGTAGGAGCAACCTTTGATGGTCAAAACTATGAGCCTCTGGATAAGCTAACTCCTCCACAGAAAGTAAGTTCTGCAAATATTGGCAGTTTAACTTCTTCAAATGTCGGTGTTTGTCATGGTCTACCTACTCATTCCATCGCTTTTTGATTATAGTCTGGCAATTGAAGAATCTAAAATTTACTGAAGTCCATTAGTCTGTTGATGATCATTAATTCCAGGTAGATCTGTTGCACGCAAAGTGACCGGCTTTTCTGTTCAATTGGCAGGTTTTGGTGGAAAATTCCAAGCAACAGGCTTATAAGAATGTCGAAAGCTTCACCCCGATTGATTCACACGTCATTTTTGGCCCTTCAAGACCCTTGACAGACCCCCCAGCTGAACCATTCCAATGCCCGAATCCTGGTCTGCAGCAACTTGAATTGCCAATCACACGCCAAGGTATACAAACTTTTCCATATGAGGGCTGATAGCTAACAGAACACCTATTATAGTGCATAAGTTGTGTGTGCCATTAATTTTGTTCCTGCTGCCTGTCAATACGTACAGATCAACCAGAAATTGAATGGGATTTTAGCAATAAATCCAGTTTCAGGCCATATGACCTTGCAGCAGATGGCACAAGTCAGTTTGAAGCTTCTATACCGCAGAGCAGTCAATCAATGCAAGCATTTCCTCTGAAGAACAGTTTCAATCTTGGGGATTTTAATTTCTCTCTTCCATGCCTTGGAGATAACGTTTGGTATCCGAGTAGTTCGCAATGGCCTACGCTAACAAGCAGCCAATCGAACTTTGCCGAGGACACTTCTCAGCATCAAACATCAACCTGGCCTGCAGTTTCAACGTGGGGACAAGGGAATACTCTTATTTTCCCTACAGGTAATGAAGAAGGATTAGACATTATTTCTGCTGTCCCAAGTTTTGATGGAAATATGCCAAGGATTGGAAGTCCAAGAGGCAGGTGGTGTAAGCTTAGAGCTGCTTTCAGGTGGGATTCTGTTAGGAGGGACGTGGCTGCCAAGAGAATGTGGCAAGGTTCATGTAAAGTGTAGATTTGTAGGAATCAAGCATCTCCAGGTTTAGGAGATAAGCTCTCTTAAATGCTTGAGAGGTACTATCATATATGGTTCCGAATTTTTCTCATATTTTCTTTTTTTTTTTTTTTTCCCGTTTTTCCTTTTTCGTTTTTAAAAAGTGCAACCGAGGGATAATGATCCTTGTTCCCTTGAGTAGTCTGTAGCTTACCAGTTTTCTTGTAGTTTTGTGTCCCCTACTTGTAGCAAGTGAAGGGGTGGGACAAAAAGTATGTAAAGCTAAGTTTTACCATGTCCATAGGTTTCATGGCTCCTGTAATTTTTTGCTTTACCTCCTTGTAACATAATGCAATCAAGGCTTTCTGGTACAAAATGTGCAAATGAACAGAAAAGAGTATTTTCATCAAAGGCTTTTGGTACCATTTTGCAGCTCTTGCATATTATCGGTTGCATTTGTTGTCCATTGTTCGTGACATCTTATTCAAATGCTGCAGAAATGAGTTTAGTGATGTCATCGCAGGTTTCTATGCTCCCGATTATAGTTCAAACCCTGCCCGTGCATCATTTCCTGTTTTTAAGTGACTGGCGGAATGACTTGTGGCAAGTGAGACTCAAAGTCTCTTTTTGAGAAAAGCGGGAAATGGCTAGTGGCACATGAGGCTCGGGTTCAGCAACGCCGTGTCTTAGCCGAAGAGTAGGGATCCTAACAATTTTTTTCTTTTATTTGGAAAAAATAAAAAATAAAAAATTAAGGAACGAGAATGAAAAGGAATCGATTATCATTAGGTTTTGCTATCTCCCGGGGGGGCGGATCAATAAGCCAACAAGGATAAGACAGAAATGAGAATGACCTGCGAATCTCAACTGATTCGAGTGGCAGTGCAAACCACGGCGATAGTTCACAAACCGCCTTAAACCCGGAACGACAACGGAACTAGCAAATATGCAAAAACAAATCAAGAAAGCGTCTTTGCGATTTTGGAAATACGTCCAATACAGTGTCTCAGTGGCTGATATGAACTTGGTGGACGGATCGAATTGAATATTTTTATCCCATTGGGACCGGCAATGGGTGTGAAGTAAACTTCAGCTCTTTATTGGATGGATTGGTTTGTTATTGACGAGAAAAAGGGCAAGGGACTGAAAGGATTCCTTGACTTTCTTTTTTTCTTTTTCCCTCTGTTTTTTTCCTGTTTTTTCTTTGGGGTGGGGTGGGGGATGGAAATCCCATGAACCCTTGTCTTGTTTTCGTTTTTCAATTTGATTTGAAACCTCGGGTTTGTCACCACTCGGCAAGGAGTTTTTACAATTTCTGTTGTATGTACATCAAAACCTTAATTTCCAATTCACCCAAACAAAACAGGAGTCATACGAATCGAAACCTTTGCATTACAACCAAAAAAAAAAAAAAAATTAAGGAAAATGACATATTCTAGTGTACAATTATTTTTAAAATGATATATTATGATGGGGAATACATAAAATAAATTTATATTTAAAAAAATCTCATCACATATCTAAATTTAAAATGGTAAATTGTGATCAGTGAAAAAAATAATTTATAATAATGTTTTGCACTCAAAGTATTGGGTAAAGGTAAAAATGATTGAGGGGCTGGGTGGAGGCTTGACTTTGGCCAAAAAGGAGAAGTTGTTCCTGGTGACGTCAGGAGGTAAATTACGCCAAAGAATCAAGAGGTGAAAATGGCAGTGCCTGTAAATTCGTTGAACTCCGGTGCCAATTTAGTCAAAAGGGCCAAGAAAATATCTAGCCATCATCAGATATTCAGACCAAACAAAATGTCTCGAACTTTCCTTGTCTGAGCCACCCTCCCCGCCTCCCAGAAGATTCTCTCTCTCTCTCTCTCTCTAAGCAAAGCCAAGTAACCGTCTCCATTTTCATTGTATTGAGCCCCGCTTTCTCTCTCTAGTACGGGACTTTTGTTTTTATTTGTTTTGTAATATTCGGTGGTTGCTTCTCTCTCGCAAGCAGTCGTTCTCTGCATGCAGGAGTCTCTTGCTGCGTGGATTAATATTTCTACGGTTAGAAGGAAGAGGGAGAGATTGCAACATTGTAATTGAATCCAAAAGGGTTTTGGTGGTGGGCTAGAGATGGACCGCCGGGAAGGAGAATCGGACGGCGGTTCTTGCTATTATTTTATTCTCGGGATTCGCAAGGACGCCTCCTTCTCTGATATACGCTCTGCCTATCGCAAACTGGCCATGGTAGTTCGCTTCCTTCAATTCAACTCGATTTCTTTGTTTTTCCTTGAATGCTCTTTTCGAGTTTTTTTTTTTTTTTTTGCTTTTAGCAGAATTCGTATCTTCCAAATATAAAATTTTGATTCCTTCTTTTCTCTCTCTCTG
Organism: Bruguiera parviflora; assembly: GCA_019804595.1. Taxonomy (NCBI): domain Eukaryota; kingdom Viridiplantae; phylum Streptophyta; class Magnoliopsida; order Malpighiales; family Rhizophoraceae; genus Bruguiera; species Bruguiera parviflora. Next base: position 420,728 of record CM034044.1, read on the forward strand.
TTTTTTTTTTTTTGGTGCTTTTGTTTTCGTTTTGGGTGCTTGAATTGTGTGGTAATTGAAGAAGTGGCACCCAGATAAGTGGATTCAGGACCCTGCGGTGGCCGGGGAAGCCAAACAGCGGTTTCAGCAAATTCAAGAAGCGTATTCTGGTAACCTGATCTTCCCCCTTTCCGCCGCCGTAATTTAATCACCCCGATCTTCCAGTTCCAATTCTTTCACGTGCATTTGTTACTGAGTTTGGATTGCGATTCTTGCAGTTTTATCTGACCAGTCGAAGAGGTCAATGTACGATGCTGGGATCTACGATCCGCTAGAGGAAGAAGACAAAGTCTGTAAAAAATATCTTCTTCTTCTTCTCTCTCTCTCCCTCTTTTTTTTTTTTTTTTTTTAAATCACTTATTAATTATCTACGGTGTCGCTTTATAGAAACAATGACTTCGATTTCAGAGCTGTTAGCGGTAAAATGGCAAATTTTCAATTATTCCGTCTCATTTTTATCTTTTGAGTAATTGCTTTTGCGTCTGTGAACTTTGTGCATTTTACAAATCAGGACTTCTGTGACTTCATGCAAGAGATGATCTCTATGATGAACAATGTGAAAGATGAGGTATATGTGTATCTAGTTCGGCTCCCATCTTCCATTCCTTTTGCGCCCTTGAATCTTGTGCTTTCTGTTCCCTTTGCAAGGGGGTGTAATGGTAATTATCGTGGTCCACAGACGGTTCTTTTGTGTTGTGATCGCAGGGCAATAGTTTGGAAGATCTTCAGAGGATGTTCGTGGACATGGTCGAGGGAGATTGTGGCGGCTTTGACTTTAATGCGGATCGAACGGGAGCGAAGAGGTCACGTGTCAACACATCCAAGGGTAATTCGGCGAAGCGCAGCACCTCCCGTTTTTGATGGGGTTGAGCCCTTTCTATAATGTGTATTGTCCTCAAAGGAACTAACATTTATCCTCTTCGGTTTAACCTTCGATTCCCGGACAGCTAATGGCTAATTCTTGTTGGGGAAATTGGGTGTTTACTGGGGCCATTGGTTTACATTCTTAGGCCTCTTCTATGACAATTTTGTGAAATTGTGAACTTGTCGTGATCCTTTCGATTGAACTTTGTTCTTTTTGTTTTTTTCTGATAATGGATTCTCGCAATTCCCCCTGATTGAGAATAGAGTGAGGTTATATCTATGCCTAATGATAATGGGCCAACTAATGGGACGATTATCATTACGGAGTTGAGAGACCCCATGGGCATGGGTACCCCGCATTCCACGACCATTTCAAAGGCATGGGAGAGCAAAGTTTCAACTTGGTACGGTGGCCAGACAATATTAAATAATGGCATTTAGATGCGTAAATCATCGGTTAGGTAATGAGATCATTGGAAGTGATATCTTAATCTTGAATATGAAAGAAATTGAGCCGTATGTGGTTCGGTCTTTTCCGTTCTCTAGTTAAACTAGATTCTCCGATTCCTTCAATCCAGTGGATACCGATTCCTTCAATCAAGTGGATGCTTTTCAATTTGACCTAACCGCGTGGGCCGATGCTTTATGCGTTTAACATCTATTTTATGAGACATTTTCTTTTGTCACTGCACGCATTCTTTTTCTTCTTCATTATTTTCAGGCTTCTTTTGACAATTTTGTCAGTTTTTTTTTTTTTAAAACGTGCGATAACGGTGTCTATATATTTGCTCGTACCTATATGCTGGCTTCATCTAAGCAATGCTTTAACAGGACTAGGTTATGTAGCGGTCGTAGTTAATGGCGGTAGAAGGGCGCTTCTAGTCGACGCAACTTGCTGGGATATTTTGCCGTCTACGGCAACAACCGTGCTTCCCGCGTGGCTTTCTGTATCCGTTGTCCGAGTGCGTGTCTCACACGTTATATAATGTTGGACATTTAAAAGGCTGATTTTTAAGAAGAAAATAATAATTCTGAGACAAGTGTTATCAGAATCAACTTTAACTTTTATTCTGATAGTTTCTGCTAACTCCTTCGTGTAGAAGAAATAGGAAAGAGGAGATTTCAATTTTCGACGAAGACGTCAATAGATTTGGTGTGTGACGGACAAGTATATGATATCTATCTCCTGCATCGAATAGGAAGAGGAAAATTTTGAGATATATAAATATAGTTACTGTTTATCATAAAAAGTTATTTTTTGAGAGAGAGTAATTACCGGTGATAGTCTAACGTCGCAATCGCCCGCGTCACGTATCACCGTAAGGATGGGCTGCATAGCTTTTGCAAACCTTTTGAAAGGAGCATGTAGTGCCCGGGAGGCCCTTTTGTGAAAAAATTTGCAGCCACCCGTTCCTTTTAGGCCCCGGCGCACTAGTCAAATAAAACTAGATCAACGAATTCGTTTGTTCTTTTTCAAAAACAAACACGATGCGTCCGTTTATTACAGAAGCCTAGTTTGGGAGTCTCAATTCTTAGCCCCGAATAAAAAATTACAGAGCAAAGAAATGAATGACGAATTATTGTCTACGTCTAGTGATTATAACATATAAAATTTCTCGTCTACGATTCTTTCTCGCTTTTACTCAATTTGTACCGAGGATCAGTATGATTATTTTCTTGCTATACGCGTGCAAGTCTTACCCATAAACTTTAAGTTCGACGACTGCTAAGTTATTTTCAATGATTTAAAATTTAAGCATTTTGATTGGTATGGGCGTACTGCTGATTTTCTTGCAGGTTGCCGGCTGGCGGGCTGCAAGCCTGGTCACACCCATGCCAAACCTTTGTTACGAGCGGCTCGTAGAACCAAAAAGAAAGAATTGGTCCACGTTCAGGCTGGGCCACGTTTTCGCCTGAATCACACCAGACTAAGTTGGACTAATTCGCTTCTGTTCGGCGAATTGAGCTGACCCGTACTCCTGGGGCAGGATGTTATGTTATGCGCAAGAAAAAGAAAGTGCTACATTTGCTCGACCAGAGTTTAGAAGAAGAATATTGACCAAAAAAAAGAAAAAGAAAAAGGATGCTTTGAGTTGACGTAATGCGGGGCAGGGTACAAATTGCCATTACGAGTCGCAAGCGGAAATGGCACTCGAGAGTATTGGACGAAGCAAACGTCACACGGTCACGAACGATACCCTGGGGGTTAAGAGTACAATCATTGTTTAAATCAAGCCTCACCACTTTCCAATATCACCAAAATGTTATCCCAAAAAAAAAAAAAAGAAGAAAGAAGAAAAAGAAAACACCGAAAATAAAAAAGAAAACGAGTTTTTGCACTTCCGCACCAAAAAATCGGAGAAAATATTTCATAAAAAGTTTATTCGTATAATTTGAAACCGCGACATTAATAAGAGATAGGTTTATCGTTGCGTGCATGCATACGTAAAGCGAGTGGAAATATAATTTACACCACAATAACAATAAAGTTTCAAAAGTCAGCCGGAGTGGCCGGAAACTTAAAATCTAGTTTAATGCCAAATGCGGCAAAAGAGTTTTATGCCCACCCCCACCACGGTACCGCCTTTTCTTTGTTATTTTATTTTGGGTTGTTTTGTTCTGAGAAAACAGCGCGATTCTTTCAACGCAAAATGCATCTCCCTCCCACGTATTCATGGACAGAAGAGAACTTCCTGTACGGCGTACTCACAACTTCGGTTTCGCTTCTTTATTTCAATCCAAACCGAAGGCGACGTCGTTTGGCGTTCGAAAGAAAAAAAGAAAGAAAGAAAGAGAAAATCCTTCATTGCAATAACGGGGTAGGCCCCACAATTCGCCAAAATAAATAAATAAATAGATAAAAAGGCGATGTTTTTCCCCCACCCCACCCCACCCCGTTCATCAGACTGAAATAGAAGTGGCACGACCTGTAATAAAGCCTCGATCCGTGCCCATTTGCGTTGTTTCCGTACCCTTTATTCTCTTCACCATTCGAATGAAAATCCCACTCTCTGTAAACACACACACGCACGCACACGCACACGCACACACACACTCTCTCTCCCTCTCTCTACCTGCAAAACCCTCACTCGAGGCCTCTTTCGTTCAAATCGATTTCTTTCTTTTGCCCCGTAGATCCCAAATTTAAGCAAAATCTATTTTGGGCGTAATCTAAGTTAATTGGATACGATGTCGTTGAGGCCGAGCGCTAGGACCGATGTCCGGAGGAGCCGCTACAAGGTGGCGGTGGACGCCGAGGAGGGGCGGAGGAGACGCGAGGACAACATGGTGGAGATCCGGAAGAGTCGCAGGGAGGAGAGCCTGCAGAAGAAGCGCCGTGAGGGTCTCCAGGCTCATACCATGCCTGCTTCGCTTCACTCCTCCGCCGTTGAGAAGAAGGTTCGCCTCCTTTGTTCACTTCGACTTTAGGGTTTCTTTCTTTCTTTCTTTTTCTTGTAATTGAATTGGACTGATTGCTAGTGAAATCCGTGGAGAATTGAATTTGTTCTGGTTCTAAAAGATTTGGCTTTTGTATCCGGATAAAGCAAATTCTTAATTTGGGGATTTTCAATTTTGATTGTTTGGACTGGGAAATCGAGATGGTGATGGTTATCAACTGTTTTCGGGTTTATTCTTTGTTGACCACAGTTGGAACACCTGCCATCAATGGTTGCTAATATCTGGTCTGATGATAGTAATCTGCAGCTTGAGGCAACCACACAATTTAGGAAATTGCTTTCAATTGGTTAGGACTTTGTCCCTTTTATTTATGTTATGTAGTTATAGTGTGAGTGCCGATTGTCTAAAATGATTTCCACTCTGATTTCTCCCTATAGAACGCAGCCCTCCAATTGAGGAAGTTATACAAGCTGGTGTTGTCCCTCGCTTTGTTGAGTTTCTTATGAGGGAGGACTTCCCACAGCTTCAGGTCTGCAATCTTTCTTTCAATTGAATCTTTGGCTCAGTACTTGTCTTATTGTATTTTTTGACATTCGATTGTTCAAAACTTTTTGTAGTTTGAAGCAGCTTGGGCCCTTACAAACATTGCTTCTGGAACATCTGAGAACACGAAGGTGGTAATTGATCATGGAGCTGTTCCCATATTTGTAAAACTTCTGGTTTCCCCAAATGATGATGTTCGTGAGCAGGTATGAGAATGGTCTAAGATTTATATGGCACCATTTTTACATTTTCACTTTTTAAGATTGGGATTGTATGTTACAGCTTTTTTTCTTTTTTCCTTTCTTTTTAGCTGTGAAATATTAATGAATGGATTGTGTGTTGACACGCAACTTGATGGGCATAACCGATATCCTTTTTTTTTTTCTTTTACTTTATCAATACACAGGCTGTGTGGGCACTGGGAAATGTTGCTGGTGATTCTCCTAGATGCCGTGATCTTGTCCTTGGCCATGGGGCTTTACTTCCTTTGCTGGTGCAATTGAATGAGCATGCCAAGCTTTCCATGCTTAGAAATGCTACATGGACTTTGTCAAACTTTTGTCGTGGAAAACCACAACCTCCTTTTGATCAGGTTTGTTATTAATTGATGCATTTTCACTTACTTCTGGACTTTCTAAAGAAAACATACTTGTCCTACTGTTTCTTGTTGGTGGAAGATTATTTGTTACTTGACTTTTAACAGTGATATGAAATTTTCTTCATAAGGCTTATGGTTACTCACATAATTGTCCGCATACCATAGTTTCATGTTTACCCCAAATCAACAGGTTAAACCTGCTCTTCCTGCTCTTGCACACTTGATTCATTCTAATGATGAAGAAGTCTTAACTGATGCATGCTGGGCGCTTTCATACCTTTCCGATGGTACAAATGATAAAATTCAAGCTGTTATTGAAGCTGGTGTTTGCCCCCGGCTAGTTGAGCTTTTGCTGTGAGTTTGAGATTCTTAAACTCTGCATTCTGGCAATTGGTTGTGTACCATATTCTAAACTTTTGTGACATCTTTCAGGCACCCTTCTCCTTCTGTTCTCATTCCTGCTCTTCGTACTGTTGGAAATATTGTAACTGGGGATGATACACAGACTCAGGTACCAGGCTTTAAAAATACATGTGTATCTAGTAGGTCTGGTTCTTTGATACATGACATAATTAGTTGGACAGGCATCTTAAGTGACTGAGAACTGGGAGATTCAAACATTGGGACAAAACAAAAAATGGAAAGAAGTTGAAAAAATTCCTTGACTTAAATTCTAAGCTATACTAGCTGCTGCCTAAGCAGCTGTACTTCTATTTGCTGTATCCTCGAGTTAAAATGAATTGATGCCATTGTAATACAGTCCAACTTTTCTGATATTCATTAAAGTTGTTGGAGGCAATGTGTTTTAATTTTGGCACAACCAATACTGATTTTATTAATGCTATGTGGAGTGGAGAATACCTGACTCAGAAAAAAAGCTAAAAGCTTAATTATAGTTTGCTGCTCGAGTGATCCTCACTATGCAGCCAGCAATATCATTTCATCTGCTAATTGAATGCAAACTGAGTGTTATTCGGCTATGTGCTAGCTGTTATCGGTCTTCAGTGCTTTCCTTCTGATAAATGTTCTTCTGGAAGTAATGGCTAAATGTTGTTCGGGAAGTAATGGCTAAGGATATTTTCTGCCATGAGGAAGTTTTATTTGGTTGTGTTTTCTTCCTTCTGATATGTATATTGTTCAAGAAGGAATGCCTAAGATCATTTTCTGCTTTTATTTTTGTGATATTCATGGATATGTTTGCTGATCTTTTGTTTCTTTTCTTCTCATGCTGTTTGAAAATGTGTTCTTTTGCCTAGTATATCATCAATAATCGAGCACTGCCATGCCTTTTGAACTTGCTGACCAATAATTATAAGAAGAGCATCAAGAAGGAAGCATGCTGGACTATATCTAACATAACTGCTGGCAACAAGGAGCAGATTCAGGTAGTGAATGTCTTCGTGTTGCTTAGATTGATTTATGCAATTCATTGGGTTCTCAATGTTCTATACTTTCTCGTGAATCCTTCTGCAATGAATTGAGACAAAAATTGTTGATTCCTCTACATTCTTCTGTCTGAACTATTGTAGGCTGTAATTGAGGCTAATATTATTGGTCCCCTGGTCCATCTGCTTCAAAACGCTGAGTTTGACATTAAGAAGGAGGCTGCATGGGCAATCTCAAATGCTACGTCTGGGGGTACTCATGAGCAGATCAAGTAAGATAATTATGTCTTTTATTGTCTTAGATTCCTTTAAAAAATTATTGAGTTTGGATATCTGCTGAGGTGCATCAGTGTGAATACCGGATCTCATTGTGGGTGCAAATGGCTTGCAGGTATCTCGTCACCCAAGGTTGTATCAAGCCCTTGTGTGATCTTCTCATCTGCCCTGATCCGAGGATTGTAACAGTCTGTTTAGAAGGGCTTGAGAACATCTTGAAGGTAGGAGAAGCTGACAAGAATTTGGGCAGCAGTGGGGGTGTAAACCTCTATGCTCAAATGATTGATGATGCTGAGGGGTTGGAGAGAATTGAGAATCTACAGTCTCATGACAATGCAGAGATTTATGAGAAGGCAGTGAAAATTCTTGAGACATATTGGTTGGAGGAAGAAGATGAGACAATGCCACCAGGAGATGCATCCCAGCCTGTGTTCCACTTCGGTGGAAGTGAGGCTCCTTCTGTTCCTTCTGGTGGATTCAGTTTCAGCTAAACGTAAGGATTTTGTAGGAAATATTTGATTTTGAGGTTCTTTTTCCCTGCAAAACTGAACTAACTTGATCAACTGCCTGATTTTACCTATTAACTGCAGCATTTGCTGTTTGCAACTGAAGTTCATGTTGAGTCTGGTGGAACTGTTGTCGAGAGGTCAGGTGTCTTGGTGTCACGGTTGCGTATTTGGTCTAGTCACAGCCTCACAGGCATGGTTGAAAGGGGTACTGGACTGGCTTGGGCTTTCATGAATGCCAGATTAATATGTTGTCTGAGATCAAGATGATCACATAACGGGTATGGGTTGTTGCTAGTAAAATAAATGGAGAGACCTGAGTTTGCTTTTCAGTGGTGCTCACCCTGGAGATTGGGCTCTCATAAGAACACACAGAGTCTTTGTTGATGTCTATTGTTTTGGTTGTCACTGTAGTGTCCATGCATTTCGTTTTCCACAGGTTGTTATTATGTCTCTCACAATATCCCAATTTGTCTTGCATGTAATAGGGAGGACTAGTGGAGTATAATTTTTCTTTTTTTTTTTTTTATATATATTTTTTCATCTTTCCGTTGTAAGCATTGGTTGCAATGATTTGCTTTTCTGTTTTATTTTATTATTATTATTTTGATATATTTTTTTTAGAGCGTGTACACACTGTACTGGCTTGTCTTAATTTGTCGAAAATAGTATATTGAAGGGGAAATTAGCCACTATTATTATTGATCAGCTGTGTGCACATTAGTCTACCGTCTGTGTTCCTCTTATACTTTCCTATTTAGACTCGTCCGGTGTTGATAGTGGCATCTTGTAGGCCACGCCCCATTTATGTTACTCATAAAAAGTTAAATGGTGGGATGGGTACCTCGTCAAATTTCTCCCAATTATCCATGAAATAAATTGAGATTAGCTTCTTGTGGCTTCTCCCGGATGAAATGAAAATAGGATTCAGGTGGTATGAGGAGAAAGGTTTCCCATTCATTAGATAGAGAAGATCACCAAGGTTTCTTGACTAGCTGCCGAACTTATTCCAAGATCTAACCGCGGTGTTCGTTTGAGAGAGATTTAGGGAATTCAAAGTAAATTTATTATAATTTTATTCGGTAGATGTGGTCGTCTGGTGGATTGAGTGTGACTATGAAAGTTTTCGATTATTAGATATTGTTAGTGGACGTTACAGAAATCACATGCAGCTAATAAAACTGTCTTCGAATGCAGACATGAGTCCCGAATGGTCCGATATTGTTAAATCTAAAACCTAACGCGTCTCTTCAGTTTTAAATGAAAAATAGGGATTATGAAAGTGGTTAAAAAGGTCTAGATCGTATTCACCGCACCATCAGTCAAACTTTGTGATCTGCACATGTGGGCCATTCAGTATTTTGCCCTGTTATGACATAGCTCGCTTATATGGGGTTCGGGTCTGGGTCAAAGATATACCAAAAAAAGCTTCGAAGAAGGCCTAAAGCCCGTGACGCGCAAATTTATGAACGAACGAACCAACGGGTTCCCTTTGCTTGCGAAGTCGAGGGAAACAGGACGTTGTTTAAGGAGAGTAAAAAAGAGGTTGCGCGGTACTGGGTCCCTGCTTTCATCGAGGTGCCGTGGGAGACCAAGCTAGGCATACACGACACTCGGGCATTTCTTGTCAAACAAACATCAAATATGTGGATTTATAATCTCTTACTTCTGCATTGCATCGCTGTCTTCACATATATTTACCGTCGAAGGAAATTAAAAAGTGGTCCTGCCTGCCTGGTGGGGTCGGAAGAAAAGCGAGCATATTTTTGGGTCTTCGTGACAATTATTAAGAAACACAAGAGGAAGGATGATGCTATGCAAACGTGTCAGTAATCGTATCGAAGGTTATGTACGAAATCCTTCAAGCTCAAAATTAGTATAAAAAGTCAAAGAAAAGAAGACTCAACAGACAAACTCTCTTTGGAGTTTAGATTGTGGATAAAAGCGCGTGGGAGGATAAATAAAAAAGGGAGAGGCAGAGGGGATGGTTGGAAGTAGCAGGCATGACCCGACATGTCCGGATCGGGCACTAGACCCGCTATTCTTGGGGGTCGTAAAAATTCACAGTTTTCTCTGTTTCAAATTCTCTCATGCCTCCTTTGAAATTCCGTGATCGTTTCTTTCTCCACACCATTTGATCTCTCTCTCTCTCTCTCTCTTCCCAAAACATTCCTTATATTCGGTTTTTTGTACTCACGCCAATGAGCAATTCTGGCCATTTCGGATTACCATCAGGCACAGGCACGCTTCTTTCCCCCCTGTCTTTTCCGTGTAGAATTTCTTTCATTGTGATTCCAGAGAGACTAAATCGTGGTGAGAGAGAAAGTTTGAATCTTTTTTCTGCATAGATGATGCCATTTTGTTTCTGGGAATTGGGTCTTATTACTTTTTTTGTACATTTAAGCTTTTGTTCACACTTCCTATTGTTTGGAAGTTATTGCTTTTTATGTGACATTTTAAATGTTGAATAATGGAAATTTTGGCTACTTGAGGTAATGGGTTTCCTTTGCTTCGGTTCGCAATTCGATCAACTTGAGATAGTTTTTGATTTTTGCTTTTGGGTCATCTTTTTAAAGTTGCTTTCTTTCTTTGTTTCCCGAGTAAATAAATCAAAGTGATTAAAAAAAAAAATTCAGAGAGAGAGAGAGAGAAAAAAGAAAAAGGGAATCTTGATTCCTTTGAAGCTTTATAATTGGAGCTGTTTATCTCGGGGGATGGTAGTTTAGCATGCAATTAAGCCTTACTAATACATCACCTCATTTTTAAAGTTACTGATTTGATGTGGCCTTCAAATGACGAGTAAATGGAACTTCATTTATCTGATTAGATTCTTTATTTCATCTTGTTTTAATTCTGTTATAGCATTCAACAATTGTTTGGGAGCTTTGGCCTGTTTTGCATCCGGAATTCATTGTTGTGAAATGTCTTATTCATTAAAACCTCACCTTATTTTCGGGCAAGTGAACTGTTGTCTGATGCTGATGCTTCCTAGAATGCAGCTTTTTTGCAGTTCTCGGGGTAGATGAGGACAGTTACCATGTGCTTATCAATGCTGCAATTTCCCAGATGTAGAATCCATACCTTAGCTAACTTTTGGCAAGAAGGCTCTTACAGTATTGATAGGACCTGTCGAAACAGTTCTAACTTTAGGCTACTTGCTTTGAAATCCAATGCGCTGGAAGGAGGATACAGCAAAAGATTGATTAGAAGACCTGTAAATACAAAATCAGAAGGAAGAAGCAAAACTACTAAAAGTAGTGAACGCACTGACATCAGGGATGAAATTTTGGACAACAGAGTTTCAGTTAGCACTACATTGAGTGCAAATAAAATTGAAGCAAATGAATTCCAGAAAATTCAAGACAGTGATATTCGACAGAACATTGCTGAGAACAAAGACTTGGCTGAGCTTCTGACAGTGATTGTCTTTGATATTGAGACCACTGGTTTTAGCCGAGAGTATGACCAAATAATTGAGATTGCACTCCAAGATCTCAAAGGAGGTGAAAACAGCACTTTCCAGTCTCTAGTAAATCCTGAACGCTTTGTTCCTAATTCACATATTCATGGCATTACAACTCATATGGTCTGCAGACCTGAAGTCCCAAGGTATTGTAATTAACCTGATAGTAATTTAACATACACTCTTCCATGGGGGGGGGTGGGTGGGTTGGAGGAGGGGGGGGGAAGGGAGGGGTAGAGCAGGGTATATGCAAAACATCCTGCATTTCATTGGATATATAACAGGATGCCCCTTCTCATTGCTATTAGCTTATAGGACCTTGAGGAACTTACCTGGGTAGGAGACTTAGGTATTTTTATGATGTTAACACATCTATATAGCTCTGCTACATTTTTATGCATAATGTCAATGTGCAATTTGCTGGTCAGAATATCTTTTCAATGTCTGATCTAGTGGATTGTGATGAATGAGTGTATGTCAGACCCACAGTATTATTGGGTTGAGGTTCTGCACTAATCTAGTAGAAAGTGTTGAAACGAACAAGTGATATATCAGAGTAATAGTAATGCTGTATTGAGAATGTATTGGTGAGATAATTTGAGTGTCAGTGACTACATGCCAACATGAAGGTCTTCAATGGTGAAATGTAAGTTCCTCTTTTCATGTAAATAGAAAGATTGTCATTTGGAAAATAAAGGGAATAAAACAGTGTTGCTTTGGAGTCCCTATTGTAAGTGTTTAATTTGATGGAACTTCTAACTTTTCTCAAAAACTTTTTGTAGGATGGGAGAGCTGATACCAATACTTTTGCAGTTCATCAGAAGCCGTCAAAAACCTGGTGGCTATGTACTTTTGGTGGCTCATAACGCTCATGCTTTTGATGTACCCTTCCTGACAAAGGGATTTAGTCGTTGCTCTGTCAATATTCCTTATAATTGGCTCTTTCTAGACACACTACCGCTGGCACGCGAAGTCTTCAAGGCTGAAGGTTCCCATCCTTCCATCCCTTCCCATGTGTGCATATGCTTAAAACTATGCATGCTGACTTTGCAAGTTGTTTGAGAAGTTACTAAAAGCTTCATCTTGACAATGTTAGTAGGTTTAAAGGCTACCGGAAAAATATCTCTGGATGCTCTTAGTAGAAAGTACAAAATCAGATTCGCCGGATCAGCTCACAGAGCCATGTCAGATGTGAAAGTATTGTCATCAGTTTTTCGGAGGCTGACTTTCGATCTGAAGCTGCCACTTCCTGGTCTAGTCAGAAAATCTTTCACTCCCTTGGATTCAACCAGTTCAAAGAAGAAGAATCATTCAAGCTAGTTCTTTCGAGTTCTATCTTCCTTCTCTTACTACATTAACCATTCACTTATTTATTGTAATTCTTAACCCATTATTCCTGAAGAAAACCTGGAGCAATGTATATTCACCCATAAAGTCACCGGGAGAGACGGTAGATTGATGACAATGTGAAATGTAATTTTAATAAAATGTCCCGTAAACTCTCTTTAGCGTACTGTGTGATGTTGCTACTTGCTGATATTCAATGCCATCATTGACGAAAGGAGATATACTCTGAATGTAATATTTGGACCAAGAGAGAGGTAAAAGATTAGAAAAAAGTGGGATTTCATTCCTTTTCGCTACATTTAAGAAATTGATACAATTCATTATAAAGAATCACTGGTCATAAACTTTAGTAATAATATGAACTTTTAATTTCAGATTTAAGATTTGATGACTAATTCTTACAAATAGAAGTAAAATAACAAAAAGAGCTTTGTCTACTAAAGGAGCACTCGGGGGAAACTAAAACTAGCCGCCGACCTCATGTCAATACAATCAATTATAGGTACATGGCAAGTGAGAGTATCAAATCTATACATTCTCTGGGGTATTCATTTCCTGTAACGAGCTCATCCTTTTCCCCACAAAATTATGTAACCGAAAGGAACAAAAGTAAGGTGGTTCAATTAATGTAGTGTACGTAGTTGGGGATTCAAAATGCTGGGTATTCTGCCAGGCAAGGTACATTTGTATCTCCATGAACATGTTGACGTTGCAGAGAAGGGTGGTGATGAAAGTGTATCAATTTTAAGCATATATATGCTCGCCAATCACAAGAATATCTCCTTGAGGATTAGAAGGACCAACATGATAAAGCACATGATAACAAGAACTGTTGCACACATCACCATGCCCCCTTGTTTTTGTGTTCTCTCAGCCTGCCAGAGTCAATCCATTAGCCATGGACAACCGTGTGCTTTTGTGCATGGGAGTGTGTGTGTGCATGTGCATGTGTGTGTGTCCATGCACATGGTAACATGGCGGGGGGGGGGCAGAGAGAGCTTGAGGAGGACAGACCAAAATGGTTATCAAGAAGGATGAGAAAGGGCACCTTCTGCAGCTGTTTAAGTCCCTCTTCGACTGTAGATGCAACGTTCTGAACGTTATAGTCTATTCTATCAACAATAGTTCCCTGTTTGGAGACAAATTCAATCAATTGATAATGATTAGAGAATAAGAATGTGAAACGAGAGAGAGAGAGAGAGAGAGAGAGCTTCTAACCTGGTCTATCACGAGTACTGATAAGTCCTTCATAATCTGAGCAAGCTCATTTACTGATTCTACAACCTACAAATGATAAACAGTAGAGAAAACAAATCCCATAAAGAAAAGGATGAAAGAAACAAATAGAAAACAAAAGATTTTAGATAATAAAAATTTGAAAAAGACAACTTCAGGTTGGTGCTAAGGGCCAGACATAAAATGCAAAGAGCTATCACTTGCCTGTTGGATCTCTCTTTCCCGTTCAACTGTCAATTCCTCACTCATTTTCAGCTTGGCCATTTGACGCTCAGTAAACACCTGATGTGTCATGTAACCTAGAATCATTAAATACTGTTTCTTGAACTAACAGTAAAAGTGGGCAGGGAAGTCTAGAACCAAAAAGTATACCATGTCATCCAAATTGTCATCATCCATTCTCATTCTACCATTTAGACTCATCTCTAAATCAACCCCATCTTGACCCTGAATTAGAAAAAACAACAATAATGTAAGTAAATATTAGAATGTTATGATCCATCAGCCACCAGTTATTAAGAGAAATTCAGTTCCTCATGAGCAATGAAACGGAGAAGAATCAGAAACCATTTAAAATCATGCTGGATAAAATAATCACAGGAATGGCAAAATTGAAAAAAGAGATTATCAAACCTCCTTTTGTTGCCTAAGACGATTCAAGTACATCGACTGTTTCTTCCGTAGTTCCATTGAAAGGTTCTGAAGGTCAGTTGCAAGGGAACGCTGCAACATCAAATTGCAAAGTTGAGCACAATTCAGAAGGCCAAACCACCACAAAAGGATATATAGTTTTGTTTTTGCATTTAGTTGTTGAAAGGCAAGTCTTGATGTAATGATAAGGTTACTCCATTTTGACCTAGAGGTCATAGGTTTGAGTTATGAAAATAACATCTTTGTTAAAATAAAAATAAGACTGTGCACTTGACTATTCCTCAGACCTCACAATATGAGAGTCTAATGCACTAGAATGCCCTTTTTCATATTGCCACGGGGCACAACTTGTATCACAAAGTTCACAAGTTGAGGCCAAAACTTTGAAATCATCAAATTAGTAGCCATGAAATGCAATTGACTCAGTTCAAAAGAGAATATGGACACACTATGTCCAACTGACTAGACAGGCCATAGACAGGCCACACAAACAGCACATAAGGAGTAGTTCAAGGTGCCCAAGACTGTAAAAGGAAATTACATGGAAAACCAATGTAGTACTAAGGACAATTTTCCCCATAAACAAAGAGAGAGATGCAGGAGGAACATATCACACACAAAAAAAAAGGAAAAACAAAACCCCATGCATACAACATCTGCCAAGTCACACCTGAACATTTTTTCTAACATTTGAATCTTCAGAAGGCCCAGCTGCAGAAAGCCTTCGTAAATTCTTCTCTGATTTTCTTATAAGATCAGTGATCTCTTGGGTTAGAGACTCAATCATGCGTTGATCCTCTTTGTCATCTCCAAACGAAGGCATCAAAGCTTTGGCGTGGGCCTTGGCTAACTCTGCCATTTTAGTCCGTGCATGTTGTACATTTGCTGCTATGTCTTCAGACACATCTACCCAAGCTGGTGGTAGGCCAACCGTAATTACACCTTTACTGCAGAAAGAAAACAGCGTTTAACCTATATACCATGACAATACACAGTAAGCACTGACCTCCGAAGAATATGACTGTAAACTAGACAAAAAGTTGTTTACAAAAAGTAGTTCCAAAAATATCAAACCATCAACTAATGTATCTATCAAATCTATTGAATTTCAAAATAGAACCATCCCCCTTTCCTTCATTCACCTCCCAATCGATCATTTCAGTCGCTGCCATAATTTCCATACACTAAAAGCAGTTCTTAAAGTTCAAAAGCTACTAGATTCCAGTCAAGAAGAATCTTATCCATGATGTCCAAGGCCATAAATCTTCCTCTGAGTCATTTCATAAATGGAACAGCTATCACTGCAGATTCCCACTTCCAATACAAGGAGACAAAGTTTCCAGCACCAACAGCAATGAATGGTACATTCTAGAATGTCTTGAACCCACACGAACCAAGACCAATCTTTCCCCAACACTTCCACAATATCACTGCTCATGGCTTCAGTCCTCGAATCGGTATGCCGGACGACAACCCCAATCGTGAAATCTACCCAATGGTCACTTCCATTAATACACGGCCAACATTTTCAAACCTCACTGATTCTAGCCGGTCCATTCCTAGTGAAAATTCACATGAAGTTATCACGTAGTTACAATGGCAACGATCACATCCTCTCAATTCTTTAAACTCGACGAGCTCAAGCATCATTCTTTCCACCTTCTCCAATCTCATTCACTCAAGAAATTTAACAAGATTAAATTAAAAAAAAAAAAAAACAAGAAGAAGAAAAACAAAAGCATTTGGATTGGGTATAGATCCCGGGCTTCTGTATACTCCAGAATAAAAGCATACCCGTACATGTACCTTGAATTGCCGGGATCCTCCGTACTAAGAGGAGCATAGGACCGATTCGAGTTGAGCAAGGAGGTGCTGACCAACTCGATCACCGGACCGCCGGCGGAGCTCGTCGAGGCAAACGGCTGCGACGCCGACGAGGACGCCGGAACCCTAACGCTTTTCAACGCATCCCTGTACTTGCGGAATATCAACGTCCGACTCCTCGAAGCCATAACCGAACAACGAAAAGTCTCTCAAAAAAACTTGTTCAACCAAAAATAAAAATTTTCTAATCAAAACATCGACAAGGTTCGGATCCGAAACAGAAGCCAATAGATCTTAGTAGGTCGAAACGAAGTCTATTTAGGGGAGAAGGAGAATCGGAGGTCACGTGCCCGAGTTCCGGAACTGGGAGGCGGAGGATGGCGGAGGTCACGTGCCCGGCGAAGAATGGAAATTCTTTTTTTTTTTTTTTTTTTTGCGGGATTAATTGAGATATTAGAATTGAAAGGACATTTGCTTTGCTGGTTTGTTGACCAAACCGTTTAGGCGGGGCCCCGACCGGAGAACTCTATTTGTGGGCCCAATAAATTACAGAGTCATTTTCACATTTTCATAGTCTGTAAAATTTCTATCCAAACACAAAGTTCCAATGTAAAACTTTCACTTTCAATCTCAAATCTTATTTATAAAAAAAAAAAAAAAAAACCTCATTCTTAATTCCATTAAAATAAATGAAAACAATTTTTTCAACTGATGTTATTTTTTAAGGTTCAAAAAAAATAATTAATATATATATATATATATTAGAATATTTTTAATTTTTGGGACTTCTAAATTTTAAATAATTTCAAATTGAATTTAATTTTTATGAATAAACTTAATTAAGATTATTGATATGCTTAAAAAAAAAAATTGAAAGTTTTCAATTTTACGAAGGATGTTTGGTGAAAGAGTGTGGGTACATTTATAGTGCACACAACGATAATTCGTCTAGTGAATTTTATTTGTTCATTTATTAAGGCCAAGATTACAAAGTTTCAGTAATTTCCCAGCCTTATTTGTGAAAGAGGGGATTAATGGATTATATAAGAAAACAAAATAGGGAAAAAAAAAGAAGAAGGTGCTAATACAGTGAAAAAAGCGAGAATCAGAAGAATAAAATGTCCTCGCTTTATCCAAAATAAAATTCTTTTTTTTATATAAATTAAAAAAGAAAAAGAAAAAGAGGAGAATGAATAGCTTCGTGCGTTAATACAATGAAAAAAAAAAAAAAAGAAAAAGGAAGATTTTATTCGGGAGGAACAGTCAGAAATGGAATGCTGGGACGTTCTCACCTGCGTTGTCTCTTTCCACGAACAGTGCTTACCGTGACATCAGCAAACACCCAGTACAAGTATGGAGCACATCTTGGAACAAACACGCCCGTGCAAAGCACCCAAACATAGGATAGGACAAAAACCGAAAAAGAAAGAATTGTAGCAAAACGGGCATTTGATTTTTAATAGGAGCAAGAGTCGCAAGACAACTGCCACCAGTTTTCTTCCTTGCAGTGGTTCCCTCAAAACTCACCTCACACTTGTCATTTTTTTTTTTGGTTTTTGTTTTTTTTTTCTCCCTAAAAAGCTAACTAAAAACCTATTTATCTTATTTCTTATTTTCATCTTATAATTTATAACAGATAGAGAGAGAATCCATAGCTGCTCATTATCTCTCACAATCACAAAAAGGGCAACAACAACAACAACAACAAAAAAAACCCCCAAAGGCCTCCACTATAAAAATATCATCATTCCCTTGCAGTTAACCGGTTTTTTGGTCGAAATTTCCCATTTTGATAGCAGATTCTTCAAAACTCGATCATCCACTAGTCAGTGAAGAAAAAGAAACGTTTTTTCACATCTGGGTCTGGTTCGTTTTTTTTTCTTATTTTTTTATTGACGGGATCGATTCAGGGAAATTGTCGGAGTTTTGAGAATATTAAGGTTAAATTAAAATTAAGGTGCTAGCTATGGATGCTGATTCATGGAGCGTGCGTCTCTCTTCGGCTTCTAATCGATACCAATCAGCTCTTCATTCACGATCTGGTGAGCTTTTTGAATATGATTTGTTTCTCGAAATGTTTGTATTTGGTTGCTGAGAAAATGATAGAAAATGGGGTGTAATGGTTGCTATGGTGTTAAAAGCTGGGTTCTTTTTCATTTATTTGAGCCCCCGCGTAACAAAATTCATCATTTTTATGGTATTGAAATGTTCTATTAATAATTTCTTAAGCTAAATTGAATTGGGAGTGGAAGATTGCGTTTTTTATTGCTTTATTTCGGCTTGTCCAGAAGAACGTGAACAAAATCAAAAAAGTGGGTTCTTGGGCCAAAGTTTCTTTCTTTTTCATCCAAGTTTTTGGGTTTTTTGAGACCTCGGAAAGGAAATACTTGAATTTTACTGAGCTCAGTACTATATAGGCGGGGAAAATTACGTCGAATGGTCCATTCATTAAAATGAAAAGGCCATTTTGTGACAATATTATGTACGTTTACTGCAAATATGAAGTGAGAATAATTGAGTGTATTGAATATGATCTTGAGGTAATAAGTACTCACTATCGCTGCTTAATAAAAAAAAATGCTCCTCTTAGCCAAAACGAGTAAATGGATAGTTGTGGAGATGAATGGCACAGCAAACAGGAAGTGGGATCTTATTTCCTAGAATTGGACAGATGACATCCTTCCCACAAAGGATAAGCAAAAAGAAACATATGAAATATCTTTTTGGTACTTAGATTAACAAATCACCACCATTTGGTGAAGCAAACTCTTCCTAGCTTTTAGGATTTCCATGGCATGTGTGACAATTCCAATGATTTGCTTGGTCTCTCTTTAGCAAGTTGGCAAATGCATCCTTAAATTAAAGGAACTTCTGTTGAGCTAAATGTTATACCATTTGCAACCGCAGATATGTTTATGGGATTTGAAGAAATTGATGGAGATGATGATATCAGGGAAGAGTTTCCATGCCCATTCTGCTCAGAGTACTTTGATGTTGTTGGGTTATGCTGCCATATTGATGACGAGCACCCTAAGGAGGCAAAGAATGGGGTATTTTTCTTTATCCCGATCCCTGATCATAGACAGTTTTGTATATTATTTGAGTTCAAAAATCAGTATATTGTCTTATGAGATCTGGTCAGTACATATAGATTAAGTGTAGTAATTCATGCTAAAGATTTAGAAATAATGGGATTGCTCCATTAAAAATACTGTTGGGTGTTGATATTGCCAAATTTGTACATGCCTGGCTTGAATACGCCAGACCTTCATTTTACTAGTTGAGTTCATGCCTGGTTTACAGATTTGCATAAATTAGTGTCACTTAACTCTAGAGTTTTCAAAATGCAGGGTAGAGTTTGCTCTCTGCATTTTGTGTTCTTGACAACAAGAGGTCCACAAGTGTTTTTTTTAATAATACAAGACATGAGATCGACTACTAGATACTGAAAAAGCATACTGTTTATGCTGTTTCAGTCATATTGATCTTTTGGAGGTTTGGGAGTTTGGCTGGTGTGGTGAGTAGTCTATAATTGAGATGATGAAGATGGCAAGTTAGCCTTGTTTTCTAATTCTCTGAAAGAGGATTTAGTCATATATGGCTTTTGACTAACAAATTTGTCTATTATTTACATGGTGGTTTTTGTTTGAATGATGATAACCAAAGGCATATATTTCCAAGGCATAAAGATACTACTAAAAGTACTTTTTCATGAATGTCTGCTGTTGCAGGTTTGTCCAATTTGTGTGACGAGGGTAGGGGTTGACATGGTTGCACACATAACACTGCAACATGCAAATATATTTAAGATATCCTTTTTCTTGCCATTATTGGGTCTTGTATGTGCAATTTTGTTGAGTATTACGAATTTGTGATTTTGAACTAAATGGCATGGCAAATTGTGAACTATAGGGACCATCAGTTGATGATGATGAAAGTTTTTGAATTACTTTAATGTCAGATTTATCCTCTTAAGTTTCATGTTTCATTGACCTGAGCTTTAGTTTTCTTTCCATTGCCAATGTTATTTCACACTTCTAGACAGTCTTATTGTAGCCTTGCCCATACTGACTGTTTAATGCTTCACCATGTTTAAGTATTACTTGATATTTTTATCCAGAAGAAAAATGTATTATCTTAATAGTGTCCCAGTCTCTTGAATTCCTCAACAAGTCTGTACATGCATCGCAAGAGGAAATCGCGAAAAGGTGGACCTCATTCGACGCTTTCTTTGTTGAGGAAAGAGTTACGAGAAGGCAATCTACACTCCCTTCTGGGGGGTTCTTCCTATATCATTTCCTCATCCAATGCTGCACCTGATCCATTGTTGTCTTCATTCATTTTGCCCATGGCTGAGGATTTTGCAAGTGGTCAACCTTCCATTTTGACCGAAACAAGTTCTGCCAAGAAAGTCTCCCATGAGAAGGTTTCAGAACGGTATGTTGTCATTTACTGAAGTTATAAAAGATGATCCAATCCCCAGGCTTGTCAAAATTAAAAAAATAATTATTATTATTATTTAAAAAAAAAAAAAAAAAGGATGTGAGGAAACATGGAGGTTGGAAACCTCAACCTCTCCCATAGTCTTTTTCAGAGACTTGAGGTTGCCATCAAGCCAAAGCCTGATGGTTCGTGTAAGAGAATGATCACAGTTAAAGGTCTAAATCACATGGTTCTTCTCACTCCCGACGGGGAATGAATCACTGAATTGCTATTTTTGTTATATGAGAACTTTTTGGAACTTTTCTGGCCTCTTATTATCCATTTCTTAGACTGTTGTGGGTTTTGGTGACAGAAATGTGAAGGGAACACCCATGTCAATAAAGGATCAGAGGGAGAAGGCCAAAAGGAGTGAGTTTGTGCAAGGGCTGTTACTGTCCACCATTCTCGATGACATTTTATTATAAAAGGGGTTGGTGGGTGTTGGTGGGGGTGGGGGTATACTGGTTGGCTATTGCAGCGTTGAATCGGTCCCCAAAAAAAAAAAAAAAAATTGTAGTGTTGAACTCCCAAATGAACTCATCTAAGTGCACTACAATGCATGGCTTACTGGTAGAGATAATACGCCTGTGTATTTAAAATGCAGACTGGACTGTTTGAATAAAGTGTAGAAACGAACTTATGCTACTGAACTTGAGCTGTCCGGATTTTACTTTCTGATCATTAAATTAACTGAGGAAAGTGTGGAATACTCTCTTTCTTCTTTCCACAACTAGTTCTCTTCTCATACTGGGGCCTGTAGATTATTATCTGTTTTCAACGTCCATCTCTCTTTCTATCTTCTCCGTGCACTTGTGTTTCGTTTACTGCGGGCAACTACCGCGCCATCCGTTAAGATTCGCTCGTACGGCCGCCCCCATCACCCGCCCGACTTGTTCGACAAGCTCTCTCTCTCACAATCGTAAAAATTTTCTTTAACAATAATAATAATAAATAAATAAATAAATGAAAGCCCGAAAATTTATTTTCCTCTAGCTTTCACTATGTCTTATAAATCGGGACTGAGGTGACTGCCTGCAAACTTACCCACAAAGACACTCCTCCTCCTCGCAAGTCACGGTCAGTATCACTGAGAGATCAATTTTCTCTACACCATCCTGCCCAATTCATTTTATAAGTTTACTTTTTCCTGTTCTTTTTTGGATTTTCCCGATCAATAACTGGACCATTTAGAAGAAAGTAGCAATTTGAGCGCGCCATTCTGTGTTTGTGTCGGAAATTGAAGAAATTTGCATAAACCCATATTTTGAATAATATATATATATATATATAACAAATAGAGACATGTTCTTTTCTCTCTCTCTCTCTCTCTCTCTCTTTCTCTCTTTTTTTTAAAAAAAAAAAGAAGAAGAAAAGAAAAATCTTTAATATTATCTTCACGCATTCAAATTGGGTATTGCAGAAATAAATGGTTTTATCAAAAAGAAAAATAAAGACGCACGGTGGTGGTGGTGGTGGTGGTGGTGTTTGAATTTTGAATCAAACATCCGTGCATGTGCTCTGTATTTGTGTGAGTTCCATAATGGTACTTACTCTTATTATCATGCCTCCTGGAC
Source organism: Bruguiera parviflora (assembly GCA_019804595.1). Classification (NCBI taxonomy): domain Eukaryota; kingdom Viridiplantae; phylum Streptophyta; class Magnoliopsida; order Malpighiales; family Rhizophoraceae; genus Bruguiera; species Bruguiera parviflora. The sequence goes on from CM034044.1 coordinate 442,915, forward strand.
ACCATCGATTGCTTGTCCTCCTTTCTTTTTTTTTTTTTTTTTTCCATGAAAAGCGACTACCCGCCCAATTTGTATAATCTTGGGAATTCCTAAGTTTCTTTGACAGGTTAGAGTCTTATTTATTTGTGATAAGTAACTGCTTGGCCAGGGTTCTAGGGTTGTTCTGTCGGTTGGTTTTGCAGACTATGGGCGGAGTTTGCCTTGTTCCTAGGTTGAGTTTGAAGGAGCCTCTGATATCTTGAGAGGCACAAGGCAATGTTTAAGTAGTTTGATTTCTGGGGCTTTTTTCTCTTGATCGTCTCCTAGCAGCCCTTTGATTCCTAGTTTCACGCTACTTGAAATTAACATAAAGAACTGCATGCTTCTATAACCATTCTGTAAATGCCTGTGCCGGGAAAAGTCTCTCTCACTTTACTCAAGATGGCCGGGCCCACAGAACCTGGTGAGCTGTTGAAATGTACAGATGAGGCAATTGCGGAGGAGATTCAGATCGCGGATGGGCAGTCCAAACGGCTATTTTCAACCGAACAGAATGAGCCACTCTGGGAGTATCCCTCGGCAAAATGCAGTTGGATTGGCTAAATTTTATTCTAAGTTTGTACTTAATTGGTGAATGTGATCTTATTGGATTCAAATATCCTTAACATTTTATGTGTTCCTGTTGAGAGTTTGTGGACTCAAATATCCACTCTAATTTTTATTTTTATTATAAGCCTTGTCAAAATTATTTTTAGTAGTCTGAATATTTAAATTATAAAAATTAATGTGTAAATTTATGTGGGAATAATTTTTTTTAAAATAATAAAAAAAAGGCTCAAACGGGTCATGCATAGGCTGGGGCCCATCATGGATCATGCCTAACACAGCCCACGAGCCGAGCCCAGTTTAGGTCACGGCGACAAGTTGTGCTCAGTACTGTTCATTGCTAATGGGACCAACCGAACGGGCCCGGCCTGCCCTATCCATTTTACAATGTCAGTGACTGGCCATTAAGGCCAGACTCCAACGACGTGTGCAGAATCACATTGCCATGGCGCGCCAAAAATAAACAGGTGCACCGAGAAAGATTGCCCAGGGCTCTAAGCTCTTAGGGCAGGATGGGGTATGATGCTAAGGGTTAATTAAGACCCAAAATAAAGCCGACTGAACGCGTCATTCCTTACTATGATTAGCATATTATCCAGACATGTCGCGGCATATCACCGAAATTATGAAATATTCTGATTGGATGCCTTACTGGAAAACAGCAAATCTTGCATAATCTCGGTTACTAAATAAATAAAAAAAGGTGCTTCGTTGCGGGACAACAAGCGATGCGTTTGATTGTGAGGCTGATTTATAACTTTATCATTGCAAGCTTATGAGTTTATAAAATTCTCGGAGTGAATAAGTAATTATGTTTTTGGCTGTGTAACGGACGTTGGGAAGCAATTACAAATCTCTCTCTATGTGTGTGCGTGTGTGTGTTTCAAGCTGTTCAATCTTTTTTTTTTTTTTTTTAATGGTCAAGTTTACATTTTTTGTCAAAGAAAATTGAAGATGGTAGCTAAATTGTTTACCTTTGTTCATTTTTCCCATCTTTGTCTTACGGCTACGGAAAGCCAGAGGCAAGGGATGTTTAAAATTCTTTGCTTTCAAGAAGGAAAATCGTCTTCTTCCTTATAATTATAATCCTATAATATTTCTTTTTTCTGATTTATATGAACTAAACATCAAATTTTAAACTCAAAATTAATAATTCAAATATTTTATTATTAAATTTTATAACTAGTGATGGCATTTATTTATATATATTTTTTAATTTACAAATGATAATACTCTTATTTATTTTTATTTATATATTTGTCAGGACTCCGGCCATCACCAGTGCAGCCCATTCGCATCAAGGGTTTGCCGTCGCCGGCTTGGTACTGCTGGGCCCGTCCGTCCGTAGGCCCTTCGGGGCATGCTTTATTTGTTTATTTACGTTTTTGTCCCCCTCCATGCACTCGAGCGTTGGGGGGGATTTAGTCTTCAATTGACGACAGAGCCCTCGATCTTCTTGCACATTTATTCATTGCCTTCCTTGTATGGACGACATCTTGGATGGGTATATTAGGAAATTAATGCGTCAGATGGGGCCTCTCACAATGCTTTCTTCTTCTTCTTCTTCTTCTTCTTCTTTTTTTCCCCCATTTTTCTTGAGTGTTTCCTATGGATTTTTACAAAACGAAAATCGGACTATTATTGTAGGAAATTTGGATTGAACTTGATTTTGGTTTAAGCCTATACTTAATCTTGTTTTTTCAAACTATATAAATAAAAAAAAGAAATCTTGTTTGGTTTATTGAAAATGAACGTCCCTCTCTTTCTTTGTCTTAGGTTCTTGTAGTTCTAAAGGAAAATGAGAAGTTCTTCTAAACAGAGAAGATTTAATTCAATGTAAATGTGTAAATTTTGGGCACGTATAACATTTGCCGTAGGACTATCGCTTACGAAATTCTAGATCTCCCGCGGAGGGATATCTTCAATTTTACTCAAATTTAGAATTTCTCATTGATATCCAAAACATTTAATTCGTTTGTAGAACGCTTTGTTGATATTAGAAATTATACAAAATGTTTGGTTCTTAGATATTAGAGTTCGGATGCTAGACTCAAAATTAAGAACACAAATCTTTCAAATTTATTTCTTTGGCATTATTCCAGGTAAGAAATTTTTTAAACTATTACCATGTGATGGACTTAGATTCTCTTCACTGGGGGGAAATAAAAAAAAGGCTAACATTATTTCGTGGAAAATCTATAGCAATACGGCTAAATCATTACACGATGCCAGCTTCGTCGAGACATGTGCTGCCATTTCCTCATGGCCATCGAGGGTTGCATAGTTGCCATCGAGGGTTGAAGACAAGTGCAACGTTGGCTGTCAAGATAAGGTGGATTTTCCTTTTCACGATTTGGTTTTTGGTTTCTTCTCTCCGAGGACAATTCGGTTGGCTACACAGACTGCCTGCCCATTCCCTACCTCCTCCTCCCACATTTTTCCTTTTTCCGATGTATGCACATACACTAAGCAGTCAGCACAATCTTTTTTTTTTTTTTTTTCTGATAGAAACTTGTAAGCAAAGAGATTTTTGGATTGGTCGCATATAGACACACTGTGGTGTACATTTTGTGCATTACCTTAACTTTTGGTTTTGTTGATGACCCACAAAAATATGGTGGGTAACTGATTCGATGCCCTTTAGCACTGTTGATGGGCGAAAACGACTAGTTGCCTAATTACTCAAAACAGTGTATTGGTGATCATACCACCACGGTTGCATTTTTGAACTCATCACAAAAATACCCACATTCCAAATTTAGACACTGAAAACAAAAAATTTTGGTCCTAAGACAGAATAATTAATAAGTTACAGTCAGGGGGCATCACATACCAATTTGCGCAGACTATATTAAGCCCACCTTCATATTTCGATTAGATGCAGATTGTCCATACAAAATGTCACAGGTAATTACTATCTCTTCAAAAGAAACCTTTTAGGGTGTGCAGTACCCATATTTATATGTCTTAAGATCTTCTTTTCCTATCCGATATGAGAGACAGGTCTCATACACCCGTCCGTTACACAAAATTTGAAGATTCTAAAATTATTATTATTATTTAAAGAAAAAAAGAAGAAGCAGCAGGTTTAGATACGAAGAAGAAAGACATTTTGAAACAACATTAATCTTAATTAGAGATCAAGCAGCTTAGTCGGTGAGCACTTAATTAAGGTTGATGATGTCGAGGAAAAGAACCAACCAAGGTGTGAAAATGCAGTACTAATTATATCATCTTTATAAGACTTTGTCCATTGTTTAAGTTGCCTTATCATGATCACATGTCTGGCCGTTATGCATGTTTTGCTTTAATTTAATTTGACGAATTCAAATGCACATTTGACTTCAGACGATTATAACACAAATTAAAAACAATTAGCTGCCCTCTTTTTTATCCATTCGTCTGCTTTTCATCTTCTTATACGAAACATTTTTTAATTCGAGTTACAATTTACTTGTGCACATTTTTGAAATTTGGTTGGCGGAAATGAAATGTTATTCCTAAGCATGTTTTGATCGATTTTCAAAAAATTTCGATCGACATATCATTTTAAAGTAAGCTATCTCCATACACATTGCAATCTCTCGTTCCTTTAGACAGCCTCTTTTATGATTTTGGATCCCCAGAGATCAACGAAGGCTGATCAAATGCAAAATTAAAAGGCGTGTTGAAGTTTCTTTCTAACTCTAAAAAGCATGTTTAATCCATAAATAAAGTCATTAACATACCGAAATCAGGATGGGCATATCATTTTCTCCTTGGATTAAAAAGACCCCGGGGGGGAAAAAAAAAAAGCTTTTGTCAATGGACAGCCACGCTACATGAGTCCAAGGCTAGGCATGCATTAATACTGGTACACATGGTGTTAGAAGGTTAGGACATCACAAACTCCGCCCCCCCCAAAAAAAAAACCATTAAATTAGGGGATGGCCAAAAGAAAACAAATTAAAACAAATTTAATTAGGGCAAATCCGCCTGGCAATGCCATATCGTAAGCAATGAAAACCATATATATTATAATTTGTTATATTTTTGCCACAAAATTAAGATGAGAGTCTACTTAAAAGGTTCTTTTCTTCTGGGGACAATTTGATGGATTTATTTGATCTATTTTATCTGTTTTTAATATGTGAATAAACTTGTAGTTTATGTAAACAAGAAAAAAAAAGAAAAGAAAAGAAAATTGTATTTTCTCGCTAGATTGAGCTTCCCTTTCTAGCTTCCCACGCTAAAAGTTGTCAAATGATAGCTATTCTTGTTAAAAAAAATCTGAGCATCTACGGTAGATAATTATGCCGAGTTTATATATATATTTTTTATTCATCCTCTAATTTTTTTTATTAGGTCTATTTTTTCAGAAAATATGACACAATTTTATCTGGTGTGTCCTTAACTACATTTTATTAACTTATAATCAATAGATAATTCAGGAAATTTTGGTGTATATATATATATTTTTAAAAAAAGAAATAGTTCTGGTACACGAGATTTTCCCGGTTTTTAAGTGAATGTCACAAAATAAAATCCAAAAGCAACAATGAATATTTTTATTCCTTATTTTTTTTTATTGGTTTCTAAAAAAAAAAAAAAAAAAAGTAGCCCTTCAATATCTCCACTAGCAGAAAATATAAACCGCCACGCCCACAAAACCGGGAGGCTTCGGTAGCTTCTTTCTTCAAATATTAGACGGGGAGGGGGAGGGAGACAGGGAGACAGAGAAACAGGAAGAAAGTGAGAGAAAATCTTTTCCCGGAGGAGAGAGAATCCCCCTTTATCTTTCTCTGTCTTTCCGTAACGATCATTATCTCCGATTGTACCTTCTTGGAGATCACTTACAAATATACATTTCTTGTTCTCCGTCTCTTCGAATGCAAAAACATGCAACGCCTTGATGTCTCTTTTTTTAAAGATACATATTACGTATAAACTTACCCATTTTCTTCGTTGTTGAAAAAGATTGAATCTTTTTTGGGTTCTTCGGGTTAATTGGGAAAGATTTGAATTGGGTTTCTTGAAATAAGGTGTTTTGAAAGGTTTGTGCATTGCTCCTTGGTTGGAGAATAGAAATATAAATGGCAACAGAACAGCAAGTCTGTCCTTTCTCTGTAGTTTCTGTAGTTGAGGATATTGTTCAGCAACACGGCGGGACTCGGTTAAGTGACATTGATTTGGCTTCAAGAAAAGCTGAGGAAGCTTGTATGATCAATCTTTCCTCTTCCCCCCGCCCTCTGTCTTGCATTTGTTTCACATGTTCCTTGATCTTGCTTTCCTAATTGCTTATGGTCTGGCATATTTTTCTTTTCCGTGTATCTTTATAATTGACTTACAAGGTCGTGTGATTGATCGGTGCAGACAGTGCATTTGGAATTTGTAGCCTTAAAATAATAAATTCTATGAATTCGGGGATGTTATTTTGTTTTCAATTCAAGCAGTTCTTGAATTGAGTTAACCACTGAAATTTACTGAAATGTAGGCAAAATTCCTCCTTTGGCCCTCGCATTTGATGTTCTGTATTGCTTGTTATCTTTGAACCACATAAAAATACCTATGTACAAACGGTCACCCACAAACACATGTACTTATGGTTATCTGTTTATTTCCTTCTTCAAAGTTATAGTTTACCAGTTTGTTTTGCTTGGAATCTGAGGAATTCATGTAGTTGGTTTCATAGGATTCTGTACTAAAATTGGAATTCCAGTTTGAGGCTTTTATCTTAATTTATTTTTGGTTGCTGACACTTGGAGGTTACTTCTTTCTTGCTTAGACCATGCTACATAAGAAGGAGTAGACTGCAAACAAGGATACGTAGTTAATATCCGATGCATTGTATTCTTGCAGCCTTTAGAAGATATGAAGCAACTGGATGGCTCCGGAAAACAGCTGGAGTTGTTGGGGGCAAAGATTTACCAGCCGAGCCATCTGAAGAAGAATTCAGGGTTGGACTCCGAAGTGGGATAATTTTATGCAATGCCCTTAACAAGGTTCAACCTGGTGCGATCCCAAAGGTTTGCTCAACTTGGTTTTCATTAGTTTTTGCTAACTATACATTGTAATTAGTCTTGATGATATTTGTTTTCTGAACTTTTGGTAGGTAGTAGAAGGCCCCTATGATTCTGTTATTATTCCTGATGGAGCAGCTCTGTCTGCGTATCAGTATTTTGAAAATGTGAGAAACTTTCTTGTGGCCGCAGAGGAAGAAGGGCTTCCAGCTTTTGAAGCATCTGATTTGGAACAGGTGAGAGTTTAAACGTTGACAGATGAAAAAGGAAATTTAGCCAATGCCATGGCAATCTTCTATTTACATTATGAGAACTCTCTTTATGTTTTGACATTCCCTTACATCTTAAATTTTCAGGGAGGAAAATCTGCAAGGATTGTTAACTGTGTTTTAGCCCTTAAAGCATATAGTGAGTGGAAACAAAGTGGTGGAACTGGAACATGGAAATATGGAGGAAATTTGAAACCCCCCACTTGTGGGAAACCATTTGCAAGGAAAAATTCAGAACCATTCATGAATTCTTTTTCACGGACCTCGTCATTTTGTAGTGTGTCAAGTGGTGACCAGCCTCTTTGTAATGATCTTGGCCAAGAGCCCAATGAAGCAGTCGGTGACCTTTCCTGTTTTTCTGTTCTTGATGTTATATTTAGTTAGTGAGTCAGGACTGAAACCTTATTTATATCCAACTTCTCAGGGTGCCTGTCATTCCTTGAGTATGCTAGTCCGTGCTGTTCTTTCAAATAAGAGGCAAGAAGAAATACCAAATGTAAGGGATCTTTTCTTTCTATCTCAATCTAGTAGATGCTTTATCCTCAACAGGACGACAAATTGAAGGAGGCACTTACCGTTCTATCTTTTAAAAGATGGGTGTTAAATATTCTTGTGGGTGAAACTGATAGAGTTCTGTTTTCCTGCCTAGCATAGCTCATTTTTCCAATGTTACCCTTTTTTTTTATTTTGGGAAACAGATCATAGAATCCGTGTTAAACAAAGTTGCAGAGGAATTTGAGCGTCGGTTGGCAAGCCAAAATGAACTGGTGAGAAGCTGTTTCTCATATAAAGTTTTATTACTTGTCTCTCTCTTGATAGTATTAGGGCTTGCATTTAAAAATGCATGCAGTTAATTGCTAAGAAGGGTTCCTTGCCAGTTGCCATCTTTTGGAGCAATATTGGAAAGGAACATACAGAATTGCCTAATTGTCCTGATCTGAAAGTATTGATCATAGAGGTGTTAATATTATTTCAATCCAACAGGCGAAGACAATTGCAAATGGTGTGATAATATCCAGTGCTGACATGTCTCATTCAAGCTCTTCTAGTGATGCAAAGGTATGGGTTCGGCTTGTGCCATAAAATGCTGAAAACAAGCAATAAATTTGCCTACTTTGGAATGAAATGTATCTTGCAAATCAGTTGTTTCTATATGATTTCTTTTTATCAAAAGCAATCAGGTGACATTTTACCTAATGAATGATTGAGAAGGAAGAAGAAGCTTCTACTAAGATCAATAGTGAGGAGCATTTCTGCAATGAGGAATCACAAGTCAAGCTATCGAAGCAGCAGATCATGGTTGAAAAACAACAGGGGGATATTCAGGTAATGGCATGTTATCAAGATGAGCTAAGATATTTCAGACTGCATGCCTGGACTAAAATCAGGAACCAAGTTCTTTGGTACCTGCAGGAACTGAAACATATTCTTCACTCCACAAAAGAGGGGATGCAATTCTTGCAATCGAAGTATCAGGAGGAATTTGAAACTTTAGGTAGAATTAAACTTCTCTGCTTTTCTTAAGATCACTGGAAGATGAATGACATGTACAATTCCCGGTTTCTTCTAACAGGTAAACACTTGCAAGATCTAGCTCATGCTGCCTCAGGATATCAGAAAATTCTTGAAGAAAACCGGAAGTTATACAATCAAGTGCAGGATCTTAGAGGTATCATATTTTATTAGTGTTAGATGTTTACTGCACTTCTTGAGATTCTCAACCACATATGATGTTATCTGTGCTTGATCAGGAAATATCATACTTTATTGGTGTGAAGTGTTTACTAACAATTCAAGTGATTCTAAATCACATAAGATGATATCTGTGTTTGATCAGGAAATATTAGAGTATATTGCCGAGTGAGACCCTTCTTGCCTGGGCAACCAAATCATTTAACTACTGTGGATCACATAGATGAAGGAGAAATTGCCATTATCAACCCTTCAAAATACAGCAAAGAAGGACGAAGATCTTTTAGATTCAATAAAGTGTTTGGTCCTTTAGCAACTCAAGGTTTTGAAGGCTGAATGCTATTCTTTCTATTATACTCCCTTCTTGGCATTTTCCATGAATAATCTCTATTTCTTTTTCTTTTTTTTTTTTCTTCAGAGGAGGTGTTTTCAGACACCCAGCCTTTGATTCGATCTGTTCTTGATGGGTACAATGTTTGTATTTTTGCTTATGGCCAAACAGGATCCGGGAAGACTTATACCATGGTAAGAGATTGAGCACACTACATATAATAATCCCCAACATGGTGGTTTAAAAATTTCGTCCATGACAAGCCTTCCTTTCTCTGTCCTCCAGCTTTTAATAACAGCATTTTCACTGATCAATTGACTTATGCATATTCATCTCATGTATTTATGCAGACTGGGCCCAAAGATCTCACTGTGGAAAGCTTAGGTGTCAACTACAGGGCATTGAGTGATCTATTTCTCCTCTCAGACCAAAGAAAAGATGTTATTTCCTATGATATTTCAGTCCAGATGCTTGAGATCTATAATGAGCAAGTGAGAGATCTACTTGTGACGGATGGCCTTAACAGAAGATATCCTTTCACTACATTAGTGTGTTTGTCTGAAAATTCTCTCTTTGAAAGCTTCTGAGCTTCCTACTTGTTTTCTTAACTTGTGCACACATTAGAAATACGTAACAGTTCTCAGAATGGAATTAATGTGCCAGATGCAAGCATTATACCAGTGTCATCAACATTTGATGTCATAAATTTGATGAACGTAGGACAAAAAAATCGTGTAGTTGGTGCTACAGCGATGAATGATCGAAGCAGTCGATCTCATAGGTGTGGCCAACGTGCACTAGAAGCTCAACGCCTCTATCATGATTAGTAAATATTAACTATAAATCGGATTGTTTGTTAAAATAGTTATTGGCACATTTTGCAGTTGCCTCACGGTTCATGTTCAAGGGAGAGACCTCGCATCTGGAACTGTGCTTCATGGATCTATGCATCTAGTTGACCTGGCAGGAAGCGAACGGGTTGACAAATCCGAAGCTACTGGAGATAGATTGAAGGAAGCACAACATATCAACAAATCACTTTCTGCTTTAGGAGATGTGATTTCTTCTCTTGCTCAAAAAAATTCACATGTTCCCTATAGGAATAGCAAACTCACACAACTACTCCAAGATTCACTTGGTAAGACACCAAAGGCAATCTCGTTCCTTTCTCTTCACTGAACTATCCTTTCAGATTTATATTCCTGTTCTTTATTACCACTAGGAGGGCAGGCCAAGACACTCATGTTTGTTCACATAAGTCCTGAACTTGAAGCTCTAGGAGAAACAATTAGTACCCTAAAATTTGCTGAACGAGTTGCTACTGTTGAACTCGGTGCTGCTAAAGTAAACAAAGATAGTGTGGAGGTGAAGGAACTAAAAGAGCAGGTTCTTCCTCTTTTAATGCTGTTCCCCGTTTTGCTTGATAACTTTCAGAAATTGCCCTATATTCTTTTCTTATTCATTGTATGAGAGATCTTGATGTGCTTACCTATTATCATAATTTTTTTCCAGAAGGCTCATCCCATGCCTGGTCATTGCAGTTTTAATTGTGCTGCTTGTTATCTCTTTTGCATTGATTGTCACATCAAGAAATATGCTTAGCAGCCTTGGTTGTCCCTTTCCAGATTTCTGGTCTAAAGGCAGCATTAGCAAGTAAGGAAGGAGGTAAGGAGCGCTCACAACATTCTCAATCCAGCACCCCTGATAGAGTTCAAATGAAGTGTGGGGGGATTTCTCATCAGCTTAGTTGGCATAGTGCGGGCAACATCTCCAACAGGCACAGGCAACTGAGGGAGGAAGTTGGGGGTTTAGAGGTATGGATAATCATAAATGGCAGCAAAGGTTATCATCCAGAGCATTTCAACTATTATACCATGGGATAAGAAGTTCATCTCACATGTAATATAGAATGGAATTCTGTTGCACCCAAATTTCACATGGAATTCAACAATCTGCAGGTTACAAATAGCCCTTCGTCCATCCTAAGGAGGCGAAGCTTGGATCTCCATGATTTGCAAAGGAAGTCGCCACGTTGGCCACCCGTTGGAAGTCCTGCACAGAATGGAAAAGAGGATAATAAAGAATTAGTTTCATGGGCTGATAAGGATACAGTGAACAGAAATGACACTATAAGTAGAGATGAAAACTCTCTGGGGCAATGGGAAGTAAATGACAGACAATTGCTTGAGATGTTCCATCAGACTTCTATTCGAGACCCTTCAAATATTTACCCTGAACAATCATATAATATAACTGCAATGGATACAATGGACGGCCAAGAATATGATGCACTGAGAAGTCGGTGTGAAATGGCCTCCACTGATGACTCTGATGAGCTTGGGGCCGGAACCAGTGATTCTTCTGAGCCGGACTTACCATGGCAATCTAACCTTCCCAGAATGAGCAGCTTTCCCAAAATGTCAGAGTATAAAACAAAGAAAACCTACGCTAGATCATTAAGGGGCACAGAAACGAGGTAATCCGTGTGAGATTGCTTAAAATTCAAAGCTCAATTACTGCCGAGTTGCTTATAGATGCATGCATTCTCTGGCATTCAGAAAGTTTCTTGTCAAGGAGATTTATGCGTTACTGTTTATCAGCGCTCATGAACAGGATTGCATGATTTGCTTTATCAAATTTGTGTCATTGGGTGGCATAGGCTGGACATGCTAGTGTGTATGATATAGCTCTTTCCTTAACTCCTTACTGTATCAGAAAAAGAAAGTTTCATTAGTTTCTTAGATCTTGTTGTGTTGGGCTGTTCTAACAAAATTTTATGTCGTTATCATTCATTTGGTTTATAAGCAGGAGTTTACTTCCATCACTAATTCCTTCTCCATCAAAGAAACTACCAAATGGGGTCATTCCATCCGTCGGCAGGTCTGGAAGGCGGCTAGTTGCTGCTGATGGGAAGAGGAAAACTGGACATGCAAAGTGAGGGTCTGAGACATTAGGGAATGCTAGTGGAATGAAGTTTTGGCTTTCTTTTTCTCATCTTGTTCTTGTGTATCTGCCATTTAGTTGTATAGAAAGAGAGGGAGAAACAGAGAGAGGATTAAAAACATGAACGAATCTGAACATTTTCAGTTGACTGAGCTTATGTGGTGGTAGCCATTAGCCCAGCTTGCTAGTTTTATTTGTTTATACCGGTGTTCGTTTTGTGAAATCTTTTCCTTGGCAGTTTTGTCTGTCTTTGCTATGTTTGTATTCTCGATTGTTAATAGAGAGCTGTGATTTCAAGGAGAACAAAAAACAAAAAAAAAAAAAAAAAACAAAGAACTATGACATTATATCATCATTATTGCTTGCCTTTCTTTCTTGGCTGTGATGGCCAAGAGTGAGAACTTCCGCTACTGAACCCTTTTTTCTAGGCAAATTTTTTCTGCTCAGAAGCTTGCCAAAAACCTGAATGCTTGCAAACGCGAAATAATGCGGAGGACAGGGTTGCATGCAAGTTGTATCTAAAATGTCTTGTCGGCTGCTGATTCTGACACGACTGGCAATGCTCACTAGTGCATGGCTTCAAGTCTGATTCGATTCTTGACCGTACAAGCAAGATGACTTGCTCGTCCACAGGGCCTAACACTTTAATCCCGGATTCGAGCTCTAGGCCTCTATCTGGTAACGGGTTATGGATACATTCACTTCGAGTAGTTATCTTGGATCCTACGCATTCGTTAGTTTCGAAGGTCCACGAGTGGGTCGCGCACTAACTGATTAATACGAGGGAATTGTTATCCTCACGTCTATTTTGACGGCATAAATGCCAAATTGTTGACTTAACTATATATGCGTGTGTTTTTTTTGTTCTTTATGTAAACATGAACTATGGTGGACATGTTCGAAGGCTTATAATAAATGAACTCTTAGCCCCACTTCCAGTTCCGCGCTTAAGTTGAAAAAAGAAGGGTCTGCACGTCTTCGTCTCCAAACCATAACTTTTCTGTCCAGCAAGACGCATGAGTTCTCAATACTCTTTATAAGGTTAACCATTGCCATTTAATAAATATAGTCGAAGCTAACGTCGCACGCTCGCTCTTGCTCTCTCCTTCACTTGCGCGACGCGCAATTTAAACAGACGGGGGGGGGGGGCATCGTGTTTTTTCCCTTCCCCCCTGGACGGATGGCGGATTAGATTGCATGCTTTCCCGTCCACCAGGAGGTAACCCTAACAATATCTCCCGCCCAACAAACATCCACTTACTTGCGGGTAACATGATCGACTTTCCAGCTGGGGCCGGGGACCCATTCAAATGAGTTGCCGAACCCCAAGTGGTCCCGCCTCACGTGGGCACGTCAGCAGATGTCTCTCGATGTTTATTATTTATTTATTTATTTATTTATCATGCGGGAGCGATTCGCAAGTCCTCGCGAAGAAGGGACAGCACCTCCTCCGTCAAACGTTGCCCCCAACAGCGGAACCTTGGGATTTGCAGTCAGGCCTGCAGGTTGGATCCCTTGCTTTCATGACCATCTTGGTTGAATTACTATCATGCCCCCTGAAATTATTGTTGTTGTTATTATTATTTATTTTTTTTAATAATTGAATTAGTTTGTTTTGCTTATTAAATTAAGAACAGGAAGCACCGTCCAACAAGCCGGCGCTTTGTTGGCATGGATGATATAATTCTGCGGCGCCCAAATTTTTCTTTACTCTCTCTCTCTCTCTCTCTCTCTCTTTTCTTTTAAAAAATAAAAAATAGAAAATAAAAAATAAAAATAAAATAAATATTTATAATTGGTGTTTGAGATGGAGCAAGGGATTGACGAAACTTGGAGAGTCCAAGAATTACAATTGCAGCGAAGATCTTTGACGGGTTAGGCTATACTCCCTGCTAATACGCGTTAAAGGTGGACAGAGACAAGGGTGCAAAAGAAGCAAAATTAGAGTTCCATTGTTTTTTGTGCTGCACCAGCACATCGGCGATTTGGGGCCTCGGTCACGATAATTGTCGAGCAATTCGCCGTATCTCAGCACACACCCAATGATACGCCGGCCAACAAACAGAACTTTTCCGGATATTTAGCAGAAAAATATCGTGTTTATATTAACGGAGATTGTGGTTTAGAGTCAACACCACCGACAATGACACTTCTAGACAAGACCTAAGGTAATTGTCAAACAGTTAATATATAATAAACAAAAGTCAAAACCAAATCAAGGCACCTCTTACGTGTTAATCACTCATCATTTACGATTTTTGCGGGATGCGTTCTCATTACACAATGTTAGATCGGCGCTGAAGTATTGCGTGGAATATATCTACTCACCGGGAGTATTACACCCCACAATTAATTTTATTATTATTATTATTATTATTATTATATTATTAATTTAATGTGAGATCATGATTAATAAATAAATAATAAATAATAATAATAATAATAATAATAATATCGCCTTATCCAACAATATGCGTTCGTTACATATTAACCCCCTTAATAATTTTTAGATTGTCTCACAAATGAGTTGATCAAACTTGGGAAATCCAAAATCACCTCAGCTCCTAAATGGGAAGGGACGGGACCAACAACAAACAAGAAAACAAAAGACTGGGAAGGGGATTTCGGGAATTTAGCGAGAAGAGTCCAAACTCACAGAGGTTTCTCAATTTTATCGGAGGGAGGAAGGGAGGGAGGGACGGATTCGGAAGGCAATTAAGGAAAGGAGGGGTCCCTATCAAAACACAAAGACTTTGTGCTTCTGTCTGAAAAATAATTTAAGAAAAAAAGAAAAAAACCACAAATCAGCTCTTCAAAAACCCGCGTCTCTCTAGATTTCTCTAGCAATCAAATCACAGAACCAGCTCTCTCTCTCTCTCTCTCTCTCTCTCTCTAGAATAAAAAAGTACCAAAAGGAAAATACTCTCTGTCCATGAACCATAGTTTTTGTCAAAAAAAAAAAAAAAAAATCTTGTCGTAGTTTCAGACACGGAGACTTTGTAGACCCATTTCTTGTCAATGCTGGATCTGTTGAAGCCTGTTCATGTTTCGGCTGTAAGTTTTTCCTTGTGGGTTTTATTTGAAGTTAAACATTTTTATCGGTGCTTTTATGCACATTTCGGTTTCTTAGCTGCTTTGAAGCTCAATTCAGTGATGGGGCATGGGACTTGCCTTTCCTCTTAATTTTCTCGTAGTTGGGGGAGGGATAGGTGGTAAGTTTTGAAAAAACTGAGTACCCATTTGGTTCTGATTAGGCAATTCTGATGGGAATGTTTGTGTTGAGGAGCCTTTTACTGGGCTTCTTATGATGGGTTAGGGTTTCTCGGACTTTTAAGCCATTGTCTTCCACGTTTTGCTTGTGGGTTTTCCCCTTTCTTCACGATTTGGTGAAGTCCGACAATTTTTGTGCTGTTTGTGTGTGAGATAATTAGACAAATGGCTGCGTTTCCGGTGGTTTTTATGGATGGACCTAGGGAAATGTGGGTTGGAGCTTTGTTTTGTTGGTATTAAGGGATCAGGAATTTTAGCAAAAGGGTTTCGGTAATTTCAAGATCGAGACTCGCCCGACCGATTTTAATTTTCCTTTTTCTTCTGGATGAAATGCGAAACGTGCTTCTCTGATTTGATTTTAGGGAATCGCCCAATTATTTGGCCTTTTTTTCTTTTTTTCTTTTTTTTGTTGGATTGAATTCACGAGTCATTCTAGGAAACATGTATTTGCCAATCAAAACTTGTGTGGTTCCTTGTGCTTCTTCTTTACTCAAGTACTTCCTGTGGTCGACTTGTATGCATTTCATAAGGGTTGTATCTGCTCATTTGTGCACTGCTGAAATTGTGATGAAAATAATTATTTGCTTCAATAGGTTTATGGCACTGGGGCTGTTAAAATGTTGACGCGTAAACTACCATGAGCCGGGTTGAATTATCAATGATGAAAACTTCTCCTGTTCCTCTTGCAACATTGATTGGTCGTGAGCTTAGGGGCGAGAAAGTTGCGAAACCTTGTGTGAAGTATGGACAAGCTGCTTTGGCAAAGAAAGGAGAGGATTATTTTCTGATAAAACCAGACTGCCAGAGAGTTCCTGGGGACTTGTCAACATCATTTTCTGTATTTGCGGTGCTCATTTTTCTTTCTAACATGTTACTTGCTACCCCACTTGAGAGATGACTGCTTTTTCTCTGATAAAATTTGCATAGAAAACAAGGGAACGAAACAATTTACAGTTTTGCCGGAATAATTGTTCGTTCACCATAAAAAATTAACTGATCTGTGGTTGGTAAATGAAGTCCCTGCCCTTTTGTCTCAGTTAGTTAGAAATTTGCAATTTGAATTCATGAATTATTTTGTGACTGTCGATGGACCATTATGTAATTTCAGCATCAGCATTTTTGTTAGAAACGTGGGGATTATTCACGTTGATTTTGATGGTATTCAATTGGGGGCCATAATACTGGTTTAATCTACAGATTTTTGATGGGCATAATGGTATATCAGCTGCCATCTTTGCAAAGGAGAACTTATTGGACAATGTCTTGAGTGCAATCCCTCAAGATGCTAGCAGGGAAGAGTGGCTTCAAGCCCTTCCTCGGGCACTAGTTGCAGGTTTTGTGAAGACTGACATAGAATTTCAGCAGAGAGGTGCACAAATACAAAAATCTTATCTTCCGCCTATCATCTTTCCCTTTTTTTTTTTTTTTTTTGGTGCTTATCTTTTGTTTTCATAAATGACAGGGGAAACTTCTGGGACTACAGTGACATTTGTTGTGATTGATGGATGGACTGTTACTGTTGCCTCTGTTGGGGATTCACGATGCATATTAGATACCCAAGGGGGCATAGTTTCTCTTTTAACGGTTGATCACAGGCTGGAAGAGAATGTGGAAGAGAGGGAGCGTGTGACTGCAAGTGGAGGTGAAGTAGGAAGGCTCAATGTCTTTGGAGGCAATGAGGTAACATATAGTTATTGTTTGTTATCCACAAATTTGTTGTTATGAAAAGGTTTCTACATTCATCAAATTCTTCTGTATTACCATGTTCTTGTTGGTGCAATCTTTTGCTCATTTGTAGGTTGGTCCACTACGTTGCTGGCCTGGTGGATTATGTCTTTCTAGGTCAATTGGCGACACAGATGTTGGGGAGTTCATTGTCCCAATACCACATGTTAAGCAAGTGAAGGTCAGTTCCTTTGATCTTTTGCATTGCAGTTCTGTTCTGTCAACCTTTTCTCTTTCTCTCCATAAAATGAAAGATTAATGTTCAGTGTTGGGAAATTCTTCCTTATTATTCAGCTCTCAAATGCTGGGGGAAGGCTCATTATTGCTTCTGATGGTATCTGGGATGCCTTATCTTCTGATATGGCTGCCAAGTCTTGTCGTGGTTTGCCCGCAGAGCTTGCTGCAAAATTGGTTGTGAAGGTGATATTTATGATGTGCTTGTTTACTACAGTTTTACATGGTTTTGTTGTTGCTACTGGTTGTGTTGTCTAATTAGTTCCTGTTTGTTTGCTCTTTAGGAAGCTTTAAGGTCGAGGGGCCTGAAAGATGACACAACATGCCTGGTTGTGGATATTATCCCTCCTGCCTGTCCTGTTCTACCTCCAACACCGAGGAAGAAGCAGAACATGCTCAGCTCACTGATCTTCGGAAAGAAATCTTATAATTTCATGAACAAATCAACAAATAAACTTTCTGCTGTGGGAGCTGTGGAGGAGTTGTTCGAAGAGGGTTCTGCAATGCTTGCTGAAAGGTTTGTGGTCCTGAGATAGCGTTGTATACCAGAGCTTCATATGATTATTTTCTTATGTTACTTAAAAATCTTTCATAATTTGCTTCACAACATAGTGTCTGAAAGCCTATAAAAGCTAACTCTTGTCCAAGTGAAGGCCAACTTTTATGGAAGCCAAGTTGTTCAAATATTATTGTACGGTACTGCCCTTTATCGAATACAATGCTCTTATTAACCTACCTTTTCTCATTTATGAAATGCAGGCTGGGCAAGGATTTTCCTCTGAACGCAAAATCTGGGCTATACAGATGTGCTGTCTGTCAAGTGGATCAATCCCCTAGTGATGGTTTATCAGTAAACTCGGGACCTTTTTTCTCACCTGGGTCAAAGCCATGGGAAGGTCCCTTCCTATGCGCTAACTGCCGAAGAAAGAAAGATGCAATGGAAGGGAAAAGGCCAAGCAGACCAATGGTGACGGCATAACAATTACATGGCTACGGAGTAAATATCTGATATATTCCTTCATTGTTCAGTGTGAGCATGGTTGGTTTTGGACATCATGGTACTGATTTTAGTAAACGTCTAAGAAATGAGGTAGAGATAAGAGGGATTAGGTGTTTTGTGTTTTATGCGTTTGTCTCTAATTGTTGCTTCTACTTACCTTTTTAACTAGCGAATGAGGACAGAGATGCTATCTGATAGATATGTTTGTGATAGTTTGATTGCTAACTGCTTGAATATGTAAGTAAAAATGATGGTTGCATGATAATGTGCTCTATCGTATTAGCTTCTTGATATCCAGTTAAAAAGTCGCAACCTCAGGAACTTTTTTTTTTTTAATTTTTTTTTAAGGGTCTCAGGACAACAATGATTATAATATGTGATGCCTTCCTTTGTTCTTCTATTGTATCTAAGATAGAACCTGCGTTGTTTTAATTGAATTTTGGTGGTCCTTTAAATATGTAACCCAAGAATCCAGCAATCATGAGCAGAAAAGCCACAAAAGATATATATATATATGTATAAACAATATCCTCACGATCTGATTATTAAATGATGTTGGATTGATGCACTCAATGAAAGAAATAGTGCCACAAAACAGAGTTTATTTGCCAACCGAAATCGAGCTAACGTGAACGGGAAAACACACGTAGCCTGATGACAAAGCAAAGATAACAGGTGCCTACGGAACAGAACCGGCTGGTTAAACAACAAATTGGCTATTTGGCGCCGAGAACTCTTGTGCCCATCATACTACACAACCCCACATCCTGGCAAGATGGTTCAGGGCTCCAAGGGAATCAAGAATGCATCACCAAGCAACCATATCTGTTGTTGCACTCTATGCACCCCAATATCACCAACTCAATCAGTTCGGTGAAATGCATTGCAGCTCAACACCATAGTTCCAAGCATCAACGGGGTCGTCTGGATTCAGATCAACTACTGAAGTATAAGCAGTGCCCCCTCCAACCCTGACTCTAATCTTGTGCGAAGTCATGGCCAAGTCTTTCATGTAATGGCAGCAAAGGGGATTTTGGCAACCACTGCCCCAGTCCACCTCCTCAGACTTCCTGCAAAAGCTACCGGGAGAACAGTTCAATGGCGAAAGAAGAATGTTATCAGAGCAGTAAAATAACGTTACCGTGTTATGAACAGATATGTTGAATGGCAAGTTGTCATTAAGCTTTGGACCTCCTAAAGCAAGATCAGAGGAACAAGTGTTTCTCTGTGTCAAGGGAGGCCTTATTACAGGCTTATAAGTACCTGGGTAAATGGCGAGGATCTCATAGTTAAAAACTTCAACTGACAGCAACTCTAGAATCACATTTAAGGCAAGCATCATAGGCTAATGCATTGGTCACCAAAGTGAGAATAAAAAGCATCACAAGAATCATCTTCTAATAACAGGAGGAGGTAAAGGACTCTTGTAAAGCAAGAAACCAAGAGCTAAATGCCCTGTTTATAGTCATGTCGAACATGAAATCTATGGACTACCTCTGAAGGATCACCTGAAAGAAAGTATGAGAAATATAATATATAATGAAAATTAAATCGAAGCAGCATTTCCCTTAGTGCATTAGGCTTGCCCCCTGTGATCAAACACATGCCTGTCTGTTCTGCTAGATTCCATCTAGTATTCTTGTGACTATTAATGGAACTATTAAATAGTCGAAAGCTTCCGACCCCCATGAACTCCGAAGCTGATTAACCAAATTTATAACGCACCAACCTATTAAATGTTTATCTTCTGATCAACCAACGGGCCTCGGGGCATGTAGAGAAGATAATCGCAGTTAGCTACTGTAAATCAAAACGGGGCAATATGTCAGGACTAGCTGGGGAGCTCTGCCTATTGTCGCAAAGTAATGTGGATTGGCCCATTCAATATAAATCCTGTAGATGGAACGACTACTTGGAAATGGCGAGGCTTAGTTAAACTTTGGATCCATACGAATCCTCCATAAGTAAGAATCGCTTTGAACCACTTTTTTCTGTTGTAATTACAGCAGGTGCATAACATTCAAAAATATCAGCTTGACACAATTATTACATCGCAGCATTAATCATACAAAGACCATATTTATATTGCTGGCATAGCTCTAGAATTATTCTATTGCCTGATGTATACAGTTGAGTGTATCATGAACATATGGCCCCTGTATTTGATTTCTTCGGCCTTGAATTTACAGCCAATATCATCATTACCCTCATTCAGATTACTTTTGTATCAATTTGCGCCAAAGAAATCTTTCTTATGACAAATAATCATATACGAAGAAGTTGAGAGAGTGGGTGCAGACTACAGAGTAATTGGAAGAAAAAGAGGCAAAATTAGAATAATAATCCCCAAAAAACAAATTCTTAGATAGAAACACAGGAGAAGTTACATTTTATCTTCGTCTGTGAAATCAGGCTAGCTTGAACAGTATCTATTCCTTTCAAAGATTAGAGGATCCGGCCTCCTGCTTTGTGGGATTGCGATTCCACAATATGCCAACCAAACCTCAATTAAACAGTCCCTCTCCTGCAGTAAATAGGCTTTTCTTAGCTAAAAGACAAAAGGACATAAAATTGAGAACCTCCACACTCAAAAAAACTGCAATGACAACTCAATAGTAACATTTTTTAATGGTTCATAAACTCAATAGTAACATGATTAACAACAATTGCAAAAAATGCAACACCACACCAATGAAAGCCTCTGGAGAACTTTAGCACTCAAAACTGTAATAAGAAACCAAATTATACTTGCAACAAGAGGCAGGCAGAGAAAAGAACTTACGCAGGTCATCAAAGGAAATATTGCTGGTGCTGTCTCCACCCTTAATAAGGCGAACTTTCCCTAGAGGGGTTAATTCACAAAGCAACAAAACTGAGGAATCAGGAGCACTAGTATCCTAATCTGGTGAGCAACAAAAGTATAAGAGACAACATTGGGCAAGGAAGCTAGAAACTTTTAAGCAGGTTTCTTGTTCTCTTAAGACTATTCTGTGGCCAATATTAAATGTGCAGGCATGTAATGAGATCAGGCCAACCACAAACAAAACATTTGCGAGCAACACTGATATGAAAAATGGGGACATAAGTTAAACTGAATAGAAGTGTTTACCATTCCCACGAACACAGATCTCAGGAATATTTTTAATTGCACCACTAATGCTGTCATTGTAAACTCTAACTTCAATGTCACCTTCAACATAAACAGAAGAACTGCAGCCAAGAATCATTCATGAGAGAAAAACAACTAACAAATAAAAAAAAATTTTAAAAAAAAAAATCGTGCTTGAGTCCATGTTGCTTGATGCAGGAGTCAAATGAGTGACAAGTGCACTAAAAATTTCCCCATTTTACCATCAAATTAAATTGATTCAGGAGTTTTGGAATTAAATTAACAGAATGTAATATACTTTTTGGCAATTTGTTTAACTGCATAAGCCCCAAGGGAATCATTATGCACAGCAATCCGATGCCACTGAGCAGGTCTTGGCAAGCCTTTCGCTCCCGCAATTCTTTGGTCAAATAAACCCCCTGTTCCAACTGTGAAGACAGTAACAGTCCGGCCATTCCTCAGTATCTTCTGGATAGGGGCTTGCCCAACTTTGCCACAGATTATGGCCTGTAAACACACTACAAATTGAAATCAACTTGCAAAAGAAAACATAATCCATAATGTGTTATGTAACTGTTAGGAAACCTATTGTTCTCAGCATTTGTGTCACAAATATTTCAAACATAATCAATCTTAATAATTGAATTAGGTTTGAGTAGAAGGATATAATATCCTGTTTCAAAGAAATTGAACTAGAGATTCAAAAAAATAATAGCTCTCTTCCCATTTTGCTCAGGAAACTAAACAGGGGATGAGTTCACATAAGAACACAGCCACTAATGATACCACAATCACCATTAGGCTTCGAAAGTTGTACTTTTAGCAATTGTTGACAAAAAATAGATAGGGCATCACAATCATGATTTGCATTGAGCTTATATCAATTGCAACTAGTAAACCTTTTTTTTTTTTTTTTTGGGTACATGAACCCATTTTCATTGTTGGCCACATTATATATATACATGCAAAGCTTGAACTTCCAAATGATATCTACATCACAAAGGAAGCATGTGATGTCCAGGTAACAAAGAAATGCACCATAACTATGCCTAATCACTATACCCACTATATACCACGGCATAACAAATAATTCTGGATCCAATTTAATATAAATCAACGTACTTGTGATGACAAGCAGGTGCCTCAAATGCTCGTAAAACACAAAGGGAGGGTTCAAATTCTGAAAAGCATCAGATGCACCTTAACAAAACTTAATGCCAAGAAGACATAAAGTCACGTACCTTATGCACGCCACGAAACTCCCAACCCTTTTTTGGGTCCACACCACCACGGACCTGTGACTCTGGCTTATCGTTGAGAATATCTTCAATCTCCTCGTCCTTTTCATTGTTCCATTCTTCACCGTTAGTCATCCCCGTCGAGTACCAGGACCTCAGGCTTCTCTGTCCACCTAGCCCTACAACCAAACATAAAGATCCCATCAATTTTACCACAGAAAGATACCCATTTGCCAAATCCCTCAAAATTAACAATATCCCACACGCCCACAAACTATTCGATAAAATGCCTCTAAAAACCAAACAGCCCACCAAGCACAAACAGCCCCCCCTCCCTGTGGGGGCGGGGTCAGCAACAACGAACATACAAAACACCGACAGACACAGAAAAAATAAATACACACGAAAAGGGAAGAGAGGTGACGACCTATGGAAGAGCAGGGCTGTAGTGGTGCTACAGAGATTTTTAAGAACTTTGCAAATCTGAGTGCGATTGAACTCATTTTTCAGCGTAATTTCACTCACTGTATACGTAGCTCTGGCGATTGAACACAGGAGGGCCCATTTGAATGGAATTTTGAAAGCCAGCAATTTGACTTTTCGTTCAATATGGAAAATGGGCCATGCCAGGCTGATACGGCCCATTTTCAATATGGAAGCTGTGGCTGTCAAGACACATCCGTGCTTCTGAGCCTCCGGCCCTTAAAAGCTCATCCTCTTATACACATGAGGGCGCCATCGGGCTCAAATTATGCATTAGTGCAGATCAGACTTCTTTCATGGCAAGTCCATTTGGACCTTATTCTTAGGAAGGAAGAGAAACATGAATCAGTCTTTTACATTTAGCTAGTTATCATCAGAACTTGTTTATCATGTAAAAATATAGGTCGTCGCCAAGACATGTAAACGTGACCGATTGACTGCTAAGGTAGTTAACCAGACTACCGAGATAATCAACCAGCGAAAAATTCACGGTTAGTGGTGACACCACCGGCGGAAGACAAAACCAAGGCAATGCCTCCACTTCTTAAGGTGAATTACAAGTTCTACAAAGTAAAGCTTGACAGGCCTACATCTCAACATCTATCAAAAAACAGCATCCATGAAATAAAAACAGAGACAGACCGCTAGTGTCCTGCAAGTGCCCAAAATTTGCACTAATTATTTGGAAATTCTTAAAGCCCCCACTCTCATTTTCAATGCATTGAGGTAAAATGCCCAACGTTTAACCATCTTCAGAACCTTGGATCAGCGTTCGCGTGGCCTTGATGAAGACCACGTGGACTTTGGGCCACCACTGCCCCAGCGATCGGTCTCTGATGAAGGCTGCCTTGTCCCACCACTTCCCCATTTTTCAGAATCTGGAGGAGCTTGCCTGGGACCACCACGGCTCCATCGCTCTGACTCTGATGAGGCCTGCCTAGGCCCACCACTAACCCACCGGTCAGAATCTGGAGGAGGGGCCAGTCTGCTACCTCCACTACCCCGACGATCAGAGTCAGCTGGAGCCTGTCCAGAGCTCTCTGCTCTCCGGAACCTAGGCACATATTTTCCAGAGGAAGGTGCAACAGCTACTGGCTCTGGACGGGAGGCAGGAGCAGGAACCTCAGGGGGTCTAGAAGGGCCATCAGTTGATCTCCCCAGCAGCAGAGCTTCTCTCCTCAGCCTTTCTTTTTCTTCCAGTTCTCGCTCTCTCTGTCTCTGCTTCTCAGCAATCTCATCCAACTTTGCCTTTCGTTCAGCTTCTTCTTTCCTTCGCCGCTCAGCCTCTGTGTGTTTCGAAAGCCAACAGGTAGAAAAAAACTAGTCACAGTCAACTCAAAGGGGAAATAGGCTACACAAGATGAATAAAGATAATTATAGGATGTTTACAGAGCCTAAGAAACTACAGATATAGTATGTATTATGCAAGCACCTTCACGCTTCCGAGCTTCTTCTTCTTCACGAAGCTTCTTCAGTCTCTCCTCCTCAGTCATCACATAGAATATTGTCTTCCTCTTGGCAGCCCTCTCTACTTTCCGAGCCTGAATAATTTGGTTGATCCTATGATCGCGCTCTGCTTGCTGCTGATCAAACTCTGCCCTCCGACGATTCATCACTCTTTCCTTGAATATTGTCTACCAAAACCCAAAACGAGAGAGAGAGAGAGAGAGAAACTGAACTCATTTTGATGTTGAAGATAAATACACAATAGCAAAAGTAAATTGGCATCCAAATCAGAGAGCTCTCTCGCGCTCTTGCTCTCTCTCTCTCTCTCTCTCTCTCACACGGTGCGTGAACACTGGGATGACAGCTGAACAAACTGTATACTGACCTTGTTGTCCAACATCCGAGAAAGCCTGTTCTTCTCCCTGAGGTCCCCATCATGGCGTTGCCTGCTCATCTCTACCTCTTGCTACAGCATGGTCCACATTCATCATATTAAGGGCAAAATTATAGTAAGAATGTAGAAGTAAAAGCAAAGGGCAACATTCTAAAAAGACCCTTAAAGTAAAAGTAATTGTAGATTATGCAATAATCAAAACCATTTGAGACAAAATGCAACACAAGAATTCAAGGCTACATGACTGAAGTTCCGAGTGACATGGAAAAAATAAATAAATAAAACACAGCTACCTCTTTTTGAGGTCACATACGCATATAGAACAACCACTTGGAAAGATACCTGCTGCTCGCGTTCATGGAGCACCCTCTCTTCCACTACTCTTCGTTGAAAAGCAGCTTCAACTAGGGGAGCTGCCTCTTCTCTTTTTGCTCTTTCCAGATAATCCATTGTTTTTGCCAATTTCTGTAGCTTCTTCTCCATTTCCTGCCTCTCCCTGAGCTGCTCACTCAAAGCCCTTTCCATCAATGTTTGCTTTGTCACCTTCTCCTGTGCAGACATAAAATGGTCAAAGTCACAGCAGTTTTCCAACCGAATAAAAGCTAATGATGCCAGACTTTGAACTCACTCCTTCTAAGATTGGCTTCTTTCCCCCCTTTCTTTTACTGTGCTTCTCAGTTTCCTCAAGCAACGCCCGTGCTTCTTCCAGTTCCCGCTCCTCTATCTCCCGCAGTATCCTCTGATTCTTTCTCTGCTCGTACTCAGCAGCAAGTCTCTTATGCTCTGCCTCTTCTGTTATCTTCTGTAGCTTCAGCCTTCTTGACTCTTCTTCTCGTTCCTTAAAAATCATAAGCCTCCATAAGAAAACTATGAATCCATGATAAATAAACAAGTGCAAGCTGTCTAATCAGCTAACAGTTTAGATGTATATAGTGGCTATTTAGATGGGTATACCTTTGCCAAAAGTTGATGTTCTTGTTCTTCCTTTCTCTTTTCAATGATTGACTTCCGAGCTAGTAGTCTCTTGTGTTCCTTTTCCACAATCTCACCTAACCTAGGTAAAATGTCACCTATTTTTGATGATTTTTCTGCTGAAGGGTATATCATAGCCCTCGCTTTGTTTAAGGACTCGGCAAGAATAGTAAGGTGATCCCGAAGCCCATCAGATTCAAGTCCCTGAAAGGTAAATAGGCAATAGCCAAAAAATGCTATCAAAATGGAGGTCACACACTATGATTTTAGGGGAAAAAAAAAGAGAGGCAGTTGAAGCAAAGTCCCTTATCAGGAAGAAAATTAACAACTTGGAGCATAAGACTCGGTGGGGGGTGCAAGTTGTAGATTAGCAATATGGTTTGCAATAAGTGACAGACAAGGAGAAACCGGGGATATGTACCAAACACAGAATATGCAACATACCAGATTACCAAACAGTTTTTCTCCTATTTACCAAAGAACAAACACAGTAAATGGGACATACCTGAGTAGCAAACAATATTTTTTTCTTCATATGGTCAACTTTCATAGCTATGAAATTATATTTCACAGCATCCACAGAAATCTTCTCCACGGTAGAAAAATCAAAGAAAGGGATCATCTGAGACAAACTCTCAATCGTCATTGTCTGATACACTTGTGATAACTAGAAAAAAGGCAGAAAACGCCACATGTCAGAAAAGAACATAGAATATCAGGCAGAAAAACCCAAGAAGGAACAAGAAAAGAGCCAGTAAGTACCTGTTGCAACAACCTCAGAGTAGCAAGCTTTTCAATGGCAGGAACATATTGGGAGAGTTGCACTTCTGGCACAGATGGAGCTGAAGCAAGTTTTCCTCCAAGTTTTGAAATTTTGGACAATAAGGGCTGCACTTTTGCTGTAAGGTCTAGTGGGAGAAACTCATTCTCCAAAAGTCCATACAGATCTTTAACTTCCTGACTGGCACAGGCCATCACACCTTTGGACACCTAGAAATGATGCCCAAGTCAGACAGCATCAACACCACATGCATATTTCAGCTCTTCATAAGATTATTCAAACATGAATCAGAGGGACACTCCTAATGGACATAGCCATTTGATAAAATTTTTTTTACAAGCAAACAACTTTTTGAGTGAGTTGACTGAGTACGGAGAGAGCAGTTTTGTGAGTGCACCTGCACTTGCACATGTTGGGTAGATGTAAGTGTATATGTCTGTGCACATGCATACAGATAAGATTGGTGGCAGTGAGAATACTAAGCACTTCAAACTTACCAGTTCTGACAGAAGGGATGACCTTGAGAGCTGCAGAACATATCATAAGAATGAGAAATTAATAAAAGACAATAAACCCTAAAAAAAAACAGAGAGAAGCAAGAGATGATGAACTATGTCAACATAAATCCCAATTGAAAAAATCATATTACCACTTCTCTATTCTCAAGTTTGGGTTCTAAATTGAACTCTATCAGATTAGCCATCCTCAAATTGCGGTCCTTTTCATTTTCCAATTCCAAATGCGATGAACCCCGCTTGTGATTGTACGGAGCCACAGCTAATGCAGCCAGAACAACGGATGAGGCTATTAATTGCAAGTCCTTCTGGCTTAAGTTCTTGTTGAAGCTTTTCTGGAGTGTAAAGAGCTTGAGCCATGCATAAGCATGATAAAGATGACTTGAGGAAACCCAGAAAACTTCTGTTAGTTTAGCATAGTAAATCACCATCAAAGATGGCTTTGGAGTTTTCTTAACCATGCACATTAAGCCATAAATATCTTCCACGGACCGAAAAGCCTCCTGTGAATAAGGAAAATGGATGGTAAGGAGTTACCCTTAACACAAGCATAGACAATGAACACTTTCTGCCAGGCACTAGCATATATTAAGTAGTAAATATGCAACAAAAAAAACCTCCATTTGCATACCTGCCAGATTTCAAGCTCAGTAGCTATCTTTAGCTGCTCAAACCGAGTATCAAGATAGAGCTGCAAGCTCTCTGGGGCTGACAGGTCAGGCCTGTCCCTTTGGTCTCTGTATTTATTGAGATTAGCCAAATGATTCCTGATGATCTCACACAAACGCCTAAATTCTGTTGTCCGTTTGTACTGCTTGCAGAATTGGAAGGCTCGGTGTGCTGTCATCTACAGGCAAGAAATTTAGTTCAGCAAGTCTCCAAATATCAGTTGATGCAATAAGACATCTTCATCTGTATCACACGCAGTAATGGAAAATTTACCCTCAGTCAACCACCTAGATCCTAACAAATTTAACCTCACACTATTGCCCGTGAAAGATCACAACCTAGGGAAAGTTCTGTATGCTGAGTGAGTCCAGATTAAGTTAAATTAGAACAACCTGGGCAATCAATAGCAAAAGCTGTGAAATGCTACAAAAAAGAAGACATAAAACATACAAAGATTTTGTTTAATGGCAGCTATTACCGCATATAGTGCCTCCAATTTTGAGTTGTTACGTAAGATTTCAAGAACTGTTCTATAAGTCTCCCACAAAAACTTGAACCACGGTGTAACCAGTTCACGATCAGACCTATCTTTCCCCTTCTCTCCACTGACATAACTAAGCATCAGATCTTCCGGTCTCTTATCTGCTTCCAGATCATCAACATCGAGAGCCTCTTCCAAGGCCTGTGCCTGACTACGAGCCTGTTCAGCTTTCTCAGTGGAGAGATGCATGAAATGCTTAATCACCTCCTCCAAGGAACTAACATTCACTTGTTGACAAACTATTCGGTACTGAATCAAACCATCCTTGGCAAAACGGCCTTTCCGCATGTCAACGCAAAGTTCCACATACTTGAACATAATCCTCTCGAGTGTCTTCTGCCATGCCCGGTATCTTTTCGAGGTAATCAGATCGTGCAGTGCCTGCAGCGCATCCTGCTTCTGGCCAACGTTAATTAGCTCTGCAACCACCACACAGCATAACAAAACCTCATTCGGTTACATACAACCACAAATGAAAATCGAAATTGAGAAGAAAAAACAGCTGGAAGCAAGAAAAAGAAAATCGAAATCGCGAAAAAAAAAACCCGAATTATGACAGTATCGACGCTCACCTTCCGCCCTCTTCAACGCGTTCTCCGGTTTTGCAAAAGTAGACATGTCGCAATCGCCTGCCCAACACACAGAAAATAAAAAATAAAAAATAAAAAGCGGAACAAAACAAAGACGAAACCATTGAAACAATTATCAACCAGAAAATTCACAAAATTGAAAAAAAAAAAAGTAAGTCGATCCAAAAAAATCTGTCAACAATCATGCAAACTGCCATGGAACTAATCGGGATTTACCTCAGAGAGAAAGACAAAATACAGAAAATCGAGGCTGTAACTGATTCGCAGCTAATGGGTGCCGCAAGGGTTTGTGTTTTCGCAAGAGGGCTGCGCAAGAGCGGCGAGTGTGCGAGAAAGAGTGTCAAAGATTTTGTATTTATAGCTGTTCCCAGATACTACGTCGTTTTAGCGATAAGTCATGAACCAGAGCCGGCTTCGTTTCGGGGACGTCATCATTCAGTGAAACCCGAGTTGAGATTGCGGATTTATTGCCTCCGGTCGGGTTAATTACTTGATTTGAGAGAAATTCATTATTATAGTAATATTATTATTATTATTATTATTATTATTATTATTATCATTATATATATATATACTGGAAGCTCATCTAATTATTATGCTATGACAAATAATATAACAATGTTGACCAAAGGTAGAAAAATCTGACTTAATTCTCTCAATCACTTGCGTTTACGTTCTACATTAAAAAAAAAAAACTAGAATTAGTTTAATTTTTTGTTTCTTTTTCCTAGATTTAATCAACAATAAAAAGCAATAGAATTGCATAATTATTTAATATCTTTCGGGTCTTCGTGGTATATAATATCAATAATACAACGTAAAGTCTTAAATTTCTGTTAATATAAACTGCGTCTAATCAATAGCTATAAATTATTCGAACAAAAACGCTTGTAGTATTAACAAGTCTTTTTTTTTGGGGGGGGTGATATTGGTTAATTTGTTTGTCCCGATTGCCCCGAACAAATAAATCCAAAACCCTGAAGTAAACTTGTTTTTAGGTTGGCGGGTTTCATAATTTCCGTGGCCAGAACCACAGTAGTCTGGAGAGATTACCTCATCTCTCTTGGAAGGCAAACCACCTAGATGCGGTAACTTTTGGAAGCCCCAGAAGCACCGTTAAATATTCTTCTATCATCAATTCTACTCGGTTCTTCATCTAATGTAGGAATCGATAAAAAGCAACAGTTACACGAACGGTTGACGTTGGAATATACTGCTGATGTTAAAGAGACACTTGTCAATAAGGAAAAATAAGTGTGGATTTGGCACCCTGCAATCTTCTCCAAGATTGATCATCTCATATTGGAAGTCAATTGATCAAAATAATAATAATAAGAAAAAGGAAAAAGATAGTCACAATCACAAATTGAGTTTATTGAAATGAGGGGAACCTATTAATACAGAAAATTTTTAAAAGAGCTGATGACTCTTTGGGGAAAAAGAAAAACTAGCCAAAAAAAAAAAGAAAGAAAACAAAAAATCTAGTATTAACAAATAGTACATAGTTTACAAGAATGTGTATCTCTAACCAGTAACGGATATCCATACTTACCTTTGATATGTGCCATATGGGGACTAAAGGGCCTAAAGTCTATGATTACAAATGCTTACTTAACCAGGAGAGTGCAATATTTCTCTCATCTTTGTGGCTGATCTGGTGTGTAGTTGCTTGTAGTGGATGACGATGCTGTTCTACTATTCAGTATTCCATTATCCACTGGCGGTGTGGATCCCCACTTCCCCTCTGATTCTGTGGGTTCCATCACTTTAACAGACCCATCTGTCAACCCAACAGCAAACTGGTTGGGTTCCAAAGGATGTGCCGCGACAACAAGGGGGTGTACAAGTTGGCTTCTGCAAAACCATGCACTTATTAGCAATTATGAAGATTTAGGCAACTCTACACAATCTTTTTAACTTCCGAGAATCGACGGTTTAACAGGGGGAAAAATTTGCTGAGCATTTGGTATGAAACCTGTAAGCGTTTTCAGTAGGAAAAGGAGACAAATGGAGCATAAAATCTTTACACCACACTAGAGACCACTCACCCATTCAAGGCTGACTGAGACAAGTATATCGATGAAGCAATGCGGCATCTTAATCTCAGGCTATCGGCATCAAAAACCCCAATATTACCATCACAGAAGGTAGCATAGACTAATTGGCTGTTGCAAGAGTATGCTGCATAAGAAATAGGTGCAGGCAATGCCTCTTGTGGTAACCACTGCACCAGAAACACGTGTAAGAAGGGAGCAATCGGCACCAAAAGATGAAAGAAATGCAAATATCTCATATTTTTATCAATCTCATACCTGCCGGATTCGCTCCATCTTCGACGCATCATAAAGTGCTAACTGGGTCTCATGAACCACCAGTAACCGGGTTTGATCTGAGTGGAACTGCACTCTGGTGTCACCAGTAGGTGCCTTTCCTGCTGGGATTTGTATTGTAACAGATTTCCTTTTCTCCCATGTATCAATGCTCCAGAAACAAAGCTGCAAAAAATAGTAACTTAATCAATTGGCATCACAAGGAAGAAAACCCTTCGGCCGTTCGAGGTCTACAGACTTGTGCAGATAGGTAAAAACAAAGTTGATAGGAAGGCAGCATGCCATTATTATAGCATGCTCAAAATTCTTTAAGCTTATTCGTGATTTCTAAGGTAAAAACAAAGTTGATAGGAAGGCAGCATGCCATTATTATAGCATGCTCAAAATTCTTTAAGCTTATTCATGATTTCTAAGGTCCTAGGACCAGTTTCCCCCGGTGATGACTTGTCAATGCAGTAGCATTCATCCTCCATCCATCTATTACTCCACCTTGTCAACACACAAAAAACTGAAAGGAAAAAGAAAGAGAAGAGAACTCTCCCACTTTCTCCATCAGACCATCACGGCAGTAACTATGAACATTACCAAACTTTCCTCCCTGGCTTGTGAGATTCTGCACCAGCTCCCAATGTAGGACTTGGAAACCTAAAGCATCACTTCATATGGGGCTGGGTACAGTCATAAAAGTCCTAGGATTAAAGTAATAGTGGCAAAGATTTGAAACTTGAGAGCAGTGACTTCAGGCAAATTGCCAAAGGGTGGATCTTCAAGTTCTCTCTTTCAAGTACAAGGTCTGTGGGGACATATAACTACATCATGAATTTTTAAAGAAACCAGCAAGAGAACCCAAAGGTAGGACAACAGGATGAAAAAGATAACATGAATGTATTCCATACTAAACCATTTGTAACATAAATAAGGAAACAGAGGAAAGAAAGACATCATGTGACAGATTCTTCCTAATAGTTTTGTAAATGGACTAAACTCATTTCAGATAAGTCCATGAATTTCACATACCTGAGCATCAGCACCAGATGAAACCAAAATATTAAGATTGGTGGAAAAGGCTAAACCAGTTATTCGCTTCTGGTGGCCCTTCAATTTTGATTTCACCTAGAAAGCAAAGCAAAAGCATTGGGACCCAGTTTGGGGGTGAGATATATAGTGGGAGAGAAGATTAAATATGAACTTTGAGCAAGTAATCACCTCATCCACTCTAACATTATATATGTGGATAGTTGAATCCTCCGTTCCAATGGCTATGATGTTGTTATCCTGAGGGTGGAATGCCAGGAAAGTGGAAGCAGGTGGAGGCGACATGAATGTTGTCATTACCTGCAGACCAAACACGATGAGAATACCAGAAATGACTAACTACATTTCCACGACATGAATTTAACCATACTTTCAATGCACGCACATGCAGACATACCTTGAATGTCATCATATTAAAAAGTGAAACCTTTCCACCAGTGGCTGACATTACATATGAATCATTCTTTGAGAGTGCTATGCATGGGACCACTTCTTCAAGTTTGACACCTGACACATCATTAGCCATAAGAAGACCACTGTTGGGTTGCCAGTGCAGTGGAATGGCACTGGCAGTGGCCTTTAAAACATTGACCAATGTCAAAAATCAAAAATTCATTCAAAATTAACACAGCACACAGAATTATGGAGAAACAGTCAAACAAAGGTAAACCATTCAATGAACTCATTCACAACAAAGATATTACCTTTCCAGACGGATTATGCTCATTACGTGCCCACTTCCATAATTTCTGAATACCGTTTGATCCTAGTGCCAAAATCCCCCCACCAGAGTTTGTGTATAGAAGTCTAACAACCTGCAAAAGAATAAGTGGCCGAAACAGTTCAGGGTAAGAAACCATGCAGTAACCACAGCCATCAGAGGAAATTTAACCTACACACCTTGCTACAAGTATCAGTGCTCTCAGGCAAGGTAACTAATTGGCACTCTCCAGGATCTACAATTTCAGCCAACTGCCAGGGTTTTGATTTATCATTAATATCATCAACGGTTCTTGGCTTTTCCATGCTTCTATTGATTGGATCAACTCCATTCTAAAACAAATAAGTCAAATGAGTGCATTCAATAATTTGCCACCAAAAGGAACCAAAATACTGATTGCAATGGAAAACAAATTCTGGAGGAGAACATAGATCCCATTCAGGATAAACACTTAAGGTTAGCTCGTTTCATGGATGATGTTCACTGTTATGCATGGGGATACAATCCGCAGAGCATTAGATGGGCAGAAATAAGAATACATTTTCCACCACAAGCAAGGACATACTATGACTGAATTTCAGCCAATGTCAAAACGAAGGAGAAACAAGTGAAGCAATTATTTCAAACATGCTTCAAAATAAGAATAAGCGCGGGTGCCCTCTTGCAATATATAAAATTGTCCACAGGACAGATGTAAAAAACTGGAGTCTAAAAATCGGAGAGGAAATTAAATGGCAAACATACGAGAATTGCAGATGGCCTAACAGGAGAGCTCCTTTCCACTTTACAACTGACTGGACTAACACTTGCAACACCAGAAGTGCCAGGAACCTGATCAACAGACAGAAGGGTTTCCATAGTTCTTGAGATGTAAATATCTTTTAAGCAATGGTCAGGCATACAAAGGAAACTGGCATAACCTTGATAGCAGAAGATTCAATAGGGGATTTAAATGCTTCGTAAGAGGTAGTTTCAACTGCTCTCAGTGATCTAAGACCACCAGCATTTGCAAGTATCTTGAATCCATTGTCTGCAGTAGTAACAGCAAGAAGATTCCCTTCCTTGTTGAATCTCAGGCGAGGAAGACTCTGAAGCAAATTAGTACGATTAAACCCCAGTATAGAAGCAAAATGTTCAACAGAAGAGTCATAAACACAATCATATAACTCACTGGTAATCCACCATCAGCATCTGTGCTAGTGAGTACATTAACATTATCCATATCCCAAAATTTTATCTGACTATCTTCACCTACAGCCAAAAAGTGATTTTGTGTTGTGTCAAATTGTACTACACCAGCTGGTGATTTCTTTCGAAAGCCAGAGTATTGCATCTTTATTGCTCCTTCACTTTCATTCCATTCAACTAGGAAAGACTCCCCTTCTTTACTTGTCCCACAAGAGAACAACCTAACAGAAGAAGCCACAAAACACAAACCATGTAAATTCTTTGAAAAGCAAAACAATAAAAAAGTTCATTAAAGACTTCACAAAGAAATGCAGGCTAATGTACTCAAGAGAAATAAAAAAATGAATCTAGACTCATTCTACAAATGTTCAAGAACATTGATCTTACCTACTACCATCAGCACTGTAAAGCATTGTAGCACACCCGCGGCCTGGAGCATCATAGTCAACTCTAGAACCCATGTTGTCATATAGCCAAGCCTTTATTTTGCCGTCAATGGCAGTTGAGAATATGAACTGTGAGGTCAAATCTAGCACAGTTAATGTCAACAGAAAAAGCCAGGCCTGTATGAGTTCCAGTGATTACTTCACAGAATAGAAGTACCATTTAAAAACAATGAATACTTACCCACATGAGAAAGAAGGGTATAATAGCCTGCTAAATCGCAGCATACAAGATTTGGACAATGGTTGATGATTGTTAAGCAGAGTTTTGGCACTAAAACTGTCAGTGCACAGTGGTAACATATGATTAACTAGTGCTTGTCTTGATGATGAATAGTAGATCAGGTAAGTAGGACAGATATTCTAGCTGACCAAAACTTTGCTAAGAGCAGCAATTTGAGCACTATACGTATGCTGTGATAACTTTGGATGGTAGTAAAGTTGATCTTAACTAAATAAGCATTCATAATCTTTGTGATGGCTAATGAAAATTGGCCATGCAGTTAGTTGAGGAAGTGAGGTCAAGGAAAAAGTATCATATGGTAGCTTTAAAAAGTGATTGTTTGTAATCAAGACGTTACTAACATCTGACTTTGTGTCAACTCAGAAGGCAATTCAGGTGAATACAATCAGCATACTTCAGCATTCCAAAGCAAAAATCAACGCACGACAAAAAAATAACTGTTGATAAAGAAACCTGAATGCTAATAGACAAAAATATGAAACAAATATGTAGGTTTGAGGTTAAAATTAATACTTAGCTTTGAGATTAGACTGACTACTTTTCTGCCCAAACAGGAAAAGAAACACATAAATTAACAACAAATAGTGCTTTCCTTTTTGCAAGATACCTGGATATTCTCTTTGTGGTGAGGACAAATTGAGTAAACTGGTGCCTCATGACCTTCAAAGTTAAACAGCTTCCGTCCATTTAAATCCCACACCTGTCCCACCTCTTGTGTTAGACTACATTATGTATAATTAAATTTAACCTCTCATAATAACCTTATAGCTCCTACCTTTATTAACTTATCATCTCCACAAGTTACAACACATAGATGTTTGTTTGGGTGAGCAAAAGCCAAGTCCTTAACACCTCCATAATGGGCATCTATCTGTGACGACAAATAAAGGCAATTTAAGGCTACAGCTGCATATTTTGCCAAACCAGGCACACAGAAAGCTACCCAATTACCTCTGAATGCTGGCGTAGGTCATTTGATGTGTAATTATACAAGTGAATCAAATGTTTATTGAATGCAGCCCCTGCAATAGCAAGAATAAGCAGATGCAAAAAGTATGCATTAGAGTGCAAAGTATCTGACAATTGGAACATACCCACAAAAGTTCCGTCAGGACTCCAAGTGACACGGCTGACAGAAATTGGTGCATCTTTGACATAGGAAGCCTGTAACAAAATTTCAGGTGTGAAACCTCACACAGTCCCTTATTTCAGATACTTAAGGGTTAAGTAAAAAAGGTATTAAAAGAGAGACAGCATATCTGCCACACTGGGGGGGTACCCAAGCATTCTTTTGGTTTTCAGTTACCATTATGGCAAGGCCAAACAAGGGGAGCACAAAATGCAATGTACATTGCAAAATGTATATAAACTTATCTGTAAAGACATCCAACCTGAAATTGTTGTGAACAAGTTGGCATGCCCCAAATCTTGAAGGGCTTTGAAACCAACCTCTCCCGCAGTCCAAGTTCCCAGAGTGTAACCTCACCGTTAGCAGAACCAACTGCTCAATACACCAAATATTAGACTGGGAGCATGGCCAATAATTGGAGGGTGGAACAGACAAGATGATTTATGCCAGTATGAGCCTCAAAATAACACAACAAAAATTACAGTCCTCATAAGAAGATAAACATCATACCAAGAAGCAATGTATGGTGAGAAGGATGAAAATCCATGCTCATGACAGTTGAACCTTGAAGCATAGTCAAAGCAACCGTCCTTGGCAGGTCATCCAGAGACCAAGATGCTTGCTGCCGAGATGCTGGATACGTAACCTGAAAAATAGAGGCCAGGAAATCTACCCAATATTCAAGATGAATTATGAAACAAAGGAGAAAATCTTAGAATAGTCAAAAAGCACAATACAAAGACATGGTTAATTACTCAACTAACATTAATCACACAAATTAATTGAAAATTACCTCCTCAACAGATTGAGCAGGCCGCAGACGTTTCATTAGCTGTTCATGGTCTGGACCTTGATAATCAACCATGCCTGGGGCTATTGGTGGTGTCCTTGGACGTTTCAGGACTGAAACTAGATAGATGAAAGGCATACCCCATTGTCATTCAAAAAAATTGAAAGAAAGATGTGTTAGAATATATTGATAAAGGACAAGGACTTGACCCAATTCCTAATGTCTATGGGTTTCACCATCTACTAGCTTAAGCTTTTAGGTAGATATGAGGTACTTAAGCATTATTTGACAAAATGTGGCGAGCAAGTGTATCTCAAGAGTACAACTTATGTAGGGGTTCTATGTTCTTTCAGCTTATCAGCACCTATCACAAACATATTCCCCAGCTAACTTGCTAAGCTGCAACCTCTAGAATGCTACTGACCTTGATTTGCTGGAACAGGTATGGATGGTGTGGTAACAACAGCTGTCTGAACAGATGAAGACCCCGAAGCATTTGCCATCCAACCAGCTAAAGCACCAGCATTAGCAGGTGTTGCTGCTGCTGGGGGAAATGGCTATAATAAAAATTAAAACCATAGCATTCAGCAAACAAAATTCTCAAAATTAGAACCAAATGTAGCTAGGAATCAAGGTATAAGATAGCATACACCGTGAGCACCAAGAGATGTATAAGCAGCAGGCTTTGCAACAGCAGCCACAGGAAGATTAACAGGTGCGGGAGCAAGCGGACCATTTGAAGGTGTACAGTAATGATCCGTGAATAAGGTTTTAATGTCTGGGTTTGACCTGGGGTTCTTGCATAACTGGTGCTGCCAATTCAAACTGCAAAGACCAACCAATTAACAGAATGGTAAAAGGCTCAAAGCATCAACATACAAGAATCAATTTCTCCAATGAAAGATTAACCTCCAATGGGTCTACGCCAAACAACATGAGCTAAGTACCATGTAGACCAATGGTTATACAGCAAAACCCTAAACATCAACTCAAAATCATGATTGGCTATTCAACCATTGAATAATTGACATTACCTTTGATTAATCAGAGTCCTCAATCTTGACGACTTCAGAGAAGGAAAAACAAGCTTGTCACGGAAAAGGGGATTTGCTTCAATAAGCTTTTTTAGCTCTATTAGCATTATGCCACGAGCTGTTTTAGTATCGCCATACTTGGACAGTTGCTCATTTTCCCTGTATCCAGAACCAGCAGAAGAATTGAATCATTCTTAACAAATTCAATGGTTCAGTGGTTCCATTAACTAATAACAGGAAACAAGCAATGCCATGAATACAGTCTTGATGCAGCACAATTGTTCTTCATTGTCTTGATTTGAAAAGTAAGTACATTGGAAATTAAATCTGACACAGTGATCCATCAGTCTGGCATTTGCAAAAATTCACTTCACTTCACTAATCAAGCAACTGAAATTAACTCAGTTGGCCAAAGTTCCCCTCTTGTAAACCAGAAAATTACAATTGAATCTTTAGCTTTTGCACTAAAATTACCAAAAATTACATATTGATCAATAAGGAAACTATGTTGTCATGTGATGCCAGATAATATGCATAGCTTACTTCAAAAGAAAATTACCTAAAATTTCCAAGAGTCAAAAGCTGAGTGATTTCTTTGTACAACTCCTCATTAAATGTAGAGAATACCTTCAAATCTTCCACTAAAATTTCAACAGCCTTTGCCTTGTCCTGCCTGAAAGATTAACAATACAACAAAATTAAAATTTTCATTTTGGGCAATAAAAAGATGGTAAGTGCAGTACAAGTAATTCCAAATTGACTGTACCGATCAAGCGCTTCAAGATACTTTTGCTTTCTGATTTCAAAGAAAATCTTCATGGAATATCTATTGTCATCAACTTTGGTGAATCCAGACAAGTACTTTTCAACTTCTTCCCACTCTCCAGCCTGAACTTTCTCCTCTAAGTGCTTCATATTGAAGAAAAACCCTGATTCTTTCTCAAGCCTGATAAGAACAAAACTTTCACTTCAGCATATTCCACAACTTCATCAAGAGTAATCCGCAGAATGCATATTTTGATCTTAGACTTATAACAATCTAACCCTGAAAGAAGAGAAAGGCCTCCAGCGGAATTCAACCACGTGAAATGGTTTTGTAGTCTTCTTCAGTTGAGGAGTATCTATCTGATCGGGTACCTGAATTCTCTCCCTCATTTATTATTTGGTACCTGAATTCTCCCTAACTTAGTAATGGATACTCGAATTCTCCCTTGATTGGCACCATTTTGGCATCTTGAAAAACTTCAATCGAACTTATTACATTTTCAAATTCTAACTAAACAAATCAGCTAAAAAAGTTCATTTCCATTTTATTTAGTGGCAGAGAAGCAAAATTCATGCTATGCCTACATAATTGCACACAAATGACCAAAACAAGTCCCACCACCCAGCTTCGTCTAATGCAACTATCTCTATTCAAGTCAGATTTTCAAACTGCGGAGCTCAGACAATTACATCCGGAAATTCTCGTGACGTCCAGACTTCAGCTTAAACAAACAGCCAAAACCACATCCAACCGAACCAACAGAACTCAAGAATTTCAACGTCCAAGAAACACAAGCACCTAGTTTGCATAAAGTAGTAGAAAAGACAAAAAAAAAAAAAAAGCACAAACATTCTTACACAAACACATGCACATAAAAACAGAGATATGCACAACAAAAAGACAGGAGAGAAGAAGAGGCTTACTTATGGACAGACTCCTTGAATTTCTCTTCTTCAAGGAACTGAAGTATAAGAAACACCAATTCTCTGCTTAAAGACGACATTTCTGGAACGATTTTGTCCTAAAACCAACCGATCCACAAGCGGAACAACCGGAAAGGAAGCACACAGCGA
Source organism: Bruguiera parviflora (assembly GCA_019804595.1). Classification (NCBI taxonomy): domain Eukaryota; kingdom Viridiplantae; phylum Streptophyta; class Magnoliopsida; order Malpighiales; family Rhizophoraceae; genus Bruguiera; species Bruguiera parviflora. The sequence continues at coordinate 482,454 of CM034044.1, forward strand.
GCTTCGCGGTCTCCACGGCGTAGCCACCGCGCAAAATCAAGCTCGAAATAGAAGTGCTCCGCCCCGTATCCGAGCTCAAATTCGCCTGATTTCGAGGTTAGCGCGGCCAAACAAAGCTCGAAAAACGATGACTGCTAGGGTTTCAGAGGCTGCGGTGTAGAAAGAGAGACAGAGGATAGCCAGGAGAGAGGGAATGAAAGTGAGGACTCGGTCTCGCAATCTTCGATGCGTTGTGCAGGGGGGGGTCATTTCTTTTCTACTGGCCCTATCAGTGATAAGCCCAGCGCCTATCTGATAAGTTCGTGTGCTTGTATATCTGCACGCGTACGTATCATTGCGTGTTGCGATCGACAAAGTCAGGATAGTGTTGCGGATTCGAAACTACAAATTCAAATCTGGTGAATATTCGGTACACAAGTCCAGTCGGTCCCCCCATGCGATGGTATTGTCGCTTTCGCCTTTTCCCCCTCATCAAAAGCTTTATGCGCTTTGTGCCATTTTTTTATCGCCGCCTTAACTTCTCGCGTGGTGAAAGCCCATCCGCAGAATGTAAGTATGGCTTCCTTCGTATCCCGCCCCCCCCCCCCCAAAAAAAAAAACTATAAAGATCTTTTTTTTTATAACGAAATAAAAGAAATTAAGAGTGACAATTTACCGTCTCGCAACGCAACGAAAAATCATGCTAATTATATACATCAGTATAAATATAATTTATAAAGTAATTATTTTAAAAATTATAAATAGTCAAGATATATGACTAATTTGAACAGACGCTATTGACTCGTCCATTAATTTCTGAACGGACTCATCAACTTAAAATTAATATGGCATATTTCATAATCCTCTAACGAATAACTAGATGACACGTGGTAGTATTCCTCGTTCTAAGAATTCTAAGAATTTTTATTTATATTCTATACAACAATAATTAGTAAAACTAGAGTTTTTCATCGTTATGAGAACTTCGTAGGAATATTTAAAAACTAAGATAGTTTCAAAATATGTCACCGCATGATGTTTAATATCGAGTACATTGATCCAACTTTTCCTTCTTAATATTCTCTAAAATTAATAAAATGTTGTCGAAGAATTCGTCAAATGAAAGAGTGTGCATTTTATATACATGGCAGGGGAAATCGGCGCACAAAACTAATCTAAGGATATCTATCGTGTCTATAAAAAGAAATATTTATTAAAAGATTTTTTTTTTTTTTTAAAGAGAGGAATATTCCATGAGAGAAAAAAAACGAACTAAGAAAATAATTTTCGTTTTTAGTTGGAACGGCACTTGAAAGTGATGGAAATACGTACTTTCCGCTTTTTGGGACGGCCTCGATATTGCCCGAGACGCCACATCATCTTTGTCAGGACCGTTAAGGTCACTTTCACTTACTCTTTGACGCGATAAGACATTCAAAATATCGTATCACGATATTGCCGATGCATCGGGTGGAGTGCGGTCTCGTCGAGTGGGGGCCCACTCAGCGGAGCAGCCAGTTCTAGATGCCATTTGTCTGGGTACTTCGGGGTTGAAACCTCTACGCGCTGATGCTCAGGCAACGCGCGTCGGGATTGTGCTCTGCGGAATGGAGAGGCGCGCACGTCGTGTTGTGTGTCGTAAACACGGGGAGAGAAGGAGTCTATTTTATGTCGGAAGTTTCTGGTTCGTCTCGGGGGCCCCGTTTGTGCAGTAACATGTGCGCGCTGCCTATTTCACCCCGGTTTGCCTGGCCTAACTCAAACCATCGTTGATGTAGGGGGAGGGAGGCTTCGCTCCGGATAAGTGAGATTTTCATTTTGGGCTCTTTAAAATAATAATAATAATATTTCTGCGGGTATTATTTTCCAATCGTTTCATTTTTATACAATAGTTAGCTCTTGGCCCGTAATTGGTTCTCGGTATTGACGTCCCGTTCCTGCCTTTGGGTGGTTGGGCTACACCTGTTCAAGGCTCTCCCCCTTTTACTCTCATTTTATTGTCCTTTTCCGTCCCTCTCGTTTTTTTAATGGGAATTTGACCGTTTTTCATTGACCCTTTGTTCGTATCTTGCAGGGTATTGGGACTTCTTGGTCACGGATTGATCAACCTTTAATTAACACCACATGACCTCATGCCTGACGCCAAACCCTTGTTAATCATCCAACTAATAGAATTTTTCAATTGCAATGCCACTTGGCACGTGATTATGAGATTTGCAATCGGATTCTCGAAATGCAATACGAATGTGACAAGTTTTATTCAATTTGGGGTTGTATGAATATCAAAACTATTTGTTTGGTTGGTTGACGATTAGTGCAAAAGCTTTCGCGGAGGATATTGTTTACTATTGGGCACAACTGTATATTGCGAGACTTCTCGTCCCAAAGGTAGTCAAATACAACTACGAAGTAATTTCCTTTTTTTAATTATTGTTTTTTATTTTTATTTTTTTGGTATAATTGATTGAGATGTTTTTATTGAAATTTTCTTGACTTTTATGTTAAAATTTTGGTAACTTTGTTCTCCTCCGCCATCCTTTTAGCCTGTTTTACAACAAAATAATAATAACGAATAATTTTGGCATTCAATTTATGCATGAGATGTGAATATGTCCAAGCAATTTTTATACTTTAGAGATCCAAATAAAGTGACAAACCGACAACACGTAAAAAGATCAAATTGAATTTTGCTAGGGGCTGGATTTGTTAGGTCGTGCGAGGGCATATTCAACTTCAGTCATCGCGTTGTTATTTGCACGAAATTACAGGATATCAATTATTTATTTTTTGTAGACGTCTATGCTGTAATTAAAGAATGATTATTGGCGGAAAACTATGCAATATGAATTTTTCGCAGTTGGGATGATAACACAGAAGGATCGTCGTCCAATTTATTATTATAATAATAATTATTATTATTATACAAAGAAAAGAATTGTGTGTTTCGTATTTGATCTAATTTGTATCCTTAGAAAACGACAACCAATTTAACGAATTATACTCTCGGGATAATGTTGAATCCAATTCGAATTCACTTATTCGTGGACACGGTGACCAGTCCACGTATATACGGTGGGTCGAAATTAAGCATTCTACGTTTCTGGCCGTAAAAGTCCTCGGAAACTAAAATATTTGAGCTTTTTTTTTACCCCTCTGCAAATGGGGAGAATTGAGACGGGGTTGGGTGGAGGAGAGCGGAGGTGGGTCAAAAAGGTAATCAAACGTTTCCTGTTAGTTCGTGCAGAAATTGTTCAGAACGGCGTCTGCCTAATGGATACGCGACGATTACGAGGTTGACGACTTGTCGTCAGTGGAGAATAGAACAGAGATAATTAATGAGGCTGTAATTAATTCTTAACCTTTTTTTTTTTTTCCACATATCGGATTTCCTGATATATACCAGCTTAATTAAGTTTTCCAGAGAGTTATGTTTTCATCTGAGGAGCTAGCTTGCTCGAACGGGATTGTTGTTGACGGGGTAACGCAACTAATTTGAATAATTAATTCAATTCAACCCAGCTATCAAGCACATGGCTTGTCAATTGAAGTGTAAAAACAGTAATCAGTTTTTTTTTTTTTTTTTTTGTAATATCATGCCCCACCCCACCGATATAAACTTGTTCCTTCCATTCTTATTGGTGCTAGTAGGAGAAAAAAATACAAATAATATGTACTGGTTCCAAATTTCCCCAAAATAAATTTAAAAAAAAGAAAAAAAAACTGAGGTATATTTGATGTTTGCCATTTTGTCCTAAACATCTTCGAAAGGACACTTCGGTTGTTAAGGGATAAAAACCTGGATTTTTTAATAAGTTTAGATTTTTGAAAATTCATGGTTATCCTTGCTCTATCCTCCATGAAAATGAAAAAGAAAAATTTAATCCAAGTGTATCAACCACTCATATAAGGGCAAGAAGTAGATGGGCATATTATAATAAGAAAGTTGCTCCCATTTCAAGTCGGACAATACTTTCTTCTTCTTTTTAAAAAATTTTTATAAAAAAAAAAATGAATTCACGCCCACTAAAATTCAAACACAAAATTAGATAATAACTTGAAAACCAAAAAAAAAAGTAAATATCAACAATAGGTTTTTATGAAGCGTGGCTTTCTTCTCACTTCTCTTGTGGTAAAGCGAGATATTATTGGTACGTCTTTGTCATTCACCTACCATTTACGCATCCCTTCTAATCATTTCGGGGTCATACGAACACGAGTTGAGAGTGCCTAGAAAGCCTTTCAATCTACTAAGATCGACTTGTGCAAGACAGGGGAGGCCGACTCATAAGCTTAAATGGCAAATAAAGAAGAAATGGATAATGAATGACTGCATGACAAAACGACAAGTGGCATGACGGGGCAAGTAGCATCCCACTAAAAAGACAGCAAAGTGGGCGTCTCTAACTTCAAACAGAGGTCGAAGAGAACAAGTTGGCTTCGGAGAGTAGTGAAATGATGGCCTTCTCAGCATCGGGTTTAAAACCTCCGGACGTACGTACCTCAGAGGGACGTGCATCAATGACCGTTGAAAGAGGGTAGAAATATCATCTCGTGTCATTTATGGTCTATAAATAGCAGCGGACAAGTATGCTACGAAAGATAAACGCAACCTCAAAAGCTTCCTTTAGTTTCAGTTTTTATTTCATTTTGTATACATTAGTTTCACATTATTTTCTGGGGTTTTAAATCATTATACTTCACAACCAAAAAAAAAAAAAAAACAGGCTTTATGATTATGGAGACCATTTGAGCGTGTGTAAGCACATTCCTCCTATTTTAGCAAATTCATCGAGTTCGTTTGTGCAAGAAAATCTATTTTATCTAAATAAACTCTGTTGAATTGATTTCAAAGGGGTTTTTTTTTTTTTTTTTTGGCTCTTCTCTTACTAACTGTTTTAAACGAAAACAGAGGTTGGGGCGCGCTCTGATGGCCCATTAGTACTCAATCTATCTTGGGCCCCTCTCCCAGCCCAGCACATTTTGCCTTAAAAAAAACAAAAATCAGAAGACGACAAAATTGTGAAAGGGTTGCTTTTTTGTTTTTTTTGTTTAAACCGCGTCCTCTTTGACTCCCCTGGTGAACGCAGAGAGGAGCGATCGGATTTTTCTTTTGGGGTAAGGCAGGTCGATTTCAGCAAGTTACATATCGAATATTTTTGGTTGCTTTTTACCCTTTTTGTAGTGGGGTTTATTTATTTATTATTTTAATGCTAAAATAGTGTTTACCGTACTGGGTCTCCAGTCAGGATCAAGTTTATCTGGAATTGTTTTACTGGGTGCCTGTTGTGAAATGAGTTTGGAGTTCGTGTGATTTTCTGTAATAATAGAGCATTGTTCGCGCGTTGTCTCAGAAAATGCTCTTCTGGTTATGGTTTTGTGGTTTTTTTTATGCAGTGCCGTGTTGTTGTCTGAAAGAAAATGATATGAGATGCTATTTTGTTGTTGATCTCTCTCTTTTATTCCATATTTTTCAGGTAATTAGATTTGGATGCCTCTTAGATAAATTTCTTGATGGTCTTGATGGAAAATTCTGTAATAAAATCTGGGGCATTGGTGACTTTAGCAGAGCTGCACGCATCGTCTCCTTTCTTTGAGCAGGGAGCTTCACTTAGAGTCACTGGAAGGTAAGCTAGACTTCTGGGTTTTTTCCCTCAAATCTAGTTCTGCTTTTGTTTCCATTGGTTTCTTTGTTTGATTTCTTATGGTTATGATTGTCGGTTGTTTCCCAAATGACATGGACAATACTTCTGGAGGGGTCCCTTGGTGAAGAATTTCCACATTTGTACTTCCAATTCCTTCTTGGATGTTGGATACCACGTCCCAATTTACTGACATTGTTAGTTGTCAAACTGTTAGTGGAAACTTCCACCTGCATTTAAGGGGAAGAATTATCAGTGGTGTTACATACTTGGTGAAAATTAAGGAGATTGATGGTGGCAATACTAACTTCTCTTTGGACAGTTTGCCTTGGATTGGTGTTGGGTTTGTCAACACAGGAGTTGCAGGATGGTGGGGGGATTGGGTTTAAAGTTAAATGGTGATGTTGGCAAGTTAATCATGGCACTAATGGCTCCGATATTGACTCTGTGGGGCAAATTGTTGACAGTGGTGATTGAATGATACTGTGGCTGTATTTGTGGCATGGTGGACATAGCAGTAATATTGCCCTGGAGGAGGATGCAATTGTGTGAAATGTAGCAGCAGTAATATCAGCCACTGCAGAGCTTTGATGGTGGAATATTTTGATTTGAAAGTGCACACATGCTGCACAATACTTAGGGTCAGCAAAACTAATGATAACATAGCCGTGTAAGCCCAATATGTTCTGTGGTTTAAGTTTTTTGGCGAGAGGAATATCACCTGTCAAATATGTGAGATATCGAGCTTTTCTTCATCTTTGCTTGAAATTGACAGGATCTGCATTATAACTCAACTGACTCATTCATAAGCTTGCTGGTTAGAATATCAGGCTAGAGGCATATGCTTATGTTCATCGAATGATTGGTAGTCTGCTGCAACATGCCCCCACATCTAATTACAGTATGCTGCAGAGTAGAAATCTGTATTTATATTCACGCATCACCTTTTCTTTTCATAAAAGAGCAGATACACAGTACTTTAACAGCTTTGTAGAAATCTACAGTTGTGTGATTTGTTAATCAATCTGACTTTGGTTTTGTGAATGCAAGAGCCTATTTTGTGTCCTTGTAGGCCCGTTCTTCTTGATCACATTCCATACAGCTGGATTTTGGTCCTAAACAACTTATTGCACCACAAAGCCATACCAGCGTGTTATAAGTTTTGATGTAATGTACTTGGATTAATTATGAGAGCTGGCCCAATAGTTGTCTTTGTTCAAATTCTTCCTCATTTGAGCTTTTGTACTAGTAGGAGCAAAGGAAAGCTTGTACCCCGTGTATTGTATCCTTTTGTGTAGCTGGTTAATTATTGTTTATTGCCCTCTACCAGACTTCAAGAGTATACCGTGGAGACTGCTATGGCTGTGATTTCTGAGGGAAATTCCTCCCTTAAGATTGATACTCAGCACTTGAGGGAGCTTAACTTTCGAATTGGCTCCATCTACCAATTTATTGGTGAACTCCTCTTTCAACCCGACAATGAGGTGAGGCATTGAAGCAACCTGTTTAAGGCTAGCCATGTTACTACAACCCTGCCTCCTCCTCCCCCACCAACCCCAGGTGGTGGTGTTGCACACACCTAGACAGTTCACACATGCTGAGCACTAATGTTTCCTGTTACTGGATTTTGTTTCAGGCAATCTTGCAGGCACGCGCGGGTAGGAATGTTGATGGCATTGATCTCAACCTCTATCACCAGTCCCTACAGCTATTGAGACAGTTCCAGGCAGACCAATTAAAAAATTCAACCATGTAACTTGGATCAAAGTTGAACCAGACCACCAGAGGACTTGCTTGGGAAATGTTGTCAGAAAAAATTTCTGCAACTTGTTAACTGTTCACTCCTTGGTGCTCCACTGGATCATGGATTAGCACTTTCAACTTAGAAATGATTGTGGAAGTGGAAGCATGGTGCTTAGGATGTAGACTTGAATACCATGCGCAGAATTTAATTTGCACCACTGCTAGGCTGCTATACACGAAGCTGTAAAATGATGCTTGCAGGTAGCAACTTGCAACTCGCAAGTAGCAAAGGATGATGTGCTTTGTCAAGCTTGAAAATCTTGCTGGGGTCACCCCGCCTGGTTTGAGATCCAACCTGATGGGCCTGGTGCCAGGCTCCTAGCTTTTTAATATCAGAGTGCCCTCATCTGACTGTGTCTCCACTGTTCCATATCACCAACATGTGGTTCTTCTTCGTATCTACATCGCCGCCCCCAATACTCCCCAGCACCACGGCGTGTTTTATGGCAGTTAAAATCTCATTAATCACGGAAAATCGGCGCGCTTATGCGTCAGCCTCCCAAGTACCAAGCCAAATGATATACCATTTGTGGAATACAAAATGGACAATTGGCTGCGAATTCGTGCGGGTGGCCGATCCCAATTAAGGAAGCTCTATGACTGCGGTTGACCTTCGCCCCTTGTCTCCCACGTCATTTGCTCAAACGCCTTAATGTTTAATGGTTATTCTGCAACCAGATTACCAAAAGCATTCTCTTAAAGATTTATATTGGACGTTTCTTTAATGGATTCCTGAGGTCAATGTCACCGAGCACGCACTAGCAGAGCTACTCATGGTCTATGTTCTTGTTGGTTATAAGGGTCACTCGTAATCTAAGCCACCCAATTAAAATCAAAACCCCACGATCTATAATCTGGATGGTCAAGCGGCACAAGTCGGACTCTTTCACAAACTATTAATTATTGACTATTTTACACCTTAAAAAATAGTCACAAAAAAAGTAACCCTTTATTTATCCTAAACTATTTAACGCTTAAAATTAGTTAAAAAAAAAAAAAACCCTCACATTTTTCATAAACGTAAAGGTAAAAGTTTAGAAGGTGGCATATTTTTGGGTCCACACAGCCACCACCAGCCGGGAAAGGTAGGAGGAGACCTTATTCAGACGTTCTCTGCTACGTCATTTTCCAGTGGACCGCACCACGTGTGATTGCTGTCGGGCACGTGGCGGTTTCAGATTACCATATATTTCGGTCCCCACCTGGTGGGGGGGTCTATCCAGCACTCCTTGCCCTCAGTTCTCCCAGAGCGAACAATAGAATTTCAATTCTTAATTTAAAATTATTGATTATATAAAATAAAAACTTGAGAAGATATGTCAGCCGAATCGTGATACTACTTCGATACAATTTAAAAAACATATATTCGAGTAACACACGAATGAGAATTATTGAAAAAAAGAACTGAACTGCAGAATTCAATTGCCTTCCCTTGAATGCTATCCATATATATATATATATAGTTGTGATATCTGTTTATCATCAAACACAAAGTCAACGAACTTTGATGCTCGCAGAGCGAAAAATGGGGGGGGTTAAGACATATACACAGAGAATGCCGGTGCCTGTCTTCCTGCCAGGACCTTTTACGCTGTTTTCTCGACCACAGGGTGGCTCCTTGGGATGAAATAATTCAAAGGCGGGGCTGCGGCTGGATGGGACGTCAAAATAATTGCCCGTCCTTGTCAATTGAATTTTCTTTGGCATTATTGGCGCCTGTTATTTAATAAGTTCAATGCAGCAGTTGGATGGTGCCATTCCCAAGAAGAAGCTGCTGCTGGCTAATATATGGCCACGTGTTTTGATTTAAACCACTTTAGGGGTGACATTATAACCTGACCCTTGGCCTCAATTATTTGTTTATGTAACGAACATTATAACCTGCGAAACCGTCTCGGTATGTACTCCAAAATTTTAACATGTATCGTTGGGCCTAAAAATTACGAAGCTCATAATGATTTGGTTTCTTTGTGTATTATATAAAAAATTAAAATAAAAATTGCCAATTTCTTTTCGTTTATTGGAATTAAATTCTGCATTCTGCCAGAATTTTGAGAAAATCTCGTTACTTATCTTCTCTGCGCAAATAGGATTCCAATTAGAGTATCCGTGAAGCCTGAAATGCTATTTTTTTCCTCCAAATTTTGAAGGTTTTGAAAAATGTTGCCTTCGGTGACCATGTTTAAAATGCAAGTTGCAAACTTTCCCTTTAAAGGAAGGAAGATAAAAAAAAAAACCTCAATTTTTAAAGGGAATTTTTAAGATAAATGCTCAACTCACACACATTCTCGCTAATTTTTCATTTCAAGAAAAAATGACGTACAAGTAACTCTAAATGAGGATATACATGATTGAGTTTGCACGCATAAAACCGATTGTCTTGTCTATGTAATAGTATGCTCTTACCAATTTGATCAACCCCTTCGATTTTGTAAAAATGAATTGACCATCCTAAGTACTTTTCAAGCAAAAATTGGCATCAAAGAAATTTGAAAGGCAATTCTTCCGACGATGTTTTCCTTTGAAAGAAAATAAAAACTTATCTATCTTTGGCAAGTCAAGAAGAGCCCTGTGTTTATTGAAAATTATTTTCATAATTTTGGGTCACAGAGTTGACTTTTTGTACCACTGAATACGAGAATTTGTAGTCATTTTACTTGAATTTTAGGCACTTAACTCAAATGTTAACGGCGATGGCCAACATTTCTATTATGTCCTGTTTTTACGGTTAAAACAAACACATCCAATGATCAAATTCAAAATTATTTTATTTTCTATCATTCCACAAAGATGAAGAAAAACTCTACGGTCATGTAAATAATAAACCGATTGAATGTAGCTGTCGCAAACCAGCAATTGACCTTTTTTTTTTTTTTTTTTTCTTTTCTATGGTAAGCAGCAGCTGAACATTGAGAAGGATATACAATTACAATAACATTGTATCCATATTTCCTAACAAATCTAAAATGAAAAATAAAAATATGAACGAAAAAAAAAAAAGCCTTTCCTAAACCAGAAAATGCCAAATCTTTACAATTTTCCCTTTTTCTTTTGGTACTTCCATTCTTTCTAAGCTGTAAAGAAAGAAAGGAATACAGAACACAAAAACAGAACGGTGTCTCTCGTGCGTGTATATATGTACAACAGAAACCTGCTGTGTCTTCGTTATCTTCTCCAAAGTTGAAAGGAGGAAACGACCAAAGCAGGAGAGAGAAAGAGGGGAAAAAAGAAAAAACACTTGCTTTCCAATACGCTATGGATAGTTGTCTCTCTCTATACTCTGTTTCTGGAATTCTCAGCTCCTCTGTCCGCAGTTCTTGCGTCAGTTTCCGGAACCTCGGCCCATCTCTCCACCAAATTGTCCGACAGATTACCGCTCTTTGACCCTTGTCATACAGGGTGTTTCAATCGGCTCCATTTGTATTGTTTCCCTTTTGGTTGATGGGTCGTTTTGATTTCCGACAAAGTGAAATAAAACAGAGTGACAAAGAAACGCAAAGAAGAGGAGGACCTTTCTGAGTTTTGAGTTTGCGTTTAGTTGGTCATTCATACACGGGAAACTTAAAAATGGGCTCTTCTGTTCTTCTTTTGTGGGTAAAATTTTCTCTTTTTGATAAAGCTTTTACTCGGATTTGTTTGGTTTCTGGGCAAGAACTGGAAAGGAAAAATACTGGAAAACTCCTGTAACTTCTCAGATCACGCAACTAAGCCTTGTTTATGTTAAGATTAATTTCAATTTTCTTTTTTTGCTCATTGCTACGCGTCAATAATACCAACAAAGGTCAAAACTTTTCTTGTGTTCTCTTTCTGGAATCTTCTTAGCAAACAAACAATAGGGTCATTTCCTCCTTTCAATTCTAGTTCTAAATGAACAGAATAAAGCATGAAAGCCAAGGAGGAAAAAGAAAAAAAAACTGGGGCGAGTGATTGGCTTTCCCTTTTGTATTTCTTCTTTTGTGGTATAATATTTCAACTCAACTTAGCCAAACAGTTGTGGCAAGTGGCAGAATTTAACTTTTATCCTTGTGCTTATTTCCCTCACTAGTCAGAAGCCAGAGAGAGACTGGTGGAAGCTTGGAAATCTACAGGCTATGCTTCCCTATGCTGGATGCAATGTTGAAATTCCATGCCAGATTGAATATTCTCTGTGAAGTTTGTTAGGTTCACAGAATTTGTACTGCGCTGTCATCATATTGTTAGACTTTCTGACTCTGATCGTGTCCTTTTCTTTCTTGCTTTCTGACCAAAACAATGTGATCGGCCACAGTTTTGGTTCTTAGCCAAGAATTTAGAGCAATAAAAAGTTGCAACAATTCTTACTTTTATGAGAATTCTGTCGTTTTTCTTTCTGTTCTTGTCGCTAGGGTGTAGCATTTATGTGATAATTACTTCTTTTTCTCTTGGAATGATCAGGCATTTGATCTATAAAAAGAGTGTGAACATTCCACCTCCTGGTGTGTGTGGAATTCATTGAATTGGACAAAGTTAATGGGGTGCGTGTCCTCAATGTTCAATGGATTGGCACGTCCGCTTTCAATAAGGAAAGGGAAGAATAATGGGAATGGGGATGGAAGAGCAACTGTTGAAGCAATGGCAAAAGAAGCAAAGAAGAATGACTTGATACTGCGTTCTTCTGGATTTGTGCGCATTTTTGGTTCAAAAAATTCTGCTTCAGTTTTCTCAAAGTGTGGCGAGAAGGGAGTTAACCAGGATTGCTGTATCGTATGGGAGGTAAGCTAATCATGGAATGTTGTAATTCATCAGTTGATGAATACTTCTGAGATGTTTTAAATGCCAATTTCAGTAGTTTTGAATGCTGGTAAATGTCTATACTAATACTGGTATGCAACAAGAATGCAGAGTGTGTTATGTGTTTGTTCCTACGATTTTGAATGTCATTTTTGGATTCGTGGAACAGGAGTTTGGATGCCAAGCAGACATGATGTTTTGTGGGATATTTGATGGCCATGGTTCATGGGGCCATTTTGTGGCAAAGAAAGTCCAAGAATCTATGCCTTCATTTCTGCTGTGTAATTGGCAGGAGATGCTTGCTCAAGCTTCATTTGATCCGGATATTGACTGGGAGACTGATAAAAAGCATCAACGATTTAACATATGGAAACAATCCTATCTTAAGGCTTGTGCTGCTGTTGATCAAGAGCTAGAGAACCATCATCAAATTGATTCATTCCGTAGTGGAACTACTGCCTTGACAATTGTCAGACAGGTAATGGGATTTCTATCTGAATCTGATTTTCTACATGATCTCTTTCTTGATATGGAACAAACATTGATTACATTATTGGATGGTAGTTTCTTTGCTATTGTAATCTTGTTACGAAGTTGATCATGCTCAATACTTTGGTTTCTATCTGCCAGGGTGAACTCATTTTCGTGGCAAATGTTGGTGACTCTCGAGCTGTATTGGCTACCACATCAGATGATGGTAGCTTGATACCGGTTCAGCTTACCATTGATTTCAAGCCCAATTTATGTCGTTAGTTGCCACTCACTCGTCCCCTCCTTCCATCTGGCTTGAATATGGAAGCAAAAAAAAACTTGTCAACTCTTACAGTAATGATTATATATCTTGTTTGCAGAGGAGGCAGAACGGATACTTCAATGCAATGGAAGGGTGTTCTGTTTAAACGATGAGCCGGGAGTTCACAGAATGTGGCTTCCGGACAGGGAGTCACCCGGACTGGCAATGTCTAGAGCATTCGGGGATTACTGTGTCAAGGATTTTGGACTCATTTCGGTTCCAGAAGTGACACAGAGGCATATAACGAGCAGAGATCAATTCGTAATACTGGCAACTGATGGGGTATGCTTGGAAAGTAACAATCTCAAGATGGATTTTTTATGCTGAAAATAGATTGAATTTTATAATGGCTATTCTTGCGTAGGTGTGGGATGTCATCTCAAATCAAGAAGCAGTGCAGATCGTATCGTCGGCGCCAGACAGAGCAAAGGCAGCTAAGTGGCTGGTCCAGTCAGCTGTGCATGCATGGAAACGCAAGAGGAGAGGGACTGCAATGGATGACATATCAGCTATTTGCCTCTTCTTTCATCCCTCCTCTCTATCCCAGCAAGCTACCCGGTTTGCACACCAAAACGCTGATGATCACAAATGTAAATGAGCAACATAAAGATAGCTGCTTTTTGTTGTGTACTTCCTTAAGTTCCTCAATGCAGTTGATCGGAAAGCTGACCATGCCAAATTTGTGTTTTTTTATTTTTCTCTGTGATTCAATAAAGAGAATGCATATTAATCAACAAAAAAGAAAAAAAAAAATCGCTGAATCATATGCGATTATCTGCAAGAGCGAAGATTGACCGAAATAAGAAGTGCCATCTATAAAATTGTTAAACAAAAATAAATAAATAAAGAAGCAGAAGAGCAAAAACTGTGCGGTCATGAAAAGCACCTGCGTATGAGCAAATTTCCATTGAAAGCGAGCAGTTTTCAGGGATTAGTAGGCTTTTAAAAAGGATGAACCGTTCTGTTCTGGACTCTGTTTTAATTAAAAATCCAGATCCGGGTCCGCTTAGATCCAGAAGCTGCTAATCAAACCCCTGGTCTCAGTTGAACAGGGCCGGAGATACTACTGGCTGTGTAACGGCACTGCTGGTTGATTTGAAAGTCATTTTGTGTTTCATTTATGAGTTCCTGAAAAGGGAGTCTTTATTTTGGGGCGTAACAGTGCGGCCATTAATTACCGGTTGCCACTAGGAAGACAGAAAAATTTTACTTCTGGTTGATAAGGTAGATGTTCACCAATCATCATATGCACCGATAGCTTTATATCATTGTATACAGTGGTTCTAGCTCACGACATATTGCCTGAGAGAAACAACAAAAATTTTGGTAATGACAACAATTATGTAGCAAGGGGACATGTCTTGTTATGCATATTAGGCTGCATCTGAAATATTAATTTTCAAATAAAATTTCGGACTTGGGTACAATTCTGGGGGCACACACGTATGTGTCCATAAACTCTATGATGCTAATCAATCCCAACAACAGCCTCCAACCATCTATATTTATGTTTTTGTAAGTAGCAGTTTACTCCAATCGTCTCATATTCTTGGTAGCTCATCATATTCGAGAGCTTAGCTTTTGTTTCTTTTATTTATATTATTTTTATTTGAATGAAAAGCCACATAATCCATGCATGTGAGTAGGGAAGGAGATGAAAATAACATGATTTCTCTTGTCTCTTCTCTTTGCATAAGGCCCGCAGACTAGTTGCTCTGAACAGTCAGTCTGATCTAACCTTTTCTTTTATTTTTCTTAATTTTTTCAATCAATCAGGTTCTGTACATACGTAGAATATACATCAAAGCCAATGCGGCAATGAATGGCCTCAATCAACATATCATACGCATTGTTAGTTTAGTCAATCTGCTGTTAGTGTTAGTGCTTCTGTTGTCGCCTTCTCCTCTCCTCCTCTCTCCTCTCTTCCTCTCGAGGATGGACCCTTCTCTTCTCTCTCCTCTTCCCGTGAACTTCAGGGGCAGCAATTCAGTTAGACAGGCAGAGTGGTAATCGTATGCGCAGCTTTCATATACTCAGCTTCTGAGGGAATACACTTAACTAATGAAATACTTGAGGAGATGCATAAAACTCGCTCTCAATGAATAGAGGTCTCAAATCTTCTTGACAAATGAACTCGAGAGGAAAGGAAACAAGATGCCCCCTTATTGATTTTAATCTTTCCATCGGGTCTATCAACTTGGTTTCTCCATTTTCACAAAATTCCAGCTTCTCCGGGGCGAGTCCTAGATCGATAGTAGTATGACCAAGTTTCTCCTTCCAATGGTTCGTGGTTTGTCGGAGAGCAGATCTGCATTGGATCCCAATGTAATCCCTCAATGTTATTGAGCATCAACAACTAAGCAAGAAAGAAGATGAGACTAGTTGTGTTTCAACTTGCCTCAAATGTATAAGATCATTGGGAAGACAAGCAAAGACATCTTGGTAAACCATTGTATTTTCCTGTTAGATATCATAGGACTAGGCAATTATGGAGCAGAAAAGCAAAGAAAGCACGAAAAAGAAACAACAATAGTCAAGATTGTTGTACACATGCACGCACAAGCAGGCACTTACAAATGGGAGTGACCGCCATTCTAAGACACAATGGAGAAGATACACTAATGTGAGAATTATTGTTGTAATCTCACCTTTGCTGTTGCAAACCACAAATCTTTGTATGTTGTCTCTGCTACAGGATCACTGATTTTATTGCTCTGAATAAAATAAGTTAAGTTTTTGCGGTGTTAGTTGATGATTTTCAATATGCGTGATCAGTGAAGACACCAAGGACATAAAGGTATTAATTTGCGAGAATCAAAAGAATCATCTTTACTTCTAGGCATTTTATATGTGAGGAAGCACCATAGATATTTATGTTGATCAACCAAATTGCTGCTCACCTCTCCTGCAGGCAGACCCAGATGCTCTGACCATAGAGAGCATCGCAAACTATATGCAAACTTTCCGGCTTTCCAAGGCTCTCCATTCATGGTTGATTCAACAAACTCCTTATCTTCGATGATTACCCCAATCTGAAACAGCAACGTTAGAAGGCATGACAAGTCATTACTCCATGCCATGTTCCTAGCTATCAGATATTCTGATATACATTCTGATATTGAACTATGATATCCTCTATAGGAAAAAGCACACAGAACACAATGATAAAATACCTCGGAGTCTCTTGACCCAAGCAGACTTCTATCATTTAAATTAGATGAACCAATTAGGGCAATACGATCATCCACTATCATCACCTTGCTATGCACATAAATCTGCACAGACAATGATTAAATATAAAAAATTGATTGGCACAAAAGCTCTTGATAATAGCAGAAGAAAAAGAATGTTTGATCATAGAAAGAAGTGTCAATGCAAGAAGAAAAACTAACAAAAGAGGTAACATTTACTTCACTCTTATTGTTATAAATGGGACTAGTCCAAAGCTTTCTCATGTAACAAAATCTAGTAAAAGGCCAAAAGATAATGCCAGATGGTACCTGACTTGTCGCTATAGGACCACCTTCAAAAAGCCTACCGTATGTCCTCAGACCATAGAAAGATATGTAATCCTGTGATTTAGGGCCAATCAATGCTTTCAGATTAGACAATATTGAAGTCTTTTCTCTGGAAATTGTCCGATACTGCCAATGCATGATGGCTCTAACAGTAGCTGCACCACTGTCATCCACGCCTCCCTGACCATGGAAGATCAGCACACAACAAAAGGGCAATATAACCTAAGTTTACAATAAGTACCTCAGGAAAACAGCTGGTACCTGAAAGCCTGGTAACAGTGGTATGACAATGACCACCCGGAAAGGTTTCTTTTCCTTGTGCGCTTGCAGAATTCTCTTGTATAATGCATCCAGGACACGGTTCTGTATTATTTCATCTCCATAAAGACCTGATATGAAAAACTGATTCTGGAAAAAGAGAAATGAGACAAACTATCAGCACTAGCTTGATCTTAGCCTCAACTATGTAGAAAATTTGATCTTAACTTCAAATTCAAAGATCCAGTTCTTGATTAACATATTCAAAATAAAAATTTTACTAAATAACCACTACAGGAAAAGTAAAAGTGAAAATTGCTGCTTCATAAAACTACCTCTATGTAGATGAAGTGTTCTGCGTTCTCAATTAGTGAACAATAGGCATTGTGGATGCTTTCTTCATTTTGGCTCACTCCAGCAGACCAGTGACTGACACTTCTGATAACCTGTCCATCAGATGTTCGAGCATAACAGCAGGAAATGATATGCCAATGGTCAATAATTGACATTAATTGATCATCATGGAATTATAGCACAAATCAGAATGCATAATCTAACCTGACAATGACATGGAGTACGTGGCCCAACTTGATCATATTCACCTACAGAAACATCCTGATCATCTTCCTCTGATGCTCCTGACCATCCGTCTGACGTCTGCATTTTGCTTTCAAGATCTGTAGATTCAAGCTCATCCAAAGTATCTTTCGCTGGTGAATGTGGAACCAAATTTTCAACTCTGGGATTCTGTAAGGAGAATGAAGAATCTCCCCCAGTTGTCAGATCAACGTTATTTTTCTCTTTGTTTGTCTTTTGATCTAAACTATGTGCAACATTGGCATTAGCTTCCTGAGGCAAAAGCAATGGGATATCATGCAACAGGGATAGTGAGGAGACAGAATCTTGATGGTTGAGTTTTTTCTGATTATCTTCTGTATTCTTGCTTTCAATGTTGATCTTTTTACTTCTTCCCATGTAATGAGGTAGCACCATGTGGTGGTGAGGCATTAGTAGTGGAATTGTCTCCTCATGTGGGGCTTTGCTTATCTAAGAAAATATCAACTATATCAGAAGCTAAAATCTTGACAAAGGAGAATACAAGCTCTACAACAAGGCAAGGTGACAGGAAATTAACCTTAGCATGATTCCAACGTTGAACAAAGTGCCTTGCAATGTCACGGCAAGGTGGTCCCCATAGAGCACAATGAACATCATGCCATGGCATACGAGGATACTTTCCACGGTCCAATTCATCCTTCATTGCATCTTCCCATGAATTTGGTTCAGACTCTCTAGGCAAACAAAAATGTGGTATTTAGATCATAAGCTTGCTGGGCCATTTCAATATTCATATGAGAGGCAAATAGCTGCTGAATTGATTTTATTTGTTAACTCATTGACAAAGGCCCAAAAATTGTATGTCACATATTGTCCTTTCTAGGTTACTTTGTCAGAGAAGATATATTAAGACCTTGGGTTATAGTAGTCCTTTCCAGGCCACATATGAGGAGGGCAATCGCCTATCTTGTGCTTGATAGTATCAAAACGGCCAAAGCAAAGATCTAGTCCTCCAATAAAGCAAATATGGTGGTCAATAAGTACAATTTTTTCATGGTGTGACCTGTTGACAAAAGAAAAAACAATCGAGCTTTATGAGGCATCAAATTGGTGGAAATACCTAATATGGATGAAAGCCAAAGTCAAGATGATATCCGTGAAGAAGTTGAAAAAGTTTAGTTGACAAGCTACATACCACAAATAGACTCCAGTTGAAAGATGATTAGGATGGCGGAGGACTTTCACATTCTCGTGAATGCTACTGAGCCTTTTCTTACTGTACATACTGTTAATTTTTAAAGCAAGAGCGACCTCCTTGTATAGAAGGATATAAATCTGCACATTCATTCAACTTAGAAAGTTAAACCTCTACAGCTTGGGACCACAATGGAAATGGAATAATGAGCCAAAAAAAGTTGACCATGAAAATTCCAAAACATTGTCCTTCGCAGCTTGCATCTTATAAAGGTATAGATGTTATCTTACTGGGCAGTTTCTGGAGATTTTAGTTGAGTAGTTCCGTTATAGACATTAGCCAAGACACTTTTGCTGGTATCAGAACTAGTGGTTACTTCTATTGTTGATGTTTGAGAGTTGAAACCACTCAATGGGTGCAAATTTTGTAGGCTCTAAGGGTTTGAGATGTCTAATCCACTTCAATTATGTGAAGAAGCATTGATTCCCAATAAGAAAATGGCAGCACCTAGAGGACTTTTAATAAATTTTGTGAGAACAATGGCAAATATAAAAGGCAACAATTCATATGTTCCAGAGGCAGAAGTTCAGACAAAATCAAGACAAACAAAACCAGAGCCCCCATGTATCTATACACTTACCTGAACCCCTTGCTTAGCTTTATCTGCTAGCAATGAATCAAGCCGGGATGCTGCATGACTCTGGAAAGGGCGTCTTAGGTACAATTCAGGGCAAAGCCACCAACCAGTAATAAATATCTGCAATTATCTTTTGATCAGTGAGTCTCACAATGAATATTCAGTCTTATTTCAAAGGGTCACTTTCAGATGTAAATGAACCTCCGATTTTGCATCCTCTATTGCGGAAGCAATTGCTTCAAAAGCTGCTTGCCCATCGATAAACCACTGAGCTTCACTTCCATCTGCACTTGAACCCCTTGGAGGAGCAAAAGAACCAAAGCGGTGAGGATGACACCAACCCTCAATAGGCCTCAAGCCAGCATCATTAATGGAAGCAACCCATTCCTTAACTTTATCACTACTTGTAGTTCTTATTTTTATACTCCGACTTCCAGCAGAAATCTGTTCACATTAAAATATCATTAAAAACTTCAGTAACTGAAAATGAAAAAGGACACTGGCCAGTATTAATATTCCTCACCCATACAGAAATAAAATAAACAAAATATCTTACTCTAAAGGAATAGCGTAAAGGATTCCGTTGCTTTGTCTGGTCTGCTAAATTTACTCGAGATCCTTTAGCCCCATTTGTTGTTGGGAGAACATCAAAGACAATAATATCTAAAAGTTTAGTGTCAAAAGGATCTTCCAACAAGGCCAAGAACCCAGGTTTCAAAACAGCCCACACCTGCATGCAGAGGAGCAGTATAACAATTTCAAGGACTGCTAAATGGTAGATGGAAAAAGGCACATGACAGTTGCTGCAGAAGCCCTTATTAGCGTATAATTCCACTAGCTAGTTTGCTCTTATGCTAGCTGCATATTTTATTTGTTCAGGCCGAAGTATCCAATCTGACTCTGAACGGGCATTTCATTATTGATTGACCCGGAAACTAATCAATTCAAAATCGTAATGTATAGTTCTTTTATTCCAAATGGATCTGGATCTGCTTATGGAAAAAAAATATGATGCTACATAATTGATAAGTCTACTTCACAAAATGGAGAAACTACCTCTTGCCAATTGTCATTGCAACAATCCAACCACAGGCATGGCAAACATCCTATGCTATCATCACTCCGGGAGATGTTTGATAAATGCTTCACCATTACATAGCCTTCTGTCATTTTTGGGCCATACTCTCGTGAAAAGGACAACTTAGAGACCTCTAAAAATTTGCAGACCTGCATTCCAGTACCAATAAGTCAAAAGGACAGGAATACAACAAGAAAACGTTCACAAGTAGCTAAATATCTTGAAAACCACATTGAGTACTAAGATAATCATTAAAGATTGCCATAATGGGAAAGTTTCTCTGTTCACCTCTCGAGAGTTCACGATATCCAAGTTTCCTAGGAAATGGTTCAAGTAATTCTGCATTGCCACTTTGGCTTTGTCTGAAATTGCCTGCTGCCCTCCTAATGATGGACGAAGAATTGGTAAAGCTGCGATGGATGGGACAGATCTTCACAATAAAACACTGGTTTAGAGCCAATATCATATTGATATAAAGATGATCATCGTATTCAATGCAGGCCTCCACTGAATGGAATTGTGGATCGTATGGCATCACCTGTTTCTAACATTTTCTTCTTGGTTTGCAGGAAGAGCCCCATCATCAGGCTCATCAGCATCTTGCACAACTGCCGCGGGATCCACTATGCCTAAATTTTGGAGCCATTCTTTCACCTTCCAATAATAAATTACACAAAAATTAATGCATATTTAGATACCAGCTTACACAATTTATATATCATGCAACATCAAACACGAACATAATGATCTCTCGATAGAGGTGGTTAGCATGTTGAAATGCCATTAAGGAAGAGATGCGATAATGCATTCTGGCAAACCTGCTCTTGTTTCTCATATAGTTCCTCAATGATTGCCCGTTTCTTCAAAGCAAAATGCAAGTAAAGAACTTGTGAAGCCTTTTTGTGCAAGCGCCACTTGAACTGCCAACAGAAATGGTGTCATTACTCTTAACATTCATCCAGGTGAGGTGAATAATGAAAACAGAAAATAACTTCTGTGCAGAATAAAACAAAAGGGGTGAGAACAGATCACACAACAAAAAAACAGAAGTTTGATCACTTGTCAAAATTCCTATATTATAAAAGCCAACCAACAAAATTGTTCGAACATTAGGTAAAAAAAAAGAAACCCAATTTGGGAAATCATTATCCACTCCCATCTGCCAAAAAATATTAATGAAACATAGTATCAGCCATTCTCTATCTTGTTGATGAGCCAAAACACCAGAAGGGTAAAAAACCTTTTGTTTAAATAATTAAAAAAAAAACTTGAATATATTTGGTCCTGAAAGAGGAAGCCAAAAAAGAAAAATGGAAATGAAAAGAAGAGGAAGAAGAACTTGAATATTAACTTTCTTGAGCAACCGCCATAAGAGCTAAAATTTTGACTTCCTTGACAAATGGTATATATATCATACATGCATACATACATATATTTATCTACCTGTTTGTACCGCAAGTCGATGGCGTAGGATAGAAGAATGGGGCTAATATCTCCGGTATCGGGCCTCGAAACCGAAACCACCGTGGCCTTAGGCAGTTGATCGAAAATCCAACCGGGTTCCGGTATCTGCCGGAAAGAGTAGGATGGTTGTTGTAACGATACATTATTTTCAGCAGGCGCACCAACGCCTGCAATGAGTGGCTCCTTCACGGTTGACATATCCAAAATGTTTTGACCCCCCGTGAAGCCGCCTTGGCATGTCCTTTTCCGGTCACCGGAGGCGGCGTTGGGGGCTTGTAGAAATGCCAAAAAGACAAAATAAATAAATAAATAGATAAATAAAAGATTGTTAAGAAAGAGAGGGAAGGAAGGCAGTTTATATACTTCATATCTGTGTGGACAATGGTTCCTTTGATTGGTATATACCCGTTTTTTAAGGTTTGTGTAACGGGAAAGAGAAGACAAAGCAGAGGTGGCAATTCGCGATAGGTTGACCGGCTGTTGCATGGCATTTTCCGTGAAACTTGTGTTTTTTATTTGACTCGTGGGAATTTGTCATTAGGTTTTGGTTACGCGGCAGTTATGTAGACTGATTTCATGGAGATCTGGCAAGCCCGTGTGTTTATTTTTCATGTATCTGTTAATGAGATTTTTTTTTTTTTTTTTTTGGGTTTGCGTTAATAAAAGTTTTTTTTTTTTTTTTTAAGTGCTCTAGCTTATGTGTGTGTGTGTGTGTGTGTGTTCTAAACATGGTAAATTTTATGGACCAAAAAACAAATGATGTAAATTTCAATTAACCAAAAGTATTATTTTGACTATGCTTTGATGGCATTGGAGGAGCTAAGTTTAGAACAGGTCCAAATTAAGATGGCCAAATTTCTTTAATTAGCCCTGTGTCGTCCAGAAATTCATGGGGTTCAAAGCTTTGCTGTAGGCTGTGCTGGTGAGGGGGACACGAGGTTAATTTGGTAAAGTTGTCTGAGTTGGGCTAATTGAACTGAAACTTGGTCTCTGGCACAAGGCATCTCCCATGGAAGAATCACTTTCGGAATATGCTGCATTTTGTTCTCACAACTAAAGAATATGCTAAAAAGAGCTCATCTTTATTACTGTTATTTATTGTAACACCCACATGTTTTCATATATATATATATATATATATATTCCGATATAAAGAAATAAATAATTATCAACTTAGGAAAAAAAATCAATATATATATATATAATTGCGTGGAAGCTGTCTTGCACTGATAAATTGTTTGGCTTGTGAGAAAATATTACGCATAAAAAATCACCTGATTATTTGTCCAGAGAGAGACGCAGCCTTTTTGGGTTTAGGCAATATTGTAAATTGATCTTGCGTCAAGCGATTGTATCTGACCCCCTTTTAATGGACAGTGATAGATAACACACACACACACACACACACACACACACACACACACATCTATATATAAGCCCGTATGAATGGAATGCACCAATAGCCACTACAAATTATAGGCAGCAGACAAAGCGAGAGGCACCCGCAATTATTGAGAAAAAAGAATATGCTTATGGAGAGTCGGCTGCCTAATCAACTGTACTTCACATAGTCCCAGCCGCCAGAAAATTGGAACACCATTTAATACAGGGAATATCCAATAAACTTGATCAAAGATTCGCTCTCGAGCTCACGATTATATCCGTTCAGCTCTACTTATCTATCCATTTTTGGCCCTTATCACAGTTTTTTGATTTTAAACAAGAATCCCTGTTGATGCAGAACAAGGGTATGCTTTACATAAATGTGCTTGGAACTTAGCTAGAAATGCCAAGGAGGATTGGAAGTGAGCTACTAAAGCTTACCTCAGAAATAATTAAGCTGTTGGCTGAGAGACATGCAAAACCGTAACTCTCACAACTCAATATTTCTCAAGCATCGAAGCAAACTGCTTCAACTCCAATTTCTACACAGACAATGAACTTTGGCGAGAGACACCATGTAATCATCAGACCTGCAACGAGCAATGCACACTGAAATGGCATTTTCTGCATGGTTACAACTATCAATAGACATGGAGAGATTTTGAATATACCTTTTCCCATAAGGAGACCCAAAAGCGGCAATTACATGAAGCTTGGCTGCATCTGGTTTATTCTGTAAAGGTGAAACTTGGTTAACACTGTCCACGTGGTGACTAAGCCAAGGCTAATGCCAAGAAATAAAAACTGGGTTTTCCATACATGTCAACCATACGGATCACTTGAATTTTGTTGTATTTTGTTAACAAGAGAAAGACAGTTTCGTTATATCAACGGAATTACTCATTTGTGACATGAAAGTCACAAGTTCAACACGTAGAAATAATATTTTTGTAAAATTAAGATAATATTGCATATATCTAATATTTTCTTAGACTTTATAATGTGGGAGTCTCATATGTTGGAACGTTGTTATTTATGTATTAAAAGACTATTAGTTCACAATAGTACATTGCATTGTATATGTTTCTACTTTTGCTTCTAAATACTCGATGGCTTAATTGATATGATGTATTGAAAGTGATTCTATGTTTGAAATCCACAAAATTCCTTTTAAATTTCAAAGATAGAAAAAGGAGTGCTTCATAAATTGTTACAAATTAAGTAATGCTATCATTTTCTTTAGGAAATCTAGTGGCTCTTGCTAAAGAGAGACTACTTCAACAAAAGTAAGCTGCTCCACATCAACAAAAGGTTCAGGTGCTTTGAAGGAACATACTTGTGCTTGTCAAATTGGCCACATGATTAATAAAACAGGAGAGGATATTTAGAAACAAGGGACGAACCTGGGATTCATAAAACAGTCCGGCATATAAAGAAGCATAGAAATACTCGTTCTCCTGGCCATTTGAAAATGAAGTGACAAGCTACAAAGCAACTGCACCAGTCAGATTCTATTATTTGCAGTTTCAACAAATGCTACAAGATGTAGAAGCAAAAGCCAAAGCAGAATGAAACAACAACTAACAAGGAATCCATGAATATTTCAGTAATTGTTAAAAACTGGACAATAAGACAGAAGAAATTTAATTGTTCCATGAACCAAGCCAAAGAGATGGTCCAAAATTGCCTGCTTATAGGCCTGCATTGTCTTCTGCATTGAAACAGACAAATAAACTAGACTAAATGTTAAGCCCATCAGATACAGCTGCTCACAATCTCATCTACTTCTAAGCCTATGCAATGATCCTTGATTAAGGTAAACAGGTGCCTTATTTCTTCTTCTCATCTCATAAATATTTTTAGGATAATTGTGTGAAAACTGGCATTTTAATTTTGTGATAAAGATTTTCTTTTGTTGATTATGGTCACATACTTTCACGTAAGTTAAGAACATGAAAAAAATTAGAAGATAAAATCACTCAGATTATCTCCAAACAAAATTTCTCTTCATTTGTTTCTCCAATACCCATAATATTCTTTGGCAGGTTCATGCCCTTAAATGTTATCCATTTATGACAATGGATCCCCATAAGAATATGATTTATGAAAATAATAAGTCATCGTAGCTAATAGTTGACATTTCAGACTTCCTATTCATTCATGCAAAGAAGGTCATTTGAAGTTGGAAAACCATTTTGCACCTTTTCTGGATCACCACCATCTTTAACCATATTATAAGCTTCTCGCATGACAGGTCGTGGATCCCTACCAACCTGTATAAATTGAAGAAATTGTTTTGATCTCAGATGTACAAATGTGAGTTGATTTACTCTCTATAACATCAGCCAGAACCAGTAAACCTACTTATGCCCATTACCCGTGCTATATGTGCAAAATGTCTAGATACAGCAGCATATAACTAATCAGTTCAAAAGAAAATCTTGTTACCTTGGGGTACCTAATATGCTTGGTCTTTTATACCAGAAAGCTTCCAGTGGTATTGACTATCCCTATACTCCCTAGCATCCAACATTAGCCATCGTTTCCTACCTATAATTGGCCAACAGTAGTCCAACATTAGCCATCCCTATATTTACCTCAAGAAGTCTCGTCCTTGCCTCATCAGGTCCATATAACTGGGCTTCACAAAGGAAACACCATATTGACTCCTCAGTATCATTTGGATTCTCTGCAACATCTATCCGAAACTGCTCTGCTCCTTCCTCAAACCTATTCGTTGGGTAAACCCACATCAATCTCTTCACGGTTAACTAAAATAAGCATGAAAAAGGACAGATTTATTCTCAAATTTATGGCTGTGAAAACAGATGAATTCCATTAAAAAAAAAAAAAAAGAAGTAAAATTCACACATTTTCTTTCCAGCTAAACCCAAATAGATTACCAATGGATTGCATCAGTCTCTAGAGGCTATACTGTAAACAGCTTTTCCAAATGGATATGATCAATTTAATAGCTTTTTTCTTCTTCCCCATAGATTTATGAGAAACCCAAACAAGGCACTGAAGAAAAGCAGCCATTCGAAGAATTGATACCTATCAAGATAGTAGAGTGATAGCCCCCTTTGCCAAAGATCTAAAATCATAACCACCACAGGCGGAATCTCATCAATACACACGCATTAAAGCCAGCCAAAGATATTAATAAACCACAAAAAAAAAAAAAAGAACATGTAGATAGAAATAATTAAAGAGACATACAAGCCTTTTGACGAGGGTCCAACTCAATTGCCTTATCAAACTCCGCCAAAGATCCCAAAATATCACCCTTAAAGAAACAACTAGAAAACATCACTTTATCAAACAAAACCGCAAACAAAAGAACCCCATTTCTTTCTTTATGAATTGAAAAGGGAAAACCACCATCAAAAGACAATCTTTAACAAAAAAAAAAAAAAAGCAAGAGAAGAAGGAGAATTTACCCGTCTAAAGAGAACCATTCCCCGTCTAACCGCAAGAACGGCTTCACGAGCATTGTTTCCGCCTGTCAAGGCATCCCAGACTGCAGAAACTGAAGGAAGAAACAATCTTCTGCAGAAAGTGGGTGATGGGTTTTGAAGACTCTGGATTCTTGAAGGAATTGTAACTAAGAAGTGTGTGTTTGTGGGGCGGGTTTTGACAGGAAGTGTGGGGGAGGATGCGAAACAAGAATGGCTTGAGGATAATGCGGAGTATATGAGTATTGTGGGTTTAGAAATTTGTGTTAATGCCATTGATTGATGTCGAGTTCCTGGATTTTTGAAGGAAAATCTTGGAAAGTTTCGGGGAGAGAACCGGATAAGCCGGAAAGATTTGGGCAGAGGAAATAGAGAGACAACGGTCACAATGGAAATATAAAGATATTGAATAATTACAAATATTAGCAATTTTGTTGGACTTTTCGTTCACTTCAAGGAGATGGAGCCCTTAATTTTTCTTATTTTTTATTTTTTAAATATTGCTCCAGCGACCCACATCAATTGAGTTAGTAGAATAAATATATATTTTTTCAAACTCAGTAAAATAGAGAGCATTGAGGAGAAATTTTTGGGGGTTGAATATACCAATAGCCCTTCAAGGGACGATATGAATATTATTAAAATAAAGTTTGTTAATGAAAATCTTTTCTTCTCACGGCTGTTGAATTACCAGCCCAAGATAGTCTTGCCCTCTAGAGCCATAACAAGTAAACTATTTGGGCCCTTGCAATTATAGCAGACGCAGACTGACCTTCCCTGGACTGGCTAAAGGACCTTCCTGGCCTGAATGCTGAACCTCATGGTGTACAGGCGAATGGGTTTGGTAAGATTAGAATGGCGAATGGGTTTTGGATTGGCCATTCTACAGCCGACAACATGATTAAAAAAATCTTGCCGTTTGTTCCAATTACGGCCTGGCCTGGGTTCAGCTTCTCAGATCAACCGCTGGGCGGAACGGCCCAAGTTGTTCTCCAGAACCGGGACCCATGTGGTTGGAGCCATTCTGGTCCAGTGGTAAGGTAAATGGAGACTTGAGCTAAAAGTCTCGAGTTGATGTTTTAATTTGAGTTAATTAATAAAAGAAGTAAATGATAATACTCAAAATACCTCAAGTCAATATTCTACATTACAATGAAAAAAATTATTAGATGTAAATAATCTTTATTACATCAAAAGTGAAAGAAATAAATAAATAATTTATCTTTAGATTTAACATTACTCTCTAATTTAAATATAAATCATAAAATATTTTAATATTCATACTTAGTTCCTCTTACTTGCCCAAAAATAATGAGGAGTGAGATATAAGAATTTTCCAATTAACATTAATTTGTAGTAGGCATTGATTTTAAGTCCTTTTTTTTAATTTAAACGAATTATGAATATATTGACAAGGAATATTTAGAACAGCATCTTATGGTGCGTGTTGGTTGTTGATAATGTTGTTTTGACAAAAAAAAAAAAAGGCTGACAAGGGATTAGACTAGACTGCAATGAAATATAATTCAAGGGTTTGGGAGCATTGGTCTAGTGTTAAGGGTTTGTTTGAATTTGTTTGAAAGTGGTGGGAAAGAAATTGACGCGAACAAAGAGAGATGGAAAAGACAATTTTCTTTTTGTTTGGATGGGAGAAGGCAAAGAAAAGATGGGAAAATTGTGGGGAAAAAATTCTGTGGGGTTCGCGCAAAAGCTCTCTCTCGCCAAATTGGTAAGAATGGAACGCTGATGATATTCTAATTATAAACGTACAGATTGGCCCTCAAATTTATCCAGATTGTGCACCAACCGCTGCCACCAAATAGGCATTCTGTAGGTATTGTTTTTGTGGGTCCTTTAGCTATCTGTGACGCTACATATTTACTTTCTCGTAATTTACCAATATAGCTACTAAGCCTACCAATGTTTAACTAAACTAAAATGACTTAGAAATTGGACCCCAAAATTGCAAACCAATCATCCCAAATAGGCATTCATTCTTGGATTGAGTGACTTTCTAATCAAACGGACTTTTTCTTTTTTGTCTTTTTCGGTAAACATTGGTTGGCACATGTGGCAATGTACACATTAGGCTCGCAAATGACGTTTGCGTTACGGGTAAAATGTGCAGGAAATGGATTGGATCGGTAAGTCCACGCACGAGTTACTTTTCTACGTAAACTGTTTGATAATAATAATAATAATAATAATAATAATAACAACAATTAATAACTAATAATAAAATGGCTTGATATAAAATATTAGTTTTTAAATCTCTCTCTCTCTCTTTCTTCTTTTTTTATTTTTATTTTTTTTGGGCGTGTGGAAAACTCATTAGGTCTGATATTGTGGTTACCTGGTCAGACATTAGGAGGGAACATGTATGATCTGACAGAAATGAGCAATGATAGGGCATCAAATTACAAATCCAGAAAAAAAATACGAAAATTTAACTGTTGTGAGTTATACACGTGGCTCAGATTCAAGCACACATATCAGAAGTGCGCACAGGTGGTTTCCCGCCAGTCTCCGTCTGGCTTCCTGTATTGGGAAACATAGTTTAATTCTGGAAAATGGCCGTATCTGCCGTGGTATCTTACGCGAAATCCATCGAAGCTTCGCCTTTTAGGTTTCGGCAATGTGGCCACAAAAGCTTCTGCCGAGCGAAATCGTCCAATGAAACTCGTGGTGTGATGCAAAAGCAACCGAAGTAAGCCTGGTTGACAATTTGAACAAAATCCTTGTAGGATGACGTTAAGACATCCGGATCTCAATTGTCTTAAATTTCTATAAAATATGAATTTCAATTTCGATGGCCAAAAAACAAAGTTGAGTGGCGCTTTTGTACGGAAATCATGTGTTTTTCCCCACGCACCAAGGTTCAAACCCATATTCCCAAATAAACACAAGACAGAGCAAAAAAGCCGGAGAGCGAAAGAGTAACGGAAAGGACAAGGACATTGCCGGATCAAAACTAATTAAAGATACTTTGTCATTCTGTTATCCTCAAAGATTGAAGAAGAAAGAATGGAAGGTGGAGTTCTACTGGGGTTCAATGGCTTGCTGGAAGGCCGTGTTTCCACGATTACTTCTTTCACATCCCCACAAGATGCCAGCAGATCTTCCCTGGTTTCCTCTGCATTTCAATCGGCTGCTGAGTCCGACACTGTATGGGAAACGTTTCTGCCGTCTGATTATCGGGACTGGGTATCGAGATCAACGACCCCTTTGAAGTGTTCTTCAAAGAGAGAGCTTTTCCTTCTTCTCTGTGACTCCATTTTCATGGATGAGGGCAAAAAGATGAGAAAAATGAGACCAAAATTCATTAAAATCACTTCGGAATCAAAATGGTTTTTCCAGAAAAATTTGCAGTCCACGTTTCTCATTTTATATGCTCTCTGTAAACTGTGTAGCAGAGCGTCAGTTTAGAGAAATCATCTGGCAAGATATCCTATGTATTATCTGCAAGAGATATTTCCATAACTTGGAGTGATGAGCCATTGTATTGGAGCTGGACTTCTTTGCCTGAATCAAGGTTATCCTATTGTATTGGCATTATAATATTGTTTGCTCCATAAAGAGAGAAAAGCCAGAACATATGTGTTGTTTCTGACCTACTTATTTAGGTATACTCCTCCTTGCAGGTTCTCTGAGGTAGCTGTGCTTGGAACGATGAGTTGGATGGAAATTCAAGGCAAGATCAGTACTCAAATGCTATCACCAAATACCAAATATAGAGCATATCTAATATTAAAAATCACTGATCGCGCTTTTGGGCTCGATCTAATGCCATCAGAGATATCAGTTGAAGTAGGAAGTCAACTATCCACAGGCACTGCATACTTGCACAGGGGCCAAGATAGCCTGAAACGGCAGATGGAGCATCTAATGTATGCAAATCGATGCAGATGCTGAAATCAAGAGTGATTGAAGGAGACGGGCGAGTCCCGAATGAAAGGAAAGATGGATGGATGGAAATTGAGCTAGGAGAGTTCTTCAGTGGAGAAAATGACGAGGAAGTGAAGATGAGCTTAATGGAAGTGAAGGGTCAGCATTTGAGAGGAGGACTTGTCATTGAAGGCATTGAAGTGAGGCCTAAGTGTCCCCGAAACATTTAGCCCATCGTCAGGATGGGTGTTCGACTGTTCCATTGTATTATTTGACTGGATCAAGTAGAAAAGGGAAGGAAAAAAAAAAAAAAGATGTATACCAAAAACAAGAATTGCAAGCCAAAAGGCAAAAATTGTATGCCTTACCATTGATTCCTTCATTTCTTTCTTACGAATGCTAGAGAGGAGACATGTATAGGCTGCTCTCTTCTCACTTTTTAATGTTATGCACGAATTTTTCTATTCTTTTCCTCTTACATAGACTATGTTCAATTAAATACAATATATTGGCTGGAATCGTCACATTATATGTGCTCATTGTATTCAACTCATGTCGTCATATGAACCAGGACAGGACAACAAGAAATGTCGTCATGTTAACGACATTGATTCATTGGCCGTCTAATAACGACAGAATCTACCATGAATATATATATATATATATATATCTATATATCTATATATAGTCCTTGCAACAATAAAAACCAATCATTCCAAAAAATAAAGCTGTAGCATCCTGATTTCTTGGTTTTCTGCCACGCTTCTTTTTCTTTCGCTTCTGGCATATTGCAGAATATTGAGCAAGAAAAAAATCGAAAAAAAAAAAGAAAACTATGAACTTGGGTTTGTTGCCTGAAGATTGTTTTTCATACATTCTATCATTCACATCTCCTAGGGATGCATGCTGTGTCTCATTGGTCTCTTCGGTGATCCGGACCTCAGCTGATTCAGACAGCGTCTGGGAGAAATTTTTACCGTCTGATTATCAGGATGTTCTCTGCAGAATATCATCCCCGCCGGTTTATGCATCCAAAAAAGATCTGTTCTTCAGGTTATGTAGTCCACATTTAATTGATGGGGGTAGAAAGGTATGACTGTTGACTTAAAAAGGTAGTCTTGTTTTTTGTGATAACTGCTTATCAAGTTGTAGCTTCAAATTTTTGTGGGTTACGTATTCTGACGTTGAACTCTATTGGTCTTGAATGGCTGCTAGGCTCTAATAATGTCACCACTCTTCGCACAAGAACACACTCAACCAATTCCAATTGAAAATATAATGCCAGTTAAAAAAATAAAAAATAAAAATGCTATAGATTATTAAGGTTCAAGACCCATGCTCATCTTCCTTGCATTCAATCCAAAAAATTTTAATCGTGGGAGTTTTGTAGGCTAAATGCATAAGCAAACGATCGAGGAGGGTCAAACACACTTAACCACAAGTTTTTCGATTTGCCAAACATGCCAATATGCAGTGATTGCCTCAAAATTCAGTCGCAGTGGCATAGAAGGGGTGCACTGCTAATTGAGCCTTGGCTTTTTCCATATATGACATTGTTAAAAAAATAAGACATGGCATAATTCAATGTTATTGTGGCAGCTTCTATGGATAGACAGGCGATGGATCAAATATGGATTCTAGAGCTCATATTTGATCCACTGTGTGTGAATGCACAAGTGACCTTAAGCTGCTGTCACCTGATAACGTGGCTACTTTTCCAGGTTGCTTGTGAATGAACACATTCACGAGTCATTTCTAGTGGCCACAACACAAGATATAATAAAGGGGCGTTGCTATAATCCAGTGCATGTCAAATCTTGTTCGTCGCTATTGCCAGAAATGTGGGTTTTAATAGTCCACGGATGCCTTCTAGAAAATAAGGGAAATTTTTAAGTAGATTGTTTTGTTGTCAGAAAACTAAATCAATGTAAATGACAACAAAATTTGAAACCCCTTTTTATCTGTTATTTTTGAATTTTGAAGTGTTATGTTACATTACAATTATGGGTGTATGCAGGAACACATTCTGTTTGCAGTCTGTATCGTTAATGACTTAATGGACTAGTTCTTTATACATACATTTTCTAATCGTTTGGCTAGATGTTCTGGCTAGAGAGATCAACAAGCAACAAGAAAAGTTACATTGTTAGTGCCAGGGATTTGTCAATAACTCGGGGCAAGCAATCCTCTGTACTGGTCTTGGAATTCCAGACCTGATTCAAGGTTTGCATTATACATAAACTCTACTGGCCCGGGTCAGTCACTCATTGTGGAGGGAAAAAAAAAAAAAATCGTCGAATGCCCAGAATAAAATTTTTTGTGTCATTTTTTCTTCCCTTCCTTTCCAGATTTGCAAACGTTGCCGAACTCAGAACAATTTGGCGGCTGCAAATCGAAGGTCAGTTCAACACAGGGATGCTATCTCCGAAGACAAGTTATGGGGCGTCTCTCATTGTTCAATTTGCCGATCGTGCTTATGGGCTAGACACCTTGCAATCAGAAGCATCGCTTGAAGTCGGTAACTTTAAATCACAAGGCAGAGTCCGTTTGAGGAGAGAGAATAAAAGCAAATATGCATTAAAATGGAGGGTTCCTGAAGGTAAAGGAAGCACAAAATTCGCTCGTGAGCGTGAAGATGGATGGGCTCGCATTGAATTGGGAAGCTTCCATAATGATGGGGTAGACAGAGAGGTGCGCATGCGCCTCGAGGAGACGGGCGAGCATCTGAAGGGCGGACTTATTGTCGAGGGAATCGAGCTTAGGCCCGAAGAATGAGAGAATTAAGCCACTCTTTTCTCCAAATCCTAAAGAATAATGATATTCCTCCCTCGGGAGTTTTCTGATTTTTTAAGATAATCTTAAAATGTTCATATATGTGATTTCATACTAACTATTTAGTTGTATTGAATAGTATTATCGCCTAATATAAAAGTTTGGTAATTATTTTATGAAGTTTGTATGTACTTAATTTAAATTTGAACACTTTTTTTTTTTTTGACTCCTCTCTTTCTTAAATCAATGAAAAATTGTGCAGAAATATATTGCCAAAATTTAAATTCATCATTATTATAATTAAATATGTGAATAATTTATCAAAAATTATTGTTGTTCGAATAATAATTTTTATTACAAGAAAAATTAAATTAAAATATTAATAAATAACTCTTAATTTATATTTACAAAAAGAATAAATATTTTTAATATATATATATATATATAATTTAATTTTTCTTGTTCCAAAAAATGTTGAATAGCATTACTCAATTATAAATAATTGTAAACAATATTGTCCTCGTCAACGCTTTTGCTTTTGTTCGAGGGAAGACAAGGGAAAGGAAGGGGCCAATGGCAT
Source organism: Bruguiera parviflora (assembly GCA_019804595.1). Taxonomy (NCBI): domain Eukaryota; kingdom Viridiplantae; phylum Streptophyta; class Magnoliopsida; order Malpighiales; family Rhizophoraceae; genus Bruguiera; species Bruguiera parviflora. Next base: position 516,200 of record CM034044.1, read on the forward strand.
TGACCGCACGGAAGGCAGAGCTCCCCACCCAATTCCCCGCAACAGAAGCAATTGCACCGGGCACTCACCCTTGGTGTAGGGGACGACGGAACATGGCAGTCCTCTGTTTTTTTTTTAATTTTATTTTATATTAATTTTGTATTTTTAATTAATACCAATAAAAATTTAAATTCAAGATTTTTAATTTGAACTGCTGGAACTCCTTTCATTATCCGGTCAAATGGCTCTCACAAATATGGGGACGTTAATTACTTTTAAGTGATAAGAGGCCCGAATCAATCAAAGCCTGCCTCATAAGTTGTTCTGGCGAGCAAGCAAACAATTTAACATCTGACCCGGGAAACTCTCCGAGGCCCACCATAGAAGATATCGGGCTAGTTTTAACTTTTGAGCAGAATAGATGGGTTACTATTTGACCCGAGAAGCCCAGTTTAACTAAGGGGTATATCTGTAATAAGGCAAAAGATGTTTCAGAAACCCTAGCCCCAACCCACAGCGTCCCCCCCCCCGGCCGTATAAAACCCTCGCAGGCCTCGCTCCCCCAACCCCCTCCTCCTCTTCGTCCACCTCGTTCACGGCTCTCTGTTATCTCTTCTGCTTGTTCTGTGTGTTAAATCCTTTTGTGTATGTAAAAATTGCTTTGTGTGAATGCTATGATGATAAATTTTATAATCCCAGCTCATTATGAGACATTGTTCAATGTCTGGGAATTGATTCACATCTATCTGAGCTCCATCATTTTTCTTTTTCTCTTTCTTTTTCTTTTCCCCATAAATCTGTAGATGGGTTAGTCACCAATCATGCTTTTGTTCCATTCTTTTTATATGTTTTTATTTTTAATTAAAATTTACAAATCTGGTGTATATCTGTCTGTCTTTCCTTAACCTATTGGGCTGGTTTTGTTTTAAGGCAAGTTTCCTATGATGTTAAGACAAGTCTGCACCATTTTTCATTTACTTTTCCACTTGTTTTCAGTGTCGGAGTGGAACTGGGCTAATAATCAATTCGGTTGGTTGTTATCATCTAGGCAGTTTTGGATTCTGAGGTTTTCCTTCTTTTTTTTTTTTTGCTAATTTTATTTTATTTTTTTATTTTTTACAAGATGGGTACTCTATTTCTGAACAATTATACTTGATTTAGCTTTGTGGATTGAATTTGGACACTTGATTATTTTTTGCTGCCATTGTGATCAGATTTTGATTGCCCCTGTTGTCTCCTCTTTCTTTCTTCTGTTTGATTAAGTGTTCCCAATGATGCTTCGTGAAACCATGCTAATGCTGATCATTTGCAATGACTGATTCTTTTCCATACCCTCTGAGGGAACTAGATTCTGAGATTGTATGTTTGTGTGTATCCGTGTGCGTGTGTGTGTATCTTCTGGGTGCATCATTTTGTTGTGTGGAATCCTGTTTCAAATAAATTGGTTGAATTCTGGTGGAAAACATTCTCTTTTTTGTTTTTTTTATTGGTTTTTATTCTATTATCATCGGACGGAACAAACATATCGGGTTAACGAAACTGGTTCTTGTCCATGCGTGAAGCCGAGCGTCTACATTGGGTTAGACGGGCGCATCAGGCAATTCGAAAAAGCTGACGGCCCAATTGTTGGCAATTGGTTCAGACTCCTCGGGAACGTGGAAGTGTTCTAAATTCAAGGCCTTCTTGGCCCATCAGAGTTTGGTGCCGACATGGCCGGCCGGCACCAAGGCAGCATTTTTTTCTTTATAAAAGAATGTTGTAAGAGCATTCTCAATGGCCAAACCACACTGAGTAGTTTTGGGGGCGGGGGGTGGAGGGGGTGGAACAAAACGACTCTGGTCCTATTCTTGCTTATGGAATGGCTTACCTAATTTTTTTTATTTTTCAACACAGAATGGTTACCTAATTCGAAGCACTTTCTCAATCCAAAGAAACTGAAGTACTGACAATATAAAAAATGTAGCGACTTTTTAAAAAATCAAAATGCGCGAAACATAAGCCTATTTCGAAGCACAACCAATCTCGCGAGCATCGAATTAGTGACGCATGTCTGCCACGAGCAAAAAGTAGTTCTCAATTATAGACAAGTTAGATGTTTAACGGTAAAACAAGTTCAACTTCATAGCTCTCAAGCACGAAAAGTTAAAAAAAAAAAAAAAAAAAAAAAAGAAATTCAATAATTAGATGTGTAACTCGCGCAACTCTTATTTGAAAAGAGGGTATCTATCATTATCAACACATTTTGTTATCAGAAAGAAAACCACTGCCAACGCATCTCATACGCATAAACTCGAAGAAACTTAATTTAACTGAATTTCAATTTTTTTTATTTATTATTTCATATAAAATGAATTTAAATATAAAAATCAATTTAAATCTCACATTATTAAAAAAAAAAAAAATTTGACGTTACAATGCATGTAACTTCAGATTGTGAGATATAAAGAAGAATTTCACGTCATCTTAAAGAATTACCAATTTAATAAGATCTTAAAATTCGGATCAAAATAAATTTAATTTAACTATAAATCAATTCGTTTATTGGAAGTTCATGTGCATAAATTTAAAAGTTTTAAAAATGTTCACCCTATATTCACATAAAACCAACACCGCACGAGTACACGAGGGCTAGTGCGAGACTTCTTAACAAACAATTGAATTCTATCGTTGAAATCTTGAGATAAATTTTTAAATTTAATTTACCATTTAAAATTTTGTTCTTGACCCAAAAAAAAAATCGATTACTGTATTTTAAAACCATTCAAATCTTTATTCATTATTAGAATGAATAATAATCATTTTAATAATATAGTAATTATATCCGAAAGTGGGACCACTATAGCTGGCTTCCTAAGCAAAACTCGTGCCAGGTGCAACATGCCGTGTTGCTCATGCGGGCCCACCCAGTCGGCGTCACCGAAGCATAAAGATTTTCAACGGAGATAAGTACGGCTTCTTTGGAATTGGGGCCCCACAAAAAGAAAAGGCCACCGTACACGGAAAGCCTACGGCTTTCGTAGAAGGTGCGGTACAGGAAATATCGATTATCTCCATGCCTCTTTCCCTCAACGTCTGCCACGCGTTCTTCTGTGGTCGAATCCTACTGACTCTTACCAAATCCGAGAATCTCATCCTACGGTGGTACTTTATTCGCACTATGCCACAATGGAGCCTACACAGCTTTTGTTTATATATATATGCATATGTTAATCATGATATATGCAGACCGATATTAAGAACACTTGTGGAAATTTTTAAAATAATTTTTATTTAAATTTTCATAAATTTAAAATTTCTAAAAATTTTTGATTTAAAATTTAATATCATATTTTTAAAAAACGTTTTTATTTATTAAAAAATAAATTTTTTAAAAAAAGAGAGAGAGAGAGAGAGAAAAAAACTCAAACCAGACAGACAACCGAGATGCTCAGAGCACACGCGAGGAGAACTCTGTGATCCACAATGGGAGAGCCTGTTTCCTCCGTCAGATTCCATGAAACGTGCAATGATCAAATACATCGATCTGTAACGCGGAACAACTCAAAAACTCAAAATGATTCACAAGTTTAGTACAAATTTAAAAGACATAAAACCTAATTTATTCGAAATTAAAAAACGACATACTTAAAATTGAAATCCAAAATCGGCAGAAAACTAAAATATCAAAAATGGTATATTTAAGAAATTTGATTGATTTAAAATATAAAATGAATACACTTAAAACGTGATATCCATGCATTACTTTTTACTTAATAATAATAAAAAAAAAGTCCTAAATGAATTTCTATTTTGATGATTCTTGAGAAGTTGCAAATACTCTGAGATATTCCGAGAAAATTTCGGAATAGGAGCGGAGAGTAGAAAATTAAACCGTGATGCCCATATGTCAAATGAAGTTAAATATCCGTACAGGTGGGGGGGGGGTTTTTTTTTTTTGGGGGGTGTAAATAATAATAAAAATAAAAGAAAAATAATGCGGCCCAGTCAATTATTGCGATTGGCCAAAATAATGAGCGCTCTACCGAAGCAGCCGTGACCCGTGATCACTCCAACAACCTCTCACAGATCGTTATGATGCCATAGCCATTTCTTCTTCTCTGCAACCGTGATTACCCGACGCCAGCTCAGAAATTTCCGGCAACCCGAAAGACAATGAATCGGATCCATATGAGCCGTCTTGCCATGTCCCGAACTCTGTGGAAGCCCACGCATCACCCTCTTCTCTGCCTCCGCCTTCTCTTCTTGTTTGTTCCCACATAGAAATAGCTGCTCAGATATAACCTTAATTTCCTCGAAACAGTAAAAGACAGCCCAAAAAAACCAAAAAAAGGGGGGTGGGGAGAAAGAAAGCAACCTTGGAATATAACTTTCTGAATCAATGGCGTCTCCATCGATTCTTTTGGTCTTGACGGAAGACTTACTGGTGAAAATCAACGAAAAACTCAGCGACGGCTCTGATCGGAAGACCTGGCGGCTCGTCTGCAGAGATTTCCTCCGGGTCGATTTCCTGACCCGGAAACATCTCCGTGTCCTCCGGGTCGAGTTTCTCTTTACTCTGCTCCGGAATTACACTGCGGTTCACACTCTGGACCTCTCTGTTTGCCCGCGCATTGACGACGGGACGGTGGCGCAGCTTCTGAGCCGCCGCGGCACAACGGAATGGACGCAAGATCTGAGAGCTCTGAACCTGAGCAGGGTCGCTGGTCTGCGGTATTCCGGTTTGGAGTTGCTTATGGGGGCGTGTACTTGGCTGGAAACTGTCGACGTGTCTTATTGGTGCGGATTTGGGGACAGGGAGGCGGCGGCGATATCTTGTGCGGGAGGGTTGAGGGAGTTAAGGATGGACAAGTGCCTTGGAGTCAGTGATGTTGGGTTGGCAAAGATAGCTGTTGGGTGTGGGAGATTGGAGAGGCTTAGCTTGAAGTGGTGCATGGAGATTTCTGATCTGGGTATTGATCTTTTGTGCAAGAAATGCTTGGAGTTGAAGTATCTTGATGTGTCTTATCTTAAGGTGTGAAAGTATTTTCTTGGGGCAAAATATTTTTCTGTATTTGTCTCGATCGGTCTCCTTACCTGTAACTAAAATTGTTTGTGTTTTTTTTTTTTTAATGGGTGTGTTTAATGCATAATTTACTTCGATGGCTGACTTGGTCGGCTTCAGGTTACAAATGAGTCCCTTCGTTCTATTGCTACTTTGGCAAAGCTGGAGAGTTTGTCTATGATGGGCTGCCCATCGGTGAACGATGTTGGATTGCAATTTTTCGAACATGGATGCCCTTTACTTCAGGTATCGTTATTTAGAATCTGTTGGGATAACGGCGATACTGTCTTAGCATGAGTGATTGGAGTGATCAATTCTAAGGTTTAACATGTCTGTTATCTAATGATTTCAGGAAATTGACGTATCAAGGTGTGATTGTGTCACCTCGTGTGGATTAATTCCCACAATTGTTGGGCATAGTGACCTTAGGCAAATCAATGCAGGTTACTGCATTTCGGTAAGTAAATCTTAGTGTTCCAGTGAATTCTGATTAATTATTATTATTATTATTATTATATGCTTGGTGAATTATATTGGGCTTACTTTACCTGCAGGAACTTCCCCCTACCCTTCTTCATTGCATGAAAGCCCTCAAGAAGCTGAAAACAATTAGGATTGATGGCACTCGAGTTCCAGATGCTGTTTTTCACATATTCAGTAGAAATTGCAAGTCCTTGACTGAAATTGGGTTAAGCAAATGCATAGGGGTGACAAACATAGGCATTTTGCAGCTTGTTTCTGGCTGTGCGAATTTGGGGGTTCTCAATTTGACCTGTTGTCATTCCATAACGGATGCTGCAATTTCTGCTGTAGCGGAGTCTTGTAGGAGCCTTGTGTGTTTGAAGTTAGAGGCATGCAATTTGATCACTGAGAAGAGTCTTCAACAGCTTGGAAAGTTTTGCTTGCTACTTGAGGAACTGGATCTCACTGATTGTTGTGGTGTAAGCGATAGAGGTAAGCTTTATCTACGTTTCTATGTTTATCTAGTTTGTTATGCAACTCATTTGCTGACTTTGGTCTTGTAGATTCCAACTTTTTCTGAATTTCCAGCCATGTGTTTGACGGTCTCATTCTGTTCAACTTGATCAATTGTAATGCTTCTCTCCATATGCAGGGCTTGAATATCTCGCTGGGTGTTCGAGACTTTTATGCTTGAAATTAGGACTTTGCACAAACATCTCAGGAAAAGGATTGTTTCATATTGCAGCCAATTGTTTAAAGCTACATGAATTGGATCTATACCGGTAATTCAATCCCAGTAAGCAACTTAATGCTGTTTTACATTGTTCTCAGCTAGTAAGAATTTTGAATCTGTTTGTTAATAAATTTTTTTATGCAGCTGTGAGGGTATTGGGGACGATGGTTTAGCTGCTTTAGCATATGGTTGCAAGAAGCTGCAAAAGCTGAACCTGTCCTACTGCGATGAGGTTTCTGACAGGGGGATGGCATTTCTTGGTTATCTGGATGAACTCTCTGACCTGGAAATGCGAGGGCTTAAGAAAATCACAAGTGCAGGCTTGATGGCCTTTGTGTCCAGGTGCAAGAGTCTGGCAGATTTGGATTTGAAACATTGTGAGAATATTGATGATTTTGGGTTCTTGGCACTCGCATATTACTTGCAGAACCTGCGACAGGTATTGAATCTTGATATTCTTCTGGAACATTAGTTTCATTATGTGTTGCTTCTGCAACATTATGATTAGAGCTGGCTGTTTGCTCTTTGCTGTCATTGGTAGATGCTATCTGAGATTATGCTATGCTAAGACACTAAATTTATTGATGCTGGCAGATAAATTTGAGCTACTGCACCGTCTCAGATTTGTCACTATGTGTGGTGATGGGGAATTTGACACGCCTGCAAGAGGCCAAACTGGTGCAGCTCACAAATGTCACTGTGGAAGGATATGAGCTTGCACTTCGGGTATGTTGTGCACGGATCAAAAAGGTCAAGTTAGTTGCTGCTCTCAGGTTCTTGCTTTCCTCTGAAATACTCGAGATATTGCATTCCCGGGGTTGCAGGGTTAGGTGGGACTAACAACATTGCGATGAACCTGAATCCAGAAGTCAGAAATAATGCTTGGCAATGGCTATCTATAATTCTAAGGAATATGCTAGTGAGTTTTCAATCTGAGATCCCTCGTTTCCTTCTAGAATAAAGGGGTCTTATTTTAAGTATGGGGTTGCAAGATAGCTATGATTTATGCCGTCTGCTGAGCTGAAATCTGCTGAAAACCTGTGATTGTACAAATAATGTACTCTGTCTTGGTGAAAATGATCTGATTTCAGGATGTTTACCGACGCTGGCGTGCCATATATGGATTCTCTTGGTTCTGTACTTTAATCATTTGTGAAACCAGATCAAATTATTTGCCCCAGTCATGCATGCCGCCCATGGACCATGGTTTTGGAACCCATTTGAAATAGGAGCTTGCTGTTTAGTTGCATTGCCTTACCCTTTTCTAGTTACGAAATGGCAATGAAAAATAATCAAAATTGAAGTCATTAAACAAGCCGCTTCTTTAAGCAACAGGTCTTTAGAATAGTATGTAACACTATAAAACAAGCCGAGAGGCACTAAAGAATATCGTACACCTTGCTGTCACAAGAAAGCATAACTTGGACTATGCGTGAGGAAAGGCATAAAATCACCTTAGAATTGGAACCGAAATGGCTAAAGCTATTACTTTGTAAGCAAGCATTCCCTTCACTTTCTGTCATATAAAAAAGGTCCCATCTTTTAAAAATGTCAGTAACACTGGAACACACCTCCTTTCTGTGTCCCATATTTGCCACAATGGCTTTGCCCAATTTTCTTCTTATTCTAATCCTCCTCCTACCTGGTCTTGAAGCTTTATCCAATTCATCCCCGTCAAATGAACATACGTTTACCACACATGCTTTGACAATGCAAGGTTGCTTTGGTGTTGAAAATGAGGAATCATGCCGATTAAAGTTGCAGGCTGAGCTTGAACACACAGGCCTTCCTAATGCAACTTCAATCCTGAGTGCTGCCATCAAGGCCACGCTCAATGAAGCAAGGCTAGCCATTGATAAGATCACAAAGTTCAGTGCTTTGTCGATTAGCTACCGCGAACAAATGGCAATAGAAGACTGCAAAGAACTCCTAGATTTCTCTGTCTCGGAGTTGGCTTGGTCCTTGTTAGAAATGAAGAGAATCAGGGAAGGTGAAAGGAACGTTCACCATGAAGGAAATCTGAAGGCTTGGCTCAGTGCTGCACTAGGCAATCAAGATACATGCCTTGAAGGCTTTGAAAGCACCAACCGGCGCGTTGAGAATTTCATTAAGGGAAGCCTACAACAAGTTACACAGCTGATCAGCAACGTATTAACTATGTATTCTCAGCTGCATAGCTTGCCCTTCAAACCACAGCAAAATACCACAAAAAGTTTCGGTCCAACGTTCCCGTCGTGGATGACAGAAGGTGATCAAGAGCTTCTGAAAATTAGCACTCTCGGCATTCACACTGATGCTATTGTGGCACTGAATGGGAGCAGCCGCTATCGTACCATCGCAGATGCAATCAACGAAGCTCCAAGTTATAGCAACAGGAGGTACATCATTTATGTGAAAAGGGGAGTCTATAAGGAAAACATTGAAATGAAGAAGAAAAAAACCAATATTATGCTTGTAGGGGATGGAATTGGACAGACCATTGTGACAGGTAATCGCAATTTCATGCAGGGATGGACTACATTCAGAACCGCTACTGTCGGTGAGTTCCCATGAAAATTTGCAATTTATTGCTCCTTAAATACAAAGTACAGAGAAAAATGATACGTGTATTTTTAACTTGATTTTGAGCTGGTAGCTGTCTCTGGGAAGGGATTCATAGCAAGGGATATGACATTTCGTAACACGGCCGGACCCCAAAACCAGCAAGCGGTGGCCCTACGAGTCGATTCGGACCAATCCGCATTCTTCAGGTGTAGCATGGAAGGCTATCAAGACACTCTGTATGCCCACTCCCTCCGCCAATTTTACCGCGAGTGCAACATTTATGGAACCATAGATTACATATTTGGCAATGGTGCAGCGGTCTTCCAAAACTGCAAGATACACACCAGAGTCCCCTTGCCATTCCAGAAGGTCACAATCACAGCAAATGGTAGGAAAAGCCCTGATCAGAGCACAGGCTTCGCAATTCAAGACAGCCACATTTTTGCCACCCAACCAGCGTATTTGGGCAGGCCCTGGAAGCAGTATTCCCGGACAGTAGTGATGAGCACATACATGAGTGGTTCGGTCCAGCCTAGAGGGTGGCTTGAGTGGTATGGCAACTTCGCCTTAAGCACATTGTGGTACGGTGAGTACAGGAATTATGGGCCTGGAGCATCACTCTCCGGACGGGTCAAGTGGCCCGGTTACCACATTATTCGGGATGCTGGCACTGCTAAATTCTTCACTGTTGGACAATTCATCGACGGCATGTCTTGGTTGCCCGCGACTGGTATAAAATTCACAGCAGGTTTGAGCAACTAAAGTCATCCTAGCGTCTAGTTTCAGGAAAATAATGTGTCCGTGTGCCGGAAAAAAATAGATTAATTTCTTTCGTTTGATCGCTTGAAAAATACTTCCAGTCTGTTTGGTGTACATGTGGAAAGACTAAGAATTTACAGCACAAAAGCATATTTTAAAGGGGCTATTGTTGGAAACAAGTTAAGAATTCAACGGCTGCAATTATTTCACACAACCTTTAAGACCTGTCTCTCTAATTTGCCAAACATCAGTGCAAAATCAATAATATCTGTGTATTGGTTTCCACGAACGAGAATTTAACCTCCGATCTCTCTCTCTCTCTCTCTCGTTTTACCGTCGTGACCTTGGCAGGGAAGCCTAGTTGGTTTCACAAATATTAGTTTGGTTAGTAGAAAATAGATATTTTTGTCCTGTCACACGGGAGTATTTTAAGAGTAATATTATAAAATACATTAAAGTTTTGTCGAATTCGATTCCTTCTCTTGTGTTGGTTGCGCAAACTTGCCCGAAAATAGTCTTATCAAATAAAAACATCTTTCTAGATTATCCAAGTACGTCACAATAGACAATGATTCCAACTATTACAATAAGCGGATAGCTCTCTCCACTCTTCTTTTTTTTCTTTTTCTTTTTTTTTTTTCTCTCTGGGAAAATTGTTTCTCTACTCCTTGACCATAAAGAAGGGGTTCCGATCTTATTTGTCATGTTGTAAAACGTTGTCTCCAATTTTTATTTTATCTTTTTAATTGCAGAGAGGCCTATTTACTTTGTAACGGAGAAATAAATTGACGAGGCCATTAAAATATCATCCAAAATAGGAATGTCATGGTTCCAGTAGGCGTCGTCTGAATGTGCGACCATTAAAATACAACAAACTAGGAATAAATGTAGGTAGACATGCCCATAAATTAAGAAGGAAACATATTGAATACAAATATGGCAACATATTTAATGGAAAAGAAAGGCATGCATTCAGCCAACAACAGAATAACCAAAAACGATAAAGTATTAGTAGCTTTCTTAAAATTGGTTACAACGATTATTTTTTTGGGTTCAAAAATTATTCCAAAAGGGAAAAAAAAAAAAAGCAAAAGAGAAAGAAACCAAAACCGTTTGGGAAAAACCCATTAGAAAAATACACACACACACACACACACACATATATATTGATTTGATTTAGAGCCTAAGGGACAAATCAAGTCCAGACTCATCTGGCTCGTCGTTCTTTGGACTCTGGTAGTTTTCGTACGGAAGCCTCAAAGTCAGCTCAGGAAAACTTGAACCTGCTGGATTACTGAAACTGAACGCAGGCCTGCGGTCCTGATTGCCTTGTGGACCCTCGGGAGTCAGTTCAAGAGCGTTTGAAGCAGGTGCGGGATTTCCGAGCACGTCCCCGTTTCCGCGTAGACCCCACGGCTGCATCCCATCGTATTGGATCTGGACCGGTCGCTGGATCGGATCGGTTGGACCAAAACCAAACACAGGACCATGGGCCAGAGCATTAACAGGCCCGGAACGCTGTCGTTGAGAGGACTCGATTCCACATTGACGAGGCATCTGTGGATTCTCCAGAGGACCCAAGTCCATCGCCAAACGCTGTCGTTTGGCTTCCGCACGTTGTTGCTTGCTGTGTGCGGTTTGGTGGCCACCAAGGGCCTGAGGACTGGGGAACACCTTTTGGCAAATCCTGCATGCCAAGGGCAGAGGCTTGGCGGGGATGGTCACCCTTTCAATACCAGATGATCCGATGTTAACAATCTCGAGTCCGACGGAAGGAACACGGGCGTCCGTCGCTCCCGCGTTCAGTACAGGGAATGGAGCTTCTCCTCCTCCTCCTCCTTCTCTTCCTCCCGTGAGATAGTTGAGGATTATCTTCTTTATACTCTCTCTGTTGCTGCTGCTGCTGCTATCATCGTCGATCCTAATTATGTCGACCTTCACTTCCTTAGCCTGCTCCTTTACAGGTCCGGAGGCCTCAATGGGATGGCTTGGACTAATAACACGTGCAGACATGATTGGAGGCTTTCTTTAAAACCTTTTTATTTAAAATATATATATATATATATTATTTTAATATTTTCTGTTGCTTCTCGATGAAACACTGTTAGAATGAGAAGGAAAAAAAAAAGGGGGAAAATGTCGCGGTATTTATAGGGACATGCATAGGTCCCGTAAATCTCTAATTTGGGGTGAAATTTAATATGGAATTAATGTCATATCATAAATTTGCATTTTCAAATCTTGACTCGCACCGGTGAAGATGTTCTGGCACCACTGGGATTGCCATTTCAGGTCTTGCATATATTACACATTCTTTTTTGTTTTTTTTTGTTTTTTTAAAAAATATTATTATTATTATTATTATTATTATTAAATTTTTTAGCGAAGGTATGCGAGAGCAATTTTCAATTGGCCAATATGTACAGCACAGTTTATATTGACCAAGACGTTGGGTGTGTATTGTTGGTGAACTAATTCCCAAAAATGCCACATAATATTAGTTCTAAGTTATTGTCGGTGCACTGAATTCTCACTCCGCTAGAGATTTTCTTAAATTTGGTTCATGGGATTTTAGGCATGATACGAACTCGAACTCCAATTTGACCGACTGGCAAAAGAAAAGAACTTACGTTATTTATACTTGTGGCGGCCTGCAAATAGGTTTGGAACAACTCTTAAAGCATGCGTACTCGTGACTTCTGCATCTAAAAAGAAAGACTGCGACTGCAGTTTAATTATTACACTAAAATAGTTGATTGTCTAAATCTTAATTTAGATAAATTGATTGTTTAAATTGGGTTCAAAACATTAGATAAAAACGTCTGCTTGAGATTTATGAACTTAAAAAAGAAAACACGGCGATTGTATTTTTAATTACTACACTAAGAAAGTCGGGATTAGTTTACTACGTAAAATCTTAATTGAGATAAGTTGACGCTCTAAATTAAGTTTAAAAGAATTAATAAAGCACGTGTACTGTAGATTTTATGAATTTATATAAAAAAAAAAAAGAAAAGACGGCGATTACGCTTCGCCTATTACACTAAGAAAGTCGAAGATTAGTTCGTTTTTTAAATCTTAATTCAGATAAATTAATTATCGAAGATTAGGTTTAAAATAACTGATGAAGCATTTGTACTTAAAATTTATGATTTTTTTAAAAAAAAAAAAAGAAGAGAAAAAATGACGGTAGCACTGCGGTTATTACACTAAAGAGTCAATAATAATTAATTGATTATTTAATCTTAATCTCGATGAGTTGATTGTCTAAATTAGCTTTCAAAGAATTAATGAAGTATATGTACTTGAGATTTACAAATTTAGCAAAGAAAAAGACGACAACCGCGCTTCACTTTTGCCACCTTTTGTTTTATGGTAGCGCTTCGGTTTATTATTTAAATCCTAATTTAGTTGTAGTTATTATTAGTGCGTTAACCTCATACAACACCAGGGATATGCTTAATTTTGGTTCATGCGATTTCAGATATGATACAAATTCCAACTCCAGCTTAATTGAATGATATGAAAATAACTTAATTTTGGTTCGTGCGATTTTAATCATTTGGTAAAAAAAAAAAAAAAAATTGTCCGCGACTAGTTATTTATATTGTTTAAGAACTTGAAAAAAAAAAAAGAAAAAAAAGACTGTAATCTCGCTCTAGTCATTACACTAAAAAAAAAAAAAAAGGCGATTAATTGATTATCTATATCCCAATGACTTCGTTAGGTAGATTACAAGAAAAGAAGGAGTGAACGACATAGATTGATTTGAAAAATTTCAATTCAAAAAGAGTTATAAGTATTGTATGTTATCTCAAAATAAATTAGTTTATAATATAATAAAATGATAAGAACAAATTTATATAATAATTTTAATTAATTTTGAGATTAATACGACGATGTTTTAGAATTATCTAGAAATATTTATTTATTTTTGGTTCATTCTAAAAACATTTATTGTGTTTATAGTATATATGTTCATTCTCCATTGAATGAGATTTTACACTAAAAAGGCAATTATTAATTGTAGGACTAACCAATGAATACATTTATATTGCATTTGTGTGCCTGTAAGTTTTCTTTTTAGGAATTACAAGGAAAAATCAATTACAATTGTAAGATTCTTTTTTCCTTTTGGGCCTAGTGGGATTTTTTGTTTTTTGTTTTTTTACAACTACAATCAAAGATATGTTTCAGTTTTTGCTTCATTTTAAAATAATGAAAAATAAAATATAAAAAGTGAAAATTACAGGTTATTTAGTTGTAATCCATGTAAATTATATGAATTAGGAGCTTAGAAGGAACATGAGAGAGCCCCCCCCCTCTTCAATTATTGTGCATTCTTCTATTTAGGCTGGCTTGAAAATTTAGGTAATGTAAAAGATTTGGGCTTATATGACAGTAAGAGGACAGGGGTGCTGTTACTGTTTATTAAAAAAAAAAAGAGAGAGAGAGAGTAAGATGTTAGGTGTTTAGTAAATTTTTTTATAATTTATTATTTAATGATAGACTTTATTGAAAAATAACTGATAAAAATTTATTTTAATTTTTCTAAATATAATAATAATTAATAAATAATACTTGATGTAAATATTTTTAATAACAATATTTTGACTATTTAAATATTTATTTTTTATAATAAATCAAAATCTTAATTAATTATTTTAATAAATAATAATAATAATATCAATTTAACTAAATATTATTATTTTATTTTGGGTAAATTAAATGAGACCCCTAACTCTGTCATGATTGGATACCAACTCTCCTGAACCTCTTACCGTTTACGAGCGGTGAATGAAATATTATATCGATTGTCGCCGCAACCATTTGGAGGATCTCAGCGCACATGTCCCAAACTCTGTCTTTTTTTTTTTTTTTGTTTTTTTTCGTAAACCCATTAGCATACTTAATTTAAGTCCACAAAGATAATGTAAATAAGATTAATAAGTTAAAAAAATACAAACAGGGAAAAAAAAAATCATATTCGCGAATTTAAACGAAGGACCCCCAAGAAAATGTCCATAAGAGTTGGATAGAGGTGGTTCGCTGGTCTAAAGCACTCCCTAAGAGCCATCCCAAACGCCCCCTCTCCGCATTAAGGATAAAGGCAAGATTTATTATATTATATTATTATTTTTTAAACGTATATTTATTATTAATTATAATTATAAATTAAAAAATTAAAATATAAAATTAATAATTATGATATAATAATCTTTTACATATTCAATATAATATAAAATAGTATATTAAATAAATATAAAAATGATCTATTTTAATCTTTAAAAATAAAATACGAGTTGAGAGTAAGACGTAGTTATTATTAACTTTTTTGTCCATTAGAACAGCTGGTTATGAGATTGTTCAATGGCCTAAAATCAAAGGGAAAAACTGAAATTTAGATAACATGGGCAGGGTTGGGAAAATACGTTGACAACCATCTATACTTTTTATCTTAGACTCTTCCTTTTCCCCCTCCATGCCTCACATTTGCTAACAGACTTAACTAACTTTTGGATCACCTCTCTTTCTATGCTTCCCTGTAAATAAATCCTCTTCTCTTCTCTCCAACAACCACAGCAGATTGAGGGTTGCTTTAGGCTTTAAAGGGGAGACCCGTTTTGCTATTACTCTCTTCCCTTGAACCTCGTTAGCAGCTCCTTTTCCTTCTAGGGAGAATTGTCACGTTTAGGGGGAAAAAAAAAGATGGTGTAATTTTTCTCGGGGCGTTTTTGATACCCTTTCTTTTTCCCGCCCTTGAAAGGTATTGGAAAGCCGCTTAGAAAAAAGAAAAGAAAAAAAAACAGAATTACAAGGTTAGACAATAGAAAATGTCTTATGGGGATGATAGACAAAGAAAGAGGAGATTGGCCATTATTGGCATCTCTTCCTTCCTCCTAGTGGCCATGGTGGTAGCCGTGACGGTCGGTTTCGGGTTCAACAACAATGATAGCAATGGAGATGGCATCATTGGCAGCAGCCACAAAAGCACAAAGGAAATATCGGCCTCAACGAAAGCCATCAAAGCCATTTGCCAACCCACTGATTACAAGCAGACTTGTGAAGAGAGCCTCAAAAAATCAGCTGGAAATGCCACGGACCCCAAAGAATTGATCGGGATTGCATTAAAGGTGGCTCAGAAGCACATTAGCGAGGCTGCCAAGAAATCAGCCACCCTGCAGGACTTGGAAAAGGACCCCAGAACTCGTGAAGCTCTTAAGGCATGCAAAGAGCTCATGAACATGTCCATTGCTGAGCTCCAACATTCTTTTGACCAAGTTGGCGATTTTGACATTAGCAAATTAGATGAATTGATGGCAGATTTGAGAACTTGGGTTAGCGCCTCGGTCACATATCAAGAAACTTGCTTGGATGGATTCCAGAACACAACAACCAATGCTGGAAACAAAATGAAGGCAGCATTGAAAACTGCAATGGAACTAAGCAGTAATGGCCTTGACATTGTTAGCGGCCTATCTTCCGTGCTCACATCATTGCAGATTCCGGGAATCAGCCGCCGCCTTCTTTCTGATGACCTCCCTGTTGTAGGCCATGGAAATCAATTCCCTACATGGGTCGATCTCAGAACCCGTAGACTCCTCAGCGTTCCTGTTTCCAATCTTAAGCCCAACATTGTTGTGGCTAAGGATGGAAGTGGAAACTTCGCAGCAATCAGAGAAGCAATGCTTCACATCCCCCCTGGCACGCGCAGGACTAACCAGACCTTTGTGCTGTACATCAAGGAGGGAGTTTATGAGGAGTATCTTGAGTTTAACAAGAGCATGAACAATTTGGTAGTGATTGGAGACGGTAAAGATAAGACCCGCATCACCGGAAGCAAGAACTTTGCTGATGGCACGCCGACCTACCACACTGCTACCGTTGGTAATTCACTCTGATTCAAATTAGAAAATGCAGTGTTTGTTAGAAAAATATTGCAATATAATAAGTGTTACTACATGTGAATTTAGAACATTCAGAAACTGACATTTTTTTTATGCAGTTGTTCTCGGAGAGAACTTCATTGCCCAGAACATTGGATTTGAGAACTCTGCTGGCGCTGAAAAACATCAGGCTGTGGCATTGAGAGTCTCGGCTGATTTTGCAATCTTCCACAACTGCTCATTTGATGGATACCAAGATACACTTTACGCCCACACCAAGCGCCAATTCTACCGCGACTGCACCATCAGTGGCACCATTGATTTCGTCTTCGGTGATGCCTCTGTCGTGTTCCAGAAGTGCAAATTCTTGATCCGCAAGCCCATGATCAACCAGCAGAACATTGTGACTGCCCAAGGCAGGAAGCAAAGGCGACAGCCATCTGCTATTGTCTTCCAAAACAGCACTATTACCGCCCACCCAGAGCTGTACCCGGTCAGGCAGCAATTCAAATCATACCTCGGTCGCCCATGGAAAGAATTCTCAAGAACAATCATCATGGAAACATTCATTGATGATGTGATCCACCCAGATGGATGGTTGCCTTGGCTAGGGACCTTTGGAATCAACACCTGTTATTACTCAGAATTCAACAACTACGGTCCTGGTGCCATCAAGAAGGCCCGTGTAACATGGCGAGGAATCAAGACCATCACTCGCACGCACGCCATGGATTTCACACCAGGAAAGTTCCTCCGGGGAGATGCCTGGATTAAGCCAAGCGGAGTGCCATACACATCCTATTTGACCAAAGCCTGATTAGATAAATTGATTTTAAACGTGTTTTTTAAGATCTTCTGATCACTTTTTGATGATCTGCTGACCATGTGTCAAGTACTGCCGAGTGCATGCTGAAGATTAATGCGACACTCCGGGACTGAATTCTTCCTCATCGCCTAGCTCCAACACACACAACCCAGAGGGAAAAAAACGAAAAAAAAAAAAAACCCATCATGAGATCGTATTTTTTGGTCTTGATTATCTAATTGTTGACAAATAAGAACAACAATTTCTTTTTTTCCTGACAGAAATAACGATCTTCGGTAGTCTTTGACTAATTAACTGGTTGTCTGACAAAACTAACTATATATGTAGTGTTCTGATTATGAAAATGGTTGGTGACTGCCATTGATATGTTCCTCGATCATACATTGAAACTTTGAACTCACCCGAAACTGAACCTTACTGCCAATATTGTAACATTTGAAGACAAGATTTTTTGGAATCTTTTAAAGAGGGTATTGGCTGCCAAAATTTCTGACCATGAAAGTGGTGCAAGATTGAAGAAATTGGTTGGTTATTAAGCCGCCTCTACCTCACTATTACACCAACTGTCGTCTGAGGGGAGTTATACACGGCACAAAACCACCCACGTTGTTAGGATTTGGAGCTCTTCTAAGCATCACTTTGATTTCATGATTGTGATTAAGCTGAAACTGCAGGTCTCAAGCAGGCTTGACAATTTGCGATTAGTTTTGATTTGTTTCATTTTATTTTGACTCGAAGCGACATGTATCCAGTTATTCCAGAACACGCTTCTTCCTCGTCCCCAGGAGCGAAGACGAATATCCAAAACGAGAGAATAAAATCACTCTTGACTCGTCTGATGGAGAAAAATAAAATCACTTAACGCAAAGCAGTATTTGAGATATATATATATATATATATATAGTTGAAAAACATTGTAACCTCTGGTTTGCTAGTTAAATTCAGGCAATTTAACGCAAAAAATAGAGGTCAATGTAACGAAAAGAACAAAAAAATTAACAAAATTTTCGTTTGTGATTCCGTACCAAGGTCACACAGTCATTGCAATTTTCGGATGTGTTATTCCATCGTAAAATTCCCCGGATAATATAAAATTTCTTTGCAAGTTTTAATTTTTAGTTTTTAATTTTTATGTATAATGCTTGTTTCCTAAGTACTGGCCTATTACGTCTGAAGATTCACCAGTTGCAGAAAGAAAAAAAAAAAAAACTGAACTGATGAAAAATTTTTAAGGAATTTTTGCCAAAAATAAAAAAAAAAACTAAATTGACGGTAACTTTTGTGTGAACATTTGAATTAGAGCCAAGTTATCATGTAAGATTGCGGTTCTTTTATTATTATTATTATTATTATTATTATTATTATTTACATTATCAACATCTTTTCCAACCAAAAAAAAAAAACAAAAAGTCATAAAATGGTAGTTTAAAAAATTAACAAAAAATAATTAATTTATTAATAAATTTTAAAGTTGGAATTCTCGAGTTTTAAGCGAAATTAATTAAAAAATTAACTTCTTAAGTAGTGGTTTTCCCCCTCATTATTGTTGTAATTTTCTTGAAAAATTAACAATTCGTGTTCATAATTAAACTGCCAAAAATTGTAAACCGACCGAACGCAACCATAATATCTATATTTATGACACACAGCGAGTCCCTTTCCCAGACACGCCTTAAGGTTTCCAAAGCGACGAAGCAGTTCCTTGAAACCTCCGCCGCCGTTTCTATCAGACGCCAAGCAACAGGGAAACGCCTCCATTTTTTGTTTTGTCCTTTTTATTTCAGCTGCTTCATTTCCTAAATTTCGTCTCTCTCCGTGCTTGTTTTTCTCTCATTGACCGAAGATCGCTGTTTTAATTCTAAATAATAGTTTTCGTTTCTTTTTTTTTCGTTGGTTTCATATGGTCGCTTCCCGAGGACCCACCGGAGTCGTTTATCTGTCGGTAGATCAAAGAAATGATTAAATTAGCTTGGTGATAAATGTGGGAAGAAATAGGACCCACTGCCATTAAATGGGCTTGAAGTCAACATAATCAACGTCATCCCAGGAAAAACAACCCACTTACCTCGTAGCCCACGCGTAGGTCCCCCAATAGGCACGAGGAAAATGTGACACGTAACTCGTGCTCACACCCTCGTTACCTCCGCCCTAGCAGAAATGGCCAAGAATAGGCAAGTTCACCCGCCTCTCGTGGCATTTAATTTTTGGCATGCACTTCTCGCAACGTCCCATCGTTCTGGTCACTGTCTCGGAGATGTGAACCTCAGCCCAACCCTTTCCTAAAGTGCCGGTCTCTCATATACGGCCATTTGCAGCGGGGCATTTGGCCACTACTACTAACCACGTGGCCTGACCTAAGAGTGCCATCGACGCTGTAAAAAACACTGCCGTTAGAGAAATTATTAGATCAATAGGCGTGTATATCCCACGTCGTAGGCTAAATCAATTGAGACCGTTGCTTGTGCAATTAGATTTTTCATTAGGCAAACAGAACCAACCTTACATAGAATTCAGAGGCCATGTTTTAGCCACCGATTAATTTGATTTATGGTTACACCCTCACGGGCGGGATAGACCCAACCTACAAAATTTACTAATAAAAGGGGGTATTTTCGATGTAAGAGACTCTGTAAAATTTGTGAAAACATTACATTGAATTAAATTACTGTTCTACGAAAGCATTAGATTACTGTGCTGGGAGATCATTTTGGGATCGTATGCATATATATAATTGTGCCATCTTTATTAGAAAACTAACCTGGTAAAAATTTTTCGGAAGCTAAGGAATAGATTCGTACTATTTCATTTTGTCAGCAGCGCGTGGTGGGCCTAGTTTACTTAACAATCTTTTTAACCTGTATATCACCACTAACTCCTTTATATAAACCAAGCCAGTTCTACCACCTAGAGGACCAGGCAAAGCTTGAGGGGGGGGGGGAAGGTGCAGAAAAGCTATACCGAGAAGGAGACAAATGGAGGGAATAAATCACAGAATGGTGAATGTGAATGGAATCAACATGCACATAGCGGAGAAGGGCCAGGGCCCTGTGGTGCTGTTTCTCCACGGATTCCCAGAACTCTGGTATACCTGGCGCCACCAGATTCTTGGGTTAAGCTCACTCGGATACCATGCTATTGCCCCAGACCTTAGGGGTTGTGGTGATACTGATGCTCCAGATTCAATCTCTAGCTACACTTGTCATCACATTGTCGGTGATCTTGTTGCCCTTATTGATCATCTTGGCGTGGAGCAAGTGTTTCTAGTGGCACATGACTGGGGTGCCATTATTGGATGGTATTTCTGCTTGTTTAGGCCTGATAGAGTGAAGGCCTTTTTCTGCCTCAGTGTTCCTTATAGGCCTAGAAATCCAGAGATTAAGCCTGTAGAGGGCTTGCGATTGCTCTTTGGAGATGACTACTACATCTGCAGATTTCAGGTTTCAAGTTGCATGTTTTTTTTTTTTTTCCCTATGTATGGATGTTGCTTGTCATTGTGCCATAATTTGCTATTGAACAAATGGAGTTGGTTGATTTCTTTTGTGGTAGGAACCGGGAGCAATTGAGGCTGAAATTGCACGTGCTGGCATAGCCGAGGTGCTTAAGAAAATCATGACAACCAAAGAACCAGGACCCCCTCACTTGGCCAAAGAAAATCCATTTGGACTGAGTCAAGAGCGTCCATTTGCCTTGCCTTCTTGGTTTACAGAAGCAGACCTTCAGTATTATGTAACCAAATTCTGCCAGAAAGGCTTCACTGGAGGATTGAACTACTACAGGGCTATGGATTTGTAAATTTACATGCAACCATGTCTTACACTCACAAGTTTCCATATCTCAATTCCGATCTTGAATGGTTTTTGATAAATTGCAATCTGGTTATTTCAGGAATTGGGAGCTGACATCGCCGTGGACTGGGGTTCGAGTGAATGTGCCCATCAAGTTTGTTGTGGGAGATCTTGACATGGTTTATACTACTCCAGGGGTGAAGGAATATGTAAACAGTGGTGCATTCAAGCATCTTGTGCCATTATTGGAGGAAATTGTCGTCATGGAAGGAGTTGGCCATTTTATTAACCAGGAAAAACCAGAGGATATCAACTCCCAGATCCATGACTTTATTGAGAAACACTGATTATCTGCTTTTTCGAACATCGGGCCATGCTCTCCGAGCCTATTAATTTACATCATTGTTGGAAAGCTTTTTATGTGTTACCTACTATTCTATTTTGGAGTTCCTTCCTGGCATTATACGCGTGACTGCAGGTTCAACGAATGTTTTTTTTTTTGGGTCTATTCGCGAGAGAATTTTGGCTTCGAATTATCTTCTATTGACCACTAAACTAAATCAGACTCTTTAGGTTGGTCGGTATAAACATCACCAATGCTCTTGACTAGGCATGGAAGCCAGTGGTTTATGTATTTACTTTCAGTCCATGGACGGTTACAAGGAAGGTCATTAAAACAGGCTATTCCCATTTTAATTCCCGGCGATTGTAGGCTTTCAAATTGGGGGAATATTTGTTGCCCGCACTTGTTACATTGCACTCAGAACTGAGCTGAGCCGAAGAGTGCCGTTTATTGCCTTCGATTTGTCAACGGTTGCCACCAAACTCGTCCCAAAGTGGAATGCAACTTCTCGGTTCTATCCAAATTCATATCGAGGAAATTAAGGTCCGCAAAGATCCATCGATGAATATTCGCGGGAAGAAATGAGAGTGTAAGAGTCAAGCGCTAAGCAAATCTGGTTGACAAATGCTAAATTACAGGGAATAACACAATTGCATTTCACAGACACATCATCGCGTCTTATCAAAATTTTGTGCCGAAACCCAGTCAAACAATTCCTAAAACCCTTGCTGTTCCTCCTTCCTCCTCTAGCTCTCTCAAACTTCCTTCCCTTTGACCGCATGTATGGTTTGGTATGGCTGTGTGATAGGTAAGTCAATATTTAAATATATCAGAGGTCGACTGGAGCCCCGAGAAAGAAACAACATAAACCATCCAAACTACCCATAAAATTGCAAAGACAGCCGCAATTAAGGTATAAATAAGAAATCATGCTCAACATCACATAATTTTGCAATTACCAACCAATATTGAAATTAAAAAGCCCCAGGTACAAGAAGTTTTGCATTGCCTATCATATCAGAAACTAAAAGTGTACACCTAACTTTTCTAGTCGGAGGCCATTACCGTGCGGAAATTATTGTAGAATGCCAAAAGTCTTGATGTCATCCAATCACCTCTACCAAGTGTATCCCAGTTCTCATCTTCACTAGGAACATCAATTGCTCAATAAACCAAAGTATCCAGGGTATGTAATGCAAGTTCCTGTCAGCGTAAATGATCAATTTGTAGCTCACTTAAAGCACACAAATCATTAGAAGTGTCAAACGAACCATCAATAAAGAAAGGGAGAACTAATTGACCTTTCAACATTCCACAAATGCCGGAGTTCCGAGGGATACATTAAGAGAAAACAACCATCGGTGGCCCTTATTATTTATCACAATATTTCATAGCATCCATCAACCATAGAGGAAAGACACTGCTCAGAATCTGAATCAAGCAGATCAAAGTTCAAAAACATTCACATATACAAAAACATTATACTAAATTGAATGGGAGTAATACAGAAAACTCAGTCCCTTAGATGTTCTTTCAAGTTGCGATCATCGCCGCATATCATTACAGGTCTGTAGGGTTCATCACTGCTTTCACGTACTCCCATTCAAAATATCCCACAAGAACACAGTAATCCAAACTCATCCAAGAAGAATAAAAAGATGCAATAATCTAGCAATGGAAAGACAAAATTATGACATTGAGGAGACCAGAATGCAAAATGATCAGTAAATGTCAGCCCATATCCTTAAAAAACATTCTTCAAGACTTTTTTCAGAAAAAAGTGTATACCGTGTTCTGTCCCAACGGAGCTCTCAGAGCAAGCTGAACAAAAGTCAAACACTCTCCACCGGCCTTCTCAATCTTGGCTCTAGCAGTCTCCGTAAACCTCAAAGCAGTAACCTTCAATGTCGGAACCTCATAAACCCTTATATCATCAGTCACCGTCCCCACCACCACAGCAATCTTACTCCCCCATCCACCCCCCCGGCGCTGCCCCCCCAAAAAAAAGAAAAAAAAAATCAAAATAAGACCCCATCCTGAAGGTGGGAACAAGAAGACTTTACCTTTCATGAAGCGGATAATCCTGGAGAGAGAAAGTGGGGGCTTGTTGACCTTGCACATGAACAGCCTCTTCAATATCACCGCATTGAACTTGCTTTCGGCCCTCCTCAACAGAAACCCGTACAGCTGACCACACCCAACGGTATCCCACCCATCAATCAATTCGAATCCCAATTCAATCTAAATATTACAAATCCCCAAATAATTTAACTTGACGAGGAAGTTTGAGGTAGATATCATTAGACTTGGGAGCCGTGCGCTTTGTCTTCCTGCTGGTCTATACCCTGCAAAGCAAAAAAAAAAAAAAAAAAAAGGCAACAAAAACTACTCACTTTCTTGTTTATACGAAGAAACCAAAGAAAACTAAATAGATGGAGAGAGAGCGAGAGAGGACCATGTCGGTTGGTGTCGGTGGGGATAGGGATGTGCCACTCCCGATGGCGGCTGCTGGATGCTGGTGGCGGCGATATTAGAGAGAGAAGGAGAACGAGAGTAGGGGCTTTGAGCGTGGCTTTAGACCTAAGTTTTGTCGGAAGCTGATCTCGCACACGTCCGGACGTTAAGGTGTTTTTCCTGCTGAAGGAATACAATCATAGGCGAGGTGGTGGGCAGAGAAATATTTTAACAATTAAAAGTCCAGACAGTTATTTTCGAAATTATTTAAGTTAAAGATATTTTTATTTTAGCGACGTCAAGCTTTCAAAAAAATAAAAAATTACTTAGCCATTTTAAGAGTTCTCGACTTCAAAATATTTTTAGGAGGAGACATAGAGTTTAAAAAAAAAAAAAATACATTGTCGTATAACTTACAATTTTATAAAATTTAATAGACAAAAATAAATTTTATTTTATACCTACGGTAAGCACCAATGACTTAAAATTTATGAATTGAATATTAGAAAGAGAAAAATTAGTTAACTTAAGTTTGAAAACTCATAAAAATAAAACAATCAATTAATTTTAATTTTTTTAAAAAAATAAATAATAAAAAAAACACTAAACAATTCTTATTCTCACTTGTATTTTCTCTATCGGTAAATATTAGGATTAACGTTATCATAGACAACACCTCCGATGATAATGATTTTCCTGCACTGGCCTGTCATGGTTCCTGCCGCAAAGCACATGATCCTGCAATCTAGGACTTCACAACTGGAAAGCAAAGCTGCCACGACAATAGGGTCTGCCAAGCTCACCCTTTCACTCAATCACAAAAAGAGAAAATGAGACGCAGGGGCTGGTAGGCTGGATTTCAGCTTCAACAACCTTTCCAGTCCAGAACAGACAGGGCGGCAAGAAATTGTGTTCATCAGGATAAAGAAAAGATACATGATTAGCTCGACAAAAAGGGTTGATCTAAATTGTAAAAATGTTCCTGAATTGTGTACATTGACCAACAAGTCAACAACATTTGGTTGAAATTTCACACAAACTCCTCAGCATCATCCAGGAAACGGGACTGCTGCACTTCAAAATTCAAATATTCTCTCGCCAACTCTCAATCTAGGCGCACCATCTGCAAAAAAGCGGCAACTTTTCACTTCATGTCTCTGCTTTTGACCAAATGCATCATGGCAAATCAAATAGAAACAAGACAGCTTGACTACAAGCAAACAGCATAGACACAAATTCAAAAGGCAGACCTATCTGCACATGACAACAACACAAAGTATACACGACCACAATAACTGAAAACAAGGGCAAGAAGTGATGTGAGCACATGAAATTGAAGTTCTATCTTACAGCGACCTACTGAAGTTGCAAAGGGTGCACTGGGCATACAACAATGCCTGTCTTAGTGCTCACACCAAAAGATATTTTGGGCTACTCTGTTTAAGAACATTAAATGATATCTGTGCAGTGTACGTCGATAACGGGGAATTTAATATTTCATGGCCTACCTTCCAAAGGCCATCATTGAGATAATGCATGTTGTCCACTCCAATTCCCTTGTTGATTGCCCTTCTGTTGAGCCAAATAATTAAACACATATCAATTGCAAAGTATGAGAAACTATGTCAATATTAATCAATAGCTACCACCTCCCTTGACTACCTATGCCAAAATAATTTGGGTATTGAAAACCAACAACTTCAAAGGAGTCTCTGATGGATGCAGAATGCAATATGCAGCAAGGCATCTGGTCCAGTGTTTATATGTTGCACAAACTACTGACCAATCAGGTTTTCAATTATTTTTAGCCTGAAAAACATGGTCATCAGATTCACTGAGAAGACCTTGACAAGAATGATCTAATAGCCTGGGTTCCATGATCACTACAGAAAGATAATCATACAGAAACATAAAAAGTAACTTACATATCCTTTGCCGACATTTTTGTGAACCCTATAGCAAGAGCATGTTGCTTTCCTTCTGCCATTATGGCCTGAGCATTCAGGTTAACAGATAAGCAATACATAGGCAATAATTCAGCAGAAGGACACAAACAAAAGGAAAGAAAGAAAAATGAGGATGGCAAAATTTTCTATTAGCATATCAGAAGAAAGAAATAAACAATGTAAGAAGGCACAGTTTATACCACTGGAGTTTCTGCTTCAACTTCATCATCCAAGGCACCGCCTGGGGACGTAAGCCCAGGACACATTATGTTTGCACCGGAAAGCACAAATTTTATTGCACCCCTGTCCACCTGTAACTTTTTCATTATGTTTGGATCTGTAACACAAACGAAATCTAACAATAAGCATATAAAAGATTTAGCTCCATAGGAGTATGGTTGCCAACAACAGAAGAATATAAGAGCTGCAGTGGATGCCAACATGTCTCAAAAGCATTTTATCCGTGAATCCATTGTATGATTGTATGAAAGTGGGAACTCCATCAAGTCACAGAAAGGCAATGACGAAGTCTAACAACCACGATAAAAATGTCTAAATTCAGTAGCAAATACCCTGCAGCACTTTAATTTCATCAGGTCTATACAACTTCTTCCAAAGGCTTATGTAAGTGGTGTATGTGCAAAAACAACCACTACTGCCTATCAAACAGTATGGTTTAGGGTACAATTGATTGAGGCTGGGGCATAACTAAACATTCAAATATATCTTGCTCAAGAAAGAGAATGGGAAAAGGGAGCTCGGAAAGAATGGGAAAAGCGGGGCTTTTTACCGACACATTACACAAACCAAATGACAATCAATCAATTCTAAAGCAATAGAAGATATAGATATCCAAGAGCAAGAAAATACTTTACATTGATGGAGAAGGCGTAAGGTAGGCATGTAAGGTCCATCGCGGATATTGAAAAACAAAGGTACATTGTTAACCACAACCAGATTCAAATGATTTTGACTACAAGACAAGATAGGAATTCATCAAAACCAACCCCCTAAAAAGAACAAAAAAAAAAAAAAAAAAGATGAACAACAAATCAAGCACAAGCAACACCAAAAAATAGGGGAAAACAGACCATTTAACTACAATTAGGGGTGCCTTTTTTGGAAGCAAATCGTCCAAGATTGGCTCAAGTCCCGGGTACTGCAAGCAAGTTTAGATTAATAAACTTCTACTTAAAGTAATTAAAAAGGGGAAAAAAACAAAGGTAATACAAAAGAAGAAAGAAATGGGCAATCTTGAAACCTCGTCCGCTATGTTCTGTCGGATTTTCCGCTGAACCGATGCCTTCACTTGGTTCTGCGACGAAACATCCTCGTTAGAAAACCTGGTACAAGAACATAAAAGAGAAATCAGTTGAAAGCGAACGGTTAATTAATGTAGTTACTGATAACAGGGGAAAAAAAAAAAGAAGAAGAAGAAGAAGAAAAAAACCCAACAAATCGAAAATGAAAAAGAGAGGCGCAAAAACGCTTACTTTTTGAACATTTTGGAGAAGTGATAGATCTTCGTCAAGGAAATTCTGACACAATCCTCCTGGAATTTTTGTTGGGTTTGGATTGGATCGATCAAAACAGTAACCTTTGCGTGTGTTTTGTTTCTTTGCAATTGTAAATTAATTAGTGGTCGAAATTTAGCCATGTTTTGGCCCGCGTAGTTATCAAGCAAGCCGAGCCATTATCCGCCGTTTCTTGGGTTGAGCTAAGGAATCTTTCTGGACCCAAGATGGGTCGGCGAACGCAGTTGCGGTTTGCCCATTACATGGGCTATTCAATCCGTTCTGGGCAGCTGCGTGTGCGCGCTACTCAGCTAAAAAGGCCTACAGGTGGGTCTGGCAAGCCGACTGGAACCAAAATATTCATTAGTTGTAATGGGCCGTCAGGCAATTCGGACGACAAAAAGCCGTGTATAGACACCAAGTCGCCTCCAAAACAGAATTGATGGTCTGAGAGCCCAGCTTAACCTTTTTATCTAAGCTCCGTCTTTCTCCAGGAGTATCCTTCGACAGCCTCTACTAGATTCCATCGACGATTAGCTTAAGCACCATCGTTGGCGTCATTGGTTAGTGCCATCTTCACTCTCATTATTCATTTCATTCTCGGCCTGTTAAGTGGTCTTTATTTTGTTCCATTATGTATTCAGTTAAATGTACCTGTTGCTATTCCATGCATGCTCGTTTTGTTTCTGCAATGTGTTTGATCTCTGTACAAGTTTGTGCTTCTCCCGTGTAAGTAAAACCAAGAAAATGAATGATTCCGTTTTCTTTTCTTTTATCCTTATTAAATAATTAATTAAATAGATACTAATTAGAAGAAGTACGTGAATTTATCTTGTTTTGAAGATTATGTGAAAAGAAATATATACGTGTGTGTGCCTCCAAATTTTTTGAAACTTCCCATAATTTTATTTTATTATTTATTTATTTATTTATTTATTTTAAGGTAAGTGTCATCGTTAATCCCAAAATATCAGTGTGTCCTCACTTAGTCAATCACACGAGATGGATCTATAACAATTGACGCGGAAAAACTCGGGCCTTTGATCGCTTTGTTTTACCATCCATGCCTACCTTCGATTCCAATGCTGATTGGAATTTGTCTTTAAACAAGGAAAATAAAACAAACTAAGAGTCCCCCTTGATGTCGCTTGTTGGTACAAATTATAGTGAGAGAGAAAGCAAACTGCACGTAAAAGACAGCTCTTTTCCACTTCCAGAAAGACAATGGCGAGGGTGGTGAAGAAGAAATCGACTGAAAATTACAAAGGGGTTCCATATTTCAACTACACTACTAAGCACAAGCTTGCGGACAATTCGTCTACGTCACTCGTTTTCTTCTCTTTGTTCCCAAGGACACGAAGGTGACATTATATTATATTTATCACGCCACCTTATATTAATTGCTTTTTATGAAAAATCCCGTTCGATTTTCAGTCTCATAATTTTTGGATTCGATTGAATGGCTCGTATTTGTGGTCGGACGTTCTGACAAGAGGAGAACCGTTTGATTCTCATTCGGGTAAATATGGGGAAGTTGGTGGCATTGAATGCTGGCTTTCTTTGATCGGCGGTTGCAGTAACACTTCTAGCCATCCCTACACACGCGCGCCTTTCCTTCGTTGCAATTTTATGTGCTGCATTAACCATAGACATGTATGCATCACCTACGCGCGCCATGGTAAGCTATGGGTATACGCATGGTTAATACGTTGGGCTTTAACAGTTTATTAAACAATTTTCCGATTTAATCAAATTGGAGGGCCTGGTGCTTAAGCCTGCATTGTTACAATACTCTGATGGTTATTGATCAATGATGTGTGATGTGTACCAGAAAACAGTGATAAAAACCGAGAGTGTGGTGGAGTGCATGCCATTTCTGCTTTCCTCGCTCTTCCTTAATGGAGGTGTTTGGTCCGTTTAGGCAACCCAAGTAAAAGACTTTTATATTGGATTACACTTCAAAAAATAAATATATTTAAAAAAAAAAACTTATGTTTCACTTAATAAAAATGAAGGTATTTGTTTTATATTTTATAGAATAAAAAAGATTTAAAAAAATTTTACTCGCATAAAAAAATAATTCAAAATTTAAAATTAATTAATTTCAAATTATATTGATTAAATTAATTACTTTTATCTGTTTAAAAAATTAATTATTTAAATAATAAAATTATTAATTTGAAATATTATTTATAATAATAATATTATTATTAAAAAATAGTATTAAATATATTTTAAATAATTTAATTTTTTTATTTATGTTTAATACACTTTCTCTATTTTTTAAGAGTGTGTTTCTCTGAATTAATTGTTTAATTTACATATACAGTGGTACTAACTTGCACCTTTTCTTTATCGAGATCAAAGATAGCTAGCTGGCTAGTCATTTATATACAATACACCCAGTTCAGTTCAGTTCAGTTACTTTCTTTACCATATGTTTTCTGAGAAGATTTTTTGCCACGCATGCCTAGTCTTTCGCTATCTCATGGGTTGATTGATACAGTTATTTTGATTATGTGCCAAACGCAATAGGCTTTGCGTTGGGCTCAGCACAACTGAACCTCTATGCAACGCACAAGAACGAGTCAACGCCATCCAAATCGACGGAGGAGAAGGATGAAGGAGGCTCGCCCCACCTGGTCAAAGGGGGGCATTGAGATGGGTACATCCAATGCTCATGATAACGATGGCGATGAGAGCAGTTTCAAGAACAGAAGCCTTAACAAAGGGAAAAAGTTCTCCCAAAGCCGTCCGCTGTTCGACAATCCGGCTTGAAAAGGGTCATCGGGACACCATATCTGGGTCCTTATGACTTAGGGTACTCTAGTTAATGAGCAAGTCAACGACGACCAACCTTAATTAATTAGTTTAAAAGGCAGGCAAACGCTTTGGTCCAATATGCCTTAAATTTATGACATGAAATATACATATTATATACTGACTTGTCCCCTAAAGCTTCATGGTATCCTATACCTTTTCTTTTTGGCAAAGTTTTTCTTTCTTTCTTTCTTTCTTTCTTTCCTTTTTAAAAAAAAAAAAAAAATTATTAATGGGATCGCATTGGCTTAATTTTTAGAGAGCAAGCTCACCATTCACCGCCCATGCGGCCGTGCACCCACCAAAATTTTACCTTGTGCCGAGTCTCTAGTGAATTAGTTAAGGTGTTTATTACTCTTATTCATTCTCTCTTAAAGTATATAACATATTCATTATTTTTAGTCATTTTTTATTTTAATTAAATTTTGCTCAAATTTTTTATTTTTTTCACATAAAATATTAAATTTATTTTTAAATGAATTAAATTAAAATCCTTCTAGAGAAGAGTTTATAGTCAAAAACAAATTGTTTGAAGAATCTGATCGTTGTGAATTGCGAGTTACGGGTTGTACCGATTGGACTGGTTGGGTTGTATAGCTACGGTCCCGAGTGAATCCATTAGCCCAACAAGCCTTAAGTTACCAATCCGAGCAATTTGGATAGGCCCAACTCGAAGTCTCAAAAGAGCAATGGTCGAATACACTGTACAAACCCAGACCCACAAGAGGCCCAATAATGATGCCAAGCGACGAATATTGGCCCAATAATCTAAGCCGTTCAAAGTCCAGACCATATATCGCGGTGCTGGTTGGGTAATGTAGGAGTAATTCAATGCTGGCTCGTAGACGTGTACACTACCGTCTGATTAACTACATACAGTGTGATGGGTTCATTTAACGGTGGAGAAGGTTGTGTGTGTGTGTAGGTCCACACTTCGGCCAGAGATGGGACCGTTAAAAAAAGGTGTGGGTCCAGGATCCCTAGGCTCGCCACATAATTGACAGACAGGAAGAGGAGACATTTTCCACCTATGCGCCAACGGCCAATCTACCGTGGGATTCTAAGGACAGAAATCAGAAATCCAAAGAACATTAACCAAAATCCAAGAGATTTCAAGACCTGCAAAGATTGCAACAGATATGATTCTGTTCAACACCAGATGCTGCACATCTCTGTCAACAATTCTCTGTGTCGTTCTCATGTTTTCGCAATCTTTCTCATCGTTTTCATTAGATCAAGAGGATATCTCTCATCATGGGCAGAGGCCAACAGCGTACGAGATGCTCGGCGAGTATGAATTCCCCGCGGGGATACTTCCAAAGGGTGTTCTCGGTTACGATCTCGACAACACAACAGGTAAATTCTCTGCGTTCTTGAATGGCACTTGCAGCTTTTCCCTCGAAGGGTCGTACCAATTGAAGTACAAGTCAACCATCAAAGGGCATATATCTAAAGGGAGGATCTTGAGCCTGGAGGGTGTTAGTGTGAAGTTGTTCTTCATGTGGGTTGATATTATTGAGGTTTCGAGAAGTGGGGATGATCTTGATTTCAGCGTTGGGATTGCTGGGGCTGGCTTTCCAATTGATAATTTTGAGGAGTCTCCTCAATGTGGGTGTGGTTTGAACTGTGGGGATGATAGGAAATTGACCTGGCATAGAAAAAGCCCGTTTGTATCTTCTTCCTAGAGAGAATTTTGAATCAAAGATCTTAATCGCGGAATTGTTCTATTGGAATATATCGATTGTGTTTCTGTTTCCATTTGGAATCAATTGAATTGGGTTGTGATCTTTTTCCCCTCTTAGCAGGCTTTTGTTACTCATTGCTCTCTTCCTCCATTAAAGCAATGCTCATATAATCTCTAGCACATCCTTTATATATTCTGTTGTTTGATCAAGTCTATGGCTGCAAAATTGTGCCTTTCTTCGCCGAAGCTTCGTACTCGTTGGGGGTGGAGACTAATTCGAAAATAGTTTGTCATTGAAACGATTACCATAATATTATGGTTGACCATTAAGGAAGCTTCATAGTGTTTGCGACTGGAAGCCTAAGCACTTGTCATTGCTTTCGGTACGGAAGCCCTTGTTATCAGAAGTCGTCTTTGAGACTAGGGAACGGAACTGTAATCAAGTTTGTTGTTTTATATGGGTCAACTCAAAGGTTGTTGAAATCTGTTTCTTCTTCACAAATTTTATTAAAAAAATCAAGCTTATAAACATTTTAAATGTCAATTTGCATAAAAACAAAAAGATTTACGTTTTATGTATTTAAACCTTGGATTAGAAGATAATTAAGAAAATGTATAATTGAAAGTCAGGATTATATTTCCACACAAACGAATAAGAGTTTATTCTTTATTCCATTCACCGTTATTGTTTTATGTGAGTGCCATTAGGCTGATATCTTTTTCAGTCTTTACTGATTGTTTTTGAGGCTAACCTCTTTTCTTTTCCTCAAATATTTAGTCATCTTGTAAAGTTTTATTTGCCTGTAATTTCTGGATCGACCAGATCTTGGTCTCTTTGTGTTTTCTACTTGGACTCTGTTCGTCTTCGGAGATTGGTAGTGGGGATCCTGATGCTGCTCTAGAGCAAAGCTATAGTGTAGATTATATTGGATCAATGCAGTTGTCTATAATGGTTGTCGTTGTTGCTTATTGAGAAGTTAATATGGACTTCGGATGTCAAACGGTAGGATTGAAACACCGAACTATTGTAATGGGTTGCTCCTGAGAGTTATTTACAAATTCTACGCACAGAGCCCAGGACGGAGATATCCTGATGTGTACAACTGTTAGAGAACCATAGCCTGAGTTACCATAACACAAGCCCCAAAGCTATGCCATATTAAGATATCGGGTTGCAGTTGACTCTAGCAACATACCAGTCCTGGAAGGTAGATTTTAGGCCTACGCTTAAGCCAGTTGTTCTGCAACTTTGCGTTAGTCATTCTGCAAGCTAGGTGCTGCGGTCTTCTATTTTGAGGGCCATCAACTATGCCTATTGAGGATAGTTGTCCGCTCCCTTTGTGTATATTGTTGAACAATACAGACGGATAAAAATGCCAATGTTTGTTGAGACTGCAATCACTGGGAATTCCCCGAATTATTTAGGTACAACGCACTCGATGAATAAGGAAACTTGATGGCTACGTGTTTGGAATGGATACCTAGTCAACATCTACCTCTAATGTCGGGCCACGATGCTCCTTGCCAATGTCAAAATGACAAATACTCCGACGGTTGGCGGTATCAGGCCACTTCTGATTTTCGCAACGAGTTAACCGGAAGATAATTCATTTGTAATTTCGTTGTTCCCAACGTACTCTTGACTAGACTAGTGAAGTAGTCGAATACTCGTCAAACCTTTCCAGACGGCTAACGAATCTTAAACCAAGTCCGGACGAGTGGATTGTAACTGCAAAGAAAACAAATTGAGTTGTGCTGAAATCTCTTTTATAAACCAAGTCCAAGAGGATTTAAACGTAAACCCCAATGGCAAAAAGTCATCAGAAGGGACTAAGTTGGCTTTCAGGGAATACTATATTTATCGTAAGTGACATGGCATAACCAAACGATTAGGCCTAATACACAAAAATGGCATGCTATTTTTGGGTTTCGGCACAAAAATAAATAAAATAAAATAAAATAAATTAATAATGTGATAGGAATATGGTAGGCATGCCAAACAAGCCACTTGTGATTACACGCATTAACAGACTTTTCAAAAGACGCGGTTCAACATTCATCCTCTCATCAATTGCCTAGGCACTTTTCCCATTCCTTCTCTCTCTCTCTCTCTATAACTTATCTTTGAAGGTTTCAACGTCTGATATTGATTCTTCTAGGCTGGTGACGGAGAAAGTAGGATTTTTTTGGGAACAATAGAATACTGGTGTCGACAGAGCATAAAGAATCATAGAGAAAATGACAACCCAAGCCCATTGTTTGTGCCTCTGTTCCATTTGTTATCTCTAACATCTCTCTTCTCTCCCTCTCTCTCTCTTTCTCTCTCTCTCCCCCCGTTTTTGATTTTTCATTACCCTTCTATTTCTTTACAAGGTGGCTGTTTGATCCAGGAAAGTCCAGTCAAACTATTAATTCTTCAAAGGTGGCCATCTGATCCACTTTTGTTTTATCCAGAAGCTCTCCTCTTTTCGCCATCCTTCTACTGAAAGTTTGTTTCTTTGATGCATTTCAATCAATTCAACGCCCGCCCTTTTCTTTTCTGTGTACAAATTGGCGATTTCAGCCTTTACTTCACAGTCTAAACAAGCAAAACTTCCTAGGTTCTCTCTCTTGAGAAGTCCTCATCCCAAAAGATAAAATTTTTATCTTGTATTATCGTTGCCTAATTGCTTTCAATTCAACAGCTTGAATATTGGTTATTTATATCAATCATACAAGAAGGTGGATCTGATTTGGAGGTAAAGATGATGATGATGACAATGGAGGGGACGATGGATAAGAGAGTATTGGATGATATAATAAGGAGGCTATTGGAGGGGAAAGGTGGCAAGCAAGTCCAGCTATCTGAGGGACAGATCCGTCAATTATGTGTTAATGCACGCCAAATCTTCCTCGCCCAGCCTAATCTCCTTGAGCTAAAAGCCCCCATTCGGATATGTGGTCTGCAGTTTTCTTTTATTCTCTCGATATGATATAGATTATCATGGATTTTAGACTACGAAATTGTGCGTGTTTGTGTGATCGTTATCATTTTTGCGGTGTTTGATGTAAGTAAGCATCATATGGAATCGTTAAAGAACTGTTTTGAAGGAGATCAGCGAGAGAAATCATCTGGGGTGCCTGGTTTTCGTTTGATTTTGGGTTTAATTCTGGTGTTTGATTATTTATGGGTGGACATATACGGGATATTACAGTTTTGGAATTGATGTCAATGCCTATAATCATAGTTTATGTTATTTTCCTTATCATAATTGGTTAAATGGAAGCAAGAAACAAGCCATCTAGGCCACAGCCTGCTTAAAAATGCAGCAAAATTGTGCAGTTATCATATTTTTTCTGAATTGTCTCCGCCTTTATGTCTGCTATTTTTTGGCTTTTACAGGTGATATACATGGACAATATCAAGACCTCTTGAGGCTATTTGAATATGGTGGCTACCCTCCAGCTGCAAATTACTTGTTTCTTGGAGATTATGTGGACCGAGGGAAGCAGAGCTTGGAGACCATATGTCTGCTTTTGGCCTACAAAATCAGATACCCTGATAAAATTTACCTTCTGAGGGGAAACCACGAGGACGCAAAGATCAACCGGATATATGGGTTTTATGATGAATGTAAAAGGAGATTTAATGTGAGACTTTGGAAGATATTTACAGACTGCTTTAATTGCTTGCCTGTGTCTGCACTCATCGATGAGAAGATACTTTGTATGCACGGGGGACTGTCTCCAGAGTTGGAAACTTTGGACCAAATAAAGGAGATTTCAAGGCCTACTGAAATTCCAGATGGTGGTCTTCTCTGCGATCTCCTTTGGTCTGATCCCGATGGTAAGGTAGAAGGCTGGGGAGAGAGTGATAGAGGTGTTTCATGTACTTTTGGAGCTGATAAGGTTGCAGAATTTTTAGACAAGAATGATCTTGACCTCATTTGCCGAGGTCACCAGGTAAGCCAACTTCCTTTCGAGCAAGCCTATGAGTTGCTTTTTTATCTATCTGCATTCAAGCCTAGTTCTTAGCTTCCTCTTTTGTTTTTCCTTTTTTTTCCTTTCTGGTTACTTGTTAGGATTCCTTAGATCAGAAGTTCAATTGAATTTACCTTGCCTAATTAAGTGAAAAGGGAGGCTCTGTAGATGGAAATCAGATCTTGACATGGGAGATGCCTATTTCAAATATTAGCGACTAGAGGCTTCCCTCTATGTGACTGCATTAGTACCATACTAATAATGGTGGGGTCACTCATATTTTCCTAACTGTGTAGCTATGACTCGGTTTTCTGTTCTTTAGTCTCACTGAAGTAACAAATTGGACATATGTTTGAATCAATATGAAATATGAGATAGCCTTGCACAAAAGAATCTTCAAGATGTGGAAAGACGGGGATGTAAATTTACAAAACTCATCCAGTTGTATCCAAAACAATATAAGCAATGCTTGCATATATGAAGTGTTGTCAAGAGCCTTCCTTAATTATTTGATTCAGCTTGTACAAGTTGAGATTTTTCTGTTATAATCAGGTGGTGGAGGATGGCTATGAGTTTTTTGCTAAACGAGGATTAGTCACAATATTTTCAGCTCCAAACTATGGTGGGGAGTTTGACAATGCGGGTGCTTTGTTGAGTGTTGACGAAACTCTTGTGTGTTCCTTTGAGATATTGAAACCAGTTGCAGCAGCAAGCAGCTCGAAGTTGCCCCTTAAAAAGGTATCTACAGACTGTATCCTTACCATCCACTTTCTCATTGAATTTGAGAAGATGCCCGTTTGCCTCCCTTCTCTTCCTCTCTAAGGTCTAAGTTTTGTGGTTGCAACTACCGTCTGATCTCCTGCTTCCTGTTTTTGTTCAAGCAGCCTCCTAAAGCTGGAACGATCTAATATCGGACAAGGTTATACAGATATTCCTTCAAGTTTTGTATGGATGACACCGCATGTTTGCAAGAGGATCTCATTTACATGTTGCGCAGATGCTTCAGAGAAGAGAAGCCTCTTCTCTGATAGAAGTAGCGAATGATTTAAGGATGCCACTGATATTAGGTACTCCATAGATCACCAACAGGAAGCTATCTTCTGTGCAGGATGCCTCAAGTACCCAACAACAAATTTTGATCCTGCAGACTGGCAAACGTCTTATTGTGAGTACTCATGGAGTGCACCAGCCTTGAATCTTGTCGAGAAATGTTTGCATTTGTGCCTTGTTACTTTCTCAGGGTGCCGTTGTTCATTTGCTAAAATGAGTCATTACTTACAGTATATATTGTACTAAATTTTTGCTACCAGGCGACCTACTCATGAAAGTCACATCAAAGCTTTTACGAAATCATTACCATCTCATACAAAAGCATTGTATTCCGCTACAAGGTTTTGGTCAAGAGATATTCAGATGCCGATCAGCCGTGCAACTCAACAACATATAAATAACCTAGGTCTCGTTCCTAACAATCATGGCATTTCCAGATGCTACAAAGCATTCAGGGACAGTCACCTCTTCCAGAAGGTAGAAAAGGACTTCCATTAAACCAAATCAAGAAAATATTCTGGTAGCTGGTAGAAAACACTACAATGGCTATAATAATAACCTTTCCTTGTACAAAAGCATGAAGCCCACCCTCGGGATTTGTCCTTCTCCCTCGTTAAATGAACACTGAATAATATATAAAGCTTATCCCTCTTTGTGGAGCTGAAGACTTTGGTGGATAGCAGCAACATTTGGAGCGCTTCTTCAAAGCAGTCATTGATTCAAAAAGAACAAAAACTGTAAAGCACCAGATTTCTTTTTCTTTTATCTATTAGGAGGACCGAGCCACCTGGAGGAATATGAGAAAAAACTTCACCAAACAATTTAATCATGCCGAGTACCCCAGCACCCTGATTCTTGAAGGAACAATCCTTCAACTTAAAGATCTAGTTTCTTGTCAATAAGGAAGTGTGCAAATTTTACATGATTAACTGCAGTTTAATAGTTCACCTCTCAATAACAGATCATCATGCTCGCATTCAAAGGGGCATTTATCTTCGATTTCCTTTCCTATTTCTTTGACCATTGGGAGGATTTAGGTTCATCTTGCCATCCAACCTTCTGGCTGTTCGTTGAATAGCTGCCAGCTTTTGGCGCTGGCTGTAACTCTTTCTTTTGCTGCAGAATCAACAATCTAATTAGCAAAAAGCTGAGCTATCTTTTCCACTAATAAGCAATCCCAATGTAATCACATTGATCTGACAATGGTGTATCTTATCACAATGAGACCAAAATGAAACCACATGAGGAAACTCATAAAAAACAAAAAATTCATGGAAGAACTTGAGAGAAAATCAGTTAATTAAAAGAATGCTACTATGTTTT
Organism: Bruguiera parviflora; assembly: GCA_019804595.1. NCBI lineage: Eukaryota > Viridiplantae > Streptophyta > Magnoliopsida > Malpighiales > Rhizophoraceae > Bruguiera > Bruguiera parviflora. Next base: position 554,310 of record CM034044.1, read on the forward strand.
ACAGGATATGAATTACAAAAATGTTGAGACACTGGAGAACCTAAATTTACATGCAGCTTTTCTCCCACTAAAGGCACAAAAGTGGTTCAATGTAAAAGGTGATATTGGGAGCACTGATTATTTGTGTCAAATTATGCATTAAATAGCCACTTTTTAAGGAACTTGACACAGGTTTTGGTGCTGAACAGCCCTTTGATTCTTTCCTAAGAGGATGGGCTGATAATCCTTGGTTATCAACCAACTTCCAGCATTAATATTGCCAGACAATAAACGGGAGAGTAAGATTAGTCCCACCAAAGCTTTGTTTAAAGCTATGCACAGATAGATTCCTGAATTTTCAAATTTCAAGGTTGACACCAGATCCAAGCTTCTCTCAGAATATAACACCTTGGATCCAAGTATATGACTCTGTTTTTCATGCCTAATTTGCACTACAAAATACAAGGTGCTCATAAGTACTGTTCCAATCTTCTACAATCATCATCTTTCAATTATCATCTGGTTAACCGATAAATAAAACAAAATCTGAGAGTTAAATTATGACAGATTGAAGGCAACAAGAGAGTTATCCAACCTCACATACATGAGCCCTGCAGTAAGAAACAATCCTCCTACAGCCCAGGAAACTTTCTCATTAAATGACCTTTCATTCATCCACTGCTGAAAATCTCCAAGTACACCCAAATTCTTGGCTTTCTGGGGCAATTCAGACCTCCATGAATTGGCAATGGAATCAAGACTGGCTCTACCACCATAGCAAGATTCTTCTTCTCCACTAACATATGCATCATCAGACAGTTTGACAGTGAACCCAGCAGCACGGCAGAGCTCAGTGCCATTGGAGACCCATTTGGCAGCTTCACCACAAACAAAGTCATTCACTCCACATGGTGCTAGAACCTGACAGGTAAAATCTAATTAGGAAATACATTCTGTCAGGCATTCAGAATCCCATTATCCTAACATTTCTCCTCAAGAAAAAGTTAATAAAAATTAGAGAAACTCTATTATAGTTATTTATGTAAATTGAATGTTCTCTAAGAAGATACCCAGGAGATGTCAATAAACAAAGTCATTAACTCAGCTTTAGGACTAGCAAAACTTACATGGCATCATTTTCAACGAAAACTTGATCTGAAGTCCAAGTCAAAGAGTACACCCACCTGTGTCTTTGCATCCATGGAGAAGTAAGCATCTGCACATGCTTGATAGACTCTGTCACAAAAAGAAGCACATAAAAGTGGAGGTCCAGGCTGAACACCAATGTGAGGATCACAAATAGAACATTCCAGTAGTTCCCACAGCTGCAGGCACTCCTGGCTGGCTTCCCCTGTTGAAGCCAACCTCCTAATGGTCAAGAAAGCAGGATATGTCTGAGCCACATCACAGCAAGTCCTTTTGCGAAACACCCTGCAAAGGGTCAAATCTTTGGAACCCCTGCTTACCTTTTTGGGAGGCTTTCCTTCAGATGAGAATGGTGGAAATCGACCACCTTTAGAAATACACACTCCGTCTGTTTTTCCTGCATACATATAGGAAAGGGATTTATGGCATAAAACACAAGATTGGGACCTTCAGAAGGACAAAATTAAGCCACAACTTGTTACTGCAGTGAACATGGACGAATCTATCCAAAGAAGTACTTTCACCCAAAATTTTCTCTATGATCGCCAAACTACTACCTTTAAGCTTGAATAATAGGAAAAAAAAAAAAAAGTCCACCCAACCAACTCCCTCAAAGACCAAAGAAACTAATAATTTCAAACTTGAATGATAAAGATCACTGATTCCAGAACATTAACTGTTACAGCTGAATCTCTAAGCCCGACATCCTCAAGTCAGTGTTCATACTCTAATTGAGTCATAACTTCCAAAATTCAATCTTTAGGAATATTTATATATTCAACAAACCATTAAAACCCCAGAAAGCTGCTCGATGGAACTATTTCACTTCGATGGAATTTCTCTTCGTTTGAAGACCCAAAACGAAACAAAGCATAACCAATACTATCAATTGCAAAGCAAGGGCAAACTTCAAAAGACAAAAAAAAAAAAAAAAAGAAGTCTAAGGATTCAACTTGAACAAGATTTGAAAACATCACAGAATTTTTAAAAACTCATCACCGGAAATTCCAAAAGGTTGAGATAAATCCGTCCCAATCCACATAAAAAATACGCTGCCCTATGCACCAACACGATCAGAGCGGTAATGGGTTCATGAAGTTATATTCAAATGACTCATAGAAAAACACAGAATCGAGAAAAGAGAGAAAGCCATTACCAGAGCTAAAGAGGATTTGCGAGTGAAAAAGAAGCAGAAAAATCAAGAACCCATATTCTCTGCTCTTCATATTTGAGAATTGGGGTAGTCTAGTGAATACGAATTGGCCAAGGATTGGAGAGACGAGACAACAAAAACCGAAGTTCCGTCCGTTGGTACTGATGGAAACCGGACTAAACGACGGTCTGCGGATTGACCCGATTGACCAAAATTTGGATCAAACTGGCTGTTGATATAGACTTGGACCCTGCGCAGACATTGGTGGGCCTATGGCTGTCTGAAGACTCAAAACAGTCTGCATAATCAAGCCCAGTCCAGGCCATTTATATATTGTAAAATGTTCCTTTTTTATTTTTATTTTTATTTTCTGAAATAAGGGATGTTGAGTCTTGTTGGAAAGGAAACAAGAAGATAATGCTGGAGAAATTAAACCTTTTAAGCGTGTTACTCAATAACTTGGCATTTCTATTTTGTTGTTTTTTACCATAAGACAACGTTTTTAATTCTCTTATGCGAGAACGCTTAGTTATCTCATACGACAACACCCCTCGCATCTAGGGTTAGTGTCCCTATTCCCGTCCGAGTATCCAGCATAACCGAATAAACTGCCACTCGAACTTGTACGAAACGCGCCGTTGGGCAATGACATACATTATCGTTTCATTTCTTTGAATAGGATGCGTATGCAGAAAGTGGGTTTGGAAAACGACTTGAAATGTTGCCGTTGGGTCTATCGAGTATCAAGCTAGATTCAAAAGTTGCTAAGATAAAAAAAGAGTTTCTACCTTAACACGGCCAATGCCGGATCACTTCCACCCCAAGAAATTCAGGTCCGATATACAAGCGATGGCCTCATTATAACAACCCCCCGACTAGATCCCTTGTTTTACCTTTTAGCAAAGACCAACCTCCCTTCTTCCACAGCACCCACATTATGCTTCTTCCACAGCTAACACACACGCACACACCCCACATGGATGGAGAACGAGCGAGAGCCATGGACAGATACGAAACGAGAAGAGCAATATATTTACAGGCAGCCAGCTACACCACAAACTCTACACCATTACAATCCTTCTCACAGGTAACTTTGGGCATGTCTGGAGATACACACGAAAACGCACACACACTCACTCAATTTCACTTCGCTACAGAAACTTTGGGCAGAATCCCACAGAACTCGGGGGGAAGTGAAAAGTGGAAACATACACATTGAGCCACAACAGATCAAAGATTCTCATATCTCACACGTCGTAAGAAGTAGTAGGACTCCTGGGTCTAGCCTCGCATGCCTTCTCGTATGCATCCGACGTTGACCTTCTTCGAAACCGGATCGACTCTCTGCTTCCTTTGCACTCGCACAAATTGGTCACGTTAGATATTCATTGCTCAACGTTTACATGGAGTCGTGCCAAATTACAATCACCCTTCTTCTTCTTCTTCTTCTTCTTCTTATTATTATTATTTTTTTATTTTTCGAAAAAGCATTATTTCAACGTAGAAAAGATTTGAGGTGTTGTCAATTATGCTTACAATACAATTAATACTGTAACAACCCTGGACGGTGGATTAAAAAATGGCCTACTTCGGTTTGACAAATAAACTAATCAATCCACACTGTGGAGTGCGGATTGCTTCTCGGAGTAATACTTCATTATCGACATGAAGATCACAAGTTCCACTCGCGGAACAGTCTATATCCTACATCAGACCTCTCCTAGGACCCCCGCATGTGCGAAATGCTACAAGCTGATACATTTAAAGTAGTTATTCCTAATTGAAGCCGTACTTTTTTAAAAATTTCTTTTGTTTCTTCTCCCTCTTTGTTAAAAAAAACCCAAAAAGAAGAAGAAAAAAAACAGAACAAGAACAAAAAAAGACTTAAAACTATCTGTAGAACCTCGCTAGTATGCGACTCGCATTTACCCAAACACGTGTTATCGTTATCCATTTGCCAGCACAGTCATCAAACCAGCAGATGACAAAACTAACCCCCAGCCAATCACCACACACACGTGACCATGTTACCAAACTCCACCATCTAAGGTGACGTGTCAGCGTAGCCATTTGGTAAATGGGCTAGGGGCATTGCGGTCAAGTCAAATGAGAAAAACAAAGTTCGAAAGAATCTGAAAAAAGCTTACCGGAAAAGGGTGATACCGGAGGAGTACACCCGGCGGGTGACGCCGGAGGAGTACTGCTCTGGTACCCCGGCGGTTTCACTATCATGATGCTGCGTGTCACTCTCATAGCCTCCTCGGACGGCCTACCGTTTCCGCCGCTATGGGATTCTGATAAAAAAAATAAAAAACAAATTAAAATAATCCGACCTATCAGTCGAAGCCCACCCGATCGAAACAAGCCATTCGACGCGCATCCGATCCAACGGACAGAAATGGGTGCGCAACATATGGCCATTCGCAGATGAAAATTATATATAAGTTGTATACTAACACTACGGATACTTGCTGTGAAAGTTTTAGTTTTCGTAATCCGCTAAGAGGCGGCGTGGGGGGGCACTGAATAAGGTTTTCGCATACCCTTGCCGCAGCCTGTTCGGAAGCTGAAGGTGGAGTGCTTCCGAAGCTTGCCGAGGCCGTTCTCCGGCTGGGGTCCGGCGACGGTGTCGTCCCAGAGCTTGTCGAGCAGACCCATGAGGCCGATTAGCGAGATCGGTCACCTTTGCAGAGGAATGGCACAAGAAAGACTAGACTTAGCCTCTCAACACTGCCAACATAGAAAAAGGGATCGCGACCAGGAGTGGCGAGGATATTTAATGGCGGCCATTGGTTGAATGTCCAACAAAGTTGCCGGCGCAAGAGAGATCGGGACCGTTGATTCCGACGTGGAAGGGATAAGATCGATGGCAAATGTGGGGCCCAATCCGCAGGAACTACGTAACACGTGGAAATCTTTGGGTGGGCATGTCAGGTCACGTGATGGGTGGGGTCTCCGTCTAGATCTCAAGAACTAAAATGCCCCCATGCCTTTAAATGAATGAATATCAATAGGTCTTGGTCGTGCTTGCAGTTACGAGATCGGCCGGCCCGCCCCCAGAAGGGCCCCAGAGTCTTACAGCCGCCTTTCGACGTGTCCAACTCCGAAGTTGTCGGGACTTATTGCAAGCAATAGAAATGCTTGCTTCCCGCAGCACCGACTTGGGGAATAAATTTTAGACCCCAGCTTAACGACATGTCTCGGTACCTATATTTACAACACCACTCTTTGAATCCATTTTAGATGTTAAAGACACTTTTTTGTGCCAATCGACTGAATCCATTTCACGCTGCTTTTTGTTTTTTTTCTTCTTTTTGGGTGTTTGAGTTTGAAGCTACGTTAAAAATCGAATTTGTTTCTATGCAACTAAAGACGAATCGATGAAGTTCATGTTTTATTATGTAGAAAGACCACTCCACAACTCAATGTTTAATCTAAAATGTGGCCCATCTGCCTTAAGTGAGGTGGGGTCCAGATATAATTAATTCCCTGATGGCTGTATTACTTGCTTTAGCCTCACGACGATGCCTTGATTCGACATCAATCATGCCGGGTATTATTTTTTTTGCCTCCTTCGTATACAATCTCATGGTCAAATTTGTGTTGTTCCTCGTGTGTAGCTGTGATCAACTCGTTGAGAGATAATAAAATATCTGGAAATTCCGAATATATTTCAGAAAGAATTGGAGTCATGTATTAAAAAAAAGAAAAAAAAAGTGGGACAAAGTTCATATAAAACCTTATTACTGAATTTAAAACCGTTGTCTTCAGAAGCATCCGGAGGAGAAGTATGTTAACTTACAAAGCCTCTGCAGAGGTATTCATAAAACTATCCTACCAAAGCTTATTACAAAATGAGAGAGTCAACTCTAATCACTAGAAAGGAAGGAAAAAAAAATCCCCATCATTGTCAATTGTACGATAAAAAAATGTTTTCCTAGTTTTCAAGAATATTTGCTTGATATTTTTTACCATCTTCCGGTGAGAAAATCTCAGAGATCTCTGTTGACCGCATCTCTGAATGAGCAGAGTCATTTTCCTTGCTTGCCTCGGTGGAACAGGACAGAAAAAGGATCTGGGAATCTCACATTTTGCAGGAAAATTCGAGGCGAAAGATATGGCAGCTTCCGTAACTTACCTAATTTTGCGGATTGAGGTGGGAGTTTGAGAGAGGTGTTGTCTTGGGGCGAAGAGTTGTAGTGTGTGGTTGACAAGAAACGTTACTGTCTGCTTGTAGACAGCAAGAAAAAAATGTCTTACCTCCTGATTCCTCAATTTTTAATCCGACGAACTTGGTTGAATTTTTACGGTAGCTGCCAAGCTGGCTGCAACGTCCAACTAAAATCAACTGTTTTGTTTGTTCTTTAATCGGTATAAACCCAATTATTATCCCACGAAAACGACATTATCAACGACGAGGCTAAAACCCAATTTAATGTTTGCGTTTTTTCCGACTGTGGATGTCAGTTTCGTAGTAAATTTGCTTTTGGGCGGTTTCACGAGGCTAAATTACTGAAATGGCGGCAGGGATCCTTGCTGCTGATGAAATCGAAATAATATCCACTGTGAAGTACCTGCTGCTCGACCATTCAGAAAAACTATGGCGAGAAGGATGGAATACAGTTCGATTCTAGCAACTGAAAATGTCAATATTGAATTATGAAAAACTCAGGATATTGGACTAGGGTGAAGAACACAACTATGGTACCAATACCAATCATAATGAAGTCCCAACCCAGGTGGTCCCGAAATAACAAAGGTAAAACTAATTCGAACTACAATTCAATACAAATTACGAGAGATGATTGTTTAGCGCAATTCAAATAAGTTTGACGCCAGCTTCCCTCACAGAATCAACCACAGCTTTCAACTTTCCATGGTATTTTTGTTCTCTCTTGTAGAAGACTGTGACAGCAGGTATACCCTTCAACAAGAGGCGTTCTCCCAGTATCTTACCAATTTTGGCTGCAGCCGCCACATCCCCAGTATTTTCCATGCTTGATCTCAAGGCCTTCTCTTGTGAGCTAGCAGAAGCAGCCACCGTGGCAGTTGGCGATTGAAACACTTGGGCATGCACAAACTTGTTCGTGAAATGCAACTTCAGGACATGTGGCTTCAGAAATTCAGCAATTCTAGGGGGCCTAACTGGTGGCGGAATAACCATTGCCGCAAATTAATAGCCTATGGGATAACCGTGTAGAATTAGAATTGAAAATTTTAACATTTAATGGCAAAACCAATTGAGGTGAAGGACCTTTTGTGTATGGTATCACAGACAGAGAATGATCGAGAAGAAAACAGAAGCAACAAATTTAGAGAAAGAAAGCAAGAAAGTTATCAGTACGATAGACAACTTATTTCATTCAAGTGCAGAGAGTAATCAATTGCCCACCATACTGAATTAACAATGACAACGGTTTGTAACTTGAAGAAAGGAAAATACATTCTTTTCTATTCCACTGTGATCTAACGTGGTTGAAGCCAGTGTGCAGTGGCTTTGTTTTTGTTTTTTTACACTCAATTACTCAAACTCCACTTGTGATCCCATCCACCGTTCCAGTCACAATCTCAAGTCTAATTTTACTTAAGGTTCTATTTTTCATTTTTATCCACATCTCACAAACATTGCATCCATCAAAATTAAGGCCAATTAAGCCAAGACAGCACTCAAACAGACATTGAAATAAATAAATATGCATGTGCTGCGTTTCCTTCCCCAGTCCCCACAACCCGACATGCTTTGGAGGGCTCTTAGGCCACTATGAGAATCCCTTCAGAAAGTGCGACGTGCAACACTCCCAAATCACCGAGGTGACTAAGGAACATCAGACGAAGGCAATTTCTACCCATTTTAATGCAATTCACGAGCAGATGAAAAGGAAGAAAATTTTAATTCACAACAATAAATAACAGTAATTAACCTTAAAACAGCTATCAAAAACCATCATATAATCCATGGAACTCATAAGTGCTAAAGAGTAGGCACAACATATACAATCATCATATCGAAGCAAATGTCCCCACTTCCCGTAATTGCCTAGATTGGAAGCCCGTTTGGTTCCTTAAGACAACGTTACATTCTCTGCCACTTAATTCTCTGCAATAGTTGATTTTATTTGTCGATCAAAGACTACAATCCTCCCGGTAACTACTTTGCACATGTCAATGCATAGATCATGCGTTAGACACTGTAGATTAGGACCCAAAGCCAGACCCACAACCAAACACTCAAATGAAGGAGCAAAGCTAATAGAATACCCACAAAAAAAGAAAAGAAAAAAGAGTATTTTTTGTAGAAAGTGGATGAAGCAACGTGAAAAATGGAATTGGTTTCCAGGTTCAGATTCCCATTTCCCAATCATCATTTCTAAAATCTGAAAAACGAAAATTATAGGCTAAAACCAAGCAGCTCAATCAATCAGATACACTGAACAAATATCAACAGATCGAAATGAATTCTTGTTTTTTTTTTTTTTCCTTTTTCCAAATTTCCAAGCATCCAAACGCATAGAATAAAAATGAATGCGAAATTGGATTTAACAGAAAATCAAACCTGCTATTCAGTGTACTCTGGTCAGGAATTTTGCTAAAACCTAGCTGGCGCGTGGCAGCGGCGGCTAGGACTACGATTACGGCAACGACCGGTGGTGGCTTATGATAGTGTCGAGTTGGGCCGTTTGCTTAGCCCACTAAAAGAAACAGGGTTTTTTTTTTTTTTTTTTCCCTCTCTCAATTTTTTTGGGGGTTTTTTTATTTTTTATTTTGTCATTTCTTTTTTTTTTTTTTGTTCAAGAAAAACTAAGCTATGATCAAATCACCGTGCATATACTTAAATATATAAATTGGGGTTTCAAGCACTACTGCTATAGCTCATTTGTTAATTGCTTTTATAATATGTCGATAGCGTTTTTCCTCTTCGTATAGAGTAAAGGGTAACAGGCTATAACCATAATTGCATTTCGCAACTCGAAGCTTTGATATTAGGAGTTTCATCTGGATACAACAATTATCTGCATCACTGTGGCACAAGTCATTAAAAAATGTGTCGAGCAGTTGAAGTTGTATGTCAAGCAAAGCATTGTTGGAATCAATCAACATTGATGTTCCCTTTCTTTGGTTGCAGACAAGGCAGTACTCCATGGGTAAAATTAGTTACATATTTGTTTTTTTCCTTGCAGGTCAAGGAAAAGGAGGCCTGCTCCTTATCAAAATAGGTTTCAATACACTAATCAAAATCAGAAATTGCAATATTAGTCTTGGGGAAAAAATTTGACAGAGATTGAAAACAATGTTGGGTTGCTCAACTTTTTCTTTTCGGCTTAATGTTCAACTTTTTTTTTTTAATTTTATTCAGTCGAATTGGATAAAAGGAGCTAACTAAAAGTGAGTTTGAGGTTCACTTCACGTTCAAATTGCATCCTTCATATCATTTAAGTTGCGTCAAATATTGATATTGCAACCCTCAAACTGATCGATTGCATCGGATTTGCAAGCCTTAGTTCTTGAGTTTCACGTGAGCTAATAACAACAAATAGAAAGATAGCCCCTACACTAAAAGCAGGCTCTAGAGGGCACCATTTTGCTGGTGGCCAAAGAATGACAGAGAATGGCTCTTTACTTGGTAGACGTTTCTCCTTTATCTGTAGATGAGATGAAAGGCGTGCTTACACTTGCTTGCTATTTGTGTATAGTTTTTACTTTTTTTGGGGGGGGGGCGGGGGTGTAACAAAAATGCGGTAATTGTGTATGGAGCAATTAGGAAATGTGTTGGAGTAAAACATGTTTGTTATACCCTTACTTTCCTCTTTTGAAACCTCAAAACCAGATTTCGATATAATGTTTTCATGAATCTCCATTAAAACACGAACCACCATATATTAAAAGCAATTGAAGTTTCCACTTTCCGGGAAGTCAAAATAAATCCCCAGAAAATCTATATTAGCATCGAATGTTGCGAGTTTAAAAATTGCTAGGTCTGATCCCCTTATTTCAATTCTCAATGCATAAAGATCAGGGATAATGCACACGTCTCATAGTTTGGTAAATGACACATTGCGAGAAACAGTTTTCCATTCTGATGGGATAATTAATAGCGAGGAATTGAAAATGTATAGACAGAGAGAGAAGAAAATAATTTCAGATATTGCCATGCAGAAGTAGAACAGAACTGCAGAGCAGAAGTTTTCCGAATCTAGAGATTCGTGCATTGCGTGTCCAAAGTCCCACAAATATTATTCCTTCCTTCTCATCTGCCCGGCATCTCTCTCTTTCTCTGGGGGTCTGCGCCTGCCTCTGTGACGCACCCACAGTCACTGTCATGTTGTTTACCAAAGCCAAAATATTGCTTGCAGATTAAGGTTTCCTGAGATGATTATGAATCTGCTTGGCAGGCAGTGAGCACTGCTATCCTTGTCCCCCTAAGCCTACTTCAATTTCCAACACTTTCAGTGGCGTATCAGATATAGGAGTTGAAAAGCTGCTTTAACGTTGCTTGCAGAATAGAAACAAACCCCCCACTATCTAAGGCGATCGAAGCCAGAGAAATGAAAGAGAAACCCCACTTTGCTTGCTTGCTCACAGTCCCTTATTTTGACTACTAAATCTAGAATCTAGCTGATCTATCTCAAACGCTTACGCTATCTGCTCTACTCTCTACGTGTAATATATGCCTCTGGCGCTCTGCGCGTGTTTTAATGGGTGTGTTTCTACTGCTCCATAATCCACTTGTACAGTATGAAGTCAGAAACAAAGCAGTGGAGGGAGATGTAGAGGGAGACACGGACACAGAGACAGAGAGTTTAGTGTACAAGTACAATTTACGTGCATCTGCATGATCAGAAATCATCTCAACTGATAGTGAGTATAGGCCCCAAAAATGAAGCAGGCCGGCGGATTTTCTTAAGATACATGTAGGTTTTGTTTTTCGGCCGTAAGATATATGGTAGAAAGTAAAAGGAAGGCTGGCCTCTTGGCCATGGGACGGGGGTCAGCTATGAACCAAACGAATAGATAAATATTTTGACTTCCCCGGTATAAAAAAAAATAAAAAAGGAAAAACAAAACAGAGCGATCGAGAGGTAGAATCATTTAGATTTGAATTCTCGCGAGGCTGTCGATGAACTAAACGTTAAAAAGAGATATTATGGAAATTATACTGTAAAATTGAAGGATTTAAATGGAAAGGTAGAAACATATTCATTACTGGAAAAGAAATGAAAAATTAAAAAAAATATATATATAATAAAAAAGGAGGACAAACTCTCTCTAGTTCCACATTTTCAATCAGCTAAAGGGCTGATGAGAGAGTTTTGACCAGCGAGAGTTAACTTCATGCCATAACTTGTTAACTTCTTGTTGCGATAGAAGTGAATTTATACAAGCGAAAGAGAGAAGAAGCTGAAGAAAAAGAAGTTTCATTTGGTGCAATTTTAGTTTGAACATTTTCTGCGTCACATTACACACATTTTTGTTAGCCATAGAACGAATGCAAATTGATGACTGAAATCCATAGAACCTACAATTACTAGTTCGAATTACAAGGGTATGGCTCCCATATGGAAAGGCAAAATGGTGAGTGGCGAGAAGGTGGGACTGCCATGGTACGATGCGCTAAGCTTTCACATCAGGTAGGGTAAAAAACCAGAACACAGAAATTGCGTAACAGTGTATCTTATCTACCCCCACTGTACAACATACACGATGTTACTGGAAAATGGAAATTAACGTGAGAAACAGGAAGAAAGATTCTCTCTCCCCGTCACTTGTTGTCTGCAACAACTTGAACGTGCCATGTAAATAGCTAATCCATGTAACCCACGATTCCATGTGGCGACTGTACACCTTCTAGTGCCATAATGATAGAATATTAATTTTACACATCTTCAATTAACACGTTGATGACAATCACTGCAAGCACTGAGGGACGCAACTGCGAATTAAGAAAAGCTGGAAGATGAACAGATTCAAACAAGAAAAACCAACGAAAGATGTCGATGGAATTTAAGTTGAAAGGGTGTATATGTAGAAACCTTGTGCACATTTTGGTACCCCATACCTTTAGTGGATGACCCAACCTAAGATCACTAGTAGCGTCTGTGCTAGCTCTGCATGCAGGAAGACTTGAACAAGGGTGAGAAACCCACGTTGGAGAAGGGGAGCACGTGCAAAGCCTTGACGGAAATAGCTTGCACGTGCCCTGCTTCTCCAGCAAGAGCTGCTCACCCGCCATGGCCATTCCGGCTCTCCCTTGCCACGTTTCAACTTCTATAGTTGAGAAGTAAAGACGCTACAGCTACCTCAAGCATTTATAGGAAGCTCGGGAGAAAGGTGGGAGAGAGAGAGATTAAAGAGGTTGAGTCTTGTAGTGGCTATGCTTTAAAGACCCCATGTGGAAAAAGCCAATCGAAGGCCATGCTCCCATTGTTAATGCACATTGAGCCGAAAAAGAAAAAGAAATCAAAAAAAAGAAAAACACACCTCATGCGAGAGCTCCTGCAAAAATTCTTTCACATCATGATTTCATGCATGACTCACTCACTTTTGGGTGGGGGTAAAAAAACACCGTCCAATCGATTCTCCAAAAAGGCTTGTGGGTCCCATAATCCTATACTGGGCGTACGTGCCGCCGGGGGTGCGGGTGCGGAGATGGAATTTCAATCTCTAGGTGAATGCATAAGACGAAAATAGCTAACCCATCGTAGATTTGACCTTCAATTTGACACTCAGCACAGCAGAAGGACAGTGAATCTTATTCTTACCGGTTTGATCAACCGGTTTTGATTAATGCCAACATATTGTTGACGTGTGCATTGGGTCACTTTTTTTTTTGTTTTTGTGGGGGTTTACTTTCTGCCGCCATATTAGAGCATACCCACTTTCAGATGAGTAAACCCCCCCCCCTTTTTTTTCCTGTATCCCGCTTCTCGATTGAAGCAGGGTGAGCGAGGAAGGGTTGCAATGACTGCTGGATTACTAATTCAGCGGCACATGTGTAATTGGTGCGAGTATACGGTAGTTTAGTGGCATTACAGTTCAAGTTGCCTTTAAGGGGGTGAACAAAATGGTATGTGAATGCCAAAAATTAAGGTTAATTCTGTTTCTCTCGCCATACTACACTACGCATTTTTCCCTGTGAATTCATCCAATTCTAAGGCGATTAATGACATTTGACCAATAATTTATACCACTTGAGTTTTTTGTTTCTCCTGTGTTTTTTTTTTTTTTTGGGGTACAGCACTCGAGAAAATCTTAACTAGCAAGAAGAGAGGGGTCCGTGCCAGCAGAGTGGAGAGAGGGAGAGAGAGAGAGAGAGAGAGAGACTGTGCTTTATTGCAAGGGGTTGATGTGATGCAATTATGTGAGTAAATTGAACGTTGGGGTTGCGTGTGGGAAGCAACTTTTTTGATTAAGCACGGAGCTTGTTGGGTGGGGCGTTGAGTTAAGTCCCTACTCCCTAGGTTGATCTGATTTCCCCCATAAATTTAGCAGGAGTTTACCCTCACACTCCCAGTCTCTCACTCACAGAGACTCACCCCCCATAGATTGTGGTCTGTCTTTTTTCTTTGTTTTTTTTTTTCGCTCTCTTGCGTTTCTGACGAACACAGCACCGTGACGTATGGCAAGAATGGAGCGGAGAGAAATTGAGCGAAGAAGTAAACTTGAACAGAAATAAATATTGCTTTCAGCTAGATTCCGTAATTTTGCTTCAACAAAAAAGTTCATCCCTGTGTTTGGCCATAAAAAGAAAAAGTTCCAGGCTTTAACTTCATTGTTGTTGGGTAACTGTAATTATCTGATAAGAAAATACATGTCCAACTAGCTAAAATTGATTTTTTTAGTCAAGTGCATAATTGATGCTTTTAATTCGTGAGATGACCATGTTGATTGGATGAGCTTAATCCATAATTAAACAACCACTGCTACATGGGTCACTAACAGTAACCAATTTTATAATGCACTAGGCATACCCTGGGACAACATCGTATAAAGAATTCTGCGTGAGTCCAAACTAATGGGTACCAGTTCGACCAATGTGTAAATATGAGCACACTCGAGCTTCCAATTACACAGATGTCCACTCATTCCAGGTATTTCTCACCTCGTGCTATCCGTGTTCACAACCAAGCTTTGGGAAGATATCCCGGATGAGCCACTTTGCCATATAGTTAGAGGTCTGTTGTGTCATGTGTATGCCATCCCAGCTTACATACTCAGCAGGATTGGCACAAACGGTGAAGTTTTTATCTCCGCACATTGCTTGCTCGTTCACATTGAATTCACCTCCACCTCCGCAACAAGCTTTAGTTAATTGACGGAATCCTGCTCACATCAAGAAAGCAAAAAATGAAATTGAAGGGGAAAAAAAAAAAACGTTTGGGGCTAATTAATAAGTAACGAGGTTCTATAATCTCAATTAAATCTAGAGTTTCTAAATACTTACCGAGTCTCGAAGAATTGTCCAAAACATAAAGAAATGCATTGTAAAGGTCGCCATATACTATGCGAACTGCGGGATATTTCTTTCCCAATTTTATGAGTGCCTTCTGGAGTCTTGTATTATGATATACGACAACATCATTGTAAGCCTTCAGACAGCCATAATTATCATAAGCAGCAGAATTGTTGGACTTGGAATATTGAAGATGGATTGGGGAACACCCGAATGGGAAGATCCCAGGAACAACGACTCGAGCAGCACCGCGATGTATAAGCGTCTGCAACAAATTGTTACACAATTATTATATAAGAAGGTTTACGCACGATCCAGGTTAGCTATCACTTGAACCTGTCGATGTAGTGAAGTTCAAAAATAATTTTCAAGTGTGAATATTAATTTAACCTACTTTAGTAGCATTAATGATAACATTTACAACGTTGGGGACAAGGGCTTTCTTTGTCTCTTCGGGACTCATGCTGTCTCGCTTGGAAAATGCATAGTTATAGTCATTGTCTCCAGTCTCTCCAACCACGAAGAGGGCTGACTTTAATTTTTGTGCGCAATTACCTACCAAACAACATAAAATATATGAAGTATTACGAGAGCGAGGTGTCTTCAGTCCTTCTCTATAAATGTTTGCTTATCTAGTAACTAATTACCTTTATCGTTGCCACAGAGGGATTTTAGATATGTTTCAAACCATTGAAGCTGCACATTAAGAGAACTGTTTGTCCACGGAGAAGTGATGCTCATTGTTGCCAAGAATGCGGCGTCTAAGGCAGTAACACCGGCAACAGCAAAGTTTACTCCATGCCTAAAATCAGCCCCCATCAGCAGCCTCTCATATGGATCAAGCAAAGGCAGACCGGCTGACAGTGCTGCATGAGTTCCATGTTGTAATGCACAATAATCACTGAAAAATATTTGCATCAGAAAATTAAGAATAAAAAGTGTGAAAATGTATAGTTTCCGGAGCTTAATTTAGTTACGGGTTGTCAACTAGATACTTAACCTTTTTAATCGTAATTATTGGGTTAACTGTGGGGCTTTTTTTTGGGGGGGGGGTCACGTTGCCCCTGCGATTTAATTTTCATTTTTTTATACATCGAAATTAATATTAATATTTTATGAACATTTGACAAATTTAGGATTTAAACCTCCGCTCTTTAGTTAGTAGATACTAGGGTTTAGACTTTATTGTAATTATAATTGTAATTATATATATGATAATGATGATTAACTTTTTACCTCGAGCTCTTTTAAAGGCTTGAGGTAACCTACAAAGCTAAAGCCCGATGATTACAATTACGAAGATTATTACTATAATCTAAAACCATAGCAAAGTAAAAACAAATGGAAGAAATAAAAAAGTTTGACACCGTACCAATATAGTCAATCATTAAGAAACCATCGGATGATCTGCCTGTTGTCTTGTTAATTGAAATGCCATAAGGGAAACGGCCCTGATTAGCTTTTGGGGTTTCTACAATAGAATTGCCCGTGTCTGATATGGCAGCGCCGAATTGATATATGGCGTCAAATTGACAAGCGGCAAGTGTGTTTTTGGCACTCGAACGAGTAGCACCAAGCAGAAAGACGGAGGCAATAACAAGAACATTGGAGAAATCCATTTTTGTGATGATATTAATTAGATGCTTTTGTTGATGAATTCAGCGAGCTATTTATGAGGCTTGAGTTGGGACAGAAGCTTGTTTTCTGTAAAACGTTTACGAGAAACCGAAAGCAAGTTTGATTGGTAAGGTGGGCATTGATTTTCGCCGGCCAGCCTCAAGTCTAGAATTCTGGACTCGGTTGTTTACTTGTATTATTGTCCTTTCATTGTGTGCCTAATTTTGCTGTCTCAACCATCCAACTGATTTTAGTTTTTTCTGAGGTCATTCACGGCGAACTAACCCTCCTTGCCTAAGAGATAACGGTGCCTGTGCTTACAGCTTCAATTTGAGTAATTATAGTCATATTTTTCACCCATTTTGCTGGTTGACTACATTTACATTTGAACTTTAAATTGATACAGGAAGAAATCCCCCCCCCCAAAAAGCCTGACAAATTAGTTTTTTTGTTTAAGAAAGAAAAAAACAAAAAGATTTCTGAGATCGGGAATAACATAGCTGTCATCGTTGTAATTTAAGCATTAATTGAAAAAATAAAAAGGTTGTGATCTAAGAATATGCTAAATGATTGTGTATACATGTATACATATATGAATTAAAGGAAAATAGACGCAATATTAGAAGAGGAGAAAAAAAAAAAAAGACAAGGTGAATTGGATTAACCACATTACATTTGTATTTTTCAGTTTTTTTAATGGGCACAACGAATTTGTTATTTGGAAGGCAAATTGAAAACACCACGTATACGAAGCTTAATTTAGTTGCAACTCAAAGCAACCTCTTAACAAAATAAATAAACAAACAAACTAAAGCTGGCGTGCTACCAATAGATACCGATCCACCAATAGTTTGCTAAATCTTGATATACCATCAAGGGCGAAACCTCTTTTTTGAATGCTACAGAGGGGGAGAGGAAAAGAAGTGAAAAACTAATTGAAATGGGTATTAAAAGAATTGCTAATGGGAAGTTAAAGCTCATTACAGTAACCCGAATGCTATGCATCACCTCCAGTTCTGCTTAAGAGCCACCTGCTTCCAACCCCTCCAAGTAAATAAATTTCATCTCATTCTCCGTCCTTGTAATCAAGATTCAAGAAAAAACTTATTTCACTATCGCCTGCACATTTCTTTAATGTTTTTTTTTTTTTTACTTGGTTACCCAATATGATCAAGAGGTTTAAGAAATAAAAACAAAAGACAAAATCACTGCCTCTTCATGCCCACGAGGCAATCACAATTCATTTATTGTAGGCCTAAAGAGGACAAAAAAATGCTTTCCAGAAGATAAGTCATTAATCCTTGAGAGGGATGAGATCTGCATATCATGCCTTTGCACCACTTTTATGGTCATAGTATTCCACCAAGGCAGCACCAGTTAGTGCACCCAGAGTAAGAGCCTGCGCATGCAACCTAAATTCAAAATGAAAGGGACGGTGAGCAGAAAAGAACTAATGCGAATAAGGGCAGGATAACTAGTTAGAGGCTTGACAGAAAAAAAGAAGAAGACTACAGGGTAACAAAACTATCTCATTTAAATTCCAGTGCATGTTTACAAGCGACGCATACCTTGTACTCACAAATGAAAGAGGTGTTTGTGGGGGGGGGTGGGGGGAGGTTTAGAAGGATGGAAAAAAGCAACCCGATAAAGATACTCAATGATTATTTTGTGCGACCTTCAAACACCTCAGTGATTAGGCTGAATCAGCACAAACTTCTAATACCATTTCTCAATTATGGTCCAAAAATAAGCAAATCAATATTACAAAGATTTTGAATCAATATTGGGTTAATGGTACTTCCCCATGGCAGAATGAGATATAGACAAACAGTCTTTGAAAGCTTCGCACATCATTGACAAGCCCCTAGTTATGGCCACAAGTTAACAAAGCAGATACAGTGGCAATGATGAAAAGCTCAATGTTAGGGAAGTAGGCATATAATGCTTTCATGTTGTATAGATGTGCCCAACAAAATCACCAAAAGCCAATTTGTTTTATTTTTGGGGATAAGTAAAATGAAATAAGGGGAGCCTCGGTGCAAGGGATAAGTAAAGAGAAATGCTGCTAAAAGTACACTGATTATCGGACTAAATGATTTTGAAAAACCATATTTGCCCCAGATTACCTGCTAATGGAACAAAGTATTCCGAGTCATTTGCACATAAATCGTCAGTAGCTATTACAGTGGCACAAGTCCTCAGAAAAGAAGAAGAGGGTTGTGGCTCAAGAATTAAGAAAAATATCCTCGAGCAAATAAAAATGCCTGGGCATGGCATACCACTACCTTGTGTGTGTGTGAGTGTGTGTGTTTTTTTTTTTAGATTTCTCCCCTTTGTATTACAAAGCCTGAACTTCATCAACAACGAAAACAAATGCATTTCTTCGAAGACAAGTGAAGACCCAACTTGCCCAATAATAATCCATGAGAATATATCCAGATAAGGCACCCAGAAACCAGGTCAGACGAAAACAAATCACAATTCATTGTTTCCAAGAACCACGCAATTCCAGTAATTACTGCGTCGTATTAAGGCTAAAATGAAGAGGCCCACAATCTCTCTCACAACTTCCTATTGCTCTATCACAAATTCAGTATGGAAATTCAATGAACTCCCAAATCAGCTAAATGCAATTCGCAACTTTCCAAAGATCGCATCACAAAGAATTGAAAGAAGAAGGAACCAAAAAAAAAAAAAAAAATTGAATAGAAAGTTAAGACCTGGCGTGAATGAGCCTGACACTGGTCTTCATGTTGGGTTTCGACCAGTTGTACGCTATTGAGCCCGCAATACCGCTGAGCCACAAACATCCTTTTCAAGAATCATTTTTGTAAATCCGAAAAAAAAAAACAAAAAGGAAAAACAAGAAGAAGAAGAAGAATTAAACCAACATCCAAATACAAACTGATTCAAAATTAGAGAGAGAGAGAGATTACCAACAGTTCTAAGCTTGTGTTGAACGACCCATTTCCTAACAGATTCGAATTTGCCCTTCGCTTCTGCCATTATTTTTTAATCTCTGTAGAGAAATTTGTGTTAATTTTCCCCCCTTTTTTTCGGAGGTGAAGCGGCTACAGTGCGGTGGGGTTGGGGTCTACGGGACTCTTTATGCGAGACTCCTGTCTCGTTGAATCTACGGGAAACAAAGATAAAAAACGGAAAAAAGCCACGTTGTACTCACCCTTGAGTCCAAAGTCAAAGAGCTTAAGTTGAATCTTACACGCGGATTCAGAATCGCGTTTTGATTTCCGACGATATGGACGGTCCGTGATTCCACTGAAAATTGAAACTTGCGGCTTCGCGTAGCAGAGCATTCATTCTTGCCACTTTTTTTTTTTTTTTTTTCCAAAGGAGAAGCAAAAATAGCACCGCCTTTCTTTTTAGTCAATAAGAAAAAATTCGTACTTTTCACGATCCTGCCGCGTGGCAACCTTTTTGACCCCCACCTTGGGGGGGAGCCCACAAAGACCCGAGGACAATAGGACTTCTGGCCGTTACCACGACACGTGGCCCCGCGATTCGCGTAATATGCCAGGGGTAAAATGGGAATCCCACCGCCTCTTCACACACACACACACACGCACACACGCACGCGCGCGCGCACACACACACATATATATATATATATACTTTTTTAATTATTTTTTTATTATTATTTTATAGAGTGGAATTTCTTAATGTTTAGTACAATAGTCAACTGATATTCTTCCATTCTAGGGATGCAGTTATTTAGCGTGAAGCAAGCGGCCATAACCAAAAAGCTAATTTATGTGACCTTCAAATTGCGGTCTGGACCTACTATTGACGTTGACCTTCAAGCGGCCAACGACAACTGGACCTACTTTTTGTTGAGGCGAGGTTAGATTCTACATTTCTACGAGGCCTGTTGAGTCTGCGTGTTTATTTTCATTGTGGTTGCTCTCATTCTTGTTGTCGTTGTTTGTGCAAAATCTTTCCCGTAAAAATGTAGTTCAATTATCGTTGACCATGCCGGTTAAATGATCAAAATCATATGCGCCGGGCTGGGGATGCCTGCTTCTCTCAAAGTCTACCGGCATCGCGAAGTGGTAATGTTGGACAACTCGACATCCCCTGTCTTCTGCGTGATGTGTAACACCTGTTAAACCTGTTATGTACAAGGTCGCTGCCAAAAAAATAAAAAAAAAAGTTTGTGGCTACGTAATTTATGCAATGGCAATGAGCCGCCAGGGACCAACGTCTCCGCTAATCTGCAGTTGAATTGCATTTTTTCTCACCAACAGTGCAGGCATGGCGAGAACCGTAGACTATCCAAACTCTCCCGCTCCCCCCCCTCCTTCCTCCCCCTCAGAGTAAGATCTATAAATTTTGTTTCTTGAGTTGACACTTATAAATGGTTATGGGGATAGATGGCCATTGAGTTTTGCTTCTGTAATGTCCCAGCAGGTTAGGAAACTCGAAGACTCTTGAGTTCTGGAACGCATTTTCGCAGGCTTACACTTGGTTATGTTTGGAATGCTATAGGATGAAATAGACAGAGCAAGAGAGCTTCCAAATATGTGCCGTCCAACGTGTTTTTTTTTATTAAATATATATCCTCCAACTCAAAGGAAGCCAAAGAAATTGGAGGAAGCCAAAGTCCACCGCGCAGCCCGATGGCTGCCAAAAAGATCGTTTCTGGGGGCCATTTCATGGTATCTTTGAGGCTGTCAAGATTGACAGACTACAAGCAACATATATACTGTTTTTCACGCATACATAAACTCTGGTTCCATTCATATAGTGGTAGTCTGCTTCCCCCAAAAAGGATAAGAAAGAAAGCTATGACCAATTTTGGGATGAGATCCTCTCTGACCCATGCCTTTGGCGGAAGCCGTTGGACCTGATGCTAGGATCTGACCCACTAGGAGGCGGATGGAATATGCCCCAACCCGAATCTCTGTCAACCTGGCTTAATGAGAATGGTGGCAAATGATCTCTTTCCCATGCCTGAAATTGATTTGGAGTAGGATTTTCTGCATCTTGGAAGTTCCGACCAGACGCGCCTGATGGGACAAAATAGAAGCCAGTCTGATCAGATGAGGAGGCTACCGTTCCCACCTGAGACAAGCCTCTGTGGTTGCCATTTCGTCTGGATCCTGAAACAAAGGGAGTGTGAATGGCTGGAGAATTGCCAGGTTGTTGCTGATAGTATGCCTGAAGGGCTTGAACCCTATTGCGTGCCCTGGCATTGCTACCTTGGTAAGGTGGAATCCCCAAGGATGAAACTGAGTTCCCAGCTCTACCACTAGAACTGTAGGATAATAGTGGCTTTAACGTTGATGTCATGATGTAAAACATAAATAAAATCATCTATAAAGAGGAATCAACTTGAATGATGAATGGCAACAGGCTAAGGAATTTTCTTAAGCTGCAAAGGGGAATCACATTTACTCAACAGAAAGAGAGGGGGAGGGTGTGTGCGCTGCACATTGCATTTAAAACAGAAGGCAAAGCATAGTATACCTGCGGCCAAAGTGGAAAGGACGCATGACAGATCCCAATCTTGAAAGATCAGAACTGGTTCTACCTGACCTTTGTCCGATGGGTGGAACTGAAGGTTGATCGGCATTACCAATCCGACTACTGGTCGTAGAGAAGAGCGGGGAAGGGTGCTCCCAACTGGGATAATGTAGATCCAGGGCTGGAAAAGCATAGGAACTAGGAATTTCACCAGGTAATGATGGACCATTCCAGTGATTGTTAAAATTAGAATCTGAAACACTCCCACTAGAGTTTGAAGGAGACGGATGAATTGGTCCAAAGTAAGCAATGTATGGGCATGGATGACTAGCTGATGATACAGCAGTCTGTTCTGCAAAGATAGTATGTTGCCCCAGCGGATCATGATCTGCATACAATCAATCCTATCAATATAGATAACATCGTGCCTTTCACAGCTTCGACATAAAGAAAAGTAATTAATTAAGCACAATAGAGGAATATCTTACATGCATTTGATGAAAATTCTCCTTCACTGCAACCAAAATAATTAACCAAATAAAGCATGTTAAAGTGCGAAATACTTACCCCATGAATAAATATATAATGACCAAGCAAATGGATGCAGGTAGAAAAGGGTAGAATACTTTCAATAAAGCCAAGAGCACAAATGAAAAGAATTTGCACATCCACTAGGCTATAATGTAAAATTAATTGACCTATCAAATTTCGGTCAATTCTTCTGAACCAAAGTACTATGGGGAAAAAGCAAAAAAACAAAGCAATTTTACCACCCACATTTTGAGCTGACCTCTAACGACTGTGGCTCACTCTAAACTTCAGCTGCATCGGCACACGACATATGATGGTAACAATACAAGTTATAAGTGCACTGACAAGTAAAATTGAAATTTTCCACAGTAACTCTTGGTCAATATTGGGACAACTCTACTAATTATACACATGAAACAAACTCTGTACAATAACTGCTAAGAATAATTTTTGTCAGATACCAGTAGTAAAGTATGCAAAATTTTGCATTTTAAGCATTTGATTTCCCTTGTTATGACTCTGTTCATCAATAACAGATTCCTCCTTCTCATCTCCTTTTCTATACAAGTACCCGATCTTTCTTATTGAAAATACTTGAATAGACATAAACATGCATACAAAGGCACAAAATAAAACATGAAAAGACCAAACACTTTCAGCATAGAATTAAGAGAGGAATAACTATAAGCTTTGAAGTGTTAGATGATACTCACTCAAAAAATGAAGGAAGCCGTGCCAAGCTACCAAATGGACACCAATGAACTCCAAAGGACTGTAAACCCATTAGACCAAAAACAAAGATGAAGCAGCATGCAAGTACAATTGAACTACATTCTGTGTCAAGCACGCCAATTCCAGCACAGAAATGTACCAATGCATAGAACCCATCACATTTAACAGGCAGGAATATATGGTTGTTCAAATTATGTAAACAGGCAGGAACAGATGGCTGTTCATATTATGCACACATTCAGAAAAATGTAAAAGAATGCAATTGACACAACTTTGCTGAAAATGAACTCAGACACCGGCAAGGAGCAATTACAGTGTGCCCAAGCTCTTAGAGGGAGTGGCTATAAAAACTAATGACTATAATTACTCAACCTAAAACTACACCAAAAGCTAATAGTGGAAATATTAAATCCAAATCTGGCAGATTGCTTGAAAATACCTATTCATCTGACCCCACTTCAGTGAAGTTCATAGTTGTACCTTTGTGGCAGCTAGAAGTCTTCAGCCCCTCTTCTGGAGGAAAATTGACCTCAAGAACCTATCTCCCTGCTTGCCAAAAGGTGTCCTAAATTCATACACCCAGAAAGAATGCAAGGAAGACCACAATTGCAATGTTGCTTCCTTTGATCCAAATAAGAAGAAAAGGTGCTCTCATATTCCTTGTTTCAAGTGGTCAATGTAGCCACCATAAACTTCCTAGAGGAGAGGTCAGCATTCTCATTTGGTTTTCAAGAAACACTGAGATCTCAAATTTCCATGATATTTTGGAAGACTTAACAATGGATGAGAGCATGCATGCCCGGGAGCCCTTCTAATTATGCTGATAATTCTTGACCTGGCTTTGAAGCCTGACTTCACCATTATAGATTTTCAATCCCCATGCATTTTTTAGGTTCTAGCATATCTCTCTATTCTCTTTCACTGATGGTAATGACACCTATACACTTGGGTTCATTTTTAATCATCAAATAAAAGAAATCCTGTGTTGCTTTTACATAAATTTCCCTTTGCTTCCCCCCTTCCCCAAAGCCCCACAAGCAACACTAATTATTCTCACAACCTCTCCCACATGAGTCCAATAAAAGATCCTCTCGGCAAGGCTAAACATCACAAGGATAGGCATTTCCCTACAGAGTTTTCGTTGGAAAGAAGTGGAAGTCAGTCATAGTTAATTTGAGAAGCATACCTTTTCCATGACAGTGCCAGACAAAATAGGGATTATCCTAGGAAATCTGTTTCCCAGGTTTTCTATCAAAGTAACCAATACAGATTTTACCAGCTGTAATTGCAGTTTCTATACTGTTGTACAAGATATAGCAGAAGACTCAGAGAAAGAAGCTCAAATCCTAAACATTCCCTAAGCAATAGAGGTGAGACACTTTTGTAGACTAACTTCCATCAAAAGGAGCATTTCAGATCTTACTAGGCATCCACCAGCCCACAAAGGGGAAAAAACCATTATGCTACCAATGTAAAGAGTAACTGTTTGGAACAAAAGCCACTAAGACTTTATTTATTAGGCACTCTCTTATTTTCTTTTTTCTATCAAAATTACTCTTTTATTTATTTGGAAGTTCTCTCTTCTTTCCCTCTTGGTCTTTTGTTTCCTTACAGGGTTGGTATCTACCTTTCTGCACACATTACCAAGCCTGTAATAGTTAGAGAATTAGATAAAACTTTCATGAACATTTGAGGAGCCTAGCCTTCATCAATTTGCTTCTTTTTACAGTTTCTTTGTTTAAATTATATTCCTAAGCAAGTGCAAGGAATGGCATGATAAATATTATCTTTAACTATCCCAACTCCTATCCCTATCCAATCTGATGCTAGCAATAATGAAATATGTCTGTTTCATTTCCATCCTCAATGTTAAGATATGTCATTGCTAAGACACAAAATCAAGAAGATCACCTGCCTAGAACAGCTGATCTACGGCTCTTGTGTCAAGTGAGGAAGTAAAGGTTGAAATCTACAACTCAAAGTTGAGTGGCACCATCAAACAACAACCAATTATTCAAAGCAATGTGCTGTAGCATTATGAGAATTTTCCCAAAGGTTTGACATATCATCATAAATGAAGTTAAAATTCAAAATAAATGCAAATCAGGCAGCAGTATTTAACCAGCTAACATGAAAGTGAACTCCAGGAAACTAATGCATACCATTTCTGAGTAGCTTAGATCATAAAGGTCCTCATCATGGGTCCAATCATCCATACTAAGTTCTGGCAGCGTACGGCAACCATTTGAATAGAGCCATTGGCCCTTTTCAATTTTCCGACAATTAGGGCATTGCATTGCACCTTTTGCATTAAAGGCTGACCCAATGCAATCTGCAGACAGTCATGATAAAACAAATTATAATCAAAAGAAAGGGCAAACAAAAGAAAATCAATCAAGCAGAAAAACAATGATGTAAACTCCATAATGAGAAACTAAGCATTCAACAATATAAGCACCAAAACACAATGGGGCTACTGAAAAGTGCTGCATTCAGGATATTCTGTATACTTTACTCATTAAATCAAAAAGTTCAAAAGATTAGGAGTGCATATTAGTAAGAAATGAGTTTCCAAATAAATTTAAAGGTTTGAATTCTTAGGCATTTTCCCAACTTCTAGAAAGGTACACATAGATGAAGATTAAAGGAACACAAAAGGAACCTCAGAAATCTTTCCCATCACAGGGTCACAAGACTATTCCTCAATTCTAGTTTATTACAAGCGAAACATTTAGTCCACTGCTAACTAATTCCCATTCCATCGCCACCTACATCACATCACAAACTCGGGCACCATGCACAATCTTCAAATCCAATTTGCTTCAATAAAATTCTAATTCAATTCACAATATCAAATCAGCCTAAAGAATTCAATCACGTGGATCTAATTAACACACGCCATTAGATGATTATCTCCATGAACAACCATTAACTATTTCTCACTCGGTGTCTCAGAAAAGCAAATCTTTCTAGTGCAATTCAGCCCAGAAAAAAAAATACTGCTATCACCCACATAGCGATCCAAAAGCCTAATGACCCATAATTCTATTTTCCCATCAACCAAACAGTAATTGAACAATACCCACAAACACTAATTAACAACATTGTACACCAGATCTCAAAATTCCCAACCAAAAACTACAAAAACACAACAATATATATTTATATATGTAAATGAAATTTTCGATTCCAATTTTAAAGGTACCCAAATGGAATTGGTGTCCACATTGGAGCTTGGCCAACGACCGATCCCCGTTATCGGCCACCGTCTCGAGGCAAATCGAGCACGAAACCGACGACCCAAATGACTTACCGCCGCATCCTCCTCCGGCATCAGCACCGCCCCCGCAGTCCCCATCGTCAACGACCACAACGTTGTCGCTATTCCCCAGTCCCATCACACAACAATACACAACCCCTAGAAACCCAAAACGGCACCGCTTTTCTCTCCCTCCTCTATAAATCAAAACGGGCTTCTCTCTCTAACTTTTGACACCAACAATCAATTTCAGAAAACAGAAAAGAAACTGAGGGCAAAATTAAATCGAAACACTATTTGATAATTAATGCTATAGACAAAGATATAATAGATGTGGATCGTGCTTCTTTTTCCAATTTTTTTCTCTCTCTTCTTTTTTTTTTTTGCTTATTTCTTCGGAAATTATTTCTTCTTCTTCTTCTTGCTATCGTTTTGCCTCTTTCTCCCCCGCCGTGTTTCCTCTCGGTCGTAATTTCTCTCACCGTATCCTCCGCGTTTGCTTTTGTCGTGACACGACTTTGTGCCGTACGATTTGCGGTTGCACTCTTTAATAACCGCTGTCTGAACGGAGTGACGGACGGCTGAGATCGAGAGTTTTTAGAATGGGAAAATTTCTTTTCTTTTTCCCCTTTATTTTGGGACTACGCCCGCATAATATGAGATTTTGATATTGGTTTGGCATGGTTCGTACTGTCAGGTTGTGTTTTTGTATTTCTCTTTATTATTGTTATTATTATTATTTATTTATTAATTTTTTTATTAAAAATATTATTAAATAATAAATTAGATAATAAAATAAAAATAATAATTATTATTATTATTTCTTTTCTAAATTATAACGAAATTCTTAAGAATATAAATTTGAATTTATAATTACTAAAAAAATTATTAAATTTTTTAACACAATTGATTTTTATTTGTTTTAAAAGTATTTAAATATTATTTAAAATTTTTAAAATTTTGTTAGTATTTAAATTTTGATTAATTACTTAAGTTGCGCAGAAGGAATTGATTTCAATATCGGGAATTGAGGTGTACATATTTGATAAGACACCTATACAGAAGAACATAAGCCATGCCTGATCTCTGCTTAGTATCCTGGGTTAGACAAATGAGTTATGAGTACTCTAGTCAGTCATAATCAGTTTTACACACGACCTTACTCACAGAAGTGCCAACAGCTATATTGAACTTTAGCTTAACTAACATGGCAGTCCACGATCACAAGTGCCCCTTTATATTCACACAACGTGGAGCATCTTGATGTTGCAATAGTTGATGTCAGAAATTGATATTTGGAGAGAATGTCAGCATCACAGAGCTTAACATGTTCTCAAGTCGATTTACCTTTGTTTTGTTGCTTGTTTTCTTAGGTCTGTATATTTTCCTATATGAAAGCTCCAAATAGTGATCAGCCAAACTGAAAATCTCCAATTATAATTGAATTTGTTAGCCAAGATGAAAAGGGTGGTGATGCTGCTTTCAAATACGCAAAATTGACCGTGCATTGTGCATATTTTCCATATGGGTTGTCCGTGGAAGGCATCCACATGTAGAGTGCCTGCCAAACTCGCAGTGTCATATACAACTCGGCATATCTTTAAGTGGCATCATTATCCATTTGTCCATTACTCTCTCTGTCCCAATGCATCCATCCATTGTTTGCTACTCATATTGATCTCTGTTATGACGGACGGGTGTATAAGACTCGTCTCTTGTATCGAATAAAAAAATAGAGAGATTTGAGAGCATATAAATATAAGTGTTGTATATCTTAAAAGGTTATTTTTTTAATGAGAGAGTAATAACTCCGTGATAAGTAATATCAGAGTAATTAAGTGTAAAAAGAGTATGTAAGAAAAGGTTTCCATTTTCAATGAGAACGTCGATAGATTTAATAGAGAAGAGTGTGACAGAGAGGGGTATATGATAACAGTCTCTCACATCTGCTAAGCAATTCATGTAAAAGAAATAGGTAAGAAGAGGTCTTGATTTTTTATGAGGACGTTGATAAATTTGATGGAGTAGAGTTTGATGAACGGGTGTACGAGACCCGTTTCCTAAGAGGAAAATTTGGGCACATTAAAGAGTAATCACCCGTGATACTGTGCATTGTGCATGGAAAAAGTTCAGAGTATAAATATTTCGAAGAGGAATTTTTGTGGCGAACAAATCCACTTCATTGGCATCCGCCTGCAATTAATTACTGACATATGTTCTGCCATCTAAAAGTGCATGGCTTGCATCTATATGCCATCGTATATGCACAATAACCAAACTTTGGAATAATCTTTGTTGCGGATATTAGGGAGATGGCAGCCAGTTATCAATTATATGAGATGAATGATTGCATCCCGATCGTTTGCTTACCCAAAAGCACATATTTGCTTGCACGGCTTTGAGACTAATGCGCCAACCCTGGCCACCTGCTAGGTTCGGTGAACTGTCCTCCCTCCCTCCCTCCCCCTCCCCTCTCTCTCTCTCTCTCTCCAACCCCATTTGAGAACTTCTCAATGATTATATTGGTCTTGTACGATGAATGCTTCAAATGATAAAAGCAAAAGTTAGCTGCTTCTTAACTGCACGTGATCAGCTAAGCGATTAGTGCAAATTTGAAATTGTGCTGGTAACCTCATGTTCGAATCACCATAGATGCATTTGATATTTAAATTGGTAAAAGTCGAGCTATCAATTCAAAGTTTGCTTGAAAGGGATTCCTCGTGATAAAAGAGAGAGAGAGAGAGAGAGAGAGAGAGAGAGAGAGAGAGAGGACGGTTAATTGCTTCTTTAAATCATAATTTAGACAATAAATTGCATGCCCTGGGGCTGCAATTTGCATAGAAAAAGCTCTCTACGTTCGTTTTTGGCTCCTGCCTGTCGGTAATCGCGTGCGCCATAAGTCTACAAGATGTTTATGGTCACGTATGTAGTCCCACTTTCAATGGGTTAGGCCGAATTGACTTTGACATTTAGCTCAGGCTCTGCATAGATTTATAAAGTTTTATTTACGAGCTTAAACTCAAATCTATATTAAATTTTATATATTAGGCTCAACTTCAGTCCAGAAGAACTCGTGAGTTTCAAGCCGAGTTTGTATTGACCCCTTTAACTAATATAAATGATTTTCTTAGTGATAAGATAAATTTATTTTTTAATTTAAGATATAATGCAGTTCTATAACATTTTATTTAAAATATAGTGCTATTTTATGGGTTTAGTTTGTAAATCAGTCTACTCTGTGGTGTGAAGATGCAATCTTTCTTGACAGGACTACACTGTATTATCTCTATTTTTCTATTTTTTTGACCAAAAAAAAAAATGCATGCATATGTATTTGCGACCAAAATTCATATCAGTCCAAATTCACAAATAGCTCGATCCAAGACTTTTTGTGCCGAACAAATCAGGTTTTGGGCTAATAAAACTAGGATTCAAAAGCAATCACCATCCCCTTTTCCCTTGAATAAAGAGTAGTATAGTAGATGACTTCACACTGATTAGCATGTTCAATCAATGAGACAATATTGTTGATTTGCTGAAAGCATACATACTCGACAATGGATTTTTAGATGAAATTTTACACGAAAAGAGTTCTTATCCAACAATCTTTCCGGATTCAACCCCTTGCGCTGTTGGTTAAATTTTAACCATCTCCCAAAAAAAGAAGAACCAAAAAGTCAACTGGGGCTAAACAGATTAACCACGGCTCAATTTGCGGGGTCAACAAAGGCGGTACAGGCGATCACGAAGGAATATATCCCTCCAATGGATGGATACTCTCGGCACCGCCCAAATGCCCATGTCTCTTATTTCAACGCTTTACCGATCTCGAAGGTCCACTCGTTGAGATGGGGCATACGAATCCGACCCAGATGGACACTTCTGGAGACGCATGGACGCGGGCACCATAACCAGAAAATTAGTGGACCTTATTTAAAATCATCAGTGAGGGGCGACGATAATCCCTGATTGTTGGATTAAGTAATGATTATGTCATTCCATTTACTTACCATTTCATATATATCTAACAATAATAACAAAACCTTAAATTTAAATATATATATATATATATATATATTATTTAATATATCTAACGTCAGGAAATCTAAATTTCTTTTCTACTTGAGTTTGTAAAAACAAAAAATTTAGACTTTGAAGGTCTATTGAAAAGAAACGGTTTGTCGTTACAGTGCAACTCTTTCTTTTCAAGTCACTGACAAAGCAGATCTATCGGAGGAATGTTTCGTTTTGTACATCACTCATTCGCCGCCGTCTGATCCGAGTACCGAAAGGAATTTTGCACGGCTCGATGCCGTTCCGATTTATCGTACTTCGGCCTCGAAGAAGATTTCTATTTTCTACCGCCTGATACGAGTGAGTACTGTTCGGAGAAAAACTATATTAGAGTAATTTATATAAAAATAAATAAATAAATAAAAACACACAAACACACAAAACAAAACAAAAACGGAATCTATACTCTTTATTAATGTCGGAAGACGTTTGACTCCCAGTCAAAGTCGGGCTGTAAGCAAAGGAGAAAAAGAGAAAATTCATGGGTATTTACGTAATTTCCCACATGGGCTCTCTTTCCACGGCTTGCAACCTTGGTCTGTGTCTCCTACTATAAATACTCGCCGCCACTGATGCCTCCGACTATTCCTCACGCTCACACGCATGCTCGCTCTTAGCTTTTTCGTTAATTAATTTATTTATTATATTATAATATTTCGCGTTTTTTGCGAGGTTAGAGTTTAGAGAGGAGAATCAAGTTGTCTTTAATAATTTCTGTTGAGAGGTTTCTCTTTGCAGCCATGCTTGTGTATCAGGATCTTCTTACTGGTAAGACCCTTATTTAGAAGTTCTTGAATTTTTAGCGTATTTATTGGTTTTGGTCTAGTGGGGTTGTTTTGTTTTGCTGGTGTTTCTCTTTTCTTTCTTTTTTTTTGGGGGGGGGGGGGGAGGGCGCCCCCGCGGCCCGGGGGGATTGCTCTTCTTGGTTTAATGGAGTTATTATTATTATTATTTTTTGGCTTATTATCTGTTTTGGGTTGAGAATTACTGAATAACAAAAGAAAAATAATTGGGGTTTATGTTTCGATGTCATTGAATAACTGCAACAGGAGTTGCCGTTTAAGTTGGTGAAAGCGAGCATGAAGATGGCTGCTTTGTTTGGGGATTCGAGTTTTGGGATCACACTCGCATGTTTTTATGGGATTTTGTGTTTGTTTGCTCCGAAGTTTTTCTTTTTCTCTGGAGAGAGAGAGAGAGAGAGAGAGAGATCTGTTCTGATTATTAGAAAGAATCAGATTCCAGTATTTTAGCATCGCATTCACCCCTTTAGTTTCTAGCCTGCTATTTCGAATTTATATAAAAGACATAGATTGGATTTAAAAGTTTGATTCCTCGCCTGCTATTTGGCATGTATGTAAAGGAGATAGCTTCAATTGGAATTAAAAGTCGAGATTTGTGTTGAACAGTTATGCTTATGCCATATGAGCAATAAGTTGCTTGATTGTTATTTATATGAATGCCTAGCCTGATACATGATTTTCTTCCCTGCTTGGATCGCATGTAGTCAGAGAATTTTGTTTCTATTGTGAGTTCAAGGTTATTGTAATTTGTCCTTACAAAGTAATTTGTTTATGAATTTCAAGGCGATGAGCTTCTCTCTGACTCGTTCCCATACAAGGAACTTGAGAATGGGATGCTGTGGGAAGTAGAAGGAAAGGTTGGTTCCTCTTGCTAATGCTCAATGTCTTCTTTTCACAATTTTCTTGATTTTATTGATGATGTTGTTTAACTCCAGGCTATAGGGAGGAATATAGAAAAAGCTTCAGATTTGCAATTGTTTCTTTCTGGTATATTGCTACCTGCTATAGATGGTACTAGAATTAACTAATAAATTTTGCCAAAATTTGTGTTATCTTAGTGGGTTGTTAAAGGAGCAGTCGATGTAGACATTGGTGCCAACCCTTCTGCAGAGGGTGGAGAGGAAAATGAAGGTGTTGACGACCAGGCTGTCAAGGTCGTGGATATTGTCGACACATTCAGGCTTCAGGTTAGCCATCTAAGTAAATTTCTTTAAGTGCTTTTTATTTTTGTGTAATTTTTCCTTCGCCTGAATAAATTCTCCCTGTAATTCACAGGAGCAACCTGCTTTTGACAAAAAGCAGTTTGTCACTTTCATGAAGAGGTACATCAAGAATCTGACACCAAAATTGGAGCCAGAGAAGCAAGAGGTGTTCAAGAAGAACATAGAGGCAGCAACCAAATTCCTGCTTCCAAAGCTCAGTGACTTCCAATTGTAATGCACCCTTATTTTCGTCCGAAAAAGATTATTATTCTTTAGTTGAATTCTCACAATTTAACCTCAAATATCACCATTAGTAAACAATTTCAAGTATTTGAGCTTTTTTTCTTTCTGGTTCCATTTGCAGCTTTGTTGGGGAGAGCATGCATGATGATGGAAGTCTGGTATTTGCATACTACAAGGATGATGCCACCAACCCCACCTTTCTGTACCTTGCCTACGGACTGAAGGAAGTCAAGTGCTAAATGAGTCTCATGAAGTGATCCACTGCCGTGTGGTGTCCATAAAATGTCAATGTTCGCTTACCATGTTTAGCTTTTATCGCACTCTTGGGAGTCAAGGGTGAGTCCTCAAGGAGAGTTTTGGATATGGGATTTTGTTTACTCGTGAGATGCTTTCTTGTGATTTATATGCTTAACTCACCTGGGAAATAAGATGTCTGTAGATTATGCGCCTGTTTCCAGAATTTGATCGATGGTATTTCTCCCCACGGATGGTTTTACACTAGGTTTGAATTTTCTGCCCTTGGCGAATCCCTCTCCTTATTGGAATCAAATAGATGTCAATCATCTTATGTTGTCAATATAAGACTAAAGGAGCCCCCCGAAAAATGGTTTTATTTTCTCAGAAAGAGAAAAGGAACAGAAAAATTTTAAAAGAATGTCGGAAGGAAGTTCTTTTTTTGACAGAATATTGGTACCCTTTCTCAAAAGAGCAGGTGCCATTTTCTAAACCGCTGTTCGTTTGAAGGATATATCTTCCGCGGTGTAAGCCTAAGCCTGGCCGGTCCTGCATCTTTGTTTAGGCACAATTACTTTCCAAGAGAGAAAGAGATGGAAACGTAACCAATTCGCAGTTCTCTTTTTAATATCGTTAAAGATCGGATAAAGAGTTCATGCTTTGGCGCAGCTGAAACATTTACTCGTATGATACCATTAACTTATTCTATTATCCCATGCTAATTCGGTGCACCCCTTTTTCCGAGACAATTTAATTTAGGACGACGTTCTAAACGAGCAGAACAACGTCGAAAAATACACATTATATAGATATCATACAAACTATAAGATATAATATTACGACTTAAGGCAGTCGATGTTTAAAGCACCATAATTTGCACTTTCACTCCGAATCAGGAGAAATATTGATTACTGGTAAAAATGGGGATCCTTCATTAGCTCTATAATTTGACACATTAAATTAAAATGCTTGATATTAGTAACAAAATATGACTACTTCTTGCATCGGAACGCCCACACCCCCCCCCTCGCCCACAACCCGTTGCAGCTCAAACCATAGTATCATTTTGGTTCTAGAAAGGGCGCACGGTAAGTGTAACGAGGGGACGGTAGAAATTTCATAGCAGCACTCAAATAAGGGAGCACAGAGACTCCCAAATATGAAATTCGACCTCTCACTGGCCTGAACTCAGATGAAGCCTCACGTTGCATGATTTATGCATAGTAATTTAAGCTTGCTTTCTTCTTTGCTTGGACTTGTATGATACCCTCATTAAAGTCCTCGTGATTCACCTGGCATCATATCCCGGAGAGAAACAGATTTAGTACTTGGCTCCACAACAAACAGAAAAAGCTTATGTACGAAGGCAACGAGGATTTTTCCACCGATGTTTTAAGAATCTCGTGAGTTGGCAAAATTGTAGAATGTGATTTCACATTATAAGACACCTTGAGTCCATAAGGTGCAATATAAGGTAGATATAATGCAAGGGCGTGAGCACTGTGGAGATGTTAGAGAGAGAGAGGGAGAAAGATTCACCTCGGTTGCATCACGGCGGAGGGCTAACATCCCAGCCTCAACACAAACAGCTTTTAGCTGAGCCCCATTAAAATCATCAGTTGAGCGTGCCAGTTCTTCAAAATTGACATCAGGATGAACATTCATCTTCCTTGAGTGAATCTATAATATCAGCATAGAACAATTCTAAGAAAATCATTATATGCCACAAAAGAAAAGAGCAGAAAGCAATAAAAATAAAATAAAGCAATTCTTATGTGACAAACCTGTAAAATGCGAGCTCTTGCTTCTTCGGTTGGATGTGGAAACTCGATTTTGCGATCTAGCCGACCAGAACGCATGAGGGCAGGGTCCAGGATATCAGCACGATTTGTTGCTGCAATCACCTGAAACTCACAATTTTGCAACATAATTTATGCAACAACACACAAGCACATAAATCAAATCACAACATTTAAATAGTCCCCATTTAAAGAGAAGAAATCCCAGGGTCCAATAAGTAGCCAGTCAACAAAGGCAACATCCCTTGCAAGAAATCCTTGTAAGATAGGCAGCTAACATCATACAAAACCACCATTAACTAACCTTAATTCTTTCGTCACTACTAAAGCCGTCAAGCTGATTGAGCAGTTCCAACATGGTCCTTTGGACCTCCCTATCTCCACTTACTTCACTGAGCACATTACAAGATATTTGATAATCAGGCTAATTCGTAATGAAAATCAAAATCAAACAGCAGATGCCTATCTAATGTAACATTGCAACGTTGCAATTCAAGAAGCAAATATGAAAGATACCTATCAAATCGCTTTGTTCCAATTGCATCAATTTCATCTATAAAGATGATGCATGGAGATTTCTCTTTTGCAAGCTGAAATGCATCACGGACAAGCTTGGCTCCATCACCAATGAACATCTGCACATGATACAAAGCTCATAAATCTTCTGTGGGGAAAATAGCATGGAAGAAGACGAAGAAGAAGAAGAAAGCAAACCACATAAGCTCAATAGACTAAGGGCTGAAAAGTTATTGTACCTGCACCAACTGTGGGCCTGCCAGTTTTAGAAAAGTGGCATTTGTCTGTGCAGCACAAGCACGAGCCATTAATGTTTTCCCAGTTCCAGGAGGTCCATACAGGAGGATACCCTTTGGTGGGCGAATACCTAACTTCTTGAACCTTTCCTTGTGGGTCATGGGCAGCACAATTGCCTCAACTAATTCTTGGATCTATTGCAAATGATAAATAAATTGCAATATATTCGTCTAGTGATAGCTATGGAGAAAGGAGTCCCATGAAAATGCTTAATATGCCTAATAGTTCTATTTACCTGCTTCTCCAAGCCTCCAATGTCATTATAGTCCTCAGTAGGTTTTTCATCGACTTCCATGGCCTTCACACGAGAGTCATATTCTGACGGGAGAGTGTCCAAGATCAAGTAGCTATCTTTATTGACTCCAACCAAGTCACCAGGCTTCAACTTGTCAGGATCAACAAGCCCAACCACAGGAAGGAAGATTGTCTGAATCCAATGCAATACAATATTTTAAGTCATGATAAATGCAGAAAAAACAAACATCTCCTCTCACAACATATATATGAGCAAGTATATCTACACCAAAAAATTTGGAAAAATATAAAATAATTTCAAGTACCATTAGCATCCTTACTTCAGCAAATCAATACAAAAAGTGTTGGGTTGCGAAGGCATAAAATCACACTAAAGAAATCATAACAAAATTTTGGCATTCGATAATAGAAAGTACTACTAGAAGCAACTAATATACTGAAGCTTGTCACTCCAATAATCTTATTAGTCCTAGCCACAAAGTTTGTAGAAGTGTGTTCCTCTATTCTACGGTAGGCAAATCAAAACCAGCAAGTGCAAAACCACCAAACCCTTTTAGCTTCTCCAACGGTAAGATTTAAGAAGACACAGGTAAGATCTATGTCGGCATACCTGACGCGTAGATGTTTTGAGTACAACACATTTACCCTTCCTCTGAGAGTCGAGATCAATATTTGCACCATCTTCCTCAGCCTCTTCTTCTGGGTTCATCTCCAAAATCTAAACACCCACAAATTATAGACAAAAAAAAAAAAAAAAAGATTCTCAATTCACTTATAACAATTGTGACTAATTCAACTTGATTAGGGTTTTCCAGACTCATCGCTCTCAATTCCATTACTACCAGAGTTTGCCCAAAAAAAGAAAGAAAAGAAACTCCGAAGAGAGAAATCAATCAACTAACCTCGACAATGTTACCGACCAAGTAAGGAAGTTGCTTGTTGAGTTTAATCTTCTCCTGATTTTCCTTTATCTTCTCTTTATATGAGTCCAGCTCCAGATTCGTCCTCTGCAATTCTTCCTAAAACCCTCGCATATATAATAAAAGAAAAAAACCAAAAAAAAAAAAAAAAAACCAGAAGCACTCCTTATCAATTTTTCTTTTTTCTTTTCAGTTTCAGAAACAGAAAGAAGGAAGGAAAGAAAGAAAGAAAGCTTTTAAAACGTGCGAAGGGGTGCCTTGAGAATACGAATCTCGTTATCGAGAAGACGGGAGGCTCTAAGGACGTCGTCGGTGGTCATGGAGGCGAGCTGGTCGTCCTCGAAGCTCGTCGTGTCCTCGACCATCGCCGTCGCCATTGTCTTCGCTTCTTTTCCAACTAATGACTGAAAGAGAAGTTTCAATAATCTTGAAAGAAAGAAAGAAAGAAAGACAGTTGAGCAGAAATTGGTTCGATTCTATTTTTCACTACACAAACTCACAATAAGAAACAAGGAAAGGGAAAAGAAGAATTTAGGAGGCCTCGCTCAACTGGGCTCAGAACGGATTAAAACGAAGAACAACACCAGTAAAAATGCCAAAAAATAGAGAAGTCCACAGGGCCCAACCGGGTTCGAACCGGTGACCTCTTGATCTGCAGTCAAATGCTCTACCACTGAGCTATGGACCCTTGCTGTCTAATGTCAACATAATCAAATTTTATTAATATAACTATAATAAAAAAGAATTATTCACCCTCCCAGCGCGTGTTTTAAACGCTATTACGATTGGCAAACCACGGAGTTGGCATGGCATATGCAGATTTTTGTATCGTTCTTTGTTGGGGATACTCAGAGCTGGCTTCTCCGTCTCTTGAAAAGACAGACCAGCATAGCCGTGCTATGTTTCTTGAATTATTGATTCCATTCTAAGTGGCCAAGTACCCGAATTGCTTAAAATCTTGCTTGATTTTTCAGTAAGGTCTCGCACTCTTGCTTGATATGAGATCAAGCGTACATGTGAAACTCAGTAATCGCAAATCATACATATAATTTTATAAAAAAAACTTGACAAATATTTAGTATAATCTTATACACCAAACAAATAAAATCATGGACGTTTGTGAACCATGATGCAAAGAGTGTACGCAGTTAAAAGCCTTAACAGTGCTTAATAGTATCCCAAAATTGTTCCTTCGAGCAATCCCTTCGTCCATAAGCCACACGCGGAAGATCTTTGCTCTATCTCTGCTTTTTTGACACCCATTTGTGCTTGTAAAACAGTGAAATGCCTTGACAAATGGTTCGTGTATGTCTTCCACCGATCACTTCACGGAAGAAACCAGGATTAACCACGACCACGACCCGCACCTGTCCCTAAGGAATGAAGTCATTATTCATGACACAGAGAAAACCCAAAAAAATAAAAAGAAAAAAAGGTTCCTCCGTTATGGTGCAGGTGCATAACGAAACTTTTACAGGCTCTGGGAAGTCAGAACTGACCCTTTTAACATAAGCTATGTTGGACGCTTCAACAATGCATTCCCAGTACAAGCTAGCATTATTGTCAGAACAAATGGGGGGAGGGGTGATATCTTGTCATTAATTAGGAAGGCGACCAATGCAATTGTCCTGACATCCGCCTTGGTATATAACTTCAGCATTTTTTGTTCCTTATACAGAAACGAGAATGGAGGCGTCAATTAACAAGGCATTACCTTTGGTGCCACCAGTCCTGACCATGGAGCCTCCTCTGCCCCGGCCACTACCTTGCTTCCCACCAGCCCCTTCCTCCCTACCTCTGCCCCTTCCACGGCCCACCCCAGGTGGCTTTCTGTCTGTATTCATGGACTCAAAAGGGATAGAATTAGTTACTCAAAGGAATCTATACATTCTACAACTCAGAGCATTTGGCATTCATTTCCATGATTTTATTTTTGAAAAATGTAGGCTTTGATTCTTGATTCTAGCAACTAGAAAAAGTGACAT
Organism: Bruguiera parviflora; assembly: GCA_019804595.1. NCBI lineage: Eukaryota > Viridiplantae > Streptophyta > Magnoliopsida > Malpighiales > Rhizophoraceae > Bruguiera > Bruguiera parviflora. The sequence goes on from CM034044.1 coordinate 592,981, forward strand.
AAGTAGCAATGGTAGGAAAAGAAAAATATAAAAACAAACCAACATTGTGCACTCTTAGCCAAAATACATAGTTTTGAGGGTCATATATCCTTATATAGCTCAATAAAAATGATCCAAGTATAATCAAGAATCATACCTGAGCGGCTCTTGGTCTCCTCCTGAACTTTATCAATTACCTACCACGCAACACCAAGATCATAAAATATTTGACAAAATACAATGTTGCAATCTAGATATCATAGGTGCAGTTGTCATGCACCACATGATCATCAACTATTTAAGTTCTTGCTATGCATATAATTTTGACAAGAAGAAAAGAACAACTAAAAGTTAATACAACATCCGAAAAAAAAAAGGCTGAAACAGTGTCCAACAAGTAAGATGATAATTACAAAACAGCATCATTGACCTTTCCCGTCCAATTTTCTGCCAATTGCCTTTGTTTTTGATTTCTCACCACACCTAGTAGCCTTCAACATGGGAAAAATATTGCTAAAACTAGAGATAACATCTCTGGTTAGACAATCTGTAAGCTAGTCATCAGTCAATGCACTCAGACAGAAAGCATTTTTTTCTATTGTTTGGAGTTGGTGTAGGTTGTAATAGAGGCAAACAATGTTCCCCTATATAACCATCCAGCACAAGCTTTGAAGACTCAGCCTTGTGGAGCAAATCAATGTCTGATTTGGCCTAAGCCGACGCTCACCCAAGGTTGAGATTTCAAATCCAGTATTTGGCATCCAAATAGAAAGTAGCATGGAGAAGAAAATTTATCCACCAAAGTACAATTAAGGATACCATCTATTGACCTATAATTTTGGGTAAAAAAAGAAAAGCACATATACGAGAAGTACCTCATCTGGCACTCGAAGATACTTGATTGTATTTCCACGGATGTAACATTCTGGCATTCTCCAAAACCTATCACCATCCTAAAATGCAGATTTAAGGTTTAGATCGAGACCATGAGTCATAAAAACCTAGGCACTCAGTGTCACAGAATTAGACTTTAAGATGACAAGGAATGACGGAGAAGTAAGTTACCTTTGAGGTACAAATGACTTCCCGAAGATGAATGTTCATCCAAGTATCACAATTCACCAAATGCCCATTGTAAGTTTCCCCATTTTTAAGCTCCACAAGCTATACAACAAATACCAGCATGCCGAAAGAAAATATCAAATTTTTATATCGATGGAATCGAAACTTAGATCCACAAATAATCTTTCTACCTCCTCTACAGAAAAACCCGAAAGAAAAGAAACTTAGCCCCAACTTCTCAGCGTACTTCCTATCCTATCAACGATCTTAAACCTCTCAAAGTTCCATCGAAAAAACAAAAAGCTTAAACCCAATTCGCCATTCTGCTTTTGGATCCCAGAAAATGTACTCAAAATTCTAGTTAACCTATCTCCGAGTTTTAAGAAATCTACTAGCTCGCGACGATTTTGTACCAAAGTCATCAAAAAAAGGAACGAAACCGATGAAAACACTACCATTTCACTTCAGATATCAATAGTTAGAAACAGAAAGACAGTTTAACACTACTCCACCTTTTCCACATTTAAAGAAAAGAAAGAAAAAAAAAAGCAAGAGGTTTACTATACCATTGGATGCCCCTGCGCCGCCTTCAGCAGAGAAAGAGGAAGCTAAGAGAGAGAGAGAGAGAACAAATAAACAGGATCAAGCACAGCCCTAAAACAATAATTGAAACCCTAAAACTGAACATGAACAATGGCGATTCACGTACCATCTTCTCAGAGAGTGGAGATGTGGAATAGAAATTGAACTGGACAAAAGAATTTCAAGTTTTGGACGACAGAGTAAAAGCAAAGTTAAACGCCCAGAGCAGAGGGATTTAATATAAGGAAAGTTTTCGTGTAAACTCCGCTTGTTTGATAAGAAGAAGACCACCATGTTTTTAAAGTTTAATTAAAACTTTTTCTTGCATTCCAACATCCATTCCGTTGTCGTCCAGCGGTAAGGATATCTGGCTTTCACCCAGGAGACCCGGGTTCGATTCCCGGCAACGGAAAGACGTGTTTTGTATAAACGTTCCAATCGAGAATGTGTTGTGCCACAAGCCCATGTGCCTCATTTTTCTTGTGGCTTTTCCTTTTTGTTAGGGCTAATTGTACTTACCCCGCAACCCATCGCCCCCAGCCCTCGTCTTCTCAACAGTGGTCAAAAACTTTTGGGCCGATGCAAAATGGACGGGACGGAACAATTGATGTTTCATCGCTTAACAGATGCTGCGGTGAAAAGGCAACGACAACAAGAATGCTACAAGATACTTGTAATGGGCGGGCCCCTTTGGAGATCAATAATTAAAGATTGATCATATTAATATGTCGTTTTTCACAAAGTACAAAGCAAAGTTCCCCATTGTCAAGCCCGGTGAAAGCAACGACAATTTCTTCCTAATAGACAGCCAACAATTTCTAAGTTGGCACAAGGTCCCTATTATTATATCCTGATCAGCCCGTAGGTTGAGCTAATCGAGAAGCTTCTGGCATTATTGCAATAATGGCGCACACAGTGTCCCTCTTAATTAACGAGTATACAACATAATATACGGCTGTTCCTTGTGCCATCAACGTGCTGAGTTCGGATCAATTGACGCCATTGCAAGCTTGCTAAGACTTCAGGCACCAAAAATAGGATCACTAATACTGTTGATATACATAGTTTGTAATGAAGACTACAGGACTACACACCAAAAACAGGATCACCAATACTGTTGATATACATAGTTTGTAATGAAGACAACAGGACTACACACCAAAACCGAGAATAACTATTATGGAAAGGAAAAAAATAATCGGCATGGGAAACAGTGAAATCAAGATGGTCTAGAGGAGAGAGGGGAGAGGGAGGAGAGAAGGAACAAAGAGAAGGGAACAAAAGAAAATTACTTTCCAAATGAGAAAAAGTAAAAAAGACTCGGACACAAATAGACCAATATGTAGGATCTCACTAACTCAATTTTACACCTCGAGCATCAATGCATGTTTTTTGGCATTTGTTACTTTCCGATTCCAAGTTCGTTCTGTATGTCTTTTGTCAAGCTGAACTGTAAAGTGTTGTGCCATGGGAAGAGGGTGCGAGTCACAGGAAGTTTCCTTCGAAGATCCTGGCATTGTAAAACAACAACTTAGGTGTATTCCATACCAAGTTATGAATGACATGAACAGGAGGCTAGATGAGGGGTACCTTAAATGTGGTATCAGGCAAATTTGAATAGGATGCCTGTTATATGAAATTGTCAGTAGGAAAACTTAAAAAAAAAAAAAGCAATTAACCACACAAAGAAGCATATCAGGGACCTCAAGGGAAGCCAGGTACTCTGCCTCGTGGTGACGAATGATGTTGGCTATGGAAACTGCACAATCATCAGGGGCCTGGAACCAAAATATAAAAGATCAAACTTTTTGTCTCCAACATCAATATCAAGTTATCCACCAGATAAAAGCAAAGAATTTTAGAGCATACACACATGAGCAGAATGCATATGAATGACAACAAGTATGTGATTCTCATCCACCTTTATATTTTTATTTGATTGGGTGATTCCCATACACTTCAAAGGATGCTCCATGTGATTTCACAAAAGGATGCTTCATGTGTCATAAGTCAAGTATCAAGAACTTGATTTCAGAAGACTGAAATTCTGTTGAGAATATTTTGGAACCACTATATTTGAATGTCCAAAAAGTACAAATTTGTTGATCAAGGGGTCATTATCAAGTAAAATTCACAGCAGCATGTGAGGCACTGATGTCATTCAAGATAGATTGATGCACGGAATTCTACAAGTTGAGAAATTTCGCACCCTAGTTCTGTAACTTAAAATGCCTTTTCAATGACATGTTTGGCAAATAAATGACACTGGCTTGAAAGATAGTAAGGAAATATGTATTTCAGATGCACAATAAATAGCTAGATATCCAAAAGTTAAAGCTAAAGGCTTAAGGACGTATAAGTAACCTGAAACATGGTCGCATCTTTGCATTTATGTTCTGCATCCAACTGAACATTTCCCTCTTCAAAATAATGAGCAACCACCTGACAGAAGAAGAAGAAGCAGATAAAAAACACAAGGGCTGATTGCTTTGTATTGCATCTAATAGATCAGAGATGTTAAATCATGGCAATGCTTTAAGCTAACTAACCACTTAATACCTGTAATTTGCCTTTTACTTCCAGCATCTGTACATCATCCTTAAATTCAACATTCCATATGGAGCGCCAACTACCGTTGCTACCTCATGGACAAAAAAGGTAGAAGATTATGCCAAATAAAGAGTCCAAAACCAGTTTGATTACAAAGCTTTTCAGCAATTTCGTATACCAGAAATTCTGTGGGCTATTTTTAGCAGCAGAAATCACTATGACAAATTCAAAATCAGATCCCGGTCCGTCCACGTCTTTTCCTTCAACACAATACACAGAACAGAAACCTTTTGGGTATGCTTCGCCAACATATTTCAGAATTTCTGCATCCAAAGCACAACTGCCACATACACATTTGTAAGAATTGTAATACCAACACAGCATTCAATGAAAGTTGAGCCATGTGCAGAGAAAAGGGGTTCTCATTCAAAGATTCGAAAGATGTGAAAATAAGGAAGGAAAAGTTGCATCATTTGCCAAATGTTGAAAAAGAACCAGAACATGCTCTTGCATATTTCTGGCAGAGTAAAAGGAACTTGTGAATGAAATTACTTTAACACAAACAACCATGGGAAATGAAAATCATACCGAAACTCCTCAATATACGGTGATGCAAGCTCCTCATCAGCTGCAGGTCTCACCTCTGTACAAACCTGAACCAATTTAGCACTCATGATATAAAAGATGGAATCTTAAGAGAACTATTTTAAATAGCACGCTCCAACTCTGATTTCCAACATAGTGAGCCCAAATTAACAGACAAGCACAAGTATCACAATGCTAGTTACTTCAATAATTACAGATAATGCATGTTTTAGGCAATTTTTTTTTTTCTTTCCCTTTTGTTTTTGACATTGATTATTAAAAACAGCTCTGGACTTGAGACCAATAGGTTGCACAGCCAAGTCTAGATGCAACGGTGACATTGAAGCTAAATAGTGACAATACATTACACATGCTTTGGATGATCGTTGTCCCACAGATGTTGTTAAATATAATGTCCATTTACTCAAGGGATAGAGAGAAACCTCAAAAACAGAACTTAAATATAGAAACAAGTTTGTTAGATGACCTGTAAGTGGTAGGACTTACTTGCTTGGCATGATCAACCAAGGCAACTTGTGCGGTCCTAGGATCAAGAAATTCATTCCCATTAAGCTCATTATAAGAAGTAAGCAGCACCTGCAAAAACAATTTTGAGAGTGAAAGAAAGTGACGAGTGCAAGGACTATCAATAAAATCAATTGTAAACATCAAATCAGCCAAGGCCCCCGTTCGGAACCAACAGATACAGAATTGAACCATAGTCATCAAATACTAATCAAGTAATTATACTCGGAATGCATATGGATCAGTTCTTAAGCCAAAATTACATGCAGTGCTAACTCCACATTACTTAACATTGACCAAACAATCCGATTTCATCTTCCAATGACAATTAAGATTTTTTTTTATCCTTTCCTTTGATTCAGCCCAAGAGAGACTGCTCAGATTACTGGCCATTAGAATGAACCTCATAATTTGAATTTAAAAAATGAAATAAAAAGCTCGAAATGGCGTGAAGTGATGAATTGAAAGAAGGAACCAAAAAAAAAAGAGAGAGAAAAAGTGAAAAGACTTACGTCTCCACTTCTGTAAGGCAATTCGAGGCAGATCAAGTGAGATTTATTATACAGAGGGAATGCCTCTAAAGCCGCCTCGTCATACGCTTTATCGTCGTTTAAAACCGATCTCAAGTCTGCAAGAACTGCCACGGCATTACAAATTGCCACCATAAAAGGAAAAAGAAAAAAGAGAGAGACAGAGAGAGAGAGAGAGAGAAAGCAAAAATAAAATAATTCGAAATTCAAATCAAAAGGACATATTACAATGTCAGAACAGGAGGAGAAGAAGAAGAAGACCTTGAGCAACGTATTGGATTTCACCGGCGGGAGAGTTGAGAAGGAACCACTTGGCGATCTCTTTCTTCTGCTTCTCGCTTAGCTCCGTCTCATTGCACTCCTCTTCCGCCATTTCCGCCTCTCTTTTTCTCTCTCTCTCTCTCTCTCTCCGCGAGATGCGTGCAGCGCGTGGATTTGAAAGGAATTGTAAAGAGCGACGGAGAGAAAGGGAGGGAGAGGAGGGAGGCGTGTGGACTGTAAAAGAGAGGCGAAATGATTGCGATCGGTGGGGTCGGCGTTACGAGATATGATCGGGACCGTTCAATTGTTTAAATCGGTTACAACAACGTACCGTTGCCGTTTTCATTCAAACGGCAATAATTTAAGCGTGCGGTCGCCGTTTTAATCAATACTTCTTTCTTTCATGTTTTTTCAAGTAGGAGTTTAATTAACTAAAAGTGATTCTGAAAATGCCGTCGAGCTTGCGTTGCGGTGTGGTTGGCGTGGGAAGCTGCTTTTGCTTAATCTCTTGGACCGATGAGCGAGTCAGAGCCACCACTACGCAACGGCATCTTTCGATTTTATTAAAAAAATAAAATAAAATCTACGTAACGTGGAAACATGTATGTATGATGGAGATCGGGATAAGAGCGGCCAATTCCATAGCCACAGCAAGCATTTACGAGAACGCCGTCGTTTTAACAGTAGTCGGATTAGCCATGCCGTGCGTGTGCCGGATTGCTGTGGCCCAAGAACAATGGTCCTTTCGCCTTCTGGCGAAACCTTGGCCAGAGGAATGGCCACGAATCTAGTGGTAATCGTGCCACCGTCCCCTACTGCTTGGTGTGCCTTCGCACATAAAACCGGCAACGTAGCTCGGGATTATATTTTCCTGCGTTTCGGCGATTTGTGCTTGGGAAATTGGATAACTCTCTCAACTCACCAGAGATTTCTTGACCTTCTTATTCATGTTCAGGTTGTGCTTTGTGATACTAATTAATTAGAAGCGAGTAACAACTGTAAACAGCTAAGTTTGTTACTAAATCTTGGGTCGCCATAGAATCACGTCACCCCTTACACCAAGATTGGCTTTTAAATGTTCTAATTATTAGTGTAGTCCTTTTTCTTCCTTTTCTCCTCTCCCTGCCCCCCCTCTCTCTCTCTCACACTATACATGCAGTGTCTTTGGCGGTGGATGCTTCTACTCAAGGCATTAATCAGATTCTGTCGATGCCCAATAAAAAACTTACCCAACAGAAATCTTAGTTTACTAATGAAAGAAGAAAATCTCCAACGACATCAATGACCTCAGTTTCGAAGCTCTTAGGACGGACCAAACAACAAATGCAAAGAGCTTATGTTGGATTTCTAATCTACACATTTTACATGGAGGGACTATGGGACAGCAGCAAAACTATTAACATGGATCGGAATAGGTTTAGAAACTTCAGCAAAACTGCCAACTCGGATCTTGCTTTTAACACCCAACTTTCATTATTGTCAGCTCGTCCCAATTTATGGTCTGCAAAAGGAAAACCAACTGCTAAGTGTTACTACACAATGCCGACCGATGACATTAAAGAACCACACTCCGCTTACCCCGGTACAGAGTTGCATCTATGACAGAGTTCAAATCACCACGAGACTACCGCTTCATCAGCTCTCTCTCTCTCTCTCTCTCTCTCTCTCTCTCTCCTCAGTAAAATCTTAAGGGTCATTACCCTCTACAATTAAATTAGCCCTAGCAATGCTGCTGCAGATTAGCTCCAAAACACTGTCTTCATACCATCAATGGGTCACCCACTATAAAATTAGGAGTGTTCTCCATGAACCACTTGTGTATAGGCCTCTGCCAGTACAGAGTTGCATCTTTACTGGAGTACAAATCAACACTAGACTAAAGTTTCATCAGCTCTCTCGCTCTCTCTTCAAAATCTTAAGGGTTAGTACTCTCTACAATTAAATTAGCCCTAGCAATGTTGCTGCAGATTAGCTCTAAAAACCTGTCTCCATACCATCAACGGGTCACCCACTATAAAATTAGGAGCATTCTCCATGGACTTACAAGTTGTATATAGGCCCCTGGCTGCAAAACCCAGTAGTTCTGTTGGTTCGATATGTCCGCGAATCCTCGAAACTATTCTGCTTCCATAAGAGTAATCCCATCTGAAAAACTGATCAGAAGTGGGCACATAGTGAAAAGTAGCATTTGAAGTTGGTTGAAATTCATGTCCTAATGGAAGATTTTCAGTAGCGGCTGGGGTCTTCATGCTTTCTGCAGTACGTTGCAGCTTATATGACTGTTCAACTACTACTCTTTCAACTTGAACTTTCAGTTCTTTTAGTCGTTGACCAATTCTTGCAGCTGCAGCATCATAAAGTTTTCCTCTTGATATGTTTTCTGCTCCTTCAACACTAAGCAAATCATCAAAATGGATGGGGTCACCAACAACCACTGTCACCTGCAGATTGAATACATATGAGTAATTAACTAACAAGACATTAGTCTCACTACCTTCCCTCCAAATGCTTAGAGACTAGAGAAGTGGGTGAACAACCTAAAAGAGGTTGCATATGATGAACATATGAACTAAGATGTTGAAATATGTCAGAACCAAGAAAGTCACAGGCTCATGGATGAATCTAACCAACACAATCAGCTCCATTATTCTCCTATAATAGAAGGAATCCAATGCTGGAAATTCCAGTTATTCAGAAAAGAAACATATTTTGTTGAGAAACAAGAGTACTACTCACCATTTTACCAATCCTTGGGAAGCTGGCTCCTACAGGCATGATCTCCTGCATCCCAGTGTGTACAAAGGGAATGACTATAGGCACAACATCGGCGTCAAGGATCAATCTGTTTAACGATGAAAGGAGAAGTTGGTAAAATTTGCAGTGTTATGCAATTTTGAGACAACACAGCTTGTCCATTCAATCAAAAGCTATAAATGAACAAAAAAGGAAAAAAAATCCATATGCCAGGAAATCTGACACTTTTCTTTCCCTTAAAAGTTCTGTGATAACTGACACAGCCTTTTCTGACCCAAAATAATAACGAGAAAAGCTCAGAGTATTTTACAGTAGACCCTCACCTCCCGACGCCTCTCTTGGCCGAACCCATGGTTTTCCCACCATCCCTTGAACGACTACCCTCTGGGAAAATGTGTACCCAGCCACCACTGTTCAACTTTGCAATAGCCATGTCCATACCCTGCAGTAAAACATAGAAGAAAGATGAAAAGATGAAGAACAATTGCCAGCCAAATTCGAAAGGCTCATTAAAGAAGACGGAAGACTAGCCCCTCAAACTATGTCAATCTCACTTACCATTCACATCAAGGCCTCCTACACGGGTGAAAAATAACATAAATAAGTAGCAAGGCCCTGTAAATTATGTTCTTAAAACAGACATGTGGACTTGATAGGAGTTCATGGGATATGTGCGGAAGGGATTTTCATCTGTAGTATTAAATTAAACTGTTTCAGCTCTCTTGCAACCTAGTTCTCTGCAATGACAAAAAAAAAGAGAGAGAGAGAGAGAGAAAGAAGAGGCTACCTTCTGATAAATACCATCACCTCGTGCGACTGGCAACACCTTGACGCATTGAAAAAATGCAGAAGTCACGGGATTTTTAAAACAACGATCAGTTGCACAAAGTGTCCACCTTAAGTTCTGAGCACCCAATAGTACCCTTGGAGGAAGTAGTGAAGCAATGATAAATGGATCATCCACAGAAGCAATATGATTACTCACCTGTAAGAGAGAAGTCAGTGATTTACCTCATCAACAAAATCCGAGCTATGCATGCTAATCCAGGAACAAAAGGTGAAAACACAAATATTTAAGTACGCTATTTTCAAAACATGGCACAGGATAGCTGGCTTATACCGTTAATAGTGGCTCGTTCTTCGGCCTGTGTAACAATGCCTCGTGTAATTTCTCTATACCATAAACCTGCAATACCAGAGTATCGTTTTTCGTTTTTCATAAACACAAAGTCCAAGGGAAAATTTAGTGCTAAGGAAACAGCCACAGGTAATTCAACAAACCTGAACACTATTAAGGCCGTTCATAAACACATGACACATGTTTCCAATGAGAGGAACAGCCACGGATCGGAGCGTGCTAATAATAACAGACTCTTCCTCTGCATTAAAATCCTTGCTCACTGCCATTGAACAGAATTCATAACAAGTAAGGGACTGATAAAGTGATGTGCCTGACATGTGACTAACTCATTCACAAGGCCTAGATGAAGTATCCAGTGTACCAGTTACGATTGATCTGGAAATCCCATTAAATTCTGGTCTACATTTTAAGTTACGACGTATGTTTTAATTAGCCTCCAGAAAACAGTACGAATAGCGTCAGCTTAAACAGAAATTAAACCAAACACAAACGCCGTTTTTTCCTATCTGCCAAAAAAAAAAAAAAAAAACTTCCAGCGGCCAATCGAACATAATACATACATAGCAAAAATTCTCACAACTAGTAAATCGATCCAACCATTTAAACTAAGGTCAGACATCGCATTAAAGTTTAAACAGTACAAATTCATCATATCAGATTACAAACTGTAATTTTCTAGATACATACGCTAACACACGCATAAGTATTAATGTGGATGGTAAAAGATCCGACCCCTTTTGCGGTAGAAAGTGGAGGGAGAAGGGAGAGACTCGCGGCGAAAATCGCGGAAACGAGCGAGCAAACGTTGGACCGTGGACGAGAAGCAGGCATCCGTGAAGATTGGAGGTCGACGGTGGTGGCGGTCGACGGCGATCCTCAACCGCTCCCGGAGGCGGAGCTGGAGGATCTGCGCCTTGCTCTTCCACAGATCACCTCTCTCGATCCTCTGTACGGCCATTTTTGTCTTTGCACCATAACCTATAAGCAGGATGGTTGTTTCTTTGTTGTCGTGGTTAATCTTCAGAAAGAAAAGGGGAAAACAAAAAAAACAAAAAAAACAAAAAGCAAAACAAAAACAAGAAATAGAGAGGAAAGAGAGAGAGACAAGTAGAGCAGAGAAACTCTGGAGGCGGAATCGCAAAAATGAAGAGAGGGTTTGTTTTGACTGCTGTGTAAGAGAGTCGCTCTGTATCAATATGCAATTTTTACTAGTTCGTTTTAAGTAGGAGGCGAGTGGAAAAGTCTTAAGTCTATCTACGATATATATATATATATATAGAAAATACTAAAATAATTAATAATTTATTTATTAGATATTAAATAGGGCGATAAGGCAGTTTAAGACACTGTACAGAGTGAAATGCGCTGAGAGCGGGGTAAGAGTGGGGCACAACTTGACCATTTAATGACTCATATATTATTTTTATTTTTTTAATTTAATAAATTTTTAATTAAATTAGGCAGCGTTAGTGTCCGTTGTCCCTTAAGTTTTTCCTTTTTTCTTTCATATAAATGTTATTTTATTTACGTTTGTTAAAAAGGATGCCTGTTTACATGAGTTACGAGACCCGTCTCTCACATCACATCGAATAATAACGAAGAAGATTTGATAACATATAAACATGGATGTTATACAACTCAAAATACTGACTTTTGAAGAGAGACTAATAATCACGTGACATAATGCAGCTCACTCCGACGACCGGACTCTGGTGTTTTTCGATTGGACCACGTGTACTTCGTTTTCTTCGGGCAATTTTATGGCCCCCGCAGGCTTTCAATCAGATAATTATTAGTCTGAGAGTTTCCGTAACGTGGAGGAGTAAAACGTCTCGGCGACGAATAAAATGCACAACCAGACTGAGTATAAGAAAAGAATTGTAAAATGTCTTAACGTCTCAGAGAAGAACAATTGTTGATTGCAATAAGAAGGGCTCAACAAATGTAGATCTGATAATTGGGAACTATATCTCCAACATTCAAGTAGTTGACATCAACCGCTGCACTCCCCAAGTCATCTGCGAAGATCAACAATCACAATGCTGTTCAGAACCCACAAAAGTTGAGGACGCAACACTGCTATCAAAGTCAATAATTCAAGAACGGGCAAATGAAAATGCAAACCTTCATATATCGTCCTGGCAAAGTCCACGTAGTCAGGTATAAGATCCCTGTATATGATTCCTCCAGGATGAGCGTCCAGTATTACTAGGACTCCTGTCAAATCAGAACCAAATGACATCAAACATCAGTTATTGCAGGAGAATTGGCACTCGGCTCCCTTTTTGCTTTTGAAAAATTTTGCTCAATCTGTTCCATCTCATCTTCTATCAATTTGCGAAACTCATCGTCTTTGTGTCTAGAAAAGAATACCAGACTGAAGTCATACACCATGGAAGGAAAGTATAGGCGTAGCCAACTCCAGCAACATAGTCTAATACATACGGTGTGCCGAGCTTCATAAAGGAAAAAGATAAATTATAATCCCTCTACCCCTTTCCCCAATACTATCTGCCCACGTCCTGTAAGTATAACCCTGCCAAAAATGAGACTAGCAAAAGCTAATCAGCTGCAAATAATCTGCATCCGACAATCGAGCCCACCACATGATGGCAGAAATGGTATCGTCAATTGAGGGATTGTTGTCTGAGCAAGAAAGATTAATCCACCCAGAACCATAATCATTTTACTGCCCATATCAAACAACAGTTCACTACTTAAAACGTACCTGGTGCCTCCCAACCCTTGGTTGAATTGCTTGGCAGGGGAGCCAGCCAGAGAATGTTTCTCAAATTCATGGAATCATTATAAGTTACACTAGACCCTGAAAGCAGAAAAAGATTGTTATTAACCTGCCAGACACACAAAATATTATCTGGTATAATCCCATGTGGCCTTCCAAACAAATTCTAATTTTCTTATATCAATTATCATCTGTTGAAAGAATAATGTCAAGAATTTGTAAAGACAGAGAAAGTTTAAAACTAAGAGAATGACCTCTTTTTATTTGATCCAAACTCGGTATATAATGCAGGGATGAAACTTGGTGTAATGGTCTGGTTTCACAGTGTCAAATAGATTGAAGTTGCATGCAGGGATACAATCTTACCTTTCTGACAATACCCCATATTATATGGAAACAACTCTTTATCGTATGCTGGATATTCTTTCGCATGGAACCTGGAAAATTGCTAGGAAAACAATGAGATACCTATAGTTCAATCAGGTAAGCAGCAATTACCCAATTTTCTTTTCATATAATTGCATCTCAGTTTGATGCAAACACCAAATGATAATGTTTTATTTCAAAGACCAAGGATAATCAAATGAAAGGAAACTCAGACTTACAATATACCAAGTCGTCCTGTTTCAGTGGCAAGGAAAATATGTCCGTGAAACAAATCGTAGCGATTCAACGACACATCGAAGCCAATTGCAGGTCCTCGAGCAACAATAAGTTCAAACAAAAACTCTAGGTAAGAATTCAACTCCTGTAATCCAAATAATGAAACAATGCACAATTAACACACACCAATTTAACTCTAAAGCCAAAAATTGCTAGCAAAAAGTTGCTTCAACAGAAACCTGGCTTATGAAACGTCTCCCGTAGGGCGTTCTAGTGAGCTCGCACTGATTTTCTTTGCATCTTTCAACGTCAGGTACCTATAAAATCACTAGAGAAAATATGCCTTAGTTACCGAAATTCTAGGCATTCAAAAGGTGAGCGTAAGAAGAATTTGACTCACAGACAAGACTGTAGGATCCAAAGCTCGGTGGATTGCATCGGGATCTCCACCGGAATCAACGGCGAGCCGGGCCAGATCAAGGACCGGCTCCGGCGGCCACCAAACGAGCTCATTTTCAGTATCCGCAATTCGTCTACGGCTGTTAACGTTGACGGTGCGTTTGTGTTGCTTTGAAGTCAATCTCCGGCTGTTGTAACGGTCGGTCCAAACGGGTTTGGGTTCAAAGGGGACCAGGAACTTGAGGCAGGATCGGAGTTGATGGGAGATGAGAGGGTCGATTTTGGAGGATTGGCTGGTGGGGCCCAGAAGAGCGAGCAAGTCGGAAGGCGTCGCTTTGGGCGGCGGCGAAGACGGGTGTTTGAAGAAGAGGTGAGAGGATGATGAGGCTGAGACGGCGAGAGAAAGGGAAAGCACGACGGCAAAGTTAATCGAGAGGGAGGCTTTGCCCATTCCCTATATCGGTTGACTGACTTTTTGTGGAGTGCGATGATCAGAACACCAGAACGGCTGAATTTCCCTCCAATTTTTTTTATTGGTTTTAATAAATAACGTGACGTTAATCCAATTTGATCTCTTTTCGTGGCAAGAAAAGCGGAATCACGTGTACTCGCTCCCATGAAATTGGCAATATTCCACCAATCATAGGAACGCTCTCCAAGAAAGTCGCCGAATGTCCAATTTATCCAGTTTAGCCTTTCAAAGTGACCCTCATTTCGGTTTGGAAATCCTGTGTTCAGACTCTCGTAAGGGAAAAATGGAGAGTCTTAAACTTGGTTGTTGGAACTCTACCACAAAAACCACGCGACTATCGAAGAAGGATGCTCTGTAAAAGGTAGCTGTGCGGCATTGGTGTGCGAATGAGTTGTGTATGTTCAAATGCATCACAAAATTACCAAGCTTTTATGACGTGGGATATCCGGTGCCACTGCGTCTTCAACTGATTGCAAAATAGAAGAACATAAACCTTTGACCAATGAATAAAGTACACAACTTCCAACTTGCCCGGAAGGGCCCTATATCTTGTTTTCACATACGCGCGGCTTGCCATCTCCCAATACATCACCTTTCCTACATGCACCACAACTTCAATCGGCATTGACTACAAGTGTTTGTTACTTTCAGACAAAAACATTTGTTTCCGTGCGGCTACATGAGGTGGAAAATGCTTAACTTTAATTTCCACAAGTAGTATCCCCGGCTTTCAACCACCCCATCTCTTCCCGTATGAAAAGGCTAAGAGGGAAGAAGAAGCAAAGCATCACTAGAATGGATCTACTTCTTTAATGCCAGCCATTTTGTCCCATTCCTCTGGAGAGGCAACATCTGCCATTATCTTTTCCTGCCCATGCCAAAGAATCTGGACACAATATCCACATTGATGATTAGCAATATGTACCAAAACTCTGTATGAATCAGAATGCAATAACTATGGACTTTTATGAGAGTCACGCGAGAACTTACGTTGTCAATGACCCCAAATTCTTTAGCTCTCCTAGAGTCCATATAAAACGGTCGTCTCATCACATTAGCCACAGTCTCTAGCGACTGAACAAAATATCAAATTTTCTGATAAGTTCCAAAATGTTGCTCCTCTGGAATTGCTAGATCAATGAAAGGTGAATGCTAATGATAAAAAACATTACTCACATTTCCAGTGTGCTTGGCCAAAAGTTCTATAAGAGTGTCCCTGTTTGTTACTGCCTGTAAAATAATTGGATGAGTAGGAAGATATCCAAAGATATGACTAACAATCTAATTTAAAGAGATACCCAGTAAAGTTCTCAACTCACACTTCAGGAGGCAGAAATTATAGAAAATGCAGCATATCTAGTTCCTAAGTGAAAACAAAATTATGTAAAGACTTCCTTTTTTGAGTCAAGCAAATCACAAGAGGAGGAGCTTACAAGATGGAAATCAAGAGGCTCCTTTTAGAATGAAATTGGAACAATAAGAAAACGGACTAACAGAAGGACAAATCACCTCTTTTGCACGGATAAGAACATCACTGGCAGGCATCAAACCCGAGGAAGGGACGCGAGGCTGTTGGATCATAGCTGAACCAAGGAACATTTAGCATTGAACAAAGATTAAATCAAAGCATTAAAACTAGCACTGACAAGTATCATACCTTTTGCATGTGGCATCATGAATCGTTTACCCTTTGTTCCTGCAGCAAGTAGTAAACAAGCCTGGCCAATTGCAGCCCCAACAGCAACCGTATGAATCTGCATGAGCAGCAATGACCATGTAACAAAGCAATAATTGTGTACTGTAATCATATCAAGACTAGCTTGATTACGCAATTGTAGTGGCATCCAGCAGATAACTAGTGTACACTAATAGTGAAGCTCCACAGTAATAACCATGCAGGTACCGATGACAATACACATCTCGTTACCTAATTACTAGAGTTAATTCAGGCCACAAAGATGGCAGAAATAAAAACTAAGAACAAAGGTTTGAAAATTAACGCACCTCATTTTTTAGCTGCATCATTGAATCATAGATGGCAAAACCTTCTGTCTCCATTCCAACCTAAATGGCAAAGAGTTTGAAATGGTTAATTTAAGGACTGATTGAAGAAAAACCAGCAAAAAATATGTTTGTTCCAGTTTCTTTTCAGACCAACTGAATTTGGTAGAGCATATAGCATATTTAGCCAAGCCAAAACTATACAATCCCCCAAATAATGTATCATTATATGATATTCTGTATTGGTAAAGAATTTTCACCCTTCAAGCAAGCTCAAAACCTCAAAATACATACACCATACAAGTTTTCAGCAAGTCTGGAATAGGCCAACATCAACTGGATGACCTATTATTTATCCTTTTGGCATCCTTTGCATGCCCACACTGTTTCACATAATCACATGCTTGCAGCTGCCAGTTCCCTTATCTGAAAATGTGACTACTACCAATCATTGAGCTCCTTTGTCTCAGCTGTACGAATACTATTATTCATTTGTCTAAACCTATTTGACCTACTCCACCATGCAATGTCTAGATAACATGCATACTGTAACATCAAGTAAATGTTCAGGGGAGAGAGAGAGAGGGGGGGGAGCATACTGTTTCACCATCATCACGAGTTGTCCCTGTGGAATTTATATAAATGAAAATTGGTTGCTTGGGGTCCATCCACTGCAAGTACATCAACTCTGCAACAACGAGCTCTGTGACAGCAGGCACCAACTGCAAGAACCAGAAGTCATTATGCAGTGAACCAAATTGTAGAACCAAGGATAAAATTTTTGAAGGGTTCAAAACTTATAAACTAGATTACTTAGAATCCAAAATACTCAGAAATTCATTGCTTCAGCCTTTAAGCAAGAATATGTCCTTCCAAAATAAGGAGGGTACAATGCATGATCAATCAATACCGATACCATTAGCTCTAGCACAAAAGGAATGCCAAGTCGACAAATACCCATAACCAAAAAAAGGTTCAAGAGATTTATCAACAATTATGCCCACAATAAATCAATCAGGTTGGTCACCAAGTGATCTTAAGTAAGCCAGAGAAAAAGAAAACCCCAATTCCATATCGCATAAAAGGAAAGCAACTAGTACTCACAGGCATGCCAATGTAAACTATTCTCCCGTGGAGAAGCAAGGAAGGCAGATCCGGCGGCGGCTTCCTCGGCCTGTGCTCGTTGTACGACACCGATCTTTCCACCTTAATTCAAAAAATCCCAAAAATTCGCAGAACCGAAAAATTAAAAAACACAAAAACAATCAACCAAACTTGTCACATTTAATTTTACAGAGGGGAGCTTTTACTTGTGCAGGGGTGGCCATGAGCTTGGGCCCGTCGAAGAGGTCGAGATACGGCGGCGAGCCGGAGCGGACGGGGCGGTCCATAAGATTCTCCGAGGAAGTGGCGGCTAGAGAAGCGAGCTTTGACAGAAACGGGTCGTTGGGATTTATTGGTGGAACGGGGATTTTGGCTGAGCTTTTTGCACCCAGCGAACAGCAACTGAATTTGAGATTTCTACTTTTAACTGTTTTTGAATTGAAAGTTGAAGATGGCTTCGAATAGGCCACCGGTAGCACTTTCAAACAAGTAGCCATGGCCTTCACTCTTCTTTTCTTTGTTTTTTTATTTTATTTTATTTTTTGTTTTTCTATTTCTTCTCTTTTTCAGACTTCAGTAGTTTTGCAGAGCAGCTTGAAGCTTCGAGGCTCCGTTTGCTCGGCCGCGGATAGCTTTCAGAGGTGATCGGGTGAACTAGGAAAGAAAAGGAAGCCGTGAATCGGGCCATCGGGCCCAAATTGTGATGAACATAAACGACGTCGTTGAAGTAATTCCGGCCCATATCAGCCCTGTCCTTAGATCCGGAAGCTGTGTTAGACCCACACTCGCTAGGCGGCCCATCGTAGGTGACCAAAAGCAATGGCTCTTTGGGCCCATACTATTATGTATTTGGGCCTTGGCCAGCTTATTCGGCCTCGCGACTGTTTGTTTTAACTCAAGGGGTCGGGAGGAGGCAGAACACTCGAGCACAACGGAACTTTCAAAACCTAAAAATAAGGCTACTAATGTTTGTCAGCCCGAACCGTTGCGGGTTTTTTGGACCCTTCGAGATTCGGAATTTTGAATACAAAGAATTAAGTGGTTCCCTTTCACGAGATTGAGATGCTTCCTGGATACCAATAAGTCATTCGTTGGCATTAAGGAAAAGAGAGTTGAGATTATCTGATAATATACAAAAATGCTGTAACGCTCATGTATCTTAGAGAAACTGCGAATTCAATCACGGTCTACGTTTCTAGCGGTCATTAGGAAACTGTGGACTCGATGCATAGAAGATATGCCAATTCCTAGCAAAGTAAGGTTGACATTTCCCATTTAATATGTGACGAACGAGTATATGAGACACCTTAAAAGGTTGTTTTAAGAAGAGAGTAATAATCTCGTGCTAAGTGGTATCAGAATTAACCCTAACCCTTATCTTGATATTTTCTGTTAAGTGTTTCGTGTAGAGAGAGTAAGAAAAAAGAAATTTCGATTCTCAATGAGAACGTCAATAAATTTGACGGAGAAAAGTGGGACACGTCTTTTATATCAAATACAAAAAAGAGAATTTTGAAACATATAAATATAAATAATATATATTTTAAAATATAAATTTTTAAGAAGAGAATAATTATTTCGTGACAAGTGACAAATAGAACGGTTGAGTACAGATATCGATGTTTTGGACATAAACCGACGTCAAGATAAAATGATGTTGCAACGAATAAACTTTTGGATGTGCTAAACATTTGGTAAGACAAGAAAAGACAGGAAACATTGTAATGTGCCCTATAAGAAAACGAGTAACAGGAACGGTAACACTCTCGATCAAGTTTGAAACATTATCACACGTAACCATAGCATCCGCTGTATGCTACGTACGTATACTTCCCACATAGGAAGATGCGCGTAAAGAAAGGTGCCATCTACAAACCACCTTCATTTCAAACTGCCACCATTTAGCACCGCAGCGTCTAACTCAGTTAGAGACCACTGGGCATGTTTCGAGGGCCCCATTGCCGAACACTTTGGCAATCCTCTCAGTGGGAACCAAAGGCAGATAGGAGGACACCCTGCATCCTTTCTCAGCAGTGCGGAGAACTGTTTCATTGTACTTCTCGGAGCAAAAAGCTGCAGTAGGTACAACCACCTGTGCCACCTGAGGGAAGACTGGGAGTTGATTGAGCTGGCGCCACGCAGATGCACAGCACAGTGCTCAGCTTTTGGCTCATACTTGGTGTAAATCTCTTTTGCCCTCGACTCATTACGCGGTGTAAACAGTTTTTGCAAATTCAGAGGCAGTTCCCTTCACCCCAGCACGTTGAACTTCAGAAGCCACAGATCGGGCCACCGTGGGGGCTTTTTGGGCTGCTGAAAAGGCTTGGGCCGATACCTGCTTGACAACTAGTGGCACGCGGCGGTCCAGCTCAATGACAGATTCATCTACCTGCAATAAGGTAAAGGGATTTTCAATACCAAATCAAACTCGTCCAACTGGTGCACTCAACCACAAAGGTCTCTATATTTTTAGAAACACCAATATCACGAGAGAAAGGGAATAAAAAGAAACCCCTCTATAATATACCCATTTCGTTTACACTTCCTTCATGGCAACCCAAATGTGAGCGGATATCTAATCCAAACCCCCCTCCCCCGGGCAATTATATTGGACCAATCTAGAGAATAAACAACGTGAAAACATGTTCAAGCGCAAGCACGATTGCAACAAACATCTCCCATTAACTCCATACCAATGGCAATCAATCAACGGACAATTAACGCGCTAAGGAATATAAAGCAGTATAAGTCCATAATTAAGAAAGGGAAAAAAAAAAAGAAAGAAAGAGAGAAAAGGAACGTCTTTTAATTAGACGTATACCCATTTCAATTTTTACCATTATCATTACAAGATCCAAATAACCATAACCATATAAATATTCCAAACCCCAAGTTATATATTGACACAATTTACCAAATATAAAAATAAACGACCGAGTAATGATAAAACAATAGAAGCAGAGGACTGACCTTGCCATCAACAAAGTTGAGGAGCTCGGTTGGGACATGATGGAACTTTGTCATAGACAGGAGCAACCACGGTCTTGACCGTACCCTCGACCGTCTCAACGCCGGGCTTCAAGGGACCGGACTTGTCCTTGGCTTGAAGATAGAGGTTCGTGAACGTCACCTCTGCATGTACGGCCGCCACTTGGACAAACTCCAAGTACTTCAGCCTCTCTTTCTCCTCCTTAGCCTTTTCAATCAAAACACAAGTGGAAACAAGAAACCTTAAAAATTCTCAGACCATAAGGACCAAACAAAAAAAAAAATGAATTGAAGGGAAAAAAAATAAATAAAAGAAGAAAGAAAAGAACAGAAGCAATCTTAAAAAATCAAAATAAGAGCCGCGAGAAGCTTACCATCTGTTGTCGTTGTTCCTCCTGCGTATCGTCGCCAGCTTCGCCCTTTTTTTTTTTTTTGTGAGAATTAGAAGAAAAAAGTAAGGGCAGGAAATAGATTTTGATTTTAATTTTTGATGGGAGAATCGGGAAAAATGGAATGAATAAGTTTTAGCAAAGACGGCTTTGACTTTACAGGAGAAAAAGAAGGCCCGAAGCTCGGCAGGACAGGCAGGTTTGCCGACACGGCGGCGCGTGACTGGAAGTAAACTCGGTGTCAAAAGAGAGGCTTTGAGACTTCGGGGCTAAGTCTTTCGCTTGGATTGAAAACAGCCAAAAGTCGGTACAAAATAAAATAGCGTCCGAATAATTAGGATTAAATGCGATGAAATTAATTAAATATAATTAATTCTTATATTGTATAATATATTATATATATAATAGTAATATAATATAAAATATATTGTGTACAATATAAAAATTAATTATTTGAGCCTATTATTTTGAAATTTATTATTATTTTTTTGTCAAACTAGGGGGTGGATTTGACCGTCACACGTGCGGGGTAATTGTGCCGGAAGATGCAGCTCGTTTCTAAAAACAACATGGCGGACAAGACAATAGTGGAATATTGGGCCTCAAGGCTCTCGGGCCAGCCTTAATAAAGCCCATCCTATTGGACTCGAAATGGGTTATCATTTAGTCAATGTCAAAGCCCTCATCTTGGTTACATGTGGCCCAATATAGTCATTAACAAAATCATAAAATAATAAACCATTACACACGAAAATAAGAATTTTTAATTCGACTTACATCTTAAATGAATTAAATATTAAATATAAAAATAATAAAAGTAAAATAAATTTATGAGATATAAAATTTATTTAAATTTTTAAAAAGTATATATATATATACTTAAAAACACTTAAGTTCGAAAATGTTATAATAAATTTAAAAAATTATATTTATATTTTTAAAATTATGAATTTTATAATAATGATAGAGTTAAAAATAAAATAAAATAAAATTAGGTGACGTTAGGGAGCAGCTTTCTGACTGGTTTGTTTTTAGTAGTATAGGTTGTCAGCAGTCTTTCTGATTGACTGAAACACGCAAAACTCAGCTCTGCGTGCTAGGCTGTCCACATATGCCCATTGTACCGGCCTTACCCACGGGTGATCCGGCTGTCTGAAAAACGCCCAAATGTCCAAAATAAATAAATAAATAAATAAAAATAATAATAAATTGTGGTTGGCTTAGCTAAACAAATGGGAAAAACCAAAGGGAAACGTGTATGTATATAACTAAACAAAGCTCGGACCGAGTGCCAAGTGAGATGCGAAGTGGGAACGGCGGTCGAAGCAGATTACATCTCGTCATTAGCTAATCGACCTTTAGAGCAGCCAGCCAGCCAGCCAAGAGCCCTTCGTGAGAAAAAGGCACACACACAAACACACACACACACACACAAATTACAAACGCCAAGCTAAGCAAACATCCGAATTTTATACGCTGGAATGGGCCATGGCAGAACAAAAAGCTCTGGCAATTCCTGTGTTCACTGACTCTGATGGGGCAGGTCACGGATGGTGGGGTCCCAGATCACATGAAAATCAAATACTAGGTCTCTTTTTCGGCGACATAAATATTGCTTGCGCCTTGCAGCAGTACGGAATGCAAAGTCGGATGTTCCATTCCACATCAACAGTAAGATAAAATGATTGAAAGAATTACATGCACACCCATCTGAGAACCTCGAACCTTTTGCACTTCAGGAGTTAACGGTCATCCAATCGGGCAAAACTTTGCACTACAAAAGAAAAATCTTAAGAGGGGGTGGCTCTCTGCATAAATTCCGTGCTTTTGCAAAGGAAACTATCATTTTGGCTTTTGCTCTGTTATATCTATTCAGGCTTTTGACTGTAGAAGTAACACAGATCCATAAAAATGTACAATCTAAATTGTTGGATCGAACAAAAATGAAAGCATAAATGCGAGTTTAAAAGCATAAACGCTCAACTCTACAATTATGATTATGATTGCACTCCACTCGACTTTCAAGTGAAAATAATAATAATAATAATAATAATAATAATAATAACAACGTCCATCTAATTTCTCTTTTTGACTTTTGATATGAGTTGTAAAAATTGTTAGGACATGATGGGCTCGTCGTCGACAACCTGACTTGCCACCTAAACAAATTAGAGTTAGAGAAATTAATAGCGTGAGGTGTCCCATCTTAAAACCTCTCCACATTAATGCCATTGCCTTGAATGATTCAATCATGCACTTCCATGTGAAGGGCTTTTATTTTATGACAAGAATTCAATAATGGGCAAAGGTAATTTTGCTACCGGGACTAGTACGATCCTGTTGATTGTGCTTTCAAGTTGATGAAGACGTTTATTCAGAATCCTCCACCCTTATGGAAGCTCTCTGTGAAGTTGCATTAATCTATCGACATAGATCATACAGACCCAGGCACACTCAATAATTTCTTATTTTTAATATAGTTAATTTTCGCTCTTCTTTCCAGTACCAACCAAGAGAAAGATGCTGAGAGTTGTTTACGTTTTATTGCAAATTTAGGCACCAATAATTGTAATACGTTTTCTGCAGTCGGTTACCCTGTCCAACCCATTTTATACCGACTCCATACTTTTCAAGTTCGGGCCATTTTCTCCTCAATGCTTTACTTCCTCAACTTCCACCTCGGAAAGATAGAAAGAAGGAAGGGAAATTAAAGCTACCGGTCAAATTTGGCAAAAAAGCAAAAAACAAGAGTCTCTCAAAGCAAAAGCCTCGACAGCATTCAAACCACAGGCTATAGAATGTCCTAAATAATGCATCACTTAACAAAATAAGCCACAACAAAAGAGGAACGAAAAGGATGTGATAGATACCCCAAATATCAAATTTGCATAACCAAGTGAACGATTTCGAGAGCCATGAGACGGGGAAATAGGAAGAAAAACAATTTCTCTTAGGAACTAGCTCGGGATAAAGGAACAATTGGAAGAAAGCTTCTGGGGTGCAATGGAGGGATCAGTAGTCTCAAGTCTGCGCTTGCTTAACAACAAACAAAAGTCAAGCCTGGATGAGAGAAAAATGCATCGTGTGCGTACAACTCACATGTCTGTAATGCAATCTGGGAAATCGATTCACACGCAGGGAGCACACGTGCCCAGATTTTGAACCAATCAGAATTATAGTAAAGATCGTCACATTAATCTTGAGCATAAATATAAGGGAAAACAAAAGGAGGAGGTGGGTAGCCATGCATTAAAAAAAAAAAAAAAGAAAAAAAAAGAAAAACAGAACCTTAAAAATGAAAAGGAGTAAGAACAGTTGTCTTTTACAAAGATCCAAATATCATGGTTACGGTAATATATTCGTGAATAACACCAAAGAGCCATTACCATGAAACTTAAATCCTTCTTTTTGACCTTCAAGCGTGACAATCAAACCCATCTCAACGGAACCAAAAAAAAAAGGAAAAATTATAAAGGGAACGGGAAAAATTAATCAACTCCGGCACCTTGTAATGGCACTGCAGCCACGAGTGTAGGGGTTGGCCTGGCCTCCAGCCCGGCAATTGTAATAGGAGGCACCGCGCCTAGAGCAAGGCACTGTGTTCCTCTGCAGCGCACCGTAGCTGATGTACTTGTTGGTGGCCAATATGCGCCTGCTGATCTCTGAGTCCAACTCAAACTCCCCTTCCCCATCAGCAGCCAAGCACTCTGCTATGGACCCTTTGCAGGATGATCCGGGGGGCACCCACCCCAGGCTGTGCTCGAGGTCCCCACTTGCTCGAACGGCGGATGATGCACACAAAAATATCAAAACAGCACAAATCAAGAAACTAGCACTGAACAACTTGGCCATTCTTTGATTTCAGTGGAGAGTTTCCTGCCTTCGATCCGCTTTACTTCTTGGTTTCTTGAAAAGAATGCCTTCTCGCTTCCTTGGTTTCTCCGATCAAGTTTTGTCTTTCCTTGGTTTCCTTTGTTCTTATCTATTCTCTCTTTCTTGGAACCTTGGATGTAAAAGGCAATGAGACTCTGTTGGTGTGCTTGGGTTTCTTTATTCCTTCCCTTGGACTTTAGCAAAGATACACAGAAGGGCTAGTTGGGTACTTATAATAGACAACTATTGAATGAACGGCTTTAATGGAGGCTATAACTACCAAAATGCCACTTCAGTTTTCTGAACCTTGAAATTGGGTTCGTGGAGAGGCACAAAGAACAGAGATTCGAACATCGGCATGCCAAGGAAAAGTAAAAGGTATGCCCAACAACCAAGAAAAACAAATTTAAAGAGGCCCAAGAATAATTCTACGTACAACAAATACCGTGTAACGTGACCTTTTCTTTTCTTTTTGATTGGCTATTAGATCTTAGCTTCTACTGGGGCAGTTGTTTGACCAAGTAAATTACGAGACGAAGAAGACTCTATTCACATTGGCGAGAAGTTCACTCTCACAAGGAAAATTATTTTATCTTAATTTAAAAAGAGAAAAGGATATCATATTGGTCACTTAATTATAAAACGTGGACATTTATGTTCCAAGTGGATATAAACCAAGTGGGAAAACGTACTTCAAACTACCAGCCTTTTATAAATTAGAAGCACGCACGAAAAGTCATGAACTTGATCGGACCAAAAGTTTTTCAAATGTCAAAAGCAATGCGTTTTACGACTTTCCCAGTGTTGTTCGGCTTGGCCAAATAAAGCTGCATATCGACCTTAGGGAACCGAAGGGCAAAAGAAGAAGAAATGATCTAAATCCCTACCCGTCTGTTGCATAAGACACGTGCCAAGCATCTTTGTGCCCCTTCTTTGGTTTTGGTAAATTGCTCGAACTATTTACTAAAGGTAGACCCATCGGTAAATTATTTTCATTTGTTCATGTACCAAGAAAATTACCTTTTTCTTTAGGAGTAACGTAGAAAACATTAGGTTCAAGAAACGAGCAAGACACTCCATTTTATCTGATCCACAATCATCTACAGGATAGAATGGCCTTTAAGAAGGTTAGAACCCTAAACGCGAACCTCAACTACCATGTCTAAAGTTTAACAAGAAAATGTCAATGCCAACTTGGTAGAAAAGATGCACAAGAAGGACCAAATCCGTTAAACCCATATCTATGGTTACGTTTGGCACCAATTTGACTGATCCTTTTTACTCTCTTTCATGCCGCGGTATAAATAGAGAGAAAGAGACGACTAAAGAAATCCAACCAAAAAAGAAAAAAGAAGGACGGCACATTTAGGGGTTAGTTTTTTGCATTTATTCTCTCCCGTCCATGTCCAAGAATCTCTTAATCGTGAGTTCTCAACACGTTGCTCATCTGGCATCGATTGCCGTCGATCGTTGCCCAATGACATATGAAAAAAAATTAAAAAAAAAAACCAAAAAAACAAGAAAGAAAATAGAGAGAGGACAAAAAAAAAAAAAAAACAGTTACAGTTTACCCTTCACTGGTTAAGGAGAAAACAAGGCGCGCCGGTCCGAGAATTGAAACGAACGACGGCTACGAGAAAAATCTACCTAGTAAAAGTAAAACATACGGCATAAAGCCACAGAAGCTAAAAACAAAACTAAAAATCCAGACGGCCTTGAGCCTCTCATACGTAACGGGCATCTTGCAGTTAGAAGGTGGACCCCAGTCACTGATCACCAGGACGGTGCTTGCGCGTCCCAAAACTAACCCCGACTGGAGAGAGCCAGCTGTCGCTTAAGAATCTTCCTCCCAAGACACAACTTGCATTATATTGTAATGCTTAAGGCAGCTGTGTGTTGTTTTAAAGAAAAAGGCAAGGATTTGAATCTTTTTCCCCGATTAATCGTAGTCGTTTCATCATCCTTCTCATCTTTCAGACATTCTCGCCGACTTGACAGAAACGCCCTTATTATATTCAAAGGTCTTCTAAACATACCGAAAATTAACATGTTTTACACCAATAATTGGGAAATGGAGAAGTCCCATGACATCCTAGCACGTAAGCGATGTTGAGGATTACCCAGAAAAGAGCCGGAAAAAAAAAAAAATTGAAGTTAATGGGTCCAATACGTAGATTTT
The DNA here is from genome assembly GCA_019804595.1 of Bruguiera parviflora. Classification (NCBI taxonomy): domain Eukaryota; kingdom Viridiplantae; phylum Streptophyta; class Magnoliopsida; order Malpighiales; family Rhizophoraceae; genus Bruguiera; species Bruguiera parviflora. The sequence continues at coordinate 619,701 of CM034044.1, forward strand.
GAGGACAATAGCATCGATAACATTAATGACCCAACTCCTCCGCACTATCCACCAAATTCTGGATAAAGTTCTGCACTAGATTCCATGTTCTGTTATGTTCCTTGCAGGGCAGGAAATTGCTTGGACATAACTCTCCATAATAACATCAGATAAAATCCCAAGAAATTTCAAAGAGAATTACTATTTGCCACACCCGAATGACACCAAAAAAATTTCTCTAATTTCATAACATGTTTACATCAACCAATAAAATGACATGACATGACATGATATGGGTGTTTGCGTGCCATTGCGGGTGATAAAAAGCATCTATTATATTCAAAATAGCCTACATTTCATGTGCCATAATCATGCACATCAATTCATGGCAGGCCAGATAAAATGGGTGGCAATTAGGTGCATGCAATTCAAGTTCATAGAACAAATGAATACGCTTGAGAGGCCCAGTTTCAAAGGCACATGTACAGAAACAGAACAGGTTGAATGGCTCACATAGTCATTGATTGTCTCGTAAGAATGCTTATTCCAAGAATAATATTGAGAGGGACAAATGCAGGAAAGGAAATAGCCCTACGGAGGAAAAGATGTTGAGAAGATGAAGCATGACATTTGCCAAAAAAATGAAAATTGGATGAGATACACAGAAACTTATGGCACTAGCATGGGGCAATCTATCATTTAGTCATGGTCTATTGGTCTTCACAGTACGGAGGTGTAGACTGAACACACAATTCGTTCTCATCTGCATTGTCATCCTCGTCCTCATCAGCATCCACCCAATTACTAGGATGCCGTTGTGAAAAACCAAGCCCATTAGTTTGTGACCTGTCTGAGAGCAGAAAACTGAAAAATATTAGATTGCAGAAGGGAATAATTTGTTGGTTATGTTCCCCAATAACAAGGACCCACCTTGGGCTTCTTCTGCAAGATCCTTTTCCATGTGATTGCAGCTAATTATAACCAGTCAAGAAAGCGTGGTTAAAACTATTGCCAACTTATCAGGGGCAATGGCAAGGAACATTCAAAATACAATTAGAGAAAAGAAGATATGCTAAGGTATTGCTCTAAGTTGGCCAAAACTAGAACAGGAAAAACTGAAGCAAAATGTAATACTAGGATACGGCCTAGGATCTGCTGGAACATTTTCTCTATTAGATGCATCTTTTGATATCTGCATTGTGCTAATCCTTTCAATTTCCCTCTGTCGACTACTATTCAAATTTCTTCCCACTTGAGCCTGTCTTTCTTCAGCACCATCTCTTGCTCCACTCCCTGCAAAAATTTGAAGTCATTAAGATTTTCTTGGCGTGCGTATTTCATTGTTGAGACCAAATTTTTACCTGAAAGATCAGACCAAATCTTGGTGTGATCAGAGGGATGCTCAGAAACATTTGCTCTACACCTTTCTTCTTGTGCTGGAGACCCAGTCCCATGCACAGCCCGGCCACCACACATCATGGTGGCCAGTTGAGGAGGTTCAGAGGAGTTGCCTTCATGAAGCTGTGATACAAGCATGGTTGCAAGTACAAGTGTAGCATCAAAATCTGAAGTGGATCCATCATCTAGACCAAATTGTGGTGCCATTAAAATAGGCCTGCTTTCACAGCATGTAGTAATCCAAGATAAGTGTAATGTATCAGATATTCATGATCCTAAATGGCAAAGCAAAAGGATGAGTTGATCTAAGAATGCATTTTCCACTAGTATTCCAGATTGTTGATGGGACAACTAATTATCAACCATCCCAGCTTCTATGAATTACTAACTCCCGGTGATGGTTGACTGTTGTTCAAAACAGGTGGATCAAGTAAGGACAGAATGTGAACTGACTCACAGAAACCAGGAAACTTGCTAGTTTCACTTCCTCTTGATTGCTCATTTAGTGAAGTTGATTGATGAAACAATAACATATTGCACAGAGACGGACAGCCAGATGACTTCCCTTAGTAGGAGGAGGATAAGAAATGCGCAACTGAAAGAGAAGCAACAGCCACCACCACATTTGACATTATGTGATGCAATTATGGAAATCAGCAAATGCATGATCCACAATAGTAATGGAATACTTGATTTCTTTGGTAAAGAGTTTAGGAAATATCATTATCAAACAGCACATACCAATCTGCAAATATTGGAATTTCAATACCATTTCTGCCTAGATTTCTGCTCTGAATGCATAAAATCTTAGGAAATGAAATTCCTTCAATTCAAGGTTTTAATAGTTTCTGATAATAAATAGGACAATACATCTCTGCCAATTCATGGAATATGCAAAGAAAAATTAGAGATTACAGTATTTCACATTTGCCAACTTTCACTCTAATTCAAGTGTCCATGGGTCTCCATTGATACAAAGTTGCAGTCTGGGAAAATTATTCTTTCTGGTCTTGTCAATACTTTTATTTGGGACCAGAGAAATACACCTTCTTCAAGGGAAAGCCATTGTGAAAGGAAGACAGTGGTTGAACAACAGATTTATAGATGCTTCGGGAAAGGAAAAAAAACAGATAGGTACAGAACACAGATAAAATTGAGTGAAGAAGCATCTTACTCTCCAGCTTTTTCAAAATACAAATGAATATCAACTTCACAGCCTTCACAGAAAGATAGAAATGCCTGCAATTCAACAAACACTGAATTTACTGCAGGGAAAAACGCATTAAACTTAGTGACCCTACTTATATCCTCTAAGCAGAAAACATAGCAACAACTGCCAAAATGAGAATAATTAAAATGTGCATATAGTCTCTGTTTAGTAGGTGCAAACATATTGGTTGAAATAAGGCTACACCAATTGATGTTTTGACAAAAATATAATGACAACTGAATCTTGCTCCAGGGTTCAGATAGCTTTACCTTTAGGTCCTTCACACTAAATGTCACGTCCAGAGGATCTCCAGTGTGAGTATATTGGACAAATTCCTCTATAGGATCTATCCACAGTTGAGTGTGTAGCAAAGAGTCTTTGTCTGGAGTTTAGGAAATGAAGCATAAATTTCCTGATTGAGGAAAGCCAGGAAATCAAAAAAATGTGCTTACTCACCTTTTGTAGGGTCTATATAACTTCTAAGTTCAACAGATTTTCCTCCTATTTCAGTTGCAGCATTAGAAGGTAAGTGTTCTGTTGCAATTATGGTGATCTCCTGGAGTGATGATTGAAAATTACTAAGCAATCTGTTGAGATCACGAGGCTTCACAACCAAGTTGCTTGGGAACCTCCTTCTATCAAGAGTCAAGTGTTGTATGTCAGGCTCAATGTTGCAAGTGATCCAATATGTCTTTCTGATACCTGAACAACATGCTTTATGAATTTATACAAAGATTCCAAGGAACTAAACACATCACATGGGAGGATTACAAGATTTGGACAGCTATGATGTCAAACAACACGAATGCATTAAGCAGTTAGCATCCTCTAAGCTCACAGTGGATCATTTTACCCATTGAATGTACAAATCCACAAATATAACCAAAGTTGCAACATTTCAAAGGGTTACAATTTCAGTCATGACATCAAAGAAGATAACTGGGAGCAAACAGTCCAGCAAAAATTTCACAGGCACTAAAGGATTAAAGTAAACATCAAAATCTGGAAAGGTGCCAATGTGACATAAGAAACATAACTCAATAACATAATGTTGGTGTGGGCATGGTGCCCTCTACATTAGCTCCCTTCGCATGATGCACATTGGATAGCTGCTATAGACTCCAGTTTAGAGGGTGATTTGAGAAGAGAGAATGGGGAAGGAAGCATAGGCCCCTCCCCCTCTTCTTGGGGAAGAGGTATATTCAGACATTCAACAGTACTGATAACCAGCTATTGCCAATAAATCCAGTATCAGTTTTCACAATAATCTATTGATATGTTTTTCCATTCTTTCTTAATGCTTGTTTGGAACTCTGGAAATGAATGCAGACGATAAGGATGGTGACAAAATGCTGACGAAATAGGCCCCATTATTTACATGCCATAGAAATTGCATAAATTTTCTACTAGATAATATAACATATCTCTCCTCCACCCCCATACTAATTTTTGTTAATTGAACGCCACAATGGAAGGGAGGAAAAAAAAAGAATAAGAAAACAGTTTTACCACTGTAGCATTCCAAAGTCCACTGCACTTTCGATGCATCAGGATCAGGCAATTGTACGCGGAGATGATCAATACCAGTGATTGGAGTCCTGAGGACAGCACAAATGGCCTGCGCACCACAAAGTCAGTAAGGAAACTAAATTCTCTGATACCATAAACGTTGAGAACAAAAATAGAGGACGAGATGATACCTTTAAAAGCACACTGCACTTCACTTGTGTGCAAGAAATCGTATACACATCAAAGAAGCTAGGCTTAAAGGTGATCGACTGGTAGGCAGACCGCGATGAATTCAGCGTATGTAAATCAAGCTAGAAATTAACCAGCCAAACAAAAAATTATCAAACAAAAAGAATCAAACAAGCGCGTTAGACATGTAATTCTATCAAACATAAAGCGTAGGTATTCTCCTGTGCTCCCATTCCTCAGTAATCAAGCCGAAGCGTAATGAACTTAAACAAGTAAAACAACAACAACAAGAACAACATTAATAAGAACAATAATCACAAACTACTTAATATCGAAACAAGAGAGAATTTTATAAACCAATTTCTTGGAACACTGGGCCAATCCGATATCGCGCTTAAGAAAAAGAAAAAAAGGAGGGAAAACCTATGCTAAAAAAGAAATTAGCTTCGATTTGAAGATTAATCTCAGTGATCGGGGGGAATATATTTACATCCGCCGAGAGGGTTAGCATATGCGAAGATGTTTGGAGAGAAAGAATCGACGAGAAAGGAGAGGGAAAACGCAGGAAAGTAAAGCGTGGGGGAGGGGAGAAATAAATTGGTGTAAACCTGAGAAGGAGTTGCCTGAATGACAAGCTCGTTGCCGACGCGTGCAAGACACGTGATCGACCGTGCTAGAGTCTTGAGCGCGTTTCCACTAATATTGAAATCCATCTCTTTCTCTCTCTTCCTCCCCCCCCCTCTCTCTCTCTCTCTCGCAGAGTACTAGCAGCGCACGACAGAACGGTAGCTCTAGAGGGATTGGCGGGAAGGGCAACTCTGAATTTTATTAGCCGACGGTCCGGCGCCTTTCCACCCTAACACAGTTTTTTATTTCTTTATTATTATTATTTTTTTTTCCTACAAAATGGTGTAAACAGCGAGCCCATTTCTAGTTGGGTCGGGTCCGACGCGACCCATAACAAAGTTGGGAAATATTTTTTTTTCGCCTTTGGGCACAACAGATATCGGATTTTTTTCCCTTTAATTCTAGCTTAAGGTGATATACTTTATAAATTATCTTATTTATATTAAACAATTTGTGGTTAGTTCGGTATACTTTTTAGACTAACTATACAGGTTCGTATATTGGATTTTGAGCCTCTCTAAATTTTCAGATTGCCCCAAAAGGAAAAAAGCAAAAATATGCAAAGGAAAAGGCCAAAGAACAAAAATTATTGAAATAATTGAAAATGTTTCAAGATAAACCATGAACCCATTTGAAAATTGAAATCTTTAAATAGTCTTGGAATTTATAAAAAAAAAAAAAAAAAACGTGGGAAACAAGATACCGAATTTGTTTTGATATCATGATAGACCTTCTTACTTTATTTTTTGTCAACAAAAAAAAATATTTTACTATGTTAAAATTATCTATTTATATTATATTTTTACTTAATATTAGTGTTATTAAATTTTAAATTTAATATTAAATATTTAATATAAATTTTTATTTTATATTTGAAGTAAATAATATTTAAAAATTTAAATTTAAACTAATATAAAAAAATTTAAATTATTAACTATGTTTTAATAAATAAATAAATAAAAGGTTTTTATTGTTTCTTTATTCAAGGCTAACGTCATCGTTTGGAGGAAGGCCACGGACATTTTCGTCATTAGACCTTAAAAATCAGGGTTTTGTGCCAGCCACCTATATATAAGCATTGCTTAGTCGATGGAGAGACCTCGAAGGCCAGCCTCTGCACGCAGTCACGGTCTTACTTCCCCGTCTATCACGCTCTCTTTCTCTGGCTCTCTGATTTACGGTTATTTTCATTGTTATTTACGTTATAAGATCGCGCACAATTAGATTTCGAGCTTTTTAATAATGGGTTTTGTTGAATCAGGCGATTTGAGCGAGAGGCGGCGATTGTTTTTGGTGGGTTTTTTGGTTTTTCTAATCAATCAGCCAAGATGCAGAACGAAGAGGGTCAAAACATGGATCTTTACATCCCCAGGAAATGGTATGTCTCTTCTTCTTTGTTTTTCTGTTGGCAGTTTCGTTTGGTTATTGAATGAAAGATTAGTAATTCTTTTTTCTTTTGTGTTTGTGTTTGATATTGCAGTTCTGCCACAAACAGGCTCATCACTGCAAAGGACCACGCATCTGTGCAGATTAACATAGGTCATGTGGATGGCAATGGCCACTACACTGGCCAATTCACCACTTTTGCTCTCTGTGGTTTTGTACGTGCCCAGGTATTTGTTACTGTTCATTTATTGTGCTTGTGATGCTAATTAGTTGATTTACAGTGATAGAGTTTTGGTAACGGTGTGGTGGGTGTTGGTAATATGTGGTTCCTGGATAATTAGGTGGCTTTGAATATTTCACGTTAGGGGTTGATAAGTTTGTGTGTTGGTTACAGATTCATACACTAAAAGTGAGTGCCTTATTGAATGTTGAATCATTTCTTGGGTTTCAGAAGCTAACGTTTTCGTGTAACTATGGTATTGATGTAGGTGTTGTAGTTTTGCTAGAGTATCTATCTACCGTATGGGTTTCTTGGATTATGGTACATTGTACAAAAGAATGGAAAATGCAATGTAAGACAGCTGCTATGGGAACCATTTTTATGTTACCATGGTGTTGATGTAGCTGTAGATTTGATAGGATCTCTATGTATGGTATGGGTTTCTTGGAATATGGTGTCTTGTAGAAAAGAATGGAAAATGCAGATGTAAGACTCTGGCTATGGGAATGTATTCCTTAAATAGATTTGTTAGAGGGTATTAGGATGTGATTGGCTGATATGCAGACATCTGTATCAAGAAGAAGGATTAATTGAGCAAATTGATTTGGAGCTTCTGCAGATTGTGTTGTATCATGTGCTTTTGTCACTTCAAACTCAATTTTACTTTTAATAATCAATAGTCATGCCTGCATCCTTTATGGTCTTTATGACAGATAATCGCTTCAAAAAGAAATGCTTTAGACATATTGTCTTTTGTTCTTTCAAAGCTCTTATTTTCTAATGCATTTAAGGGACTCCTTACTGGTCTCTCTGGGTCCTCATTAACTTTAGATGTTTTGATTTTATGTCATTCGATAAATACCTTTACATATGTCCTGTTGTTGTAGTCACTTTGGCGTTCTGCTCAACTCCAATTGTGTACTAATTTTATATATTGGCAATTCAATGTTTCAGGGTGATGCTGACAGTGCCCTCGATAGGCTCTGGCAAAAGAAGAAAACCGAACTCGGCCAGCAATAAACTGCAGTGACCAAGTTATGTTTTTTTAGACCACTTAGTGAATGGAGAGAGATTGTGACAGCAATGGATCACCCTACCTTTAAATTTTGTGGATTATTCAAATTGTGAACAACTTTATATGTAGCATTAGATTAATCCTGTGTTGGTCTAAGTTACCTGAATGATTTTCTTTTATATCGTGTTCCAAGTTTCGGATTTTGCTGCATTTGAGCTTATAATCCATTGCAAGTAGTTCTGTTCTTTATGATCTACTTTCGGTGCATTGGCCCAGTATGGATTGCAGTTGCTGCATTGTTGGGATTTGGGATGGTACCGTTGGTGATGCAATGGATTTTATAGAGTGACTTCGCCAATAACATGGCCGAGAGTAACGTTTATAAATCTACATATGCTGTGAAAAATAGATGGACTGTTTTACAGATGGAGTCAAACTTGCAGAAGAATGTGCTTGATGTGAACTTGCTCCTGGAGTGTGGGCATAATTTTGGGATTATCATGCAGTGGGATACCCTATTCTTTAATACCCATTTCTCTTTTGTTACACGGTCTTATGCATAGGAGCTGCTTTAGGAGACCTCGATTACAAGTTACCGTTATAAATGCATTTACATCTATCAAAACAAGGGCTCGGTCCTTCCTGTTCTTGTACGGTACCCTCTTATCGTTTCGGCTAAACCCAAAAGTCTGATGTCTCGGCGGGACAGAAAGCCGACTTATCTCGGTCTGGCGGCCTAAGCCAATTTAACCAGATGCTTGTTACCTAAAAACATATGGAGCTTGAATCTAGGTGCTCTGCTTGTTACAACTAAACTTAAGTCAATCGGTTACACCGACCCAATTAAGGAATCAAATATTCTTGCGGCCTCTCAAGCTTACCACCGCTTCACCGAGCATCCCAGACCTAAGATTCCACTACCCTTGATTGATTCATGTTTACTGTCGTAATCATGAATCTCTCTAAAACCGTTATTAAGGTTCCCCTTTTGAAAAGTAATGCGGTCAATATCAACTGCCACTTTTTTTTTTTTTTTTTTTTAAATTTGGGCATCTGGCTCAAGGCAATTAGTTTGCAATCTTCAAGAAGGCCAGGCTCCCCGTTAATAGCACACCTAAATTGCCATGCCTGGCCCAGACTGTAGAAATTCTTTTGTGTACATATTTTTGTACAACCATAAAGTTAATTTAGGTGGCTATTAAGGCAGTAGAGAATCTTTCGTTATTGGAGTTGAATTGGGGCCTAATGTATCAAAAGCATGTACGAAAGTGCCAGGCCCCTTGTATCTAGCGCTGAAGTGGATGACTAGTAGCTTGGTGGAGAAGATGGGTTGGATTGAACGAATCAGGTTCTTGATAAATGGAATCTGCACAGTAAATGATAGACAGGAATATGCAAATCACAGTGGAAGTCATGTTCGATTGACTAAACACAAAAAATGAAATGTACCGGTTGCTTGTGGATTGAGATTTTCGCATGAAATGTTTTCATCCATAGCATTGGTCTAGCAGATCTAGTTTTGCCTTTAATCTTTATGTCCCATACGCCCTTCATAATAGTCGTAGCCTTCTTTCTTTCTTTTTTTTTTTTTTCCTTTTTTTTGTTATTATAATTTTTCTTCATTTATTTTCTTTTTGAGGAGACCAAAGGGCTCCCACTGTAAAGTTCCCCTTTCACTCTGTTCGGGACTGATTTGTAAGCTACGTGCACGCTTTTAATCAAATATTAAAAAAAAAAAAAGTAGCACGTACGATTGCCCTTTAGGAAATGATGATTTTCAACTCAATCAATATTAATAATTAAAAACAGAGAGAGAGAGAGAGAGAGAGAGAGAGAGATTGATATCAAAGTTTGGAATGTCAAATGGCTTTCGAGTGGCTAAGAGAATAAGACCGTCCAAGAGAGTTTTTCTAGATATTAAGAAAGATGACCAAAGGAAGGCATAAGTGTTTTGGGGTTTTAAAGTTGCAATAATGATCAAAGTTGTGAAAAAGAGATAGGTTTATATAAATACACACTTAGTAATTCTATAATAAGGAATTACCATGCAGCCTAATTCTCTTACATTTTTACTGACTTTGGCCTCATTCCATAATTTAGGCTATTTTTTATAATTTATTCAACTTTTCTCTTCTTAAATTTTAATTTTAAATTAATTTAATATTATAAATAACACACTTTTCTCCCTCTTTTTATACTCAATTTTACCTATTTAGACCACTTTTTATAATTCATTTAACTTTTCTCTTTAAAAAAAAATTGAATTATAAATTAATTTCCATCATATCATTTACTAAAAAAGCACATTAATTTATGAATTAACTCACTTTAATTAACAGTAATATTTATTAATTCTAAAAATTTAACAATTATTTTTTTACAACTAAAAAATATTAATTTATATTTTTTATCATCTAAATAATTTAAATTTTTAATTCAATCATAAATTTTTAATATATTTTATTTCTCTAACTGTTATTTTTTAAAAATTTAAATAAAGATATAATTTTTAATAGAATATATATTACAAAGTTTATTTAACAAATAATCATTATATAATATATACATTCTTATAAATTTAAAAGTTTTATGTTCTTGAAAAAAGACATGAGAATTCATCGAGTGCTTGAAGTTGTTGGAAGCACAGTTGGAGACAAGCTTTATTTTGTAGGAAAGGGATGAGACTTTTAGTTTTTTAGATGTAGCATTTATCCCATTTCACACTTGGTTCACTGTAAATAACAGATCAGGGAAGTGAGCAGGCAGAACGAGTTTCAAAAGTTAAAGAAAAATGGTCCCAAAGGTAAAAATTCAAGCTAACAATTTCTTAAAATTTTGTAGACAATCATTAATTTTACAATTATCGACTTTCATCACTTCCTCTTCCTAATATTTTTTTTTTCATTTTTTTGTTGATTTGAATTTTAGATAATAATTAATTACAATTTCAGTATTACTAGAGAGTAAAAAGAGAATTTGGTAACAGAAATTTGGTGATCAGAGCACGAGATTCAAACATTGTGATAGTAAATTTATATTACCACAAGAATCTCGAAAGTCTTAATTGATAATTCATCCTTTTACTTGTAAGTGTAGAATTATATTTATTTTTTATTAAATATAAATAATTATTATTATTTTAAATAAATAATAATTAATATTTATTAAAATAAATAAAAATACCGTGCATGGTGCAAGTTCTTTTTGAGATTTAAGAGTGGGAAACATACCCTATAAAGAATTCCCATACCAATTTTTTTAACCCATCAAATCTTGGTTTCTAATATATAACTTCTCGTCGCCAGAACCACATGTCGATGTCACTATCAACCCACTAAATTAGTGCCTGATGTGAAATCATTAATAGGAGAGGTGGTTTTGACGGTATGATTCGTAATGGGGTTGGCCTAGTGGGGGCCACTTTGATAAATTACCCAGCAGTTGTTCCAAGATAGCCTAGTTCAAGTCAAAGTGTCGAACAAGGTGCCATCCTAAAGCATTATGATCGGTTCCGAGTCCCACGAAACTCATTATGCATGTTTACTATATTTTATGGACCCCCAACTCCAATTCAGAGAGAAGGAAAGAGAGCCCTTAAAAAAAATGAAGAAAAGAGCTTACATGCAGAGGTACACAAATGACCCCTTCGTTATCTTTTCTTCTCTACTTGATTTATCCTGAAAAGCAAGTAAATAAAAGCAAGACGCAAAAACACAAACTTTGCCTTTTAATTTCAAAATGCGTTTAAAGAAATAGTCCCATACCACTCGCATTCAAAGGTAATTTTAACGAAAGAAAAAAGTAACTTCCCAAAAAAAAAAAAACATTGACAGGAGTCCCTGAGCGGTAGTTCCAAGCCACCAGAAAACCAAACCGGTTTTCTTTAAACTCACTGTTCTTTTAATTAATGTTCAAAGCCTAAAAATAAAAAAAAAATTAATAAATCAATTATTTCCATTCTAAGCTGAAACAATTCACGATCAAAATAACCTTTACACATCAGAGAGAGTTGGAAAGATTATGAGGATCCTACAAACAACTGAGCATAGTCACAACCACCGAGTGGGGTGAACAGGTATTAAAGCCCAAATCACAAGGCACGAGGAAACTGAATTTAGTGGGGCTGCAAAGACATAAAGAAGTGTAAAGTTGGATTGATATGCACCATTCTGGCGACTGAAGCTGCTTGTTCCTTCAACTTTCAGCCGCCAATTGTTTATCACATAATAGATAGCAGTTCAAAGTGAAAAAACTCTATATTTTTACAACAGTATCTCGGACATGTTGATTACTCAACATCTAATCAGCCGAACTGCCAAATCTACTTAACACATCAGAGGGAGCAGGAGAGAGTGCAAGAGGGGTGCCGAGTAACAACCATGCATGTCCATACTCAGACCTTCTAGGCCAACCTTAAAAGAGTAGAAAGTACAAACTACAACGCACAATCAAAAGCCCATACCCACCAGGTATAAACATTCTGTGCCCAAAAAGCCGCTCTTATTTTTTTCCCCTGAATTAAGAAAAGGTTCTGCCCTCGCATTACATTACAAAAATACCCGGCCCCCAGGGACTTGTACAAGTGGTACACAATAACCCCAACATTTTGTTACAAACGTTGTCACATAATTGAGCATGCATTTGGATTTTCATCACTGAAAATCTCAAATGAATCGGACGACTGTGATTGATAGGAGTCCAAATCGGTCGGTGGAGGTTCACTTACGGGTCCTGGATGAATATAGGCATATGAATACTGTGGGGCATAGTGCGATGCACTGTAACTTGTAGTTGGGTATGCCGTATGGTAATTTACAGCATACGCTGGAGGGGTATAGTACTGATGCGGTGGGTATTGATACCCATGGTAACGTGGAGGGCTGGGATTGGTTGGATGTATGACTTGGGTTTGACCTTGAACATGGGCACTACCCTGGCATGGAGATCCAGTGCCAGCTGGTACACCACCAGAATCTTCACCCTCAGCAGCTTTGCCGCTATTCCCATTATGCCCTTTCTTTTTCTTCTTTTTCCCTCCACTGCCACTAACACCATCCTTTTCAGAACGACCCTCAGTTTCACCGCCGCCGGTCTTGTCATTCACCGGCGGCTGGTCACCGACCGATACGGTCACAGTTTGCTTTACGTTGGGTTTTACCTCCTGGACCTGTCCAGCGGCTTTTACAGTAGCACCACCACTTTCGCTAGCTTCGCAAACGTCGCCGCCACCACCATCGACGGCGCCTTTATTGGCGGCGCCACCGTTTTTGCTTGCTTTAGAAGGATCTTGAACTTGTAGTGCCTCAATTTTCACCGTGTCTTTCTCTTTTTCATTGCCTTCTTCACTGCTTTCACGCTCGCTGTTTTTATCCTTCTCTTTCTCTTTGTTTTTCCCTTTGCCTTTCTTTTTCTCTTTGTTCTGGTCAGCTTTTTGATCAGGCCATAGCTCTGTACGTTTCCCTGTCTTCATCAGTTTCGTGATCAAAGTCTCTGCCTCTACATTTCCTACAACAGTGACTTTCTGTTGCCTCAAATCAATGTCCGTTGAATAGACACCTGCAAATGATGCAACAAAATTCATGTAGTAACAACAATAGAAGCAAAGAGAGAGCAAAAATATAAGATCTTTTGAGGAAGATTGAAACGTAGAGGAAGGTGAACAGGACACCCAGATGAGAAAAAATAAGCAATCTTTAAATTCTAGCTGTTATACAACATAAAACAATAGAGGACCCAGAAGAGAAAATGAGGGAATCTTGAAATTTCAGAAACAATACAAAGCAGATTACAACAGAATGAGTCAAAGAACTTGAGATTTATGTGTTCTGATGTGCACCTTCTATGTTATTAAGGATCTTTTTCACCTTCTTCTTGCAACCTTCACAGTGAAGGGAAACTTTCAAGACCCATTTCTGAGGTAAAGAACAAAAAAAACAAACGAGAGAGAAAATGGATTCAGAAAGGTGTTACCAGGAGACAAAAATTGCCCAGAAATACAATGATTTCTAATGAGTGTTGATGGAGATCATGCGATTACCTTACACGGTAGAGAGGGTTCCGCGTTCTCTTCAACTGCCGCTTCTTTGGCTTCTGTTTTAGGCTCTACTTTTGCTTCAGCTGCCATTGGGACAGTACTGTGTGTGTGGTGGTGTGTGCTTGCGCTTGTGTTTTGCCTTGAAGAAGGGATTAAAGTAGTCAGAGCTTGATGGGAGACAGTGGAAAGGAAAGCAAGTCGAGTGGCCCCTTGGGATTGGTACTTGGTGCCGAAGGGACGGTGACACTTGCTAATATAAATTTTCTAGCCTAAAAAATAAAATGTAAACTGACTTTTTCCTTTTTGTTTCTTTATTATAATGGACTCCCGTCAATTTAACATTTAATACCTTTTTTTTCTTTTTTTTTTTTTTGGGCCGCAAGATATTACACATGCCAGAGGCGAGATTAGTGCAACAAGAAATTTAATTCATCCTAACCTTCAACTTTGATCTGCAATACTCTCTTCATAAAAATCTCGATGAAATAAATTGAATATTAAAAGCAATTAATATATAATTCTTATCTCGAGAGAAAAATAAGAATTTAAATTTTATTTTTTTATCAACCTCTTATATAAAGAGATTTCCTTTTTTTCAAAAAAAAAAAACAAAATTATACAGTCGAGATATCTCTTTGAGACTTGAAGGTTTCGAAAACTCACAGCCACGATGTGGGAGTATCGTTTTTGTCACTACCATTAAAATATTATACATGGTGTTTTGTTGTAAACAATAATTCAAAAAGAGACAAAACAAACACGGCTTGGTGGTGGCTAAGCACTAGGCTCCAGGCAAACAAAAGAACTTTTAATGCATCCTGCGCTTAATTAATGCTTGTTTAGCTAGGATATGAATAGATTTCTCAGTTCATTTGATAAGGACAGAGCAAAGAATATTATTTTAAGAGAAAAGGATAGATGTGGATGCAAGACAATGAGTTACATTTGAGAGTCACAAACCAACTTGGCTCCTGCAATGGCAAAAACACTTAAAAGGGGGAGGTTCAGAGAGCGTTAAATTAAGAATCTGTTTATCAAATTTTAGTTTATTCTGCGACTTTTGTCTGCTATGAAAATATATTCTGAGAAATCATCTTCTAGACTGAATTTTGTTCTTGTGCTTTGTATCGCTGACGATCGACTCACAAAATACGTGCAACATGTGCCTCTTATCATGAACTAGAATTTTCATCTTCCAATCTCCAATTCCTTCGTTGACAAAATTGTGTCGAACGAAATCGTGGGTCAAATATAATGAAAAAAAAAAGCGTACGTTTTTTTGCTGTGAAGAGTCTGGGCAGCGGTACTCGTCAGGCGCAAGGGAAAGAGAGGGAAAGTCCAGTGTTTTGCTTCAGCATTGGGGTCAACAGAGAGGCCTGTTGGGGAAATACTGATCGAATTGTCACAATCGGCTTCTTGTTTGGGCACCTGCCTCCTGTAGCAAAAGCCATCCTCCCATGGACTATCATTGAGAATAAAGCTGGCCGTCCATTAATTCCAAGCCAGTGGCCCAAATTTATGGCTCCTAAACGGCAATTGTGCCACTTTCAGGAATCAAGACACAAAATAATATGCAAGTTTTAAATTAATTATCCCCCAATTTCTATGGAGGCCAGGGGATGTTACATGGAATCTTCCCTTTGTCTTATTAGGCCTTTTAGTTGGTACCCATTGACCAATACCCAATGCGAAGATGATTTGCATCATAAAATGACTACTTCTCATGGCGAATAAATTCACTCGCTGTTGGCACCCACAAAAGGTTGGTTAAATCAAGCTGCTCTCATGTCGTGCATTTCAAAATTATCATCACCATCGGGAGCTTGCTACTGTATTTTGAAGACCTATACCTTACTGTATTTTGGTTACTGTGGTAAGTGCTGGTAAATATGTGGTTCCAGGATATTGGACCGCTTTAAACGTTTGACGTTATGGGTTGATTTTCTGTCTCTCTGTTACAGATGCAGATGCTAAAAAATGAGTGCATTAGTCAATTTTGAATAATTTTATGCTTTTCAGAAGCTAGTTAAGGATTTAATGTGATTACTTCAGTCACCGTTTTGGTGTAACCGCTGTATTGGCGTAGGTGTTGTGGTTTTGCTAGGTTATCTGCGTAAGGTATGAGTTTCTTGGGTTACGGTATCTCGTAGAAAAGGATGGAAAATGCAAATTTAAGACGGCTGCCGTGGGAATTTGTGCACTAAATGCAAGATATGCGGGCGTGGAAGTGTACGATGGGCTGACGTGCAGACTTTTTGTGTCGAGAGACATTTGTTGATTTAGTTAATTGATTCAGAGCTTCTGTATGTAACCCTTCGCGGTCATCCCACTCCATATCGTCGAGAAAAAGAAAAAACTTGGGCTCTGATACCGGTGGTTAAGAAAAAGAAAAGATGAGTTGGGAGAATAGGAAAATAGAGAATACGAAAGTCTTTTTAAAAATAAATTGTATTGTGTAATTGATAAAAGTATTTATAATTGGTAAAAGTAGTTTATTTATAGTAATTTTATTTTTTTAATATATAATTATAATTTAAATATTTAAAATATTTATAAATAATATTATAAAATTTAATAATTATAATTTTTTAAAAATTTTTTATTAAAAATCTCTAAATATAGGTATTTACAGATACTTCTACACACTTTTAATACTTTTTATTATTATATTAAGATAGTAAAAAGAGACTAGATATTAATGTTGGACTACGCTAATTAAATTTGACTTAAATTTTTATTTTTTTATTTATTGAATAGATTAAATATAAATTTTTCAGAACTTGTGCTATCGTGAAACACCTTTTTATAAATTTTGAAACATTAGATAATTTTAATAAAAACAAAAAGTAAGAATTTTTCTCATCATGACTGTGTACGGTGTCATGGGTGGCCTATTTGCTTACAAGTATGTGCGGAGTGCAGCAGTTAGGAACTGAAGATTGTAATAGGTTGATCATTTACATTGGATAGGTTCTCTGGTGTTGCAATTGATTGTAAGTCTGTATCTGTTGTGAACACTAATAAAGGGAAGGAGGCCTTAGTGGTCAAGGGGTGGACTGCTTTGTGCTAGTTCTTAGCAGGCGTTAAAGGTACAAATGTACAAGAAAACCAAACTTTTTCTGTTTTTTTTCTTTTTTCTTTGGCATTTGACTTCAAGTAGAAAAAGAATAGTCAGCTCATGTCCGTTCTCCGTCGGATTTGGGTTCTGCGTGTCCATCTTTTTCCTAATTCAACATGAATTGAATCGCGTGGTAATTGCAAGGACTCCAGAGAATCCCTTTACAAGATCATGACCTCTCCTGTTACCTTTAACCGATCGTGGCTCAAGCCCTTTCCTTATTCCATCCAGTTTAGCCGTGACGCACTTAGTTCAATAGGTGGTTCAAAACAAAGATAAATAAGTGTTATTTGTACGTAAGGTAATTGTTTGAGTCGGTCGATACATTTACGAGTCTCCAAAATTTTGCAAGCACAAGGCCATATAATTAATATCATTTAATTAAAAATTTTAAATGAGATCTAACTAAAAAAAAATAATAATAATAAATAAATAAATAAATATATAATTTTCTGTTTTTAAAATAAAAAATAAGTAAGACTAATAAATATTTTAATTAACATAAAAAATATATATAATTTAAAATAATAAATTTGTTATATTCACCAAGTAAAACGAGTCCCTAAAGTTACTCTGCGTCGGATGGGATTTGTTTGTTTTGAATGCGAGTTTCCGTGACCCTTTTGTTTTTGAAAATGAAAACATTCCTCTCTTGGGAAGAAGTCAAATCCGAGGGAGAATGGAAGGGAATTAAATATTCCTATTCCATTGCTAGTCTTATCTCTAGTCTAATGCCTCTCTCTTGGTGTTCAAAATAACTCTTATAAATACCAGCGGATCCCTCTCCCCTCCCCAGCCCTTCCATCGACATTGGCATTCTCATTGTCATTGCCTTTTTATCTTTTGTTTTGTTATTTTTTCAAAGTCTATCAGATTCGGTGGTACTTGTAAAACAAGAAGAGGATGGACGGAATTTTCCACCTCTACAGGAACCTGGGGGATATGCTTTCGTTCAATGCGGCTTCCTTCTTCAAACAGATGTTGCCTTGGAATTCCAAGAATTGCAAAAAAGCCAGGAAGCCAACGGCAGCAGCGGCAGTGTCCCATGTTGCACGTTTCGAAGAAATTCCCAAGGAAATCACGGAGTACGTCCTTGAGAAACGTTTATTAGTATCCGATCGTATCAGGCTGAGTGCTGTTAGCCGGTACTGTCGATCGGTTGCCATGCAGAAAAGCATTCAAGCTGCGCCTCAAATCCCCTGGCTAGTGCTTCCCCAGGATCTAAATTGCAGACGCTATTTGAGGGTCTTGGAGCTGTTGCCATCACAGCATCAGAGTGAAATTCTCGAACTGAAATTGCCCAAACAGCTGCACGGGGCGCTAGTTTGCGGATCCTCCAAAGGATGGTTGGTTTTGGGCAAGGCATTAATGCCTCATCTTCTCGAATTTCTTGGATCATGGTTCTTCGGGGTTGAAGTGACTACACAGCTATTTCTCTTCAATCCGATTTCAGGAGCCACCCTCCAACTTCCACTACTGTACACGTTGTATCCCAGTCCAAATCGCTATGTTCTTCAAGAAATCTTAATGGTGAATCGCCGTATCTTCTTTCCAAAAATTGTGCTATCCTCCTCGGACCTATCAGAATGCATCGTTGCTTCACGATATTGGGATGGCCTTGGGAAGGTGGAATTTTGCAGACCAGGCGATAAGGAATGGAGCCGATTCGTCCCAGATGGAAAAGATGAAGTAGACTTCGAGGACATCTTATTCTACAATGGAACTTTATGTGCCTTCACAAAGAAGGGGGTCGAGGTGGTGGAAGACTACACCTTTAAGCTCGAGACAGGACACGAAGTGAGGTTGAAACTCATACCAAATCTTAGTGTGCACCGAGTTGGATTGAGAGAAGTCTACGTCCATTATCCTTATGATTATGCTGGATTTGGGATTTGTAGCGAAGGGGTAACGGTGTTTTATTTGGTGGAATCAGCCAGTGGTGAATTGCTATTGATCGTTAGGACATATGATATAATTACAACTGACGGTGTATTTGAAGATGTAGAAGATTTTCAGTTTGAATATGAGGTAACAGCTGGCTTTAACGTGTACAAGTTGGATCCCGACACCGGCGAACTTAGCAAATTACATAACTTGGGTGATCAAGTGGTCTTTTTAGCGGGATCTGGTTCTCTATCTGTTTCGACTAAAGATTTGAAAGGGATCCGAAAAAATTGCATCTTCTTCGTGGAAGACAATCAATATTCACGTGGGAGATTTAGTCCTCTTGTTTCTCGAGAATGCGGTGTGTACTACCTAGACAACGAAAGAATTGAACGTCGTTTTCCCAGCATCGAACTTCCGGTAGATTCTCTCCTGACTTGGTACGTTCCGGTTCTGTGATGCCATCTCCAGAGATAGATAACCTAATGCCTAGCAATCATCTGTGGATTTTAGTGGAAATTTGTACTATTCTACAGAATATGATCTTTTTTCCATTTCTCTAATTATACAGAAATTTTATTGCTCTACTGATTGGAAATTCAGGGGCTAAGCAATCAGTGCACAAAAGCCTTAATTCATTAATTGCTTCTTTGATTTTAGTACACACGTAAATGAACTCCATGTCTACGGAAGGTGGGCCGCCCGACTTGCCGGCTGCCCGTCTCGCAGTTTTTGGATTAACGCCTTTTGTTTTCATTTTCAAAAACAAAAGGGTCACGGAAACTCGCATTCAAAACAAACAAATCCCATCCGACCCAAAGTAACTTTAGGTACTCGTTATACTTGATGAATATAACAAATTTATTATTTTAAATTATATATATTTTTATGTTAATTAAAATATTTATTACTCTTACTTACCTTTTATTTTATAAATAAAAAATTATCTTTCTTTTGAACCACCTATTGAACTAAGTGCATCACGGCTAAACTAGATGGAATAAGGAAAGGGCTTGAGCCACGATTGGTTAAAGGTAACAGGAGAGGTCATAATCTTGTAAAGGGATTCTTTGGAGTCCTTGCAATTACCACGCGATTCAATTCATGTTGAATTAGGAAAAAGATGGACACGCAGAACCCAAATCCGACGGAGAACGGACATGAGCTGACTATTCTTTTTCTACTTGAATTCAAATGCAAAAGGACAAAAAAAAAAAAAAAAAACAGAAAAAGTTTGGTTTTCTTGTACATTTGTACCTTTAACGCCTACTAAGAACTAGCACAAAGCAGTCCACCCCTTGACCACCAAGGCCTCCTCCCCTTTATTAGTGTTCACAACAGATACAGACTTACAATCAATTGCAACACCAGAGAACCTATCCAATGTAAATGATCAGCCTATTACAATCTTCAGTTCCTAACTGCTGCACTCCGCACATGCTTGTAAGCAAATAGGCCAGCCATGACACCGATACACAGCGCTATCACCCAAACTTTCTGCCAATTGGTCGAGAAAAAGTACTTGGTCGCTCTGTAGCCTTTCCTTAATGTTTTGTCATCTGATGTATGCTTACGCTTCTGGCTAAGCATTTGGCTCAGGTCTGGGATGCCAGCTGATGTAGGCTTAAGCTTCCGTCTTAGCATTTGGCTCAGGCTGTTGCTCTCCCATACTCTGACAGACTGGTGTGGTCCTCGCAATAAGATCATTTCCTGGTTCGCTGTCTGTTTATTGGAACAAGATTGCTAAGTCTTTAAAAACTAATCAAACTTATATCTGTAAAAAAATGAAATCCATAACATACTTATGAATAAAAAAATTTCAGCTCATTTACCATGATACGGCCGTGCTCTTCAGGATCCAACTCTTCCATGATCAGCCGTGCATCTTTTTCTGCTTGCTTCTGAATGTTTGAAAGCCTGTTAGCTGGGGCGCCAAGGGTGATAATCTGTATTTACATGTTGTCAAATTACTAGGAACAAGATTGAAAAATCTTTATATACAAATTAGCAAATTACTTGAAAAGTTTAATCATTTAACGTCGTTGAAAATCGCACTCCAATCCCCGGGTCAATCAATCGTTTGAATTAATAAGACCATACCTCTCTGACTTCCTCCTCTTCTTTATCGACCCTGCAAATATTTCCATCGACACAAGATAAACTACCAGTCGTACACTCCGGAAATTGCAGTTCTCTCTGATTGGAAATCTGTTCCCAGAATTCTCTCATTCCTTCTCTTGCATATGCAGCCACCTTTCCATCATTGTGCGCCAGATTCTTCTCCAATTGGGTATAACTTGAGTTAAAGATTTCAGAGGAGATCTCATCTTGTGCTGCCTGGAATATTAACAATAAAGGGAGAAAACATTAACAAAGACTAACGGCAAAAACCAGTGACGGCACTCCTAATTTTTAGGCTCTCCACAAAATTCTTTAAGAGGAATTGAGGAATCCTCAAAAGATCCATTATGACCAGAACTTACATTTGGATTTGAGATGATTTTTAAGTCAAGAACAAGAGACAATCAAGAAATAAAGAAGTAATTTCCTATTTACAAAACGGGTTCTCGATTCATCCCTAGGCCTTAAAAGACAAAAAAAAGAAAAAAACGAAATCACAAGAAACAAATGACCTGAGCGTAGGTTGGCTTTGCAAGAAATGGAACGGTTAGAGCTCCAACAACTATCACCAGAAGAACAATCAAGATAAAAAGGTTGATTTTCTCCAGGAGATTTCTATGTTTGCGAGGAAATGGACGTCGGTCTTCATCTTTATTCCTATCCCTTCGAATAATGTGGCTTTGCTGATTCTCTTCACTTCTCCTGATCCTGGAGGAAGGTTTTTGCCGAATGGAGCCATCTGGTCTTGCAAAGATTGTTGGAATCATTTTCGCGTGGACCTTTAGAATTTTCTTGGGAAACAAACGGTGATTCGAGAGAGGAGAAGTCGAGAAGAGTAAAGGGATTTTCGCAGTCTTGGAACAAAACTACGATCAGCAATTTAACGCGACTATGATGATAACAAACAAGCATTGCCCGCTCTTATGCAACTCATCCCAACTCACAAACGACCGTAACCGCTTTTCCCGCCCATATGTGTTTCTGCCGCGATCTTCCCTACTGCTTCTTTTACTTGTCGCATTCCTATAGGACCACGTGTCATAAATTCAGCTCCGGCGCCTCCCATTTTCGAGTCCCAGCTGTGGCCGGAAACCCATTATTATAATGATTCGAGGACGCTTCCGCACCTGACCGGCCGGGCGGCGTAGGCCTGAATTACAGTCGGGACAACTGGCAATTTCAATTTTGTAGCTAGGAGGATGGATTGGAACCAAACTAGTTAGCAATTGTTCGATTTCGATGCCACCCCAAGTTCATAACAATTTTTATTCAGAATTGGCCGCCCCTCTTCATTTAATTAATTAAAAAAAAACTAAACAAAAAGTTATAGATAATTTAGTTTGAACAAGTTAAACAATTTTTTTTTAATTAAGACTTTAACTTTAAAGTAAGGCGAAGGAAAATGTTAGCTCGACCGGCATCATAGCAATTTTGAACCGATTTAGAACCGTGAACTATTGACTGGTTTTAACATAAATTTGACTCGATTGGATTCTAATTATGAACCAAAACCAAGTCAAGTCTTCCCTACCGTGTTAAAAATGGACAGGGTGTTTAGGGTTAGCACCCCGGTTCGCCAATTCCATGGATTGTCCTTGGACCATGGCCCATGGCGCCCTCAAATTTCGTTATCGAGTAGTGGCATGATAATAAATCATGTGTAATGTATATATATATATATATACATATATTTTTTTTTTCTAAAAACATGTTTTCCATCAATCTTAATATATTATTTTAAATTTAATTATGAGACTTACAATTATCATAAAAATTATATGTATTTAAAAAAATTATATGTAATTTTTTTAATATAAGTATTATATTTCTTATTACAACATGATAATTCTAGGACGTCAAAATTTAAATTTTATTATTTAGCCAAATAACGCGATTGAGAAAACCAATATTACAAGTGGAACAAGTCTCGTGGAACTCGTAAGTCATCAAAATGACATCGTTGCACTACTTTATTCTTTCATCGCTGATCCAAGTCACATCCTTTTCGATTTTTTTTCCTCCCTAGAGGAAAACACAAATACAGGCAACTTACACCCTTCGAGATAAGGGTCGATGTTCATTACATGGATATGTTTTGGCCAAATAGGTCCACGCATAAGTAATTTAAATATATTCTTATAATCATGTACTAATGAGAGTTTGAGATTTTCTTTTCTTCTTTCTTCTCTCCCTCTTTTTTTTTCTTAAAAAAAATAATAAATAAATAAATAAGAATCTCAGTTCACTGCAAAATATATTTCTAGATATGCCCATGTTTAAGATAGGACAAACTTGTTTTTGGCATGTCCACCTTGGATTAAGAGTTGAGCGGGCTTGACCAAAGATCATAATAGTTGGCGACGACTAAAATGTAAAGGCATGGAGTAATGCATTAGAGCAGGTGCTTAAGTTTTATTTGTAATTCCATTTACCACCCAACAATTAAGAAGGTAAATAAATTAAGGATGCATGATATTAAGTCCATTTATGGGGACCTGGGCTGAAGGGGTCTCCCGAGAGGGATCGATCTTGGAAAGAGATTGTTTGAAGTCCTTCCAATTATTAAGCGATTCAATCCACGTTGACTTTGGAAAAGATGTGGACGCGGAGAAGTCAAATCGGACGGAGGAGAACGGAAACGAATTTGTTATTCTCATTCCTAATCCCAGTTGAATAGGATTGGCTATTCCTACTTCAAGTCTATTCCGTCTCTCTGATCCATATTTGTTACAAGTACCGTGGCACTTAGGAGTCACAAGAAACACAAGAAGTACAACTGTAAAAGCCGATCACTCTTTTTTTTTTCCCTGGTTTTTGTCTTTCTCATTGTCATTTTCTCTAAGCCATCAGATACGGCTGTACTTGTAAAACAACAAGACGATGGAAGTAATTTTTCGCCTTTACAGGAACCTAGGGGATATGCTATCGTTCAGTCCGGCTTCCTTCTTCAAACAGACGTTGCCTTGGAAGTCCAAGAAACGCAGAAAGGCCAGTAAGCCAGCAGCAGCAGCAATAGTGTCCAATGTTGCACGTCTGCAAGAAATTCCAAAGGAAATCACGGAGTTCATCCTCGAGTGAAGCTTATTAGTGTCTGGTCGTATCAGGTTGGGTGCTGTCAGCCGGTATTGTCGATCGGTTGCCATGCAGAAAAGCTTTCAAGCTGCGCCTCAAATCCCCTGGCTAGTGCTTCCCCAGGATCCGGATTGCAAACGCTATTTGAGGGTCTAGGAATTGTTACCACCCCAGCATCAGGATGGACTTCTCAAACTGAAGTTGCCCAAACAACTGCACGGAGCGCTAGTTTGCGGATCCTCCAGAGGTTGGTTGGTTTTGGCCAAGCTAGCAATGCCTTATCTTACCGAAATTCTTTGTTCATGGTTGCTCGGCTTTGAAGTGGTTATACGACTTTTTCTCTTCAATCCTATTTCAGGAGCCACGCTTCAACTTCCACCACTATACTTGTTTTATCCTCCTCTTCTAAATACCTTAAAAACAAATATTATTGACTTCCTTGCAAAATTTGTACTGTCCTCCTCGGACCCGTCAAAATGCTTCGTCGCTCCACTAGGTTGGTATGGTTATGGGAAGGTGACATTCTGCAGGCCAGGGGATAAGGAATGGAGCATATTCTCCCGCGATGGAAAAGATGACGCGGACAACATAGACAACCTAGTCTGCTTAGACATCTTACAACACAATGGAACTTTTTGTGTCTTCACAGATAAGGGGGCCGGGGTGGTGGAAGACTACACCTTTAAGCTTCAGACTGGACACGTAGTGAGGTTGAAACCTATACCAAATTTTACTGTCCACCAACCTGAACCGAGAGACATTGATTTCCCACTTGATGATGGTGGATTTGGGATTTGCAGAGAAGGGGTGACAGAGTTCTATTTGGGGGAATCAGACAGCGGCGAGTTGCGATTGATTTCAAGAAGATGTGATAGACTCACAACTGACGGTCTATATGAAGACGTAGAAGATCCTCATTTTGATTATAGGATAACAACTGGCTTTGAAGTGTACAAGTTGAATCCTGATACCGGCCAAGTTAGCAGATTACACAACTTGGGTGACCAAGTGGTCCTTTCTAGCGGAACCTGGTTCTCTATCACTCTCGACTAAAGATTTGAAAGGGGTCCGAGGAAATTGCATCTTCTTCGTGGAAGACTGGCAATATTCATATGACAAATTTCGTCCACTAGTTTCTCGGGAATCCGGTGTGTACTACTTACAAAATGAGAGAATTGAACGTTGTTTTCCTAGTGTCAAACCCCAACTGACATCTCCTCTCTGTTGGTACATCCCAACCCTGTGATTCCGAGAAGTAGATAAAAGCTAATGCTTAGCGATCACCCGTTAATTTCAATACAAATTTGTCTTCGTAGTGTTGTGGGCTTGTGTATCCCTATTCCACTTAATAGAAATATGTCGTTGCATGTGATCTCCACTTTCATTTCAATAATTATATGTGAAATTTTAAATTTCGAAAAAGGTCCCTGCCATATTGCTCTACTGATTGGAAATTCAGGGACTTAACTCAATCAGGGTACAAAACCCTTAATTCGGCAATTGCTTACTGATTATTGAATATAAATATACAACAACAATAATAGCAATACAAATAAAAAAATTTAATTTGTAAGCTTATGAAGGTAAAATGTCTCAACAAGAATTTTATTTTTACTTTTAAATAATAGACAGTACTTAATTCTGTATTTTGAAGTATAACTCGAGATATTACAACAAGTACTATTTCAAAATAAAATACAACTAAATTTTTAATATAATACTATGTCAAATTAATAATAGATTAACTGAAAAATAATAAGATAATATTTTTAAAATATTATTATTATATTTATAAAAATAAAAAACAAAATTAAAAAAAGTCACCAACCAAAAAATATATATTTATAAATAAATTTAAAAATTCTCTTTGTGAAAATCAAATTTAGTTGTTGTCTTCCTCGAAAAATCCTGAGACAGCCTTCTTAGTTCTCCAGTTAGTCCAGCTGCACCACAATAGAACACCCCTGCAAGATAAATAAGGAAAATTATTATGTACTCGAAATGCAGTTTAAAGAATTTAATCCTTAATTATAAACCCCGATTATTGGATTAATAATGCTGCTACTTACCAACTCTTTTGTCTGGGTGATTAATGGTTACCCGCTTAAAAACCTTTCGCCAATTGGGTCTAGCAAAATGTGTTTTAACTCGGGTGTCTGAGACTATGTCAACGCCATTTTTGGCGTGTTGGAGGGACTGGAGCATGGCAATAAGAGCTGATCTAGCATCTCCTTCCTCGTAAACACTCGTGCAATAATTGTGAAGCTCAATGACTTTGTCTTGGTCATATTCCGCAACTTCATTCATTACACCCCTGAACCACTCGAACGAGCCTTGCTCGCGAGTGACCCAGTAGAAATAGGCTCGCTGGGTAGCGAAAGGCTTTCGTTTGTTGCCCTTGGAATCGCTTTCGACTACCCCTTCTTCCAAATCTTTTTGATGCTTAATGTTATTAAGAACGTCCTTCACTATGCTGATTAGAGGAGTGGCACCGATGCCTAGGCCAACTAGGAGAAGAACATCATACTTCTTGTAGTCTTGTGCTGGTGCTCCATAGGGGCCATCAATCAAGAGCTTTGGCAACCTGCCAATCAGGATCCAATGTCATATAATTTGATTGATGACTGAAAACTGAAAATTGAATACACATATTTTTGTTCATGTTATTAAGATATCTAACATTTACCTTGGCTTATTGTCTCCTTGTCCCACGTCAGCTCTTAGAAGGCCACTCTGATCGCTTTTTGCGGGCAGACATACCTGCAATTAACATTAAACCAAAGTATAATAAAAAGAGGACAATGTTTAGTTAGTTTGTTCACAATGATTCTCACAGAAGCTGGTAATTTTAAGGAATTAGAATTTTGGGTTATTTCACGCCAAGTTTGAATACCTTGGAGAAAGTAGCTTTGAGCTGTGCTGTCCAATCACCCAAGGTACGAATATGGATGCTCACATAGTCATCACTAGGAGCTGATGTAATAGAAAATGGATGCCTGAAATGTATCACCACGATCATCGATTAATTAGTGTCCAAAAAAGGTTATTAGTATTGACTACTAGAGTTTCTTAAGTTGTAATCACATTACCATTGAAATGCAGAAACAGCTGAGCAATTTACAAAGATATATTGGCCGCTAGTGTATCTAAATCCTTGAGGTTTAGACATATGTAGAGATAATACGTTTCCAGGGTAGACTGCAACCTGACATATTCCAATGAAAAATTCATTAATTTGGGTCCTTATACAGCCGGAATTTTAAGAACTATTTTCACAGTAAACTAAGCACTAAACATACCTTCAAAATCCGCACTGATTTATAACCTGATCGAACAGCCCGAATTAGACGTTCACCCGCGTACAATAAAATTGGAACTGCAAGGTACATCCATGTCTGCCATTTTGCGCAATCAACCAAGTCATTAGACAATTAAATAACGTTTAGTAGTGATTCAGTTGGCATGTCATTTGGTTTTGAATATACTTACCGATTTCTTGTACCAATCCTTGGAGAGGTAGAGTTTCTGGCCATGAACGATAAAGAGGGCATAGACAATAACAAACAAGTGATGTGAATACCAGAAGGCATTGAATCCAGTGAGCTTCTTTAGGGGTTTAGGGAGGTTCAGCCGGTTCCGGCGGAACCATGGCTGTGCTAATGTAAAAGCAATGGCCATAAGAACTACCATCACAACGCCGGTCCAACCCTCCGTTCCCTTGACAAACCACCAATAATTGTTGGGCCGCTCCTCGCCAAAGAATTGCTTCATTGGCTCGTATTCCTGGTCTGTGGCATGTAGCAGCCTAGGGAAGTCACAAGTAAGATGTGCAATGGCATGCATCCCAACTCCAATGGCGACTCCAATAGAAATTACCTACATGAATTTGAGTAAATCAGATACTAATACCATGTTCAAGAGTTGTCATCTTATGAGTCATATCTCAAAAGCACAAAATCAATGGGTGGTAGAGGATACATATTTTTGGACTTGATATTTCCCACATGGAACATGTAGATATAAAATAATGCTTTCCATTCTTTTTTCTTGAGAAAATTAATTCAAAGCTGAGATTATACCTTATGAAAATTGATGTTGTCGTCGAAAGGAACCACCCCCCCAAGCTTGGTCTTGCTTCTAATCCAAGTGATGGTATTTCTACACACCGGCAAAAGAATTAACGCCATGTTGAACTTGAGCGTCTCAGCCGCACCCTTGGCGGTGGTGACACAATATCCCATGATGTCAAACACGGCACGATGCTTGTACTGAATGAACTTCCAGGTGAATAGACCCGCACAAATCGCTAGCCATAGTGCCAATACCCAAATTCTCTTCCAGTTGTCCTCGACGAAGTATGCTACTCCGCGGCCGTACCTCTTGATGGGGTTGTGATCTCTGGTTGGGACAAGCTTTTGGCTTAGCATTTGACTCAAAACTCGACTATCAGTTGCCAGGTTTGTGGATTGACTCGGAGCTTGGAGAAGCAGCGTTTCCAAGTTGTACAACTGGATATAGAGACGTAACGAGTATTGTGAGCTTGGAATATGAATTGAACAATCCTTAAATGGGTCAATTAATTTGCAAAAGGCCGCATAGAGCCATCAAATTGGAGCCCAGTAGGAGAGTCCATTTTGTTGACCCGTTTAATGGGCCGAACCAGCTGAGTCCAGCTCAAGTTTTAGATTAGCAAAAAAATGAATAGTGTTTGGATATGGACCTCAATGTAACCAAGGTTGTTTGGGTCCAGTTCTTCCATGATCAGAGCCGCATACTCATCGGCCCGTTCTTGGATCTTTGATAGCTTGTTAGCCGAAGCACTCAGAGTAATAATCTGGAACACCAAAAGATAACCGTAAGGCGAACTAGAGATACCGACATTTTCCAGTTAGCAAAACAGTGATTACAATCACGCTCAATTGAATCCTTCTTAATAATCTTACCTCTATCACTTCCTCTTCAGTAATCCGTCCATCTGCATTTTTGTCCACCCTGCATTAGACACGTGGAAATTATATACGCCATTGATTAATTTTTTGTGACATATATATGTTTTCTAGATGGAATAACTGGACCTAATTGTAGATGGACTTCTCCAATAAAAAACAAAACAAAAAAAAAAAGGGTTCCAAAATATGTACATCCCCACCTCATCGAGAAGAGGTCCGCCACATTTTCTAAGGGTGAGCGGGGCGGCGGAAGGGCCCATGGGCAGCGAATTTTCTGATGATATACGAAATATTCTTGGTACAAATAGACTCTTTTTCTTTTTTATTTATTAAGAAATTTATTAGACGGTGGATTACACAGTAAGAATAATTTATCTTGTTCTTATAAACCCGACACCCCCCCTCTCTAAGATTAAAATTTAAAATTTTACTCGTTAAGGTGTTCTGAAGATTTTTTTTATTTAAAAAAAAAAAAAGAAAAAAGGGTATACTAATTCTAGTCCCGTAGGACTCAGTTTCACGTGTAGATACTAAAACATCAACTAAACTATTGGCGGCGGACGAGACAAAGCAAATTGGGAATAGAGGGTCAAGGAAAGCGGCGCCCCACATGACACGTCTCTTCTCCAGTTATGTTTTGTATGCAAAGTACAAAATGACGGTTCACATGGCGAGCGAGCATAAATCCCAGCCTGGATTCTTCGACTGCATTACTTATTATAGCACGAATTTAATAATCAAATTATAGACTTAATATCAATTATACATTAGCGTGACCTATAATCTATAGTATTAACATGTAGCCTTAAAAATGATAAATAAATAAATAAGAATCTCTCTTTGTAAAAACAAGAGTAATGCTTGGTATATTCAAACAATTCTCCAGATTCTGAATTTTGTGAACTAAAAAAAATATATATATATATATATATATATATCATTTATTAACAGATAGGCTTGAAGGAGTGCCAAAAGCTCTTACATGTCAAAGAAGGTCTGCAGCCTAGCATCAAAGCTCTGATCTGTGATTTGTTCCCAGAATTCACGCAAGTCCGCCTTGCCGATCGAAGCGGATGTTATTCCTCTCCTGCGTGCCAGTGCATCGAACAATTCACCCGCAAATGCCCCTGATTCCTTCATTCCTGATCGCACACATCGACACCAAATTATGAGCATGGCTTCAAAAAAATATTATTATTATTATTATTATTATTTTTTAATCCGTGAAGGCATCCGTCAGTTTCAGTCTCATTGGACGAGTTAGGCTATCTCGTCCAATAATTGCTCTAAATCCATTTTTGTGACCTCAACAAAAACATTCCCACAAAATTTTGCAGCGCCAAATTAAAGGAAACAGAGAATTGGGAACATGATTACCTATGCACTGGCCAAAGCGCGTTTTGGGTAGCGCGCCATTGACGGCCAAGTCATCAAACCTTGCTTCAACCTCGGACCAGCCTTCACTTCCGACGTTTTTGGTCATGAACTCTAGCCCTTTCAGCGCACGAGCAGCACCAGACTTGCTCCTATCAAACTTGTCAAAGCTCTGAGACGACGTCATTCTCTTCAGCTCCTGAGAAACCTGCTTTAGCCGAAACGACAGCTGGGATCCAAGCGAAGGATGTCGTTTTTCCAATTGGCTGGCCAGAAAGGCCGTCTCTGAGTCCCCTCCCTTGATGTTCTGCACCGAAACCGAGTCATCCCGCACGTCCAGGGTGATCTCCACGTATTCATCTTCTTTGAATCTTGCACTTCTCTTGCTGCTTGTTTTTTTGTTGCTCACCAGTGGGCCGCTCATCGGACCGCTCCTGCCAATTCTTGTGCTGCTGCTGTTGCTTGCTGTCTCCGACCACGATTCTTGTAATTGGTTTTCTTGGATCTCCATTTCTCTTTCCTCTTACTTTGTAATTCAATTTTATTTGCGCGGAAATTAAAACTGTATTTGCCTCCTGGACGAAAAATTAAATGGTAATTATAGGACTCATGTAATGACGGATAGCCAGAAAAAACAAAAGATGCCGTGCAGGGGAACCGTGTTTGCCTCCTGAAAGGAAGATTAAATGGTAATTATAGGACTCATGTAATGACGGATAGCTAGAAAAAACAAATGATGCTGCGCCAGGGAAACTGTGTTTGCCTCCTGGAAGGAAGATTATACGGTAATTATAGGACTCGTGTAATGACAGATAGCTAGAAAAACAAAAGATGCCGCCCCCGGGAAACTGGCAATATAAGCTATTCTGACTCGGTATATTGCCAGAAAGTCTTTAAAAAACAAAGAAAACAATAACATCGAAAGTTCCAGCTTTGAACATAAAAGTGAAAAGACATGAAAGTCTCACCAGAGAGAAATGTGTAAGTTCGTTAAGCGCAAAGTTGTAGAGAAGAAGGGTGTTTCTGGGAGAAAGAATGGGAAAGTTGTGCTGAGAAAAGCAAGAAGGAAGAAGAGTTCTATGCATGTATATATTCACATGGAAATGCCTCAGTGGAGGATATAAATAAGAAGGATAATTCACGAACATAGAAGAAATCAAGGGGCGGGTCTCAATTGTTTCAATTTTTCAATTGTTGGTTATTATTAGTGGTAGGTGTGTAGGTTTGTACTCTTCAATCTTCTAAGTTGCGAGGCACCCACCAACCCCAATAATGTCAAACAAGGAACCGAGGAGTCCGAGACGTTTTTAACCGACACGGAGAAAATTTATCTGGTCATCTAACATTAATTCTGGTGTGGGCCATGTTAGTAAACGCTCTAGGTTTAACATATTAGGTAATGAAAGTCGACCTCGGGGAATATTTAGTGTTCTTCGAGTATGAAACTCGAGAATGATATCTATCTGCATTTTAAATTTCATACGCACTTATGATTAACTTTTCTTTTCTCAATCGAATTATACCCCAAAAATAGTTCTTCAAATTTAGAACATCAACATCAAAATTTTAAATCACATTTTTATTATAGCTATGAGAATTAATTTGTGCGATTATAAAAGGCAATTCTTTGGTTTTCTTTTGTTTTATCCGTTTGGTGCACCCAATGGGTCACGGATCAATAAATCATTGGATAACATTTTCTTCTATCTTATTCGGGTGTGAGCGGAATTCCTTCATAGATTTTACCTATTAAACCAGCTAGCCAAACAATTTCATTGTATCATATTGATGGGATCTAAGTGAAAGGGCAGAAAGTTATGGTGTTGCATTTTTATTTCATACAGTCTATCAGTTGCTTTGATAGCAAGCTTTTCCCTCCAAAGTTTTGAATTTCTATGTATGGTAATTACTTATGGCAGAAACTTGCTAATAAATAAATCAAAATATTGGTTTTTGTTATCATGTAATTTAAATTTAAATTTAAATATTTTTAAATGTGATATAATTCATTGATTAAGTATATAAAATTTTTTAATTATTAAAAAATTTGATTTTAAATTCAAAAATTCATAATTTAAATTTTATTTTTAAATTTTGTACGTATATAAAAAATTTAATAATGAATGAATACAAGATACTAATATCATTAATATAAAAATTTTCTTATTTTACTAGTATCTTTTTAACTACTATTTCTTCTTCTCATATTTGTATTTCTGATATATGCATTCTTATTTGTGTGAGTTAAACTTGCTAGGTAATTTAAATACCACCAAATCTGATATCATACTCTTAATATTCTTAAGAGACCTTAAAATAATGAGAAAAAAAATAGAGATTAAATAAGAGTATATTGAACACTAAAAAGAAGAAAAATTAAAAAAATTATTTTAATAAACCGAAAACTAAAGAAGTGTAGTTTTATTTAACTTTAGCCCTTTATCACCGTCTAAATTTATAAAAATTATCCTCAATAGATAATGATCATGGAGATCTATCTAAAGGCATTTAATTTGTAAGGTTAGGGATTTATGGTTTTGGATTTTAGGGTTTATGATGTGATAAAAACTAGAACTTAACCACCTCTTCTTTCAACTAATCCATCACCAACATAAATCAAGTCTCATAGTTAGTATGTTACAAAGCAATACAAAGATTTGACTTACATTTACTTAGTTATTTCAAAGTTTATATTCAATAAAATTATGATATATAAAATAGCAAAAAGGCTTAAGAAATACTTAAAGAGGAATTTGAAGATAGTTTAAAAATATGAAACATACAACTCTTAAATTTAATAAAAGAGTTTAAACTTTTGAAAATGAAAAATATTAAATTTGTCAAAAATTATACTGATAGATTAATAAGAATTGTGAATCAAATTAGAATTTTTAAAAAGGATTTTCCTGATAAATAGATTATTTAAACAATTTTGGGCGAGTGTGCTAGACAAATTTGATGTTAAAATCTTTTTCTTAGAGGATTTCAAGAATTTACATACAATTAACCTTGTGGAACTCATCAGCTCTCTCCAAACGTGGGAATAAAAAAGGCTTTTAATGTAAGAAGAGACCTCTAAAAAGGCTCTTTAAATTAAATTCAAACACAATAAAAGAATAAAAGAAGAAAAGAGTTGGTAAACAAGAAAGAAAAGTTAAAGACTGAGTAAACCAAAAGGCAAAAAAAGAAAAAAATCATTTAGTAAAATTCTACTAAAATAAAAATTTGATTTTTTATGCAAAGATTGCAATAAAAAGGTTCACTTTGAGAAAATATGTTGGCATAAAGGAAAGCAACCTAAGTAATTGCAAAGAGACCAAAAATTACAAAATGCACAATTTACTAATAAGAATCAAGGATCAAATGATCATATATTTATAGTCACTAGTTATAATAATAACAAATCTAATGATATATGATTGGTATACAATGGTTGCATTAATCATATATCACTAAATATCCACCTATTTAAAGAGCTTAATAATTCCTTTAAATCTAAAGTCAAAATTAAAAATGGTGAAACTATTTAAATAAAAGGTAAAGGTATAATTACAATTAGAACAAAATTAAGTACTAAACTTCTAGTTAATGTTTTCTTTGTACATGTTATAAATAAGAATTTACTCTTAATTGGTCAACTACTTGAATTTAAAGATAAATTTTGTGTTATTTATGATTCCTCTAGTGCTGAATTAGTTATTATCCCTATAATAAGAAAAAGTTTTTATTTAAATGTAAAAAAAATGCAAACATAAACTTGACCTTATATTAATAAGGAATCTAATCTATGATATCAGATACTTAACCATTATCATTTTGTTAGATTTCAAAAGTTACAAAAAAAAAGAGGTTTTATGCATAATTTGTTTGAGTTTATAAAAAGGAAAAGTGTGTACAAAATATATCGATTAAAAAAGCAAACAAAGTCCTCTTTCTTTGAAAGTCAAAGCTATAAACCTAATGAAAGATTTTAATTTGTTTGTCTAAATTCTTGTGGACTTATAAGTATTATTTCTCTAAATAATAACAAGTCTTTTATTAATTTTACAAATAATTATTTTAAGTTTACCTAAATTGATTTCTTAAAATTTTAAATTGATATCTCAAATATTTTTCTTAAATTTAAAATTTAGATTATGAATTAATCAAACTTAAAAATTATGACAATTAAAAATTACAGTGGTACAAAATATGTGTCACAATTTTTTAGAATAATTTGTTCAAATTTTGAAATTGAGCAGCAGCTCATCACACCTTATTTTCTTTAACAAAACGAGACAAGTGAGAATTAGTTATATATTTGTTACATAATATCTTGAAAATGTAAAAATTATGCGAGGCGTTAAATTTTTTCTATTTGATTTTTGATCGGTAAACTTTGGCCTAACGGTTTTTTACTTTACGATATAAAAATGAATTACAGAAACAATTTTTCTTTCTGTAGAAATAAAAATAATATTATGTAAATTTGACTTTTTCTAATACTTCACGAACTATAAGTATCATCTTGAACGGCGAAAATTAAGAGATGCGTATATTTAATTGTACATTCAACGATGTGGGGAGCTGTGTGTCAATTAGGTCGACTACTTTGGGATTATTAACTTATATTATGTTGCACGTGTTTGATTGACGCGTCAACGCACTAAACAGGTGTGATAGCCGTTTAAGACTTCTAGTTCTGCCTTGAAGCTAAAATAAGAAAGTAAAATGTGAAATAATGGGGAAATTCGGCGGCAGGACAAATTTGAAAAGATCCAGAAAGATCGGCATTTCTTTTTCTGAGCGAGGATTTTCAAAGTCAATTCAACCCAAAAAAAAAAAAGAAAAAAGAAAAAGAAAGCGACAAAAAAAAAAAAGAAAGGCAAAACAGGCTGAGATTGGCACACAGAATACGAAACCAAAACTATTGCTGCTTCTGCTAACGCGTCCGTGGTATTTCCATTTTATATGTTATAAAGTTGTTAAAGATCTGACTCAACGGGCAACCTTTTTCATCCCGTGGTCGATCAAATTTTAAGGGAAACCCCCCCCCCCCGATTAGGTAGGAACCATTCGTAGCCTGCACAATCTACACAATTTCTTATGTATTACTCCCCAGTGGCAGCCAGCACAGAAACCATTCATATCCTGAATTATATAGGATTCATAGTATCACAGGGACCGACGACGGTGGTATTGTGGGGTTCAGGGTTAAGATGTCGCGCTTAAAATTAAGTGTCATTTAATTATATTTTATGTTTTTTATTATTAAATTTAGCGTGTTTATTTATTATATTCGTCAATTTATATATATGTAGGTATGTATATTATTTTACACGATTGTAATTCTGGTAGGTATATGTCAATTAAAATAAGAAAAATTCATAGAAGAGTTTGATTAAACAATATAGTTACAATCCCAATGAATGAAAATTAGGTAATGTTTGACTAAAAATTGGCATGATTAAGATTCGTCATAGTATATTAGGAGCGAGGATTGTCACGTTATGGGGCGAAGATTGTGTTAAGCCGTAGCTCAATCGGAATGATAGAATTAACAACTTGCACGCTCATATCCTGGGAGAAAATTGCAGCTTTGGCCTGTCACGCGTCGGGAAGGATGAAGAAAGGAAACGAGATACGGACGCCAAAAAAAAAATTGGGGAACACGGTTCTGAATTTGGCTTTGACGGCGCCACGGATTAGCTGTCGTTTAAAACCAAAACGTCCGTCCACGTAGCCTCTCGATCTACGAAACCGTTATGGATAGTCGAATTTCTTGATGTTCATTGAACGCGACAAAAAGTATCGAATCGCATTATAATTTCTTGATGATTGCACAATTTATATGCCTTTTTTTTTTTCAAGTAAAATTATATCCATAATTGTTATAATGATCATAATAATAACGTTTTATGCGTATTTGTCCGTGTCAAAGTCATTGATGCGTATTGAATGAAATCCTTGATAATAAAAATATGAGTCAATTTATTTGTTAAGATTAAAAAGAAGAAGAAGAAGAAGAAGAAGAAAAAAAAAGAGTCAAAATTTGGAGGCAATCCAATCTGACCTTTGACCTCGTGGGACGTTCCTTGCGATGCAGATGCCTTCTAAGGGAGAAGAATGGAGGGATGGCTGAGCACCCACTAACTCTGCAAGCACCTCGAAGGACATTGAACGCGTTTTTGTCGAAAAGTAGATAATAATGGGTCTAACCGGCCTTCGTTTATAATCCACTCAATCAACGCGATGATTGACATGGCAGTTCTTGGCGCATCTTCGCACCAACTTCGGGGACTCGGACATTGACGTGAACTACAATATCGTGCTTGATTAAAGATTAGAGAGACAAACACCAAATGTATGGTGGAGTTCTGTCGAAACAATTCCATAAAATAAACTGTGGTGGACACCAAGTGTGTGGAAAGTAGAACGACGATACTTACTTAAAGGTGACATTTGAGTTCTTCAACGCGGTTGATACGTGAAAATTTGACGAGCACTGAGCAGGTAAGTCAAATTCTGCTCGTGGGTCTGTCCAATCCGTTGCCCTCGAGAAACTTTCTTTTCTGCTTTCTGCACGGAGAAAATTTTTTTCACTTTCATACGTTCGAGAGCCTGTGATTTATTTTTTTTTTCTTTTTTAAAATATAAAAAAGAAAATTTCACACCATTAAATAAGCGAATTCTATCGTGCGTATGCTTAATTGTATTGAATAATTCAACACACACACACACACACACAAAAAAAAAAATCAAATTATAATTTTCGGCGTGGCAACGAATATCCTCCTTTCCGTTGTGCATGACAAACCGGGTGAATTTGTGTGTCAATACATATATTCTTCACCGGAGCACTTGGCCCGAGCCTGCGTCGTCGGCGGTTTCTAGGCCGATGGCATTGGTCGGGTCAATTAGGAGCGAAGACATCCTCGTGGCAGGTCTTGCTTAAAAAATATGCACCACCCCCCCCCCCGGGGGGGGGGGGGTACCGTGTTGTGGACCGACCGACAACGAACGGCCGTCGGACCTCCATTTTATTTGGATTCATTTATGTCATGATTCCGAGGGCAACCACTCTAAAATGGGAATGAAGTCATCAACGGTGGTCGAGCAACAATAATTTACGGCCAGAATCCAGTCTCCAGAATTCGGCTCTACCAAGCAGTGCCTTTTAATAAAATGTTTTTGAAGAAGTCGGTTTTAAGGCTCTAAAATTCAAATCATGGTTAATAATTCGAAATACAACGAATACCGACTCGTTAGTCCATTCAATCTTCAGGATTATCTTTCTGGACGTTAATTGAATGGCAAAGAAGTATCTCTGTAAAAGTGTTGTATCCCACAATTGGTTGGACGTTAAATCATTGGCGCAAATCTTTTATTCATTTAATTTGGTCAATTACTGCCATGTGAAAGCAATGAAGGGCAAACTGAGATGGGGGCGGCGTAAATAGTTGTGTTGTGAAAGAAGAAAGAGAGAGGGTGAGAGTAAAGGTGCACTTTGACTCTCTTCGAAACTCAATGGCGTGAGAATTTTGTACACGAAAGCCCACTATTATAAGGAAAAAGTGAGCGAGTAGATTAGAGTTGAGGCCCTCTTCGAGTCCCTGTATTGTGCGTTTAGGTGGGAGACAGCACAAAGGCAATATCCTAAAAAAAGGTCTAGGAACCATATTTAATCCTAACAAACCTTGCATGCTAAATTGTGACTCTGAAAGCTACGATGACCAGCTAGTGGAGCCATTAAAATTGTAGGAAAGAGACTTCAGCTAATGTGATAGCCATCTCTTAACCTTCAATGCTTCTGCATCCAAGATTGGTTTTCCCCCAGATAATGCTCCTTTTTTTTTGTTTTTTTGGCCAATGTACAACTCGACGCATGTGACAGTGATGTGCCATTTAACCTTCTTCTTCTTCTCTCTCTCTGTCTCTCTCTCTCAATAATGGGGTTGGAGAGATATTTCACCAACACCATGTTGAAGGTTAGGCCAGAGACTAGTCCAACCGCAACGGGGCCCACTGAGAAAGCCTTTTTCATTGTCTGGTGTTATGGCTTTTAGCCACTAAAAAGCTTTATACAACTGCAAATCCCATGACTCAATTCACACACACACACACGCACACACGCAGAGTTCATATCACTAAAAGTAAGGCAAATTGATGAAGTGTCAAATAGCATTATAACAATGTTCTAGCTAGTCAGCTTTTCAGAGCAATTAGCATAATCTGAAAGTAACACATGAGAATAGGAGTCAAATTAGAAACTCAGGGGGACAGTCTTCTAAAGACAAACTGTTATAAGCATTAACAGTGCTTTGCAGTTGAATTTATGGAGGTGAGAAGAGACAAGAATACACCAATGGACAAAGCAAATAGGCCCAGTACAACTACAAGTGCCAGGGCTCAGGGGTTCCTTGGAGTAGCATTAAAGACACTGCAAAACACAATGTTAATTTCACGGTACCTACACCACCAAAAATATATTTCTATTTTGAGGACAAAAGAATGTAACGAAAATGAACCAGATTTATAACCAGAAAGTTGCATTCATGCTTTGATGATATCTTGTTGAAGAACATGGGTTGTTCTTCTCAGATTCTCCACATGATTCCAATCATCACCGTTTTCGCCCTCATACCATTACAAAATAACCACATTTTGACTGTTGATGCTGCATTGGATGCCACAGATCAGTACTTGAAAGTACTTGGCGTAAAGAATTTGTATCTCCTGCAGGAAAGAGAACTTGGTAATGAGAAGGAGATAGAGAAAGTTTCTGGGGATGATGAAGGTCAAGAGAAAGAAGCTTTGATAGTTGAAAAGTTCAGAGCTTTACTTGGACTGAAAAGCTTCAGGATGGGAAGTCCAAGTGAGTATATATCACCATCTCCTTCTCCATCACCCACAATGGAAGCCAATGCTCCGGCTTCGGTTCCGGTTCTTTCTCCAGCAGTCCCTCCAATGCTGTCAATCCACAGACATTCCCATCCTCCATTGCATCACAAGCATCCAGTTCCAGTACCACCCAAGTTTCAAAAGGAGCACAGAGATAAAGGTAGAAGGAAAAGAGTTATTGTGGCTGTTGCTGTTTCTGCAGGAGCTGCTGCCTTTGTAATCTGTGTTCTTGGGATCATCTTGCTTTCTGGAAAATTCAGAAAGCGTGCCAAAAAATCTGCAGAAAAAGTGTCGGCAAAATGGAGCAAAACAAGAATTAGAGCTAAATCCAAGTATGTCAGTTCCCAAAAATCAGCAAGCAAGGTGAGCCTAAATCCTGCCGTTGATCTCTTGTATCTGACTGCATTAGGGAGGGAACTAGAGCAGCAAAATGCTCATTTTAAGCAACCAACGGATCATACAAGCACATTACCAAATCACGGCTCACCAACAGGTACATTGCATGAAAGGGAGGATTCTAACCAAGGCCTGGTGCTAAAACCAGAATATGACAACAGTGGCAGTTCTTCTACACGGGAAATTGTGTCTGTTCATGAGGATGTGGAAGCAATAAAGTATGAATCTGATGGGGGTAATTCCTCATCCGGGGATAAAATAATTCCCATTGAATGTCATTCATCAGACGATGAATCTTTCCATTCTTTTGTTGACTCATTTTCACCTCGCAACCACCTTTCCAATGCTTCCGGTCGTAGTCTTGGTGATATATCTGAACTTTCTCCTCCAAAGCTGTCTAAGAAATCCCCACCTAGGCTATCTCATTCCACAAATGCAGATGATCCGCAAGCAACACCTAATCACACCCCAGCTACTGCATTGAATTTACAACACAATGTTCCGGAATTCTCCAATAGGCACAAAGAGGAGAGTTTGACTGTTTCAAGTCTTCCACATCAGCTTAAGAATTTCAAACCCCCAGCACCGCCACCGCCACCTCCTCCACCGCCGATTGCACTTGCAGCAAGCACACACTTAACTCCTTCCCGGACGTCCTTCTGCCCTACCAGAATTGTATCTAAAGCTTCACCTTGTTTGGCATTGCAAAATGAATTGCCTTCTTCGCCTCAGAAATCTCCCCAGTCTTCACTAGCATCATCAAGTATCCCTCCTCCTCCACGCTGGCCTCCATTTCTAAGAGGACAAAATAGGTCGGCCAAGGGTCCACCTCCTCCACCATCTCAGCTTCCTCCATATGTGCCACTGGGCAAAGATGGAACTCCACTGCCAAAATTGAAGCCTCTTCATTGGGACAAAGTTAGAGCAGCACCAGATCGCAGTACGGTGTGGGACAGGATACGTTCAAGCTCATTCGAGTGAGTCTGTGTGCTTACTTTCATTTCACTTCTACTCTTTGCTGCGTGAGACTTAACATTCAGGGACTCATGAAACAGGTTTGACGAGGAGATGATCGAATCACTTTTTGGATATAACCTGCAAAGTACATTGAAAAAGGATGAAGCAAAGAGCAAAAGCCCTTCTCCAAGCAATCATGTGCTAGAGCCCAAGAGACTACAGAACATAACAATACTCTCAAAAGCCTTGAATGCCAATGCTGAGCAAGTATGCGATGCACTGATAAGAGGTATGCCTCTGGAAATTCTCAAAAGTATGGTAGATATTATTAACAAGGCCTAATCTTCCATGCTAGAGGAATTACAATTTTAAGCAGCAAAGCTGAAATGAAGTGAGGTGCCAGGTTTTCAAAACACACAATGGTTCATTTATGGGTCTGTTTTTGACACAAATGGTAATTATACGATTGGGATATAGGCCATTTATATATGAATTATGATAGATCTAAGGAACCAAAAAGAATTA
Organism: Bruguiera parviflora; assembly: GCA_019804595.1. Classification (NCBI taxonomy): domain Eukaryota; kingdom Viridiplantae; phylum Streptophyta; class Magnoliopsida; order Malpighiales; family Rhizophoraceae; genus Bruguiera; species Bruguiera parviflora. Next base: position 660,544 of record CM034044.1, read on the forward strand.
AACATATGTGAAAACATGCTGGTGTCATTTAAGGTGTATGCATTCACAAATGTACCTGACAAGGCCACAACAAGGTCGCCAACTAGTATTCTCTGAATTGTGAAATTGCAGGGGATGGCTTAGGCTTACAACAATTAGAGGCACTTGCAAAGATGGTACCCACCAAGGAAGAAGAGACTAAGCTTTCTGGTTACAAAAGAGACATTAACGAATTGGGTGCAGCAGAGAAGTTTGTCAAAGTGTTGCTAAGCATACCATTTGCCTTTGCACGAGTTGAATCAATGCTTTATAGAGAAACTTTTGAAGACGAGGTGGTTCATCTAAGGAACTCCTTTTCGACGCTAGAGGTAAGTGACCAACAAAACCACTTAAGAAACCAGTTCTTAGTGAAGCCAGCATTTATTTACACCTTATACTTCTCTGCTTCTCTATTGATATACTACTTTTTGGCAGGAGGCCTGCAAGGAACTCCGGTCAAGCAGGCTGTTCTTAAAGTTACTTGAAGCTGTGCTCAAAACAGGCAACCGCATGAATGTCGGAACAATCAGAGGAGGTGCCAGAGCCTTCAAGCTCGATGCACTTCTCAAGCTTGCTGACGTGAAGGGAACAGATGGTAAGACAAGCTTACTCCACTTCGTCGTCCAAGAAATTATCCGGTCAGAAGGGATTCGCGTAGCAGATAGTATTATGGGAAAGATCAACCAGAAAAACAAAATCAAAACCATTGAAGAAAGGGAAGAAGATTACAGAAGAATGGGATTAGAGCTTGTTGCTGGCCTGAGTACAGAACTGTACAACGTCAAGAAAACAGCTACAATAGACATTGATGTTCTTGCAAACTCAGTATCAAATCTATCAGATGGAATGACCAAGTTGAGACATCTTGCAGATAGGGACCTGTCCATGGATGAAAAGAGCAGAAACTTTGTCCAATCGATGAAAACCTTCCTTAATCACGCAGAGAAGAAACTGAAGGAGTTGCAGGAAGATGAAGGCAGAGTCCTGTTACATGTTAGAGAGATCACTGAGTACTTCCATGGAGATGCGAGCAAAGAAGAAGCCAACCCACTAAGGATCTTTGTGATTGTAAGAGACTTTTTAGGCATGTTAGATCATGTCTGCAAAGAACTTAGGTGCATCAAAGTTCCCAACTCTCCAAATCCTTTTAGGTAGATGGATTGAATTATTGTGTGTTCATACTTTATATAGGAAATTGTCCAATCAAATTGTGTGTAATTTCATCTTGAACCTTTTGGCATGTTAGAATGGATTACTTTAAAATCCCAAGTAGGTGGGATTATGGCTCTGCCAAATTGAGTTGGTTTGGCATACGAAATTTCACCCCCCCTTTTTTTTTTTTAATTTTTTTCTTTCTCCTTATTACAGTTCAATATTTACAAAATTGGGATTTTTGTTTTCTCCACTAACTTGCTTGTCACAATGCCGATAATAGATATTGATTTTAACACTGAAATAAAAATTCTGAAATCATATCACATGAATATGAATATGATATTTACTCAGTGTGATTTATAAGACATATAACAAAGATGGAGTCCTAAACTATTTTTATTGTTTGATTTCATCCATAATTTGTGATAAAAATCGATCATATCATTACTCTCAGGTCGAGACTTGACACAGATTTAATCAAGTTTCTAATTGAAGAAGCTCCTCTCTAGAACACAATGGCTGGCTTATTTACAAATGACTCAGAAACTCCAAGAAGCGCAGAACTACCAATTTACACTATTGAGAAATCAAGAAAACACACAAAAAAAAAAAGGACTTAACTTTCGGCACGCACACTCACACCCAGATAAAACGTCAAATATTCAAACAAATCGTGTTTACTTTTATTTGGTTAGGGTGGAATTTTAGCTTATAATTTTCTTTATATATATATATATATGTATATATATATATATATATTTTTTTTTTTTTGGCGATTGCACAATAGAGCTTAGAGCTCTGATAGGCAGTGGAGCTTAGAGCTTAAGGGTTGATTTAAATTATCTTAAATCAGAGGAATACGCATAGTCCTCCTTTTCTCGGCAGATCAAGAAGGCTCGGGAGCTGACGGCCTGGTGCGGAAACAGTTAAAAATATTAGAGGCACTCCGCAGCTAGAACACAATAATTTTGATATTCTTTTTAATAAATTATATTTTATATTAAAATAATATCCAAAATTATTAATTTCAAACATCACACACAATTCACAATAAATTATGTCTTTGGAGTGGCAAACATTAGATATTTAAATCTAATTAACTACTGAAATTGTATCAAAAAAATACTTTAGCTACTTAGAATCCTGTTTAGATGCAAACTTAACTAAAATCCGGATTAAGTTTGGGCCAAAAAAAGAAAAAAAAAACTAAAAACTTAGACGTGTCGACGCATTATTTGTCACATGACGTGTGACAAAGAGTACGCAACCCACACTGTAGCAAACATGATAAACAGAGCCTACGAATTAGTTCGCGCCCCGTTCAAAGCATTCTATGCCTGCCCCAACCAAGCTTAAGAGCAATCACAGAGCTTGCTCTGTAATGAGGAAGCGAAAAACAGAGAGATTTCGAGCAACAATGAGGATCAACAATCAAGCGATTAAGAGCAAGACTTTTGTGTTTTTCCTTCTATTCCTTTCGGGGGAGTGATAAGAAGAAGAAGAAGAAGAAGAAGATAGATAGATTTCATTGGATTTTTCAGTGTTTTTGCTTGTTGGGTTGTCTTGTTGCTCTGTTTTATTAGTGAGAAAAAAATAAAATAAAATGGTGTCAATCTTGTCGATATTCATATAATTGGTTTGCTCTGAATCTGCTTTGCTATGAATGAAAAAAGCCTGGGTTTAGCCCAAGTTTTCAATATTCAGAGTACGGTTTTTTTCTTTAATATTTTGAATTACAAAAGTCTTGCCTTTTTTTATTTTTCTTTTTTTTGGAGAGGATTCTCGGCGGGAATAGCAGTGGCTGCTGAGGATGGTTCTCCTAAACTGGGGACTGTGATTGGTATTGATCTCGGTACAACCTACTCCTGTGTGGCCGTTTCTCGGAATGGTAACGTAGAGATTGTAGCCAACGATCAAGTAAACAGAATCACTCCGTCGTGGGTTGCATTCACTGATAACGAACGTCTGATTGGAGAGGCCGCCAAGAATCAAGCGCATATGAACGCAGAACGCACTATCTTTGACGTTAAGCGTCTAATTGGAAGAAAGTAAGCAACTAATGATCAACCCCTTTTTCTTTCCTTTTTTTTTTTTTTTTTTTTTACACTTTTTATTGATGTGTCAACTGAAGTGGGGTTGGTTTGGATCGCTTGGTTTTCAGGTTTGATGATCCGGAGCTTCAAAGGGATATAAAGTTCTTGCCATAAAAGGTTGTCAACAAGGATGGTAAGCCTTATATACAAGTCAAGGTGAAAGGGTAGAACAAGATGTTTAGCCCTGAGGAGATCAGTGCCATGATATTGGGAAAGATGAAGGAGACTGCTGAGGCGTACTTGGGGAAGAAGATTCAAGACGCTGCCATCACCGTTCCTGGCATAATTCATACATATTTCTTCATGTTAATATGGAGAAAGGATCTAGTAATAAGTGAATTCGTATTTGAGTATATTGAAGTTCTATCATTGCAATTAGCAAATTGATGGTGTGGTTTTGTGTTCTCTCTTGTAGCTTATTTCAATGATGCGCAAAGGCAAGCTACGAAGAATGCGGGCACCATTGCTGGACTCAATGTGGCCCGGATAATTAATGAGCCTACGGCTGCAGCTATTGCCTATGGTCTTAACACGAAAGAAGGAGGAGGGATGAACATTTTGGTTTATGAGCTTGGTGGTGGTACATTTGATGTCAGCTTACTGACCATTGACAACGATGTTTTTGAGGTTCTCGCTACTAGTGGAGATACACACCTGGGAGGAGAGGACTTTGACCATAGATTGATGGATTATTTCATCAAGTTGCTCGAGAAGAAGTACAACAAAGATATCAGCGAGGATAACAAGGCACTTGGGAAACTTCGAAGGGAATGTGAGAGAGCCAAGAGGGCATTGAGTAACCAGCGCCAAGTTCGCGTGGAGATAGAGTCGCTTTTCGATGGTTCTGATTTCTCAGAGCCATTGACAAGGGCAAGGTTTGAAGAATTGAGCACGGACTTGTTTAAGAAGACATTGGGGCCAGTGAAGAAGGCTTTGGAGGATGCAGGTCTGAAGAAGAGTGGCATCCATGAGATTGTGCTCGTGGGAGGAAGTACTCGAGTTCCCAAAGTGCAGCAATTGTTGAAGGATATGTTTAACGGGAAAGAGCCTAACAAGGGTGTCAATCCGGATGAGGCTGTTGCCTATGGTGCTGCAGTTCAAGGTGGAATCCCCAGAGGTGAAGCTGGTAAAGGTAAATCGCTCATTCCTTCTTAGCACACAACATTCTGCATCCCAATAATATGACAAGCTATTATGGATTTACTTTGACAAATGGAGTGACGGCGCCTATTTTTGTTTGCAGGCCTTCTTGTACTCGATGTTATTCCCTTGAGTCTCGGAATTGAAACAGTTGGTGGTGTCATGACGAAATTGGTTCCAAGGAACACCGGAATGCCAACAAAGAAATCTCAGGTGTTTACCACCTACCAAGACCAGCAAACCACAGTTTCTATAAAGGTATGCGCAACTTTAGCGACGAAGAGATTAAAGTCATATTAAGCATACGGGGCAAAATTATCGATCACAATTTTAGGTCTTTGAAGGTGAAAGAAGTTTGACTAAGGACTGTCAAGAGCTTGGGAGGTTTGATTTATCCGGCATTCCACCAGCTCCAAGGTATGCCATCACCGAGAGGACTCAACAATTTTGCAAAATTCTGCTGAATTGAAGTTTGTTTGACTCTAACTAATGCTTGCAATGCTCTTGCAGGGGAGTGCCACAAATCGAGGTTACCTTTGAGGTTGATGCAAATGGCATTCTACAGGTGAAGGCCGAGGACAAGGCAGCAAAGAGGTCTCAATCCATCACCGTCACGAACGACAAGGGGCGTCACAGCGAAGAAGAGATCAAAAGAATGGTCAGGGAGGCCGAGGAAATGGCTGAGGAGGATAAGAGAGTGAGGGAGAAGATTGATGCCAGGAAAAAGCTCGAAAGTTACATTTATAGCATGGGAAGTAGCATCAACGACAAAGACAAGGTCGCAGAAAAGATAGACTCTGACGTTAAAGAGAAGATGGAGAGCACACTGAAGGAAGCTCTTGAATGGTTAGATGATAACCAGAATGTGGAGAAGTATGATTATGAGGAGAAGTTGAAGGAGGTGGAAGCAGTGTGCAATCCTGTGATAATGCAAGCATACGAGAAAAGTGATGGAAGTCCAGCTGATGCCGAAGATGAAGAACCAAATGATGAAATGCAGAAAATATATCAACTAGTGGTTCCATTCTTTTTGATACTTCCCTCTCCTTTCTCGGTTATTGCATTCTAGGCTCGCTATGAGTTAATCATTCACTGGAACACAAGGGGTTATTTCCGTTTACGCCTGGTGCAATGGTGCTAGGATGTGCTCTGCTGCTTGGATTTTCAGTATTTTATCTTAATTTAGCTGTCCATTGTTCTTTAGTACCGACACTAATTTTATGGATAGTTTTGCTGGTGATACTAAATTTTATCGCACAAATTTCACACCCCCCCCAACTATCTTTCAATAAGGTTTTTTTTCTTTTTGAATTAAATAAATTCTATTTAAAAAAAAAATTCAGTGACTAAAACTTAAATTTTTGAAAATTTCATATTCTAATCTTACAAAGGAAAATAAGGTTTATAATCATAAAGGGAGTTATTTATTGTATAATTTATGGTATAATAATTCTATAAAGTTACAAATATATATATATATATGTGTGTGTGTGTGTGTGTGTGTGTGTGACGCATTTTTCAATCCCAATTTTTTCTTCATAATTTTCTCATTCAAGATGAAAATATTCAAAAAGACGATAAAGACCATCAGTATAAAAAATTTTTTTTAAAAAAAAAACCTAAATTTGAACGACTCCTATTAGGGGGTGGTGTGACGTCGAGGTAACTGATGATGACAATGTCGCCTTTATTTGGTTGTTAAGAAAACATTTTTTTTTTAAAACAAGAATTAGTTAATAATTAATTTGTTATTTGTTAGAGGTGAGAGAAAAATACGTTTGAAAATATTATAAGAAAGGATAAAATTCCAATTTTCTTGTGTAAAAAGCATTACATAACGATGACATAAGTTATCATAAAAAATAAAAAATAAAAAAGTAGACATTTATAGATTATGCTACTCCCCCTTTTGCCAATAACTGAAAAAAATTGCGCCTACCAGAAACAAACTTCGCGTGCCTTCATCTAACGAGAGAAGAATTGAACTTGTGTTCTTGTATTCATAATGGGCGTTTGATTCAAGGCTTCGGCTTTGGGGGCATTCGATGATTCGGAAGATGGGTGCTTGTGGATATAATGCAATGGGCCTGGACGCGAGACCCTAACAAATATGGCATTGCGCGCAAGTTGCACCGCGCGGCTGCCAGCCCCTAACTTCAAAATTTCCCCAAAGCGTTCACAAAACACTTGATTCCCGCGGGTTCACTTCACATCTCTCGGATTGAGGGAAAACAAGAATAGCCGCAAGCCCCATCACATTTCCAGCTTTCAGTTTTTGATTCTCCGAATCAGGTACTTTCACAATTATTATATATTGATTTGTGTCAGTATAATATCTCCCTTTCTGTTCGATGGAATTGTTCTCTTCACTTTTGCTGGATTCTGATTTCTGGGTTTTTTTTTTATTTTTATTTTTTATGTGGGGTCTGTGGGTTTAGTTCTTCCAGTGCCGACAATGGCTGGCTGTGGTTTGTCATCTGATGAAGCCGTTTCCAAGCTTACTGAAATGGGATTCGAGTTTTCTTCTGTTGCAGAGGCTGTAAAGGAAGTGGGTCCATCACTGGACGATGCCGTTGATTATATCTTGAATGGCCCCCGTAGAAATTGTGGGGTTGCGTCCAGTAGTTCTAGAAGTTCCTCCATCAACAGAAATGGCAAAAGAATCAAGTCCTCCACTCCTTCTCTGGGTCGTGCTTCTCAGTCGAGCATTTTAGATCATTTTCAATCCACTGGCAGACTTAACAAAAGCAGACTTGATAACAATGTATCTGATGCATCGTGTTCCCGATCAGAGGGCTTAGCGCTTCCTGTGATTGTGAATGAACAAAAGGAGTCATGTCCTGCGGGAAAGTTTCAAGCTTGCTGCCTAGAAACAGTGAATATTGGACCAGATTGGGAGGAGAAAGCCAATATCCTGTTGCAAAAGCATTTTGGTTATCCTTCCTTGAAGGGTTTCCAAAAGGAGGCACTGGCTGCTTGGGTAGCTGATCAGGACTGCCTCGTTCTTGCTGCTACTGGATCAGGTATTGTTCTTTGCTCCTTCCAAGTGAGCTTGTCATTGGGTCAGTGGGAATTAATCCAGTGTGATTACCTTATTGCAGGGAAATCTCTCTGTTTTCAGATTCCAGCACTGCTAACAGGAAAGGTTGTGGTGGTGATTTCACCATTAATTAGCTTGATGCACGATCAGTGCTTAAAGCTGTCAAAGCATGGTGTCTCCGCTTGCTTTCTCGGATCTGGGCAACCTGACAGCAGTGTTGAGCAGAAAGCTATGAGAGGCATGTATCAAATAATATATATTTGCCCTGAGACAGTTTTAAGGTGAGACACTGAATCCTTTTGGCTTTGGCTTGAAAGAGAGGACTTGCAAGATGTTTCCATTGACACAGAATGGTAATATTGCCATGCAGACTGATGAAACCACTTCAAGGACTTGCAGATAGTTCTGGAATTGCACTATTTGCAATTGATGAAGTCCATTGTGTCTCCAAGTGGGGTCATGATTTTCGGCCTGATTACAGGTTCCTGTTCTTCTCTTTGATCTAATTTGCTGTTTTGGTGCTCTACTCAATGCACATATCACTTCCTAATATTAGTGGTCAAATTTACTAGTTGGGAACAAATTTTTACAAGAAGTATACTTGACAAGCATTTGACTTAAATGCAGCAAAATACAGTAAATCCAAGATAACAAAATCTGATATTTATTACGTGCTTTGCTACTTGAGATTCACTTGGTTTTTGCTTATTATTCTTATTTCATAGACATGTTGCACTATTTTCTTGTGCAGCAGATTCATGTTTTGACTCTGTTATTGTGCCATTGAAATTTTTTGGTCCCCCAGTTCAGCTTATCAAATAGATTTTTGTGTTTCAAAAAGGAGCTCTTACAACTCATTGGCCTTGAAACATGTACTTTAATGTTTCAGGCGATTGTCTTTATTGCGTGAGGACTTCAGTGCCATCCCACTGATGGCATTGACTGCTACTGCCACAATTCAGGTGCGGGAGGACATTATTAAATCATTATGCATGTCAGAGGAAACAAAGATTGTGCTGACTTCATTTTTCCGCCCAAATTTACGGTTCTCGGTAAACTACCGTCTCCATTGGATGATTGTTTGAACAGCTTGGCTATTCATTTTTTTATTGCTTATTCCCTTTTGCATTCAATATTTACGTATTATCATATAAAATTTGCAGTCGCACAATACTAGAATTTTCACTGCCTTTTACAGGTAAAACATAGTCGGACATCTTCTCCATCTTCCTATGAGAAAGATTTTGGCCACTTGATAGACATGTACTCCAGAAAGAGAAAAACTGAGAAAAAGAAAGGGAGTATGGTTTCAAAACAATCAAATGAATGGTCTGATGGCTCTTCTAATAGTGGGCTGTCTGAGACTGAAGATTATTGCAGTGATGCTTGTGATGAACTAAAGCTATCAAAGGAAAATAAATCAAATGCTTCAAAGGGAAAGGAAATGTCAGTTGATTATTTGGAAAATGAAATCGATCTTTTTCAAAGTGTCGATGATTGGGATGGTATCCATTCTATTCTTATGCTAGATTTCACATATGGTTGCTGCATTGTATTTCTACGGTTGAATATACAATCAAGTGTAGAACCAGAAAATGGAATTGCTGATGACAAAAAGAAACCATATTTCATCTCTCACCTTGAATCCTTTTTCAGGACCTTTCTAATTATTCTCTTTCTCTGTTTTGAAGTTGCATGTGGTGAATTTTGTGGGCAATTTTCTTGTGACGACTGGAGTATGAGCGTTTCGTCCAAGACATTTCACCCCCCTAACATCACAGAAGAAAGATTGAAGCTTTTGCAAAAGCCCTTAGAGGAAGGCCCTACGATAATTTATGTTCCTACAAGGAAAGAAACATTGAGCATTGCAAACTTTCTTTGTGGCTTTGGCGTGAAGGCTGCTGCTTATAATGCATCGGTAGGTAGTATATGGTTGTTGCAAAAGGTGTATTCGAACACTTACTAAAATGTTATAATATATGGTTATTGCATATTCAGTAATGCTGGATCATTTGATATTTTGCAAGTTTTATCTCTAGCTTGATCGGCAAGTAATACATGTTTTTTTTTTTTAATTCTTTGTTTCCAGTTGTCAAAGTCACGCCTAAGGTGCGTTCACAAGGAATTTCATGAAAACATTCTAGAGGTACGGATTGTGAAACTACAAACCATAGATTGCATCCTTGGTCTGCATCTTCAGTTGTAATTTAAGCAATATTTTGAACTCTAGTTATCTTGCTGACTTGCTATCAAGCAGCATTCTCTTTTTGCAAATTCTCTATTCCACTTTTGTCCAATATTTTGAATGAGCACATAAATAGAAAATTGTATCTATATGTCTTGATGTATTTTTCTATACTGACTATTGAGGATATTGTGGCACTCTGATCTGTTCTGTAAGGCTTTCTATAAACTAAAGTACTTGTTCTCATCCTTTACCAATAAAAAGAGCAGCAAACAGCAAACAACTTTCCTTTCCTGGTATGGTGGTACAGGAAAGGGTATTTATGAGACTTGACACCTTTCACTGCTCATTCTAGGTTGTTGTGGCCACTATTGCTTTCGGTATGGGGATTGACAAGTTAAATGTCCGAAGAGTAATTCACTATGGCTGGCCACAGGTTTACATTTTATTTTGTTGTGTTTGATATTACCACAATATTCTTTTGGGATTTGTTATCATTTATATTATTTTCATATTGTAACTTCTACCAAATTGATTGCAGAGCCTGGAAGCATATTATCAAGAAGCCGGCCGTGCTGGAAGAGATGGGAAACTAGCTGAGTGCAGTTAAGTCTTTCAATATATTAATTTAAACAACCTGACTGAAGAAAATTCTCATTTGGTAACTCTGGATGGTATTACATTTTTTAATGCAAATGCGATCTTGCCATTAAGCCTTGTTTTGTCAACCCCTTCTCGTTCCATTTTTGGTAGTACACAGTTGCTTATAAGTGGAAGATTCTGCTTGTACAAGCTGTTGGCCTGGGAATATATTACTGATCACAGATAAGTCAATTAGGTTAACGATCTCACTTATGATATATTGATTTCATTTAGCAGCACTATATGCAAACTTGTCAAGAATTCCTTCCCTGTTGCCGTGTAAAAGAAGTGAAGATCAGACCAAACAAGCATACAAGATGCTATCCGATTGTTTCAGGTCATTGTTTGAAGCATATCTCTTCAGACCTGTTTAGTTTAGTTCATTTTTGACCGTATTTCCAATTATTTATCTGTTTCTCTCTCCGCAGATATGGTATGAATACTTCGTGTTGTCGGGCTAAAATGCTTGTGGAATATTTTGCAGAGGATTTCAAGTACGAGAAGTGTCTCTTGTACGTGATGCATTTTCATTTTGCTTTGATTCTTTTTAAGTATCTATTGGGTCAGTTTTTGATTAATGCTTTGGGGGAAAAAAACAATGTGACTTGCTATCTACTGGATTCTTAATAGACTGTCACATAGTCAAATTTGTCGATGTGCTATACTTTGTCTTAAGCCATTTTGATGGAACTTTCTTTTGATTTAGGTGCGACGTGTGCATTGACGGGCCTCCTAAAATACAAAATTTGAAAGAGGAGGCTGACATTTTAATGCAGATTATTGCTTCTCATCTTGTAAGTGTATTTGGTATTTCCATTCCTTAGTTCCATTAATTTAGGCCATAATTATTGCATATCTCAGGCAGATATTATTGCCATAGATTTAACGACTAAATATAGGTTTATTACATATAGGATTCTTGTTTCTAAATTAATGTATTGATTATAATTCTCTATGCTTTTTGTTATCGACTGATTCTCATTAGTAATGGTACGTTGAATTTCAGGGAACTGAGAGTCTTAGGGATGATCTGTATGTACGTGGCGACAATGAAATGCAGAAGCCAAACCTCAGGACGTATGTTAGTAAAATAAGGGAGCAGGTAATAATAGATCTATTTTGTTCTTTCTCGCATTTTGGGTGCTGGTTCTGTGATTCTCATGCAGCGGTTGTAAGCAGTCGCAAAAATTTTGGGCAACGGATCAACTATGGTGGCAAGGTCTTGCTCGGATTATGGAAAGTAAAGGATATATCAGAGAGTGTGATGACAAGGTAACTAGTGTGAATTATTTGCACGAACATCCGGGGCTCTCTAGAGTCTCAAACACGTCCCCCATGTGCATTCTTTTGTGGAGTGGACGGTTAAATGCATGACTAGCCTCGATGCATTGTTTAAACGCCAATTATTTATGTAATGCAGAATCACGTTCAGATAAAGTCCCCAAAGCCAACAAAGTTGGGACTGGAGTTCCTGGAATTTGAAAGAGACCAATCTTTCAGTGTTTACCCGGAAGCAGACATGCTACTCTCCACGAACAGACACAGAGCTCATTCGACTTTTGCTGACTGGGGGAAGGGCTGGGCTGATCCTGAGATCCGCCGTCAACGCTTAGAAAGAAAGCAACCGAGGAGGAAGCCGCGGGAGCTGAGGCAAACTCGGGCGAGATATTATAGCAAAGTGAAACCAGGTATGAGAAGTGCCCGAGGTAGAATAGAATCAAAGCTCTCCAAGCAGAAGAAGAGATGAACCAGTCCTACACTTAAAAACGTTGAATTGTTCCCCACTCCCCCTCTCCCCCAAGACGGGCTTATCATAGTACGAACAGTCAGAAATACATAATAGAAAGGAATCACCCAAAAAAACAAAAACAGAGAGGGCTATTTGAGGGCCATAACGTTTAATGTTCTTTTTTGCATTGGGAATGCAGTCCTCAAATTTAGTATACGGTAGAACTAGAAAAGGTCGTTAATTGTTAGCGCGTTCGTTTGAGATTGACGCCAATCTTGGCCATTGCTAGAAGGCAACGGAGAGAATCACAAAAATCCCAACATTAGAAAAAGATGGGCGGCATGCTTTATGTTACCATGCACGAGATTCCAACATTAGAAAAAGATTGCAGAAGTATTTCTTTTAAAATTTAGGCAATAGTTTGATTTCAAGCTGGTTTTTCTTCTTTTGTGTGTGTGTGTGTGTGTGTGTGTGTGTGTGTGTAGAAATTAAATAATTAATAAATAATTTTTTAATTTTTAATTTAAAAGTATGATAATTAAATTGTGTAAAAATAAAAATAAAAATAAATAATAATAATAATAATAAACTGACTAATTCGAGATTCTATACGTGGCGTATACATGAAAAACTAGAGCGGTGTGGCCATATCCCACGCTGCACCCCCAAGGGCAATTGTTCTCGCTAGAAGCGAGGAATCTCCAGGAAAAATGTATAATTTATAAAATCAATTCCATTACATTCCATATGAACTCCTCGCTGCCAACACAACAGCCCCATGGATTATGGCCGCATCATTTTTGCCCTGCTTGGCTTTTCTGCATCGTTCTTCCTGTGTTTGCCAAACTTGAAGGGATGGCACAAGCAACAAATCACAACAAAGAAACTGCAGGTCATAAGCGAGGCATTGGAGCAAGCGGAAGAAAGGGCAATTAGATACCAAGAAAGGCATGATCAAATACTGAGCCAAATATCCTCCCATTATCTGACTCACCAAGATCTGCAGGACGCGTTGGCCGGCGCCAGGGCGGCCATGAACGAGGCACTGGAGTTTGTTGTTAATCTGAGAGATGTTCAATTGAGAATCTTGATCAAATTTTCCGATGAAGCCAGCTTTTCCGTGTTGGACTGGCCGCGTCCCAGCGCAAGCAGGCCAAGGGACAATTAGAATCCTTATGAAACTATAGTTTGTGTAACGCATTTATTGGTGTTTAACTATGATCACGGTTCGGTAATGTGGATTTAATGGGACACTAATCATTTGCGACAATTCGTGTTTTTTTTTTTTTTTTCACGGTAAGTAGTTTCGATCTGTAACCACGCCCATTAGATCAGACCATTGGATATGCACGTCAATACATGCACTGTGTAAATTAATATCATTTTAATGCAATAATGATTATTATGTAGCCATTCTATCTGTTAAAAAAATTAATTTAGCTTTTTTTCTCTTTTAGTGTTCACACTAATTATTTTCAATCCTCGTATTAATTATTAAAGCAGTAACGCGTGTCCACATTTTCCTTTGGAGAATGGTAAACCCCCCCTTTTTTTTTTTTTTTAACAAAACTCGTTCCGATTGGCCAGGTCCAAAGTCCCCGGATTGCCAGCTTGTCAAAAAGTTGACCGTACGATCGGAAAATATCAACAAAACCCTTAAAAAACCAAAAAAAAAAAAAAGCGCAAGGATTGCCGACGTGGCGCGTACGATGGAAATATAAAAAATCACCACAACTCCACTCTTTCCTTCCATGGATTTTCAAAACTTTATGAAGTTTTCAATTTCCCCCTAAAACGCTGCGTTTCGGTTTTTCAAATCAACTTTCGAATTTGATTTTTGGCCCATGGACGCGCCGAAGGGTAAGGGTGCCGGAGGGAGGCGAGGGGGCGAGAGGAAGAAGGCGGTCTCCAAGTCAGTAAAGGCGGGGCTCCAGTTCCCCGTGGGTCGGATTGCCCGGTTCATTAAGAAGGGCCGTTACGCCGAGAGAGTCGGCAGTGGAGCTCCGATCTACATGGCTGCCGTTCTTGAGTACCTCGCTGCTGAGGTAAAAGAGAGACAAGAGAGACTGCGGTCTGATCTGATCTGATCTTATTTGTTATTTCTTTTTTTTTTTCTTTCATGCCTCTTTTTATGTTTGGTTTCCTGGGAAAATGGAGGAAACGAGCGAAGGAAAATCGTTCCGACTTTCTCGGGTGCCAAACAGTATCATCCGTGGGCTCTCGACGTGCGCATGCGTCAAATTCCTTTAAACTTTTAATTGATTTTGTGGGGAATGATGATAACGATGGTCCGGGCGACGATGGTGGCAGGTGTTGGAGTTGGCGGGGAATGCGGCACGTGACAACAAGAAGAACAGGATAAACCCAAGGCACGTGCTTCTGGCGGTGAGGAACGACGAGGAATTGGGGAAGCTGCTACAGGGAGTGACCATAGCGAGCGGTGGGGTACTGCCAAACATCAACCCTGTTTTGCTGCCCAAGAAGACCGCATCCGACAAGTCGTCTGACCCCAAATCCCCCAACAAGTCTACCAAGAAGGCTTAATTTTAATCCCACTTCGCTCTTTTTTTTTTTTTTTTTGGTTGGTTTTTTGGTGGGTTTCTAGTATTGTTTGTGAAAATGTTTCTCTTCTGGGCTTTCTGGCTGGCGCGTAAATGTGGCTGATGAACAATCTTACAAAGGAGATTTGCTCTTTCCCTTAATGGTTACGTGATTTGATTCAAGAATAACCGTGCAACAAAGCTATAATCGTTTCGAAGCCATCATCCACGAATAATTAGATTTTGGGTGCAATTGTCTATTAAAAGTGAGATCCATTACCGCTACATGGAATTTCCTCCCTGCTGGGTCGGCAATTAAATCAGCTCGGTCTAACACTTTGTTGCAATGTGTTGTTCTCCTCTTGCCTTCAATCGATGGATTATTTACAATCCTGGGTGCGATTCTTTCGTTTATATATATATATACACACGTACGAGTCGAGTCAAGTCAGTGGTCTCGATTTTTCAGTGGGTTATGATGTGCTCGCTCCATGTATCTTTGTGCGACTGGACCATACTAAAAATAGGGCCACTGATTGGGCTGGCAAACTAGAATTTGGGTTCGGGCCTCGGGACCATTTTCTTTGACAGAATAGAAAGGGAAGAGATTTATCAAGGGTTTACTGCGAATATCGCCGAATCGAGTGAGATTGCCGAAGGGGATTGAATATTTCTCCTACAACCCATGAGGCGTTTCCTGGTAAAATTACCTGGCTGATCTGCAGAAATGGTAGTAAAGTTCGTTTTATCTTGCAACATGCGATGTAACTTAGACTTTATGTGCTTGTCAGCAGCAGAGAAGCTCCCTCATACGGGTCGTGGCCACTGCTGCCGCCGGGTCGGGCTTTTCGTATGCAAACAGTAGCCATGACCCCAGTGAGCCTCCTTCTATTCATTTCTTCGCATTTTCCTTTTATTTTGTGAAACATTGGCAGTATAATCTTCCTTTTCATTTCTCCTCGACTTTCTATGGAGAAATAAGCTGACGCTAATTGGACGTGTTAGGTACGAGGATATCGCTCTCAATTCCAGTGCCATTTCGTGAATCTTTGTTGCTGCCGTGGCAAAGAACAGGGGATTTGATCCCTGGTCCGTTCTTTATTTCTGCAAATCATTGGAAATTTGTACCTTTCGTTTTTGTTTTTGCATATTTTTTCTAAGCTAACATGCTTCATTTACCACTTTTTGTGGTTATCTGTTTCAACTTGAATTTGTAGGGAGTCTTTCATTATTTGCTTCTAGAACTAGTCCTGTTCCTGTTCCATCAGCAGACGAAAAGAAAGAAAGTTCTGGGGTTGTCGGGGATGATCTTAAGCCATGTCATGGCTGTTTGGGCAGAGACACTCTTGCCAATGCAGCTGCTGGTGTTGGTCCAGCTGTTGTCAATCTATCTGTTACACGGGGTATAGTTTTTTGGAAATTTAAATTATACCGTTGAGTCAATTTTTTTCCCCCGGAAATATTGCCATTTGGGATGCTTTTCAATTTTTCCTTTGATAGGATTTCATGGCATTCCTACTGGAAAGAGTAGAGGCTCTGGAACTATTATTGATTCAGATGGTACTATCTTGACATGCACTCATGTTGTTGGTGATTTTCAAGGCAAGAAAGCTTTATCCAAAGGAAAGGTGAGTGATCAGCAAACAGAAAATTCTTTATTAGCAGTATCACTCCATAGCACTTACTTTTGGGTAATTGACAACCTTTGTTATTACAATTCATTTTGCACTCTGAATACTGTGTGAAACTAATTTTCACGGGATCTCGCTCCTTCTCTAGTTTTAGAAGTTTCTACTTGTAGATAGATATTTCTTTTTTCTCAGTTGTGGCTCTGTTATCAAATTTGGCTCTGTTGTGATATATGATGTGCACCATTGCACAACCCAAACCAAAGAAACTGATATAATCTCTTTTTGGTTAAGATGGCTGCTGTTAGTTTTTATAATGGGGAATTAAATTTGTCATCTGGTCTGTACAAAACATGTCTTCTTCTGCTTGAATTGCAGTTTAACTTGTTAATTTCCACAGAATGTATTGCTTAAACTTCTTGGTTGACATTATAACCTTTGCAGGTTGATGTTACTTTGCAGGATGGTCGGACATTTGAGGGTACAGTAGTCAATGCTGATTTTCATTCTGATATTGCTATTGTAAAGATAAAATCCAAAACTCCATTGCCAACAGCAAAACTTGGTTCTTCAAATAAGCTTCGCCCTGGGGACTGGGTAATAGCTGTGGGCTGTCCACTTTCCCTTCAAAACACTGTAACAGCTGGGATTGTAAGGTGATATTAATAGCAAAAGTAAATTCTTATTTTCTGTACCCTAATCTTTGCAGTGAAATGAAAATTTTGTCACTGGCTCTTTGCAATTTCAGCAGTGATTTGTTGTTGATAAGAGTGAAGTATAATGAGATTCTTGGTGTTTTGATTTCTTAAAATTTTCATCACTGATTATTGGTGCCTTTTCTTTATTTGTTTCTGCCTCTTCACCCTGATGGAACTAGCTGTGTTGACCGCAAAAATAGTGATTTGGGCCTTGGAGGGATGAGCAGAGAGTTTTTACAGACAGATTGTGCAGTAAATGGGGTATGTCTGCCTCCCAAATTGCTTGGCCTCTTTATGCAATACTGGCTCATCCCATTTGTTAACCAGTGAGGTGTCTATGTTTTCACCAATCATGCCATAAGGCAGGGCTTCAAAAGCTTGTTTAATTCCATCTGTTCACTCCTTTCGTTCCAAATTATCATGGATATATGTAGTTTTGTTCTGCATAACTTTATGTTGTAGGGAAATTCAGGTGGGCCACTTGTCAATGTTGATGGAGAAGTTGTTGGTGTTAATATCTTGAAAGCAGTGGCTGTGGATGGAGTGAGCTTTGCTGTACCAATTGACTCAGCTGCCAAGATTATAGAGCATTTTAGAAAGAGTGGGTAAGTGATTAGCACCATTAGCTTTTCTGTGAACAGCTACAGAGAGGGGTCACTGTTCCTAGTTATTTTTTATGGAATGAATGTTCGAGGTTGAGATAATAAATTTTTTGGAATATCTGGTTGTTCTCTTCCCTTAATGGAGGAAAAGAATTACAATTTAAAAGATACTGAATTATCTTTGATAGAGTTCTCAAAATACGTAGAACAAATTGGAATTAGTGGAAATCTGTGGGGATCGTTCATGAAATCTTGTTGCTCCACGTGTTTTGAAAAGCATCGTGGTTTTCAACAGTATTTGTAAAAAGCGTTAGTTTTTGCAGGAGAGTCATTCGGCCTTGGCTTGGCTTGAAAATGATTGATCTTAATGAGATGATTATTGCTCAACTTAAAGAAAGAGATTCTACATTTCCTAATGTTGATAGAGGTGTGCTTGTGCCTATGGTATGCTCTCTGATTGCTTTTTCTTATGCTTCAATGTAACCGAAGTTTATTTGGGCATGTTCATCTTTGATAGGATCTTAGATTACCAGGCTTCTGAGATCACACTAGGGTGTAGTATTGTGGAAATTACACGGACTTTTGCCTCCATGCAAAGACACAAAATGGCTATGCAGGGCATATAAAATGCTAGCCTGACATTTTACTTAAATTTTGCACTTTTTAACACTTGACAATAATTGTTGTGCTAGGTAACACCAGGGTCCCCCGCCGATCATGCTGGGTTTCGCCCTGGCGATGTTGTTATACAATTTGATGGGATGCCCGTTGACAGCATCAAAGAGGTATCCATCACTTTCTAAACTGCCGTCAAAGTTTTTGCCCCTGAAAAACCTAGTATTTTAATGATTTTGGCTTCTCAGTGTTTGTTGCGTGTTGTAAATGGTTTTTTAGATATATATATATACCTCACACTTGTGAAAATTTTGGCAGATCGTTGAAATTATGGGGGATAGAGTTGGAATTCCTTTGAAGGTACTGATTAAAAGAGCAAATACTTCCGCGACTTTGACCGTTATTCCAGAGGAGGCAAATCCAGAAATGTGACTTTCATTAGTCGTTTTTTCTAGATGCGCATTGTTGATTGTATTTATACTGACTTGAAATGGGAAAGAGAAACATAGACCTACATTTTAACAAAGTCTAAAATTTATGTTCCCCTCGAATGCAATTGTAAAACAAGAACATGGGTTTTGCAGAAAAATCTTTTGGTTGATGCTCGGAGTTTGTTTTTGACCTTTTTTTTTTTAAAAAAAAAAAATTTCTTCATTTTCTCCTTATCAGACGTTTCAGTTTGGCACTCTTTCCAGGCACCAGGGAGAAGGGACTTAGTAGGGCTATCTTGGAAGTAGCCGAGGGGGTGACAATGCATTGCGTAATGGAAGAGAATATAAAAAAAATAAAACAAAAACCCAAAGAAAAATCACTCTGTTATAATTATAACATTGCAAATCGTTCCGGGCACCACTAATATGTTACAGGGTTCATAATCTATACCATCGTCAAAAGACTTGAGTTCCATAATTATTCAGTAGTGTTAATATTTGTGTAAGCTTAGGCACTATTATCTAGAAACAGCTCAACGCACACTCATCTACAATCCAGCTGCCTTTAACCACGCCTGCTATAAATTATTTACAAGTTATCTGTCCCCTAACCGTGTATAGTAGAAGAGAAAAAATAACGCAATATTCGCGGCAAAATAGAAGAGGCCATCTTTAAACCATTGTGTTTCAACGCTTCAAGAAACTGATTGCGTTCATGAAATTATGATGTTCAAGCTGAGTCATCTCTCCGCCATTTACAGGGTCGAATTCACATCGGTAGAAGCTGCATCAAGGAACCAATAGAACATTAAAATTTCAGCCAACCAAGAAACTAAAATAAATGTATCCACCAACAAGAAAGTTAGATTACAATTTATATTTATACTAACTTGACAAGGGAAATCCAGAAAATGCTCCATTACAATGGAATGGGACGACAAATTCCTGAACAATATACAACATAGCGGCTGATAATAAAATTAAGAACATTGATGGCGTCAGTGTATTTAGAAGATGGACCATGATCTACAAGCTTCCCCAATGATGGTGAGCAAAATTACACAGGGTAAGTATAACAAATATTTAGATCATCCAGACAGTCAGTTGTCATGAGTCATGCAATAAACCCTGCTAATTCAACTACACCTACTCCACCAAAAGGAACAAAAATTGAGAAACAGAATGGGACCAACTGTTGTTACCTTCCGTCTACACCAACAATCACTATTGTGTTCTTCTGTCCAAAGCCAACGAAATGCTGCAAACCTTCGGGTAGTCGGAACTGAGCCACTGACCACTCTGACTTGAAATACTTGGGCAATACACCTATAAGAAAGTAAGAATCTACACATGAGCTTGACTTCTAGAATGACAAGCACACAACAAAGAATGAGCAAAACAGGACCAGTTGCCAACACTTAGCCTGTACATTAAGCAATAAACTCGGAAGTCCTCTAATAATATATCAACAAAATTCGCCCAGTCAATGAACTAGATCAGAGATTAACTCTTAACATGCATTCAAACCTAGACTTCCACCAAGCATTATCAGCTAAGATTAACTGGACCCTTATTCTTGAAGCTGGAGGAGATTGATAAACCTAAATCTTTTTCCAGAAACTCACTCAGTGTATGAAACTACCCCACAGTATTAACAAAGAAAATATAAAGTGATAATGCAAACAGATGTTACCTTTGAAAATGGAAAGAGATCTTAAACCGGCAGACCGATTTGACTCAGATGAGACGCGTGATCTATCATTTGCTAGTGAACCTGAATCAACCTTGAGGTTAAAGACATGAACGGTACCCTTGTCACTTGAAACAGCTAACCACTGAGCATTGGAAGAGAATGCAAGACTGAATATCTCTGCTTTGTCTGCACCTCTCCTTACCTTACATTGAGTTCCCAACAAAATGCCCGGAATTAGCAAATATCATCAACAAACCACACGGAGATGAACTGACACTAAAACATCCATCGAACTACAGTTTCATAGAAAAACAAACATCGGGCGCAGAACCATGCATCCAACTGACAATCAATTAAGCAACATATCTTTTCTCCACAATTCAGTAATCAATCAAATCAAAATATAGCACCCTCAATTCCCTTATCCGCCCAAAAAGATGACACCTTTTAAAGCAGAGAAATCACAATACTTAGAACCATATATATATATATATATATATATATATTTGTCCATGAATTTTTCAATTCCAAATCATTCCTTTGCCACTTACATTTAGAAACATTTAACAGCCACAAACACCCTTTGCTGTCCAAATGCATACACATAATTATACAACATCACATAATCAACAGATTGCGGATGTATATCCTCCCCAGACTGCACAGTGTGGGAGACTCGTGCAATGGGAACGCCACATGACCAACAAATCAAATGGCATAGCGACAGCATACCTCCTGAAGCAAAGACCCATCAAGAGTATTAAAGACCCGAATCAAAGTCCCTTTACTACTAGCAGTGGCGAAGAACCTCCCATCCAGAGTCATCGCTAAGCACACGATGGTCGAATCGTGAGCAGTCACGAGCCTCGTCCTCTTAGACCCGAAATCCTCCACCCTTAACTGGCCCTTCACGAGTCCAGGGCATACCAGTAACATCGGCGCCGACGCGTGCGACACCTCGCACAACCCTTTGGCGTTCACCGTCGTCTCGATTTGGTGCAGCAGCCTGAAGTCCATGAAATTGTAAACGAACACTTTCTGTAGGGTTATAACGACGATTCGGTCGCGCCGGAGTTTTACGTTTTTGACCTCTGACCGGAAGGAGAGCTCGCCGCGGCATTGTCGAGCCTGGTCGTCCCAGATGAGGACTTTGTTCGGTGGGAAAAGAGGGTTAGGTCCGCCGCCGACGAGGCAGTAGAGATTGGTGCGGAAGAGCATGGCGACCAGCCCGAGGCCACTGCCGCTGCGGCCGCTGGAGTCGAAGTCCTGGCGGTAGCGAGGGAGGAAGGGGTTGCAGAGATAGATGCGGAAGCCGGTGTCGAGGCCGACGGAGAAGCAGCCAAAGTCTTGGTTGAAGGAGATGCGGTGGACGGCAGGGTTTGGGGATGGGGGCGGGTTGAGGGAGCGAGAGACTGGGTTGTTTGCGGCGGCAGATTTGGCGTCTTCGGGCTGGGAGTCGTGTTCCGGCGGAACGGGGCCGACATAGGCGGGGGGAGGCAGAGACGTCGAAGTCATGGACAGCGGGAGGAGGGGATTACTGGTGGTGGGGTTAGCCACGAGGAGGTCAGCGACGTCGTCGGAGAAGAGGGTTTTCGAGGGGCTTTACAAGTGGAGTAGCTTCTTGTTTTTTTTTTTTTTTCTTGGTTGGCCTTTGCATCAATCAATATAAATAATTAAATACAGAGGAGGAGAAATTGTAGTAGAAAAGGAATCGGATACTGGCCCCATCCCCACCCCCACCTCCCCTCCAAAAAAAAAAAAAAAAAAGAATCGGAAATTGTTTTTCTTGCCGGAATATAATTCTTAATCGTCCCATGCTATGGCTTTTTCCTTTTTTTTTTTTCGGTGGTTTTCTAAGAATTAGAAGATCTTATTATTCTACCGTAAGTCTCAAGCTTTTACGAGGACAGAAGACCCTTGATTTACACACATAAATGAGACAAGAACACCTTTTCTTTGTTTTTTTTTTTTTTTTCTAATTCCAATGTCGCATGGAGGAACTTTATTTTCTACTTCTTCGTCCGGAAGACAAAGGCGACAACTCTCTTTCTCTCTTTCTTTTATTTTCTTAATTGGGTACGTGAAAAGAAAAGAAATTCGAACGCAGACAGACATAGTTCACACACTCCACAGAAACACACGTTACGTGTAAGTGCCATTCCTCGTACAGTCACTTTAATTTAAGAGGCGTTAACTGCACCAAAACGGCGATGTCTTATTCTAACACGCCTTGCATGCCAACTGGCAAAAAGTCTCGCTGCCCACGAGCTAACAAGCGCGGCTAATCAAGTACAGACGGCCCTCAGTGCACCTAAACGTTTTTTCTGAAAGTTTTTTAAGGCCCACACAAATGAAAAGACAAAAAAAAAAAAACAGACCGAACATTCCTTGAATCTTAGTTATTGCCCGTGGGGTGAGTCCGAGTGTACTTTCTTCGCAGGAGAAGGTCGCACTCGCTAGTTAAGCGAGAGAAAGAAAAAGAAGCGCGACAGAAGGGACGGTTTGCGCTAAAAGGCCTAAAAAGCAAGGGAGGAATAGTGGGGGGTTCAATTCAATGAGCACGTGATGGACGGACCTAGGGCCGAAGTAAAGGATGATGATGATGCCATTTTGCCCATCCTTCTCCCTCCGTCGAGTTGAAAATGTCTGGCACCGCATTAGTTGTACTGAAGGGACGCTCTCCAAGGGCGGAAATTACTCTCGTCTGTTTCAATTTTACATCTTCAAAATCTTTTATATTGATGTTCGTAACCCAGTGGGCCTGGCAAGCGAACCAGCTCAGAATGTTGCGGCCAAATTGACATAATTGCAGCGAAAAACTTGCCTGGGGATATCACCCAAAGCCCTTTAGATGACTGTACATATCTTGGGAGTCATCTACACACACACACACACACACACACACACACACTTCCATCGAGAGAGATGAGCCTACTTGGGAGTCAAATACATGAGGAATGTTGAAGAAGATTTCCACATCCCACTAGTATAATTTAACAGAGAAGGAAGCAAACACATCCAGTAACCCACAATAACGTAAAAATATGTGCATATGTTTATTTTGAAGGTAGGAAAATTCAAACCTAGATCTGCATAGACATGATTAAACTGCTCACAAAATTTCTTTATGATGAAAAAAAAAAAATTCAAAATTAAAACGAAAGGCCCTAAAACCCCATGCCATCGCCAAATCCGTCGTCGAAACCAGCGTCATAGGAAGCCGCGTCGCCAACGTCCGAGATCATGTCTCCGATCAACAACCCACCGAGCAATCCAGCTCCTACTCCCAACGCCATGTTCCCTCCGCCGTGCTTCTTCGGCTTCTGCGGCTGCACCACCGGCGGATACCCGCCGTACCCAGGCTGCGGCGGGTAACCCGGATATCCATACCCAGGATGCGGTGGCGCTGGGTATCCACCGTAGGCGTGTTGGGGCGGTGGTGGGTACCCACCTGGTGGCGGATAGGGATACGCGCCAGGAGGAGGCGGCGGCGCGTACCCACCAGGAGGAGGATACGGTGCAGAGCTAGAGCCCGGATATCCCGGCGCGGCCGGATAAGCCGTAACCGGCTCATGCACATTCTTAGCCTTCTCCCCGGGAGGCGGCGCGTTGTACTTATCGCCAAACTTGTAAGAAATATTCAACGTTCCTTTAGCCTTCCCGCTCGCCGTCCTGACGCTGTAGCTGACGTTCTTGATTTCTTTCCCATCTCCGTCGAGGAGGTCCTTGATCGGAACATGGACTTCTCCGATCTCTTTATCGACGAAGCTCCGGTCGGATTTGATCTCGATCTTAAGGGTGAGGCGGCACTGCTGGAGGGCAGCCTCGTCGACGGTGAATTTCATGGTGAAATTCCAAGTGGGGTTGGGCCCACAGTCCTTGTGGACATGGGTCTTCTGCTTCTGTTTGGTGTAGGGATCGCCTTCGATGGAAACCACCGCGTAAACGTCCATCTTGGTGAAGAGATTGACATCTTTCAGGTCCCTGGCCGAAACAACGGTAATCTGTAACGGCCTGCTCTCCATATTTTCAAGATTCAAGAATTGGGTATCAGGAGACGAGAGGGATAGAAAGATCAAGAATTGGCTGAGTTGGGTTTTTGACCGGGGGCTGTGCACACAACGGAGAGACTGCTGAGTTGGGTTTTTCGTTTTGTCCTTTTCGGCGTTGTTATTGGGGGAGAGAGAGCGGTAGCAACGGTGGCCATATATAGAAGAGGTTGCGGCTGAGGAGGAAGCTGGGTGCAAGGATCGGACGGCTGAGAATCGGCGCGTGGGATAGAAGGGAAGACCCCCCCTCCAAAAGAGTTTACTTTTTGTTAGATTACTTTCCATGATTTTTTTTTAATAAAATATATATAAAAAAAAGAAAAGAATCTTTTTTACGCGCAAATTGTTAAAATAACAATTATCAACGACCAGAAGAAAGGAGACTTTCGCTAAATTACAATAATCTTTCTACGCGTAATCTACACCGTTAAACGGTCAGAAGAAAGGTGCGTTTGATATCTGTCCTTTCTTTAATGCCTTGACGCGTACACTGCGCGTCTCATTCCTCCTCCAACCTGCCCTTATTTTGCTTACGTTTCCTCCCCGTTATGGATTTAAGAGAAAAAAAACAAAAAGCCCCACAAAAAAAATGGGGCCCGCCTCATCCTTATCCCCTCCTCCCACGGCACGCGTCGAAAAGGACGCGCAACGGCAACCGTTGGTTTGATTCGTCTGCGTAATGGGCCCCTACCAATCTCTGACTCGACGCGATTTTTATCGATTCTTCTAGAATGAAATAGGCGCTTCCCGGACCATGTTGGGCCCAGATGTGCGAGGAACCTGCGACCACCCCCGTGCGCGACACCATTCGGCTAGGAGGGTTCGACGAGGCTTCAAAATCTCGGCCTCCCCCCCCCCCACCCCGCACGTCTCTCTCCCCGAAAGGACCCACACAAAAAAAATAAAAATCTCTGCACTGTAATCAGTCAATTCAGACTTTTCGAGTGACGACCGTTTGCGGGCCGAGAGAGAGGGCTTTTGCTTCGAGTCAGCCGGCCACGCAACGTGCACGTGATTCCAGATGCAGCACGTATTATAACGACAAACTGACGATTGCGCTCGGCTAGAGTTGATTGGACATCCCCCCCCCCTTTAAGAAAAAACAAAATTTTGGTGGTGCACATTAACCTCCGCGCTTATCGTTCAAAGAAAGAAAGAAAAAAAGAAACAAAAAGAATAAAAAGTGTCGTTGGGCGCCATCAATGTACCCTTTCACTTTAGGCACTTAAGTTCTTGGCTTTCAATTTTCAAATGGCTGGCAGAGCATAGTTTCCACCACATGCGGCGTCTCAAGCTCAAAGCAAAATACAAATTGGATTTAGCAGGTACATCGCGGCCCAGGCTATCAACACATAAAAAGTCCGCAAGGGAAAATGAAGGGACTAAAAAAGAAAGCGAGACAAAAAATAAAATAAAATAAAATAAAATTACATTATAAGCATCGGTGCATTTGGGGAGTGCCAAACTCACATACACGATCACTGTCCTCAGTTGGCGAATACCTCTTCCTTTGCACCCCGATCGGCACACATCCCCTTTATCTATTTGTGACCGGAATGCACCGGCTTTTTCAGGGAGTCCTTTTGTCTTTAATGACGTTGTACCGTTCAAATTTTTTTGCCATCAGAGAGGATGGTAAGGCAAATAGCCTAACAAGCCCGTTGCAGAGGTCACGACATCGTTGCACCTTGTCAAAAGGCCGAGCATCTCCTGTGATATATCTATGGATGGAGTACTGGGTGCGGCACTAGGAATGTCGAAATTGGGTGTGTGTCTGGGTGCTACTTCCGTAGGATGCACATTATTAAGTGGGGCATTTGCGAATTGAGCAGGGAGGGGAAGAATAGGCAATGAAGATGGGGGAATAATCTTTTGAAAGTTCTTACTATTAAAATCCATAGCAACAGAAGAAGAAGGTGCGCCACCATCAGCCAAAATAGCACTGTTGTTGAAGCTGTTTCTATGACCAACCATCAATTGCTCTCCCCTACTAGCATCTTCCCCGCCTAACATGAATTTTACACGTGGTGTTCCCTTACCACCATTACCTTCATTTACTTGTCCAACTTCGTCGCCTGCTGACTTCTTCAAAATAGACTTAGGCTGGACTCTAGACTGTGGGAAAGGCTGGTGTAGAATGGCCTGTGCCGGTCGTCCGGTTAGAGGATCCTTGACCCTTGGGGCCTCAACAAAAGTTTCATCTCCTCGGACCTTCTCAGGTTCGGGTGCTTCAGAGGCTGAAGATCCTACTTCCCGAAGGTTGTATCTTACATTCACATTGCCAAACAAGGATTTGTTTCCAACAGCATACTTATATGCTGCATGCGCATCAGCCTTGTGCCGGAACACAATACGGCATGTTGAGGACTGCCAAAAGACACGTATTGCTGACAAATCAATTGACCCGAAACGAGCAAACCTGGCCTTCAGCTCTGCTACAGATGGCAGAGATGTCTGTGGAGGAAACTTCATCACCAACATGGTGGGCTCAATTGCTCTAGTCAGAGGCTCCGATTTCTTGACAGAACTTGATTTGATTGGCTT
Source organism: Bruguiera parviflora (assembly GCA_019804595.1). Classification (NCBI taxonomy): domain Eukaryota; kingdom Viridiplantae; phylum Streptophyta; class Magnoliopsida; order Malpighiales; family Rhizophoraceae; genus Bruguiera; species Bruguiera parviflora. The sequence goes on from CM034044.1 coordinate 687,346, forward strand.
CACCTGAGCCACAGTCCCGAGTTCTTTTCCTTCTGGTCGCTGGGTTTCTAAATTTCTCTGACTGGCCTTCTTTTCTGCAGCCAATGATTTCAACTGGTCAATTCTTTTCAACTTCTTTGCTGCCATTGCTTCCTGACGGTCAGATGGCATACGTTTCCGTCCAGATTTTGCAGGGTCACCTGGTCTCACTAGGGATTTGACAGGCTTTGAAGGCGTCAAATCTTCTTTAACATGCTCCCCGGCAGAATTCACAGAAGCCCTAACACTGGATTGAGACTTAGTGATGCTGACATCAGCAGGTTCAGTCTCCAAAGGGGGTGATAGGACTAAGCTTTTCTTGTAAACAAGGGACCGGAATCGCAAAAAGAACTGCACGGCATCCAAAGGGCTATTTCTTTCTAAACCATAAAAGGGATCAAGAGCAAGAGCATGCAAATCACTTAACAGCTGTGGTAACTCAAGGTCAACAATTACCATGCCACTCGGAGTCAATGGGGCATTGCTATTTCTAAATGAGGAAGTAATCGCACCAGTATCTTTCTTCTGATGGTTTACCCGAGGATCCTCTCTATGAGACAAAGCCATCTGGGTGGATTTTCCAACCGAACCTACTCCTGATACCCCAGCTTTGACCAAATGCTTCTTTGGAAGATCAGGGCTTTTCTCAGCAGCCAACTCCTTCTTTTTCTTTTTTTTCTCCCCAGTGGTAGAGCTCCCAGAGCTTATGTCCCCCACTGGCCGTTTGGGAATCTTGGGCTTCTTCATTCCACCATCAGCACTCATTCCACTAGAATGCTTTGCATTGAATGATGAAAGATGTGAACCAGGGAGACCATCCTGGAGTTTTTGCAATCCACTGTCTCCTTCCACTTTTGCAGAAAACTTCTGTTCGGTTTGCTTCTCAGCTTCTTTGGGTTGGGGAGTCTTTGCACCCTCTTCATCTTTACTGTTAATCATAGTCCCATTTACCTGCTGAGATGATGGGGATACACCATCTCTTGCAATGTGAAGCAACCCCTTCCCTACCACATCCACCCCTTTGCTGTCTTTTGTGCCTTGCAAAGCATTGATCTCCTTGTCACTAGATGGCTTTGCATCCAAAATAGCATCTTGGGCAGCTAGAGCATCAAGGTGTCCTGGAGACTGATTTTCTTTGCTAGTGTGTTCATGTTCTACGGCAACATGAGGTTCCATGACCCTTTTCTGCAACACATAATCGCTGGCTTCTACAACTGATAAGCCCTTGCCGTAAACTGCAGCAGTAGAGGTACTTGCTTGCCTTTGGTCAATGTCAAGCGTTTTTGAGTTGCTAGGTTCATCTCTTCGCTTGAAGAGGTATCGATCTTTCTTCAACTGGTCCTTCACTTTCATAGGTTTTTTAGAGCTCTTCCCACCACCCAGAGCTTCTGCTATTACCAATGGACCACTCAAAGGAGCTGCAATTTTCACACATAAGCTAAAGATCACAAAGATTTAAGCCAAAGAACTTGAAAACAATGCAATAGTGGTTAACAACAAAACCAGAAGCCAAACATATGACATATCAGACAAAAATGGGAATCGGACCACTAAGCATTCTTCGGACGATAAAGTAAAAGAATTTTATTGCAAATTGAAAAGTACCTGAAGTACGCGAAATTTAATGAGGGACTATTCAGAACATAGCTATTAAGAAGATTCTAAATTTCAATGGCTTGGATAGATTCATATGATCAAGTTCTCATCTGATATTTATTAAAACTCTGTCACCAATAATGAGTTGAAGAGAAGTCCAGAATATTCCTTCTGAACACAAATGAACAATTAGGTACACTGAGTCCTCAGCTTTTATGCTTGTAAAACCGAATAATTTCCTGTATCTAACAGCCACATGTAACGAAGCAATACAACAAAAGTTCACAAAGGCCTATGAATAGCATGAACTTCATTTCTTCACTCAGCTTACTGAAAAGATGGTGCTAGTAAACACCATCATGAGCTTGTGCCGGTAAGAACTGCATAACCTAGCATAGATCACATTCTCCAATATATCGAGCTTTAATTAAGTTGAGCAAACATCTCTTATAAGGCTCTTGAGATCTTAAATCCACCTCAATATACCTCTTTTTGTTCCCAAAAGAAATAGATGGAGTGAAAAGAGACAAAATCCAAAAACTTAAATATCTGATCAACCTCCTACAATAAATTTGGCCATCACAAAAGTGAACGGATGTTTTTCATACTGGTACAATCATTCTAAGCATCCAAGAAGCACAATCAAACTATTTTTCATTAGGCACGAATCAGAAAGAAAGGAAATGACTGTCAACTAAGGGGAATAAAAGTAGTGTATTAACATATAAGACAGACTAATCATCGCAGAAAACACATCACTGTGGAAGAAAAGGTTACGACACCTCGAGGGCATAAATCACATGAATCGAGCAAAATATGTTCCCAACAGAGCAAGTTAAATTGGGAAAATTACCCCTGGTTGGCTCTTTAACAGGCTGATCTGCTACATTGGCCGTCTCATTTGGAGGTCGTAGCTGCATACCAAAAGCCTGTGCATAGGTCATATCCTCCTTCTCAAACACTGCTCTACGGAGGGTAAAAACAGTTGCTTTATTCTTGATAAAATCAATATTGGCACCATCACTTCCTCCTGGTTCTGAAGCCAGTTGCTTTACAAAGGATAGAATCTCAACAGGTTGAAAAGAATCTCGAGCCTTGTTAATCTGACTCACTGAATAAACTCCTGCTGGCTCATATTCCGGCACATCAACCAAAAAATACCCTTGCTCCTTACTGGGCCTAAAATTATGTCTATTTCTACACTTGCAAACCAAGCCAAGCCCACGTCTCCGGCTTGCCTCATCCACTGCCTCCTCTACAGCCTTCACAAAATTCCTTGAATTAGTTTGCTGAGATTTTTCAGCGAAGTAGGCATCGAAAGGAATAAGCTCAGCCGGGTCAAACCAACCATAACTACTGTCACCAAAGAACGCGACCAAGACATGGCCGTCCCTCCTTGTACGCCTAACGGAAGAGGTTGCAAAGGCCTCGTTAAATATATGCCCTGGCCACCATGGGTGCGATTTCACCTTCCCCCACACCAGGTCACCCACTTCAAACCCATAAGTCAATGCCCTAGACGTTGCTGCCAGGGCCCCATGCTTCTCATTGGCAACAAAATCATCAAACTCAGACAACAACGAACTATACACCTCTACCTTATCACTCTTTTCGTCCGATATTTCCTCCTCAGGGTCAAATTTGTCATTTTCCGGATCAAATTGAACAGAGCTTGAGTTACTCTCGCTATTCCCACCCAAAACCCTAGATTCTCTCCCCATTTCCCTCTCCGCACCATTCTCCTCAGAAACCCTAACCCTAGCGATGCCTCCATTTTCAGATCCTTCATTTCCTCTAACCCTAGCGTTAGCTTCACTCTCTGAAGCTCGCAAATCGAGCTCCCCAGAAGAAACCCCAGCTTTCCTCTCAGTAGCATCACCCGAAATCCTAGCTTCTTCTCGATTATCTTCCGATTTTGAGTCCAATTCACTATCGCTCATCGCCATCGCAAAAGCTGCGCCGAAACCCAAGCCTAGAAATCTAGAGTTTCAAATGCTTGACTGTAAGATTAAACGTTTCATTTCACAGTTGGTCGCCTTTTAGAAATATTCAAAACATATAGAGAGAGAGAGAGAGGGGGGGAGAGAGAGAGAGAGAGAGAGAGAGGGAGGCTGCAGGCGTTTGGATCGAAGGAAAATCTGGGAAAGTTCCTCTCTGTTTCGCGATTAGTGGAGGGATAAGTGCATTCAGCACCATGACTCCATCCCTTGGAGGGGTTGAATATGTTACGATGACGGTGCAATAGAGGGCTCGTGAACCATCTATTTCATTCTGCCACGTCCAAAGGGTTCGGCAAGGTTCTGCTTTACGTGAGATTAATAGCCATTGGATGAAAATAAACCGTTACCAGATTGCAAGGCAGAGGGGAGGGGTCCCACCAGGACTTTTTCCGCTCACAGTCCTATGTGTCGATTTCTTCTCCAAATGTATTATCCTTTTTCTTTTTCTTTTTATTTTTATTTTTTCAACAATCATTGCCTTCGCCTTGTACTTTTATATTAAGAAACACGAGGCTAAAAGCCGTATTGTTTTGTGTTTTGTTTTTTTTTTTTATTTTTATTGTCCTTTTCTAATGGGGGAATTGGGCGGTGGAAGTTCACCCTTCTGTTTGAATGTTTAGAGAGTCGTTCCTTCAAATTTCGGACTCGTACCTACGTTCACGTTCATTGCATAGTTTATGCTTAGACGTCTTCGAAATTAATGTTAATCAACACATTTGACTTCAACTGCAATCCTTCGAGGATCCTTTTCCTCGTGATAACCAAACGAGCCACACGGTCGTTCATTAGATCAGTTGCATTTAAAGGTAAAAAAAGCTATACGCAACAGAAAATGTTCCCCAAATAACATTCACAATTCATGAATCGAAACAGAATCATCAATCAGTTGTTTTTGTTTGTCAATAGTGGCTCCTATAATTAAACAATACAAATCACTTCAAGAACAAACTCTATAAATGCTGCAAAGAATAAGACTACGATGCTTGTGTTCCTGCAAGCACCTCGACGGGTTTCGGATTCTTTTATTTCCCATCGAAGGAAACAAACGAGAGGGTTGCTAAGAACAAATATATTTCAAAAAAATTATCGGTGAAATCTAACACCTATCAAAAACTTCAACAAAATTCAGACTTCATCATCATCATCATCTTTTTGCCTTGGAGGGGTGCCGGCCAGCCAACCCCACACACCGCCTGACCCCTGCCTCTGTTTTGCCCTCAAGGCAGCTACTTGTTCAGATGCAGCCTTTTGTCGCTGCAGGAGTTCTAGTTCTTTTTGTAGCGTTTCCATTGATTGAAGCTTCTGCCGTAATTCTGCAACATCAACCTGTTGATTCAAGTAGAAATTAACACATGAAAGTTTTATTTCACGTTCAGAACAGAACAACCACTATTTCTTCATTGAAACATTGCGACACACAACAAAAACAACAACAAAACCTTAATCTCAAATTTAATTGGGACCGACTAACGAATCTTTTCTGCCATTCCATTCTATTTTAAACTAAAATTGAAGTGAAACTTAATCGTTTCAAATCCTTCTTCTCACAATCTCACCTTCTACGGTATCATAATGGAATATAAATTGAGTTCTTCATTCATTATTTGTGCTGCACTATCATCCTTGTATTAGCTTCCTTTAATGGTAATATGATAAAAAGCTTGCATGCCAATGAGACCAATTAGCAAACCGACACAATTTTTCAGCACTGGCAACTAGTTGACTGCTCCACCAAAACCAGAAGGGGTACTAGAAGACTACGCACATCATACAGCCAGGACATACCTCTAGTTTGAAGCATCTAGACTGCTCAGTAGCAAGTTGACCACGTACAGATTGGAGCTCCTGTAATTTCAAGCCAATAAAACTTAAGGGCAGTCTAAAGACACAAAAGCTAGGACATATATGTGCGCCCTAGATAACAAAGAGCATAGTATGTGCTGCACAAACATATAATAACTTGAAAAGACATGCAAATCTCTCAGAATATGCAGCAGACATATAACAGCTATTAAATCTGCAAAAACACATCTGGCAGTCAAGTAGTTAGTCACCTTATAAAGATCAGAGCTGCGAGTCTCGGCTTCAGCTAACTCTTCCTTTAACCGGAGATTTTGCACCTTTTCCTTGTTAAGAGATGATTCCAGTTCTTCTTTCTTTGACTTCAAAGTTGCTATAAGTTGTTCTCTATTTCTCTGGACAAGAAATGAAATTTGTGATTGACAAATCATCGTGGAAAACGATAGAGAGACAAGATGTTTGAATTCTCTAGCCCAGTCAGAAAAAGAACCTCATTGTAACTTGACATACCAGGGGATCTGGCTCAGCATTATCCATAACGATTTCTCTTATTTTTCCTTCCTGGCCCATTTCATTAGTAGCATTTGTAGCATTGTGCACAGCAGTAACACTATCAGGCACAGAAGCCTCCATTATTTTTGATTGCAAGGTAGATTTGTGGCTTGGTTTAATAACATTGACCTAATGAGTGAAACACCAAATCAAAAGCAGAAGAAAGAGAAGGAGAGAAACCACAAAAAAAAAAGAAATCAAAATTATTATTTAACCTCATTGCTGTAGCGTCCATTATATCCTCCAAAAGCTACAAGAATATCTTCGCCATTATAGGAAGCTACGACCAAACTCAATCCCTAGCCCAAAAAGGCAATCAGCTTATTTCTAGCAACATAATGCCAAGTGAGTGAAGCTATCTAACGAGCAAGCAAGTTACCATTCCATATATATTCCACATGTACTTGTAAATTTTGTTGATAAATTTATTTTGCTAACTGTGGTACTAGAATATAAAATTTCAGACCTCGCTTGCTGTAGGTGGCAGCTAAAACAGAGAAGTCAGATGCACATAAGTTATATTTTTTTATTTGTTTTTTTGAAAAAAATAAACCTATATGGATGATTAGATGACTAGACCAATTCATTCCAGTTAAGATGTGGCTTTTTGTACTTTCCATTAGGTTATGTGCAGCTAGGGTGCAAAAAAACCTACTGTATACAAAGAATACCTCACTAGCAACAGGAACACGTCCTTGCACAGAAGTTACAACAGACCAAACAAGTGTAGACATGTTGAGGGCAACAGTTTCTGAGACACCTGCAATAATATTACCAGATATAGGATGTATTACCCATGAAAACAACATGCATAACATTAGTCAAGAAATCAAATTAGAACTATAACTTGTGCCAATTTTCTCGCAGCAATACCAATACTTGCATGGGTTGGACTTTTATTAGGACATCAGCCAGAATGCAACAATCAACAGTGACAACAACAAAACACCATAAGTGATTATTTTTTACCTTTCTTTCTTACATTTCATTCCTTTTTCATAGTTAAATCTGATACACAAGGATTTTTACTATGCATAAAAATACCCTACCACTTTTGTTGTCACCTCCACCAACAATAAACCAATTTTCCCCGATTGTGACACCTGCATGTCCAGCTCGTGGAGTGGGTATCTCCCCCTGTTGTGTTGGTCTAGTCCATTCCATCTAAATATCAATTTATGTGAATGATATCAATTAGTAATCATATTAATAATTGTATGACAAAATAACAAAAATACTAAAACACTATCATCTTACAGCTTGCAAATCAAGCACATGCAGATCATTAAAGCAAGCAGCATGTGATCCCCCACCAAATATAAGAAGGTAGCGTTCCGCATGAACTGCAGCAGTATGATCAGACCTTGGAGATGGAGGCACCCCACTACCAAAAAAATTTTTAAATGGTTATTGGTCAAAACCCACTGAACAAAAGAAACCCACTCAGTATAAATCCAAATAAGTAAGTTATAATCAAGCTTGGTGAAAATTGGACCATGATTCTTGAAAATGACCAAAAGATGGTCCAAAGATAAATATTGCTAAGCTAATATAACCAAAATCATGAAAAAATAAATAAATAAAGGACCACCATTTGACCAAAGTGTTGAACCTCTTGTATCAGGTAGTTAAACATTTTCTTGAGTAAGAAACAGGCAAATAAAAATAAGGGTGCTGTAAATCCTTCAGCATTACAACCCCACAAATGGGCAATGTTATCCTAAACAAAACAACAGAGGGGTGCATGTGAGTTTCCAGAGATAATCTTACACACAATCAATTTCATCCCAGGTCATGGTTTCCAGGTCTAAAATATGCAAATCATTCAAGAGAGTTCTCTTTGCATCTTGGCCACCAAAAATCACTACAGTTGTTCCAACAAGGGTAGCTGATTGACCTCCACGTGAGACCTGCAGAGCATGAATTAGTATAAGGATCCCACAGATAACATCTTTCATTACAGTTCTAAAATTTCAGTCTAAAATTCCATTTCAAGTTCATTAGTTCCCACATGTTTAACAATATGAAACAAAGTCCACAACTAGCAAAACAGGAAGTGAGATTTTGGATTTGATGTATCTTTGTCCCTGTCGAGTATCAGAAGATGAAAGGTAGGTTTAATCTTCAGCCATTCAGCACCACATGCCAAACATAAGGTTTAATTACACAGCAATTACCTTCCTTCATTTGCAATTTAATAAAACAACTGTGCAGATATAGGTACAGGAATGATAGAATGGCCAGAGAGACAGAATGAGGCAGAGGGGGGGGGAGAGAGAAAATATGTAGTCATGTACCGGTGGTTTTCCATAAGTCTTCATGGTTGACCAGGTAGAAGTTTGTAAATCAAATACTTTCACTGCCATGGAAAGTGGGGAAAAATCATTAAAGTAGGGCAAGAGTAAAATACCAAATTACAGTTTGAATTATTATGCTGTACCCTGAATAGTCTCAGAAGGATCCTTCGTATGTCCAGCAATTGATATGAGCTTATTACCCCATGGTATCTGCAAAAAGAGAAAAGAACATTACTTTAAATTTGCATCACTGGGCAAGATAAATTTGTAACACTAGTCCTGTTGTCAATCAATGGATACTACCAAAAAGCACATATCTGTTGCAGCCTGATCTCTCAAGTTCATACGGAGATTTAAAATATGTGCACACTAACCAATGAATGACCGGCACAAGATGTCAATGTAGCTGGAGACGATGACTCTTGAGACTCAGTTCCAGCCTTGGCGTCAATTCTTGACCACGTCCAACTTATTAAATCCAGAACCTGTGTTGTGTTCCAATATTTGGAATAAGTAACTTTAGAAGTCAAATGGATGTGGGAGGAAAGAGAGTGTTTGAAATGCAGTGCAAAATATAAGGGCTCAGAAAGTTAACAAGCAGACAAGTATGACATGTCTGGAGTATTCTACAATCTGCTAATGATACAGGAAATAGCAATTTAGGGTATTCCCTTAAAATCCATTTATCCAACACATTCATGTTGAGTAGGTGCAGATCATTAACTTACATGAAGATCACCTAGGTAGCGGCCATTGTGGTTTCCCCCAAATATATACATCCTATCTTGAACAACTGCCACTCCATGCTGCAGATATGAGGCATTTAAGCAAAGGGAAATTGAATGCAGTAGAGATAAAATGAAGAAATGAAGAATAAGAAGAGGAAAAGACCAACAATTATTTTGTTCAGAAGATGGAGATAAAATACCTCATATCGAGCTTTAGGGCATCGGCCAGATATTGGAGGTGCAATCCATTGATCATAGACGGTAACTGCACCAAGGCCTTCCAAGACAACATCTTTATCTTGGGTTTCAACAATCCTCCCATTCTCAGCAGAAATGGTTTTAATCTTAGGGAAAGCATTCCCATTCTCGATAATGGGCTGAACTTTTGAGACATGCTATAATAAGCAAACATTTGAACATTGGAGAGATATAAGTACACGAGGAAAAGTCATGAAAACAGCAACCTATTGCCAGCATGATGTATACAACTTGTGATAATAACCAAAAAACACTTACAAAAGAAAAGGTGCCAAAACCTATGATACCTAACAAACAATGGCAATTATAAAACTCACTGATGATTGTCTGCCTGTATAAACTTTATGCATGGCATAGCTCATGCAAATGATGCAAGGATCCTCAGATAACACACCAACCTGATCTCTATATATATTTATATAATTCTTCACCATATGGCACATAAAACATATAGCCATTATTGGTATTCATATAAAAACCACAGACAACAAACGTGAAAAAATCTTCTAGCGTACTCACATTTGATTGCATGTCTATAACAGGCTCTGAGATGAAGTTAGATGCTCTGGAATACCAACCTGGCTCCTCTTCCTATCCGAGTGAAAGAAAAATTGATTAATTTAGGCTCCAGTCATTCAAGAAACCATGAATATAAAAAATGAAGTGCTGCAGACCTCTAGTATTTTCACAAATAGGCGCATTGCTTCTGTGGAAGCCATGTTTCCAAGTGCCTGCCAGCTGCATAAATACCAAAACTATAGAAGTGCACTCTCAGCAGTGAAGCTTCAGAACCATGGCAATAAAAATGTAAAATGAAACAAGTACCAACACTGCACCGCACAAATCTTTAGATGACTTCTCAAATTTTTAGCTCATAAACTATTTATGCAGAAAGAGGTAACAAAAGGAACTGAAAATTATTTGAAAGCATGGAGACAAATATGCAAAGAAATGAGACTATGCCTAGACATTTGATAAGGTATATCAAAAAATGCCAATTAGTCTCACCGATGTGCATTATTGTAGGGGCTATCCCCCATAATTCAACCAGTTTCTGCCAAGAATTTACTAGAAATTTCACAGATGCTTTGTCCAAGAAAATAAAATTTTGATTTTCCTTTCTTTTTTTTTTCATTTTCTTCATATTATTTGCTCCAAGTTCCCAAACAAATAATCTCCTGCTCGTTTATGCTATACAAAAATATCCCATAGATCTCTCAATAAATTCACAGGCTTACTTGGAAATCACAAAAGCAAATAGCTACAGAAAGAATGCAAGTGGAACTGAATAAGTATATAAATACCAAGAGGCAGAACATCATATGAACAGACAAACCTTTTCCACTTGCTTTGTTCCACAGCGTTCCAAGTACTCGGTTTTGGCGCATTACAAGGTCCTACTGTAGCCTGAAATGAAATTCAAAACTAGCTAAACTTAAGACTCATAGATAAAGAAACACTCCCAAATGAAACAATCCTCATTAAACACACACTAAGCAGCAAATCAAGATGTCAACACGAATATAAGTACTAGAATCGTCAAACAACAACAATATTAACCTCCTCCAACCAAAGAAATAAATCTGAAACCAACCAAACACCGTTTTTTGCTTAAAAGAAGTTCCAAAACAGATCAAGACATGAAAATTGATGTTCTGATTTCTTTCACTTTAGCAAGCACACTTTCTCGGCCCAATCGCTAATAGCAGATCTCAACGCATCACAATCGAAACGCATTACTACGTTAAAAAATAATAATAATAAAAAAGAAAGAAAAGCAAATTCGCGAGAGAGAACTAGATGCTAGTTGACAATAAACAACAAAATCTAGCAGTGAGGAACCTGAAACATCAAATCTGAGGAGTTCAAAGCTATTGCGAACCAAAATAAAACCACTTCCATTGAAACTCAACAAAAAAAAAAAAATCCGCGAAAAAAAAAACCAGTCATTGCAAATAAGACGACTACATTTTCACGAGCCGGCGTCCAATAAGATCATGCCACGTCAAGAGATGCGAGCGAACGCCTCCTCCTCGCCGGATGGGATCGACGTGAAGAGAGAGAGAAAGATGATGAAGATGATGATAGAATTGAGAATTCCGATGAAATCGCACCTGCTGATGCAAAGCGTAGAGGAGCAAAGCGGTGCCGCTTTCGAACCTGGAGGAGACGCTATCCGCCGAGCTCGGAGATCCGTCGAATCCAGCGTACGTCGCCGCCGCATAGAACCGCTCCGGATACGCAGGGCCGGAGCTCGCCCTCGCCATCGCCATTCCCTTTCCCTCTCCTCCCTTCTCTCTTGTGCACTGCGCGCGCGCGAGATTCGTAGTGCAGATGAGTTGTAGATGCGGGCGTTCGAAGGCTGGAAGGCACACAAAACGTGAATATAGAAACGTCTTGGATTTGCTTTTTACGGCGTTTCTAGTTTGAGAGGAGGCGCCGTCTAGATCTCGGGAGGGACTTATATTTATACATCCTATATACATGTGCATGGTGGAGTTTTGTAAATGGACACTGTTTATTTGTAATTTCTCTTTGCTGTCCGACTTTTTTTTTAATATATATATTTTTTATTTATTTATTTATTTATTTATTTTTAACTCTGAAGAAAATAATTTAAATACGATTGTTATTATTTAATTAAAATTCTATTCGCCGTAAAAAATATAATACCTACGCGTCAAAAAACTGAGGACTGTTTATTGTCTTTATATAACATAAAAGAGTTTTTTACAAAAAAAAAAAAAAAGAAGAGTAAATCCAAGAGATCGTGAAATATTAAATAAATTCATCGTAATTACTACGTATTTGGTGTGGTTAATCATGACAACGGAGGCTATAATTACTCGCTCTTTATGTAAATTTATTCGTGTAAATCAACTTCTTGCAGCCAGTTAACGAGATCAATCATAATTCTTTTTTTTTTTTTTTTGGGGTTATGGGTAGAAAACTGAAAACTTGAGTATTTAATGTTTTTAGTAATTTACAGACTGTAAACAATGAGTAATATCTGATGTGGGAGAGGCTCTTATTTTCATATTTGTTATTCCTCTATCTTGAATATACTTATTATTATTATTAATTGATTAAAATAAATGAGTTTTGGAATATTGATCAGAAAAGAATTACATTTTCATCATTAAATTACACCCGTTATGATGTAATTATTGTATATAAATAAATCTTTGGTCAAGATAAGAGAATTCCGTCGGGTGCTCGATAATAGATTCGCATATAATTATATATTTAATGAGAATTCAAATTCTATGTAAATTTAATTTTTTTTTCTTGATAAAAAATAGTTAAATATTGTATGCAATTTAATTTTAGTGGTATCTGTGCTTCATCGGGTAGAATTACGTGAAATCGTCACAGCCTAAATGATAATCTTTCATTACAAAAAAAAAAAAAGGTCATTACTATTTAAATATTAAGTCATTAAATTAGAATCTTAAGTTAAGTCCGCGCGGATTTTCTAATATCATATATATATATATATATATATATATATATATATTATTTTTTGGATTCTATAGATTTAAAGAAAAGAAAAAAAAAAAAAAGAGCGCCGACACTTGCCCATACGAGAATTGCACTTTTTTTATAATTTTAAATTATTGTCTGCACAATTTTAGAAAAATTATTCTTAAAAAAAAAAGAATACAGAAAAACAATTTTGTAAGAGAACCGTTGATACCCATACGTATGTATGCATACACACGTACGAGTATATATACGAGTGTATTTATTTATTTATTTACTTATTATTATTATTATTATTATTAGTTTAAGCGTAGTGGGACATTAGCAGAGGAAACAGACTCGGAGTTCCTGGGTTGGGTGAACTGTACATTCCTCAATACAGTTGTCTGGTCTAGTGGCGAGTCTGAACCTTAAAAAAAAAAAAAAAAAAAAAACGGAAAAGAAAAAAGTCTTTAAAAAGAAAAATGGAAACACGAAAACGAAAAGAAATACAGCAAAAGAGGAACCACCGAGCGACAGAAGACAATAACAAGGAGTTTCCTTTTTCTTGGACTGAGGACGAGAACAGAAAGACAGAGACAGAGACAAGGCCGTCCGTTTTAAATCTGTCTTCCAATCCCCAGAGCGCCGTGACTCGTAGTCTTCTCGTGCTTTGTTCGCCTGCTTGCGTAATTTCATAGTGTTGCCGGCTCAATCCGCCCCGCTAAACCCTAGTCTCCGGTACCGTTCTTTTTGTTTTCTCTCTTTATTTATCTGTGTTGGTTTCTTTGTTGTTATTATTATTATTTTTATTTTGTTGAAATTGATTCTTCTGGATTCGGGTTTCGCGGTATCTTCTGCTAATCTTGCTTTCTTTGTCTCAAGTAGAAATACCCACTCGTTGCTATTGCTTTCCTTTTGATTTCAAGTGGGTCTTTGATGACCCAATGTACCCAAGAGGAAATTTCTTTTTCTCTTTTCTTTTGCTCTTGGGTGTGTTATGGTTGTTTATGTAATGCCTACATAGGCTATAATTTAGTATTGATTTTTTCTTGTTTATCTTTTTCTGCTTTGTAAAAATCAAGATTCTTGCGGGGACTGTGATCTGACCTATTTAGGCTGAATGTAGCAGTATTGTTAGTGCTCTGATTATCTTCTTTTTCGGGCCCTCTTTTTTTTTGTGTTTCTCATTTATTTCTAAGGGTGTATATGGCTAACAGCTATGTTTCTGGGTTCCTATTTGATGATTCTTGGGCTTTTAATGATGGGTTTAGTAGTCTTTTAGACCTCTGGAAAACCAAGTCTAATTGCATGTTATATAGAAGCAATTTTGTGCTCTATTATCGTGCCGATGATAAGAAGTATTATTGACTTATCTCGTACTATGTATTTATGGAAGAAAAGAGACAGAAGGGTAGTTACCTGGTTCATTATGGTCAAACAATCCTGATGCCGCAAAAGATGAGATTCTTGTTGGCATAGCTGCTCTTTCTTCTGCTCTTTATCATGTATGACAAACCTGGCCTTTGAATTGCAGCTTACTTCTTTGATTTTCTTTGGGCATGTTTTACATTTTTTTCTGCAGTTTGTTTGATTCTGTATTTGCATTGCAATCTGTTGTTTGATACCTGGTTCATTATTTTATGTTCAGTAATGGAGTTAAGTGTCTACAGGTTGTCTGCAGGAGTGAACATTTCGGAGTGGTGGCCACGGGCAAATTTTTGACCCTGGACTTCAATGGATCGCCCACGATCAGCCTTGGGTAATGGTGAAGACAATGTCGGGATTCCTGATGATTTGCGTTGTAAGAGATCAGATGGGAAACAGTGGAGATGCACTGCCATGTCTATGCCAGATAAAACCGTGTGTGAGAAGCACTACATACAGGCAAAGAGGAGGGCAGCTAATTCTGCGATGAGGGCTAGTCTGAAAAAGGCCAAAAAGAAATTGTTAGATGAAAGTGATATTTACTTGGAAAGCAAGAGTGATGAATTTGATATACCTCTTATAAACATGAAATCTGAGGACTATTCTGTGTCAGCAGCAAAGAAACATAAGGAGAAGGTCCTGAAAATTCACTATTCACCTGAAACACCTATGAGGAGTTTGTCTGCGCACAATTCTTTAAAACCAAATGACGATATACAAAGAGATGTTGAATTTGAAGAGAACTGGGAGTCATACAAAACACCGCCACTTTTTGCAGCAGAGTCATACAAGAGTAGGCCTCAGAGAAGCTTTGATGCCAGTGCTATGACAGTGAGTAAATTTTGGCAGCATTGATTTGTGCTTCTATTGTTGTTGTATTTGTTCAGTTAATGTGATAGCCCTTTTGTAGATCCAAAAAAAAAAAAAAAAAAGTTGATAGCCTTTTTTGTGCTGTTTGTTATCTTTTCTTATGCGTTAACCTGATACTGAGATAAACTACTTGCTTTTAGGAATCTGATGGGAGCATGGAATCGTCTGAGGACACTGGTGGCCAAACTTGCCATCAATGTCACAGGAATGATAAAGACAGAATTCTTTGGTGTCAGAAATGTGATAGGAGAGGTTTTTGTGGTAGTTGCATCTCAGCGTGGTAAGGTTGAATTTCTTGAGCAGATGTCCTGTTGTTTACAGTTACAAGCACACTGAGTATTTACTTTGCATGCAGGTACTTGAACATTCCATTGGAAGACATTGAGAAGGTTTGTCCTGTTTGTCGAGGTATCTGTAACTGCAAGGTGTGCTTACGAGGAGATAATTTGGTAAAGGTATTTCATCTGCATACTGCTTGTCTTCTTATGCTTTGGATATATCTTGAATAAAATTTCCTGGGGATAATTAGGTTATTCATACCCATGGTGAAAGGGCTTTACTTACCTTTTCAAGATGTAGTCTCATGAAAATACCGCACCAAATTTTATTCATCAAGGATTTATGTTAGGTTTTGCGATTCCAGGTGAAAATACGGGAGATACCTGTCCTAGATAAGTTGCAATATCTCTACTGCCTATTATCTTCAGTGCTTCCTGTAGTTAAGCAGATCCATCATGAACAATGCTCTGAAGTAGAGTTGGAGAAAAGCCTTCGTGGTAGGATGCTGTGACATTCCAGTGGCATTCGTAATTAAGGAATTCTTCATTTCCTTTTAACTAACTTATTTGGAACTTACATCTCAGGAACTGACATAGATCTTGCCCGGGTCAAATTAAATGCAGATGAGCAGATGTGCTGGTATGTTTTAGAAACTGATGATTTTCTGATTAGAGTCTTCTTCAGGAGTTTTTTTCGCTTTTCTACAAATATGGCCGCTTAGCCTTTCTATGTTACAAATGTTTCTTTGAATCTGTATTTTAGTTGCATGCCCCTGGAGTTGCTCATAAAGCCAATTTCTAATGCGTCTACTAGTATCTAAGCATATCCCACATGCTTCTTCTTTTTCAAGAACTGTAGTTCACTATGATGTGCTCTCTTGCAGCAATATATGTAGGATACCTATTGTTGATTATCATCGGCATTGTGCAAATTGTTCATATGATCTTTGCCTGCATTGCTGTCAAGATCTCCGAGGAGCATCAACACCTGGTATTAAAAGTGTTGCGATAGAAAATGAGGCCTGTGGGAGAACTCAAGAGAAAGAAACTTCGTTGGAGCATCTGCAAGGATGCAGACCAAGACTAAAAAAATTGTCGGATAAGTATCTTGGCTGGAAGGCAAATAGCAATGGCAGCATTCCTTGCCCTCCAAAGCAATATGGTGGCTGTAATTTTTCTTCATTGAGTCTAAATCGCATCTTCAAGATGAATTGGGTGGCAAAGCTGGTAAAGAATGTGGAGGAAATGGTCAGTGGCTGTAAGGTCTACGGTGCTGGCACTTCGCAAGAGTTGAATGATTTTGTATCCTGCAAATATGCTCATAGAGAGGACAACGCTGACAATTTTTTGTACTGTCCATCAGCTGAAGATATTAAAGCTGAAGGGATAAACAACTTCAGAAAGCACTGGGTCAGGGGTGAACCTATTATTGTGAAGCAGGTGCTTGATAGCTCAACCATCTCAAGCTGGGACCCAATGGTTATCTGGAGGGGGATCCAGGAAACATCTGACGAGAAAATGAAAGATGCAAACAGAATGGTGAAGGCTATAGACTGCTTTAACTGGACTGAGGTAGGCTTTCAAGATTCATCTGTTGCTGATACTTGGGACCATAGCTCTTCTTTTGATCCTAGTTTATTAGATAGTAAATCAGTTAATATTAACCTTCAATTACTCTGATCTCTGCAATACACGTTTTGATGCGGTGCCAGGTTGAAATTGAGCTGAGGCAATTTATCAAGGGATATTCAGAGGGACAAATATCAGAAAATGGTTTGCTACAGATGTTGAAGTTGAAGGATTGGCCTTCCCCTAGTGCTTCAGAAGAGTTCTTATTATATCAGAGGCCTGATTCCCTAAGTAAACTGCCTCTACTTGAATATATTCATTCAAGGTTGGGTCTTCTAAATGTTGCTGCAAAGTTGCCTCATTACTCCTTGCAGAATGATGTTGGACCAAAGATTTATATATCTTATGGGACCTATGAAGAGCTTGGTAGAGGGGATTCAGTGACCAATCTGCATTTCAAAATGCGTGATATGGTAAGTTGATTTGCATAAATACAGTGCACTGCTGTTCTTGAAATATGATCATGCCAGGCTTGAACTTTAGCATTTGTTAACTCGTGGTTTGATTATGATATTGCATGTAGATTGCAAATTTTGTGTAGCATAGTTATTGTTTTTGGGTTTAACTGGCACTGACTGAAACTCGAACTCGAGACTCTGCAGCATAGTTATTACAGCTGAAATCTTTCGACTACAATTGAGATGTTAGACTCAGTTTTTCTTTTTCATTTGCATTTTCATTCATAGAGTCAACATTGGGTTGGGTTTCTTTATGGAAGAACTAATAAGTCTAATTTTTTGCTGGCTCAAAATTGACTTGACCATGGCAAAAGAATGACATAAGTCAATGTGTTCTGAGATGTCGCAGGTATATTTATTGGTCCACACTTGTGAGATGAAGCTAAAAGATTGGCAGGCAACTAAATCAGTGGATCCAGAAACAAGCTTGAAGGAGAGGAGGTTACCAGATTTGTCATTGGGCAGGAATGAAGTGCTTTACAAAGTGGAGACATCTACATATGAGGATACGGAAATGGAGGGAGCTCAGAGGTTTGGAGCTGCAACTGAAGAGGTTTTGGGAATGGAGCATGAACCATTAGACAAAGTTCGTGGACCCATCTACTCAAAGACTTATTCAGGAGTCTACTGGGATGTCTTTCATCGGCAGGATGTGGCAAAATTAGTTGATTATTTGCAAAGACACTGTGAGGACTTTATGCATCCTGAAGATATAGTGAATGATTTTGTAAGTTCATCTATTTATTTTCAAGTTCTACCATGTTTTTGAGTTAACCCTGTTGGCTTGTATGAAATCATTCTGTTTATGTTATTGTTTGATCTCAGGCAACATTTCCACTTTACGATGGTGTAGTTTTCCTTGATGAGTATCATAAGAGAAAACTGAAGGAAGAATTTGGTAAGCACAGCAATGGTTCTTTATTTCTTAAAACAATGCCAGTTGTTTTAGGAGTCAATTTTCTGGCTTCCTGCTTCAGTGGAGCATGTGCATAATATGCAGTTAGGGGACTTTGCTCTGCCCAGGAAAGCTAACTCTCCTAGTATGATGTCCAAATTCCATAAAACATATCTTTATATGGATAAGCATGTGCTTTAAAAATAATTCTGAGGGCATCATTTTTTTTTTGGGTACTGAAACATCATATTCCCTGATAATTGCTTCTTTCTTATTGGACTAGCTGTATTTGATAATATCCTCCTGTTCTGAATGCCTTGGAACCCTTAACATAGTGCTGTGTGGGAAGTGCACTTTCTTCTTTATTTCCTCTGTAGGTACATAATTAAAGTATTTGTGGCTGTTTCTTTATACCACTGTTAATTAATTATCATACACTAGATGGCTTCTTAATGTGGTTTAGTGTTCCTTCTCTCTCAGGAGTTGAGCCTTGGTCATTTGAACAACATTTGGGGCAAGCTGTGTTTGTTCCTGCTGGATGCCCCTTTCAAATGAAGAATCTTAAGGTGAGCTCATACCTGATCGCAGCCTATTTGCCTTTCAGATTAGGGTGGATCTTTGTTCTCACTGATAATGAGTCTGATGTAGTTGCCCTGAATACTTGACCTTCAAATGGTTAGAGATATTCTTTTCCTGTATTGAATTATTTGCACCACTGCTTGGAAAAATCAGTAGGTATCAGTCAGTGGGAAACAGCTTTGTCATCAGGTAAGTAAGCTTGGTCGGTAGGTAAAGGGTGAATTGCCAAATAAAAAGCTTTTCTTAATGAACAGGAAAAAGCATGGAGAGAATAAAGGTTCCATTGTTAGATAAAAATGTTTATCATCGAATGAAGCTTGACATTAGGCAAATGGCTTGGTTCTCACAGAATAGAGCTTTTTCAAATTTAGGACTCTAGTGAAGTGACCATTGTGCTCACTAGTTGCTTTCCTTTAAATGATTTTGCAGTCCAATGTTCAGTTGGGCCTCGATTTCTTATCTCCTGAAAGTGTAGGAGAGGCTGCCAGATTAGCAGAAGAAATCCGCTGTCTACCAAATGACCACGACGCCAAACTCCAAATTTTGGAGGTCAGTCAGAAATTCTTCCTCAGAAGAACTCAGTACTCCCTTTTCCGTGCATTTGTTTTTGTTTAGCCTTTTTACTCTATTCCTTTACTATTCTCCATACTTGACCCTCTTTTTCTTATTCAAATCGTGCATACAGGTAGGAAAGATATCACTGTATGCTGCTAGTTCTGCCATTAAAGAGGTGCAAAAATTGGTGCTTGATCCAAAGTAAGCATCCAGGCCTTGAATTTATCGCGGATTCTATTTATCTTAGTTCTTTGAGATTTCTATATTCTTACAGAAAAGAGAAACGAAGAATGATGTAATCATTTAATCCATTGGCCTTGGAGCCTTGAGATGCAAGAAACTCACGACTGTTTGGATAGTTCAGTAGCTTACAGGGGTAGTGGGATGGGAGATGGGGCAATGGGGTTTTCTGATGTTCAATAACCCCTGCTTAAGCCATGCGTTGCCAAAATTGCTTAATATTCTTATTGTGTTTATGCTGCCTCGTGGCCTCCTCTGCTTCTTTCTGCGTGCTTTATTGCGGGAATGCTAGAAATTTATGTTTCTGTTGCAGACTTGGGGCAGAGATTGGATTTGAGGACCCTAATTTAACGGCATCAGTTTCCGAGAACTTGGAGAAGGTTAGCAAGCAAAGGCAAATAGCTTGTCCTTGAATTACGGCATACGCGAGTAAAGAATGCGGTTCGGAGACAGGGTGACCCATTTTTGAAGTGGCTGCGATGCTGCTCGGTGGAGTGCAACCACAGTTCTTGTACAAATGTAACTTCTGTAATTGTGTAATTTTATTGATTATGGATTTCACCGGCGTGAATCTTAAGATTGGTGCTCTAGTCGATTGATAAAATGTAAAATCTATCCCCATATAAGAGAGCAACAACAAAGCTTCACATTATTTTTGTGCTCAGGATCGGTCCCTACGCCCTTCCCTCACCAATGTGGCCAAATGTTAAGTCTCTCTTAAAGTACCCAAAAAAAACAGAACAAAAATTGTTTCGGTACGGGGAGGAAAGAGTGGCGGTACAGCGCGGTAGGTCCACATCTGTACAAATGGAGACTGTTGTTGTTTAGAATCTACATTGGGCGGGTGCCACCTTAGGTCCCGGTGAGTCCGAGGCGTCCCGGACGTTTGTCATGGGAAAACGAGAAAGTAGACTCGATGGGTTCCATCACAATCATCATCTCTCTGGCTCAATACAATCTATCTCGGATGTTCTGGACTGCACGCACGGTACAGATTCGCGTCACCCTCTTGCCCAAGAATCTTTTGGGACTTGTGCCCCACAAACTCCAACTCCTTCATCGTGATGCTCGAGGGATTTACCAACGGAAGTTTTGAATATCCAATGCCTGGGCTATGGAATGCTCAAAGGGTTATTTGTGGTCTAGTTGTGATTATACGTCAAACAAATTATAATTACAATTAACAGATATGATATTTTAATACGATATTTTTCGTGAACTCGCATTTGTAATGCCTTGTTTTGGTCACAGGGATAGAGATAAACAAGTATTCTTTGCTTTTGTGTTAATGGTCTATATCTATATATATATATATATATATATATATAGATTTCGTCCATCGCTACCAGGATTTGGTCTCTCGTCACTGAAACTAATAATTCAATTGTTCAACTACTAGTTGAAGGTTGAGGGTTTGGTGGCATTCTGTGGTCTCTGCTGAAGGTTATTTTGTTCTCATTCGTTGAAGTGGGGGTCATTATTTTCGCCTTAATTTAGAAAGGAATCATTGGAATCAGATCTTAGTGAAAAGTATGGTGGCCAAGAGGAACATTCCAAGGCGAGAAATGACAAACAAGACGCCGAAGTTTATTTACTTCCGTTTATTCACTCGATATTTTGCTAATGTGGTGCCAAAAATCCTCAATGCGCTGCCCTTTAGCTAGATGCTCGAGGCTTGTTGCATGGCTGACTAGCAAGATCTAGCGGTGAGAAAGGAGAGAAAAAACTAAAAATGGTTTATTTTATGTGCTCGAGCTCACTTATGTGTGCGATGTTCAGATGATTGTGCAATGTCCGCGTCCATGTAGCTTTACCGAAATAAGTTAGACATCCCACATGGATCTTGCCACTGCTGCTGCCTGTTGCTCAAAGTGATTCGATTTCAAGCCCTGCATTCCTAGATGGCCAATTCCTCCATACCCAAATTCTTGATCCTGCTCTTCAAGAAGATTCATTGGTCCTGATCCTCCTATCCCCAGGAAATCAACGGTCAACACGTCACCACTAAATCTTGATAAGCCACTTGTATTGGCTGCACTGGTCCCGGTACTTAGACCGGGATAAATTGAACTTGAACCATGAAGATTGCTCTTTCTATTTCGGCTATCTTGCACCATATTCTTCAGTAATCCACTATTTTGATCTAAAAGTCCTCCTGTAAACATCCCTGTATCGTGCAATACTGAGCTCTCAACCCCATTATTTGCATTGAACATCTGGCTAAAGAACTCGCTATCACCTCCTGCTGCCAGTTGGATGTGGTTATTTTGCCGGTACAACATTGAACCAAATGTGGAGGGTGCCATCCTTGTTGGAGAGTCCACATTAGTTTTATTTGCAGTTGCACCCATTAGGGCAGCTTTTTGCAGCAATGCTGTTGCAGACAATGATGCTGAGCCAGTAGTTAAAGGATCTCCAGCACCACGGTTTCCATCAGATATTGTTGAGTTGGTATTTAAATGAAAGGATGATGACATGTTCCTTCCACCACCAAAAAGGCTAGTTTTACTACCCGAAAATAAGCTTCCTGCTGAGGGTTTTGGCGATATTTTCATGAGTTCATGAGGTAGGGGCAATAGATTTTTGGTGTCAGTATGGTTAAGATCAGATGTGGTGGCTGATTGGTTTACATTTTGGCTGATGGGCATAAAGGATTTGAGGTTGGAGTCCATTTTTGCAATTAGGCTTCCCTTGGTGTTACTGTTTTCTTCTGCTAAGGCATCACAGAACGCCCTGTGAGTAATGAAGCTATCCCTCCTGCAAGTTAATTCAGCTTCACACTAGTTAAACATCAATTATAGACAGATATATGGGAAGTGGGGGTAGAGAGAGAGAGAGAGAGAGAGAGAGAGAGAGAGAGAGCAGTTCACTTATTTAATTAGACGGATGTGCCTTAAGGCTTGTTGATGTCACCGCATCTACATGCTTAGCGCTAATTAGATTAAACAAAAGAGTGATAAAGATTTATATATCTTTGTTTGACTATTGTTCAATTATGATGTGATGACATAGTAGCCTACCTAAAGATTATTTTAGGTCTGTCAATGATCAATCAACAAGCAACATTGTTTATTTGCATAAAAGACTGTGGACCAACCAATAATATTCATTGTGCGACACCAAGATAAACAAAAGCCAAAGATCTGCTCTTCTTCATGGACAGCCGGCAGGCACAAAAGCTTAAATTAATGCTGTAATTTCTAACCTACCGTAATTAAATTTAGGATTAAAACTTTGTTATTGTTTGTTGTTTAATCATCAGATGATCATGTGAAATCTCTTAAAAGGGTTTGCAGAGAAAATGTTGAAGGTGAAAATCCACAGGAAAAAAAGAAAAAAAAAAAAAACCTTGCTGATTGGAAACTCGTTTATGGATAGAAATTTTTCGATGAATTGATACGAACCTGGAGAAGATGGTGCCACAGTCACAGTTGTACTCCTTGGTGCCGCAAGTTTTTACATGAGCTTTCCAGTCTGATTGCACTGCATACTGCTTTGAGCACTTGTGGCATTTCCATTTCTTTTCGCCATGTTTCCGACCAAAATGCTTCTTGATGCCTGTAAGATCGCCCAGCGCACGGGCCGGATTGTGATGGACACATGAAGGTTCTGGGCAAACATATACCCTTTTCTTGATCTCAGTGCTTGTTCTTTGCCTGAGCTTCCATGGTAGATTATGGCCTCGCCTATGCAATTGTAGATTTTGGTCCCTTTGGAATCCTTTGTTGCAAATTTCGCAAAAGAACCTGTTTTTCACCATGAGGGAGTTTGGTGATAGAGCTATGACTTCAGCACTAGGATCTGCACATCAGTTTCACACATTAATGGACTAAATAAAATTATAGCTCTCATGTTTTCAGGTTGGTTTGCCTTCAATTAATATACATCCATATATATATATATATATTTTTTTTTTTAATTTTTTTTTAATTTCCTTTTTCAGCTTTTAATATACATCCATATATGTTTTCAGTTTTTGAATAAGTGGAATTTGTATTTGAGAGCTTTAACTGTTAAATTAAGGCTTAATTGACACTTTCACACATGTGGTTATTACCTCAACCAAAAATTGAGTACATTTTCTAGTCATTGGGTTTTGACCCATGTGTGTGGTTAAAATATCGCATATATAAAATAAAATAAAATAAAAATCCTAAAGCAATGCGGTTAAATAAATGGTTGTGCCAATAATTCCTTAAGTTTATGCTCTTGGGTTAAGTGCTGTGTACAATTGTATACTCGGCCTATTTAAATGTGTAGATTTAATCCCAACATTTGGGACATGTTCTTGGGGTATGACTGTTGCTAGTTTATGAATCTATAAATTAAATTGTGAGATGTTTGCTTGAAATAAACAAAATGCTGTTTGATTAGAACCAAAAGTCCTTCATGTATCAAAATGTTAAATGGAGCCATATCATGGAGAACTTTTCTCGGCATGATAATCCAATAGGTAACTTGATTGCGACACATTGCTCAGTATTCTTCTTCTTTTTTTTCTTTCTTTCTTTTATTTTTTTGGGAAAATGATATATTCAACAAACAATGCACGCACACAGACACAAACATTAGGAAACCATAGAAATACTAAATGGAGATATGTTTGCGTTGCCTAAAACAATTGAAAACAATTCAAAGTAAAAGGCATCACGCAAAGAGAGAGAGAGAGAGAGAGAGGTAACCATTGATGTTCCAGGAAGGAATGTATGTTTGCCTTGCCCGAAGGAGTTAAAAATAAGACAAAGTAAAAGGTGGCCATGACAGGCAACAGTCCAATGCAATGATTGAGATCCAAGCCAATAATTGAACCTCTTCAACCCCATACAAACCAATAATTCACGACTACATTTGCGATCAAATGAGTTTTAAAAAATATCTTTCCTTTGCGAAGAAAGAGGGAAAAAAAAAAACAAAACACAGAAAAAATCGTATACAAAGCGAAAAGGGATTCAGGATAAGCCATTTTTACAACCCTCTTGAATTGAATTGAATCAGTAATTAACCGGATAGTCTTAAATTTTGTCATGAATAAAAAAAGATCCTGAAGGTACTAATCAACCATAAAATTAAGCTTAACTAGTGATCCACAAAAACCAAGAATTATGTTTAAACCCTCCATTATTTTGATATCATTGTATCCAGATATAGACCTACACATCACTCTTCTGCACATTCTTCTTCACCAAATTCAAGAAATTAATTTGGTCTCTATAGTGAACTACGCATATCTGATCTAATCATTTACATGTAGAAGTCATCGTAGCAAACTAATGTTCCATATATATATATATATATGGTAGCAAAGGAAAATCGATCGATTAGATAGGAAAAAAAGGAAGTACAAGAACTAGTTGAAATATACCTGGATTTCCAGGCATGTTTCTCTTTCTTTTAGTCGGTTGTGGAGGTTGCTGTGCTTGAGTGGTAGAGGAACCATTGCTGTTGTTGGTGGTAGTAGTAATACCCGAAGCAATTGAGTTCAAGTGATGATTTAGTGTCTCTTGCTGTCGAGCCTTCTCTCCACCACCACCGCCGCCGCCGCCACCACCACCGCCACTTAAATCCTCAGAAGAGAAGCTCCCACCATCACCTGTGACTTTTGACATCGAAAAACAAAGGAGAGAAAATGAATAGACCCTTTTGTCTTTCTTTCACCAAACTCTCTTATTGTTGCTTTCTCCTCTCTTTGCTTGTTTTTGGCGAGAAAACAATAAGAAATACAAAGCCAGGAACATAAAGGAGAACACACTTAAGGTTGTCATATAGGAGAACATATATAGGAACCAAGTCTTCTCTTGGATGTGCACTGTGAATATTAATTCTCTTTGAAATGTTGAGAGAGGTTGTCTTAAACTCTGTTAAGTCAACCCAGGTCTAATTAATTAATGTTTACATCCATAGTACGTAGCGTTTATGTGTTATGGGTGCGCGATATGAAAATGCATCAAATATCTACGAGCAAAGGGATCCATACCAATTATTATTATTAAACTCTCTAGAATTAATTGTTTAAAATTGGCTTAAAAAACTAAATTGGACGACAACATCGGTGCGTGTTGTCTAGATATGTTCAAAAGGCCTACATTTGCATGATGCAACCCCTCGTATTCTATCTATACTGTAGTGGTCATACCCTCGCAACACAGGATTGACTTCAATTTAATTATAAATAACACATAAAATGTAAATGTAGAACATCAATACTATGTCGTCTAGATTTTTTTTTTAATTTTAAATTTTTTATGGTTAATTGACTCTAATTAAAATTTAAGCTTAAGATGTTCAATTTTTAAGATGACTCTAAGACTGATAAACTACATATCTCATTGGTTATAGTCTTAATGTCGAGGTATATGATTATATCCCATTTTGGAATTAGACCTTTTCGTCAATCCAAATCAAGGGGTACTTTAGGTATTGCATTAATTCTCAATTGGAAAATCCCATCAAAGTTGTGGGACCTTCCGGTTGAAAACTTGTCTGTTTTGTTCTGTTATTCCAGGAATGCCACCACAATGAAGCCAAAACCACGAGATCGCCACTACGGAACGTCGGTGCCAGGACCAAATTACATAAATAGCCTTATCCATCGAAAAATTTTATCGAATCCTCCTTCAAAACGACAAAATTAATACGAATTCAATGGTCCTGATAATCATTACTAAATATGCAAGTATAGTTGATTGATCAAGATTCCATGTTACCTAGATTATAATGAATTTTAAAAAAATCTTAAATTTTTTAATTTTGTTAATTCAAAATATTTTCGTAATAATTTTTATTTTTAACACTTAATTTATTATTATTATTATTATTTCAAATGAAAATACTTAAGTTATGATTTTTTTTTATTTTTTTTATTTTTTTAACGACTGATGGCTGGGATTTATGAGTCTAAAGGCTCTATCACCAAATCACGTGACCAACGCACTAAATATGTGTTCTATATACTTACGATCTGAAGGCATTCAAATGTAGAACATGGGATGATAATGTCTCGTATTTGCTATGTACCTATAAGCCAATAAATATCAGAACTTTCTGCGAAGATGCACCAGATTTGCCGTGATGTGCTGCTTCCGCTAATAGGAATTCTTTTGTTTTTCTGGGTTTTTTTTATTTTTTTTAATTTTTTGTTTGGTGGGTTGTGGATATCGTGGACAGAATAGCCAGGCAGCGAGCCTCCTCCTTTTGGTTTGCACGCAAATAACAGTAAAAATCTGAGTTCCAGTTAAAAATATAAGACGTATAATGTATACTCTGTTGCTGCATGTTGCCTAGAGTACGAGAGTAGGGTTAGGGAATTGAGTTAGATATTCTCCAATCTCACTCTTCTTAATATTTGATTCAAACAAGTTTGCATTAATTTTGCAGACGCATGCAACAAAAATTAATCAGAAAGTTATCTGCAGATCCAATGCCGAAATCTGATTCCAATTAACTTGCTCGGCTTCAATAAATAATCACCGTCTGAATGTTCAAGAAGTCTTTGCATATGGGCACTACCACATTAACAAAGTCTTGATCTCAAAATTTGATTAGGGTTGGTTAACATATTTGATTAGGGTAAATTAAGTGAATCTCTAATCTTTATTTCATAGTTTCTATATATATATATATATATATATAGACATAGACAATCATCCTTAACATAGGCCTCGATCATATATTTGTCTCAATTAAGCACATTCTTTACCAAGTTAACTAACATTACAGAAGGTTATCTTTAATCTCCCCTCTCTCGGCTCCGGTTTAAATACATGGAAAAACTAGAATTCGTCGAGAAAATGCAAATCCAACTGTAAAATGGAGTTCTGCGCTTGCACCTGGGTACCATTCTCGACATTATTGGAACTCAATCAATGGCTTGTCTAAAATAACACACTAGTCAGTACGAGTTTGACGTATTCTTTCCACCCTTGTCCAAGAGATAGAGGCCATAACAGTTTAGTTTACCCGTCTTTTCCCTTGTTATCTTTTTTAACTTTTGCATTCAATTTGGATGATATCAATTGTCCCACTATTTTTCACTGTTGAATTTAAGTTAATCACTTTGTAGTAACTGTGATAGATGCAGCCGTCTTCTAGTCTTTCATCTTCCCGTGGGTTTAGAGCCTAAAATATGTATATTCAAATGGAGGTGTCCTGATTGGTTCTTTCTAAGTGAGCTTGAAAAAGAAAGGTCGCTAATTTGTTTAAGATGGGCGGCATTTCAAATGTTAAACTGGAGATTATTAGACATTAATCCCCGAGTCGTCTTGCCGTCGGCAGCACAGTTTAGTTATAAAGTGGTTGTACTCTTAGTCTTAATAATCAGGTTTCGAATTTTGCTGTCGATGGACTTACAAAAAACCAAAAAAAAAAAAAAGTTATTCTTGATCTTCTATAATCCCACGGAAAAATATGCACAAATCATTAGTCATTTAAAAAGAGTGAAACTAGGATAGGGGATAGGGTATATACATATATATATATATGATGTGATGAAACCCGAAAAAACAAAGAAAAAAAACTGTGATTTATGACGTGGGTTTAGCTGTTTTGTTATGGGGATTGGCAGGCATGGGACCACAACGGCCAAAGCTGAAGTTGCTCGCTAGAGGCATTAACAATTGCAAAATGAATTCACTTGATCAGCAGGCATTCCAAGTGAAAAGGAAAGTTCATAACCTTGTGTTTTTTTTCTTCCCTTGAAATTTCGAGGAAATGCTGTAGTTTGTCACCATACAAAAGTTCAAACTCGGCTCTGGAATTACGACTTGGTGCAGGAAATCTCGGAATGACCAATGTACACCAAATCTAAAAATCATTGCAGGGTCTTACTTTGCCGATAAAGAATTGTTATCTGAGGTGAAGAATTACGAATTTTTGAAAGAGAATCCTGAAGAAGGTCTGCAATGCACACCGAATTCAAAATCAAAATCATGTCATTTAGTAGTCTTAGTAAAACCATGCCGCTTTTAACATTACTCAAACACACTGTGCTCGCTGCTCAAACCAACCAAAGAGTGGGGCACAAAAAGAGTTGAGTCAAGATAAAAGCTTTCCTTCATGCACCGGCTTTTTGCCAAGGATTATTTTTAAAAACCGAAACAGCTGTATGCATTTCCCATCATTGATTCTCGAAGACAGAAAAAGAGGACAACGAGGATGCTTCCTACATTGATCATCAGCAAAATGATGCTTGCACATACCCTGACAAGAAGACCGACTTGAAGTAACTTAAAAAAGACCAGGATGGAAAAGATTCCTTCTTTAAAGTAACTTAGAAACTTCCAAGTTTTGGAGGTGTCATACAGACGAAATATCTGCAGCCTTTGTCGCACTTGGTTCAGTTTCCATTAGTGCCATGCATCGCGCCACCTTGATTTCGTCTTGTATCTTCTTTGTCTGCCCACGCGTAATTCTGAACTGGTAGTGACAGCCTCCCTACCGCCAAATTGTTACCTGTATCTACTTTCTTGTTTTAAATTCTAAGGTACTGCAAATGTAATGACAAGCATTGCCTTAATAATTCTTTTCTCTATCACAAAATAAACAGGAGGAGAAAAAAAAAAGAAAAAGAAGGAAGACCAGCGAGATGCAACCCAAAAATGCAAACCAGTTGACTGTATCCTATTCCCATTCACTGTAAAATGGGCAGTCTGTTTGTCGAAACCATAACCAAGATAGGAACACAAAGTTTGCAAGAAGTTGAGCTAAGTCCTTTTTTAATGCATAGCCAGCTGCTCTGCTGACAAAAGACAAAATACTAGAAACAGCACCAACTGGGAACCAACCAATTGCCTAACTCAAGGATGATGTGCAGCTTTAAAGATCTGTTGCCAGCTTGCTACATTTCTTCATATTTGTTCAGAGTCTCGCCAATAGAATCCATTTCATTATTTAAAGCCTCGTTG
This sequence comes from Bruguiera parviflora, assembly GCA_019804595.1. NCBI lineage: Eukaryota > Viridiplantae > Streptophyta > Magnoliopsida > Malpighiales > Rhizophoraceae > Bruguiera > Bruguiera parviflora. The sequence goes on from CM034044.1 coordinate 716,888, forward strand.
GCATCCCTTCGTTCCATGGCATCTGCAATGCTAGTGCCAGCACTGCTTGATCTTACTTTGACTTTGCTGTGGTCTCTATGGGAAGGACTTCTAAGTGGAACTTCTTCTGTGCTCCTCCGCCTTTTCTTTCCATTCAACAATTTGCACTCAAGAGCTTCCAATGCTCTAATGGATAAAGGCCGGTTTCTTGTGCTTTTCCTCCTATGGTCCATATTAAGCTGTGCCTCTGCAGGATCAGCATTGCTAGAGCTACCCAAAGCCTCAGATTCAGGCTTTTCTGTATCAGATGACAAGCATGCAATATTGGCACTAATTGCCTCCTTCTCTACCTGCAATCGTGGCTGGTTATTGCCATCTTCAGATTCCAATGTAACTTGAGGTATGTTCAGGTCAATCAAAGAAGGGGACTGGTGTTCCACGTTTTCCCCATGAGATTTCTCGATACCAGAACAAACTGCAATGGTTGCACCTCCACGACTTTCCAAGTCTGGACAGCCTTCCAGGGGAGAACTAGAAAACTTCTCTTGAGAAGGTTGGCAACCTGTCTTTCGTGAGCAAGAAGGCCCTATTTCATTTGACCTTGGGCCAACAGGCAGTTTTTTAATAGCATGGCTCATCTCTGCACCAGAACAAGCTGTTAATCTCCTGCGTTTCACAGGAAGAATAAAATTATCTAAATGTTGAGACTTCACTTTTCTACTGAATTGGTGCTTTAGAGTCCTTGGTAACTGATTTTCATTTGACACACTGTCCCAATCCTGAACGATTTCCACCAATTTCTTTCTGGCATCTGAGTTGGGTTCCTTTTGGTCTGAGGCAGAGCTGTCAAACTTCCCCTTACTGCGGTTGGATATATTGAACTTCTTTTCACCATTTGACAGCAGATTGGTGGCCATTTTTGGCACGTGCTCCTGTGGTGAATCCTCAGAGTAATCACTTGTATTTTCTCTTGATGGATTGGTAATTCCAGAAGAAGCTTTGCCTGAAAAACTCAGTTCTCTCACCACAGACAATTTGCCTAAATTTACCGCACTTGTATCCACAATGGTCAACTTTGTATGGTTTGGGCCAGGGTCATCAGATTCACCCTCATTGCAGTCTGCAATACTGACATTCTTTTCCCTATCCAATGACTCGTTAGCAGCATCTGACTCATTTTTGTCTAATGAGTTCTCCAAGAAAATCCCTTCTATTCTGCTCGAAAGACTGGTGAATAACGATGAAACGTTCAGGTAATCTGGGGAATATCTCATTTCTGTCACCTTGGACAGTTTCCCCCGTGGGGCCAGACTGGAATCTATGACGGTGAACTTAACAAGGTTCACATTGCGAGTAGAAACCCGAGGCTTAAGGTAACGATAGGATTTCTGAATATATGAATTATCCTGGTCTGCTGGTACTCCTGAAAGGAGTCCATTGTCGTTGTTGCACCTGCTGTCCCTAGTTTCTTCAGCTTCAAGCTCAAGAAGCTTTGGTTCAGATGCAACTTTGCTTAAAACATCACTAACTGAATCGAAGTAGTGATTGCCTTTCTCAAGTTTGCTTCTTGAGAACTTCTCAATACCAGGGACGAGAAAAACCAGACAATGTTTAGAGTCAACAAAACCCTGATTCTTCGGTTGCTCGGAGTGCCACCCTCTAGCTAGCAAACGGGGCCAAACAGCTTCCCAGAATATATCATTACAGCGAGCTTTGCTCAAACGGAAGCCCCCTGTCAGGAGCCTGATTATGTCATTGGATGTAAGAGAAGAGCAATTTTTGCCAATTGGACAGGCAGGGAACAGATTGCTCTTCACAGGTTCCACTGCAAGACTCGTGAGATCTTCCTTCCCCCTGCCAATACCAACAGCTTCCACAAGAGTTTGAATGCCAACAGCAGCTTTCAAGTTGGATACATAAGATTCAAGTGTCATTTTTTCCTCTGTAAATGCCCTAGAGACCTGATAACAGAGCACAAGTGAAATCAGAGAAAGGAATACTCTTTCTATGGAAATGAAAATGGTAAACTTAGCTGCATGCCCAAATTGGCCATTCGTGGAAACCAGAAAGAAATATCTGCCCTAACAATTCAAAAAGTTTGACTTCCAAGAAGATATAAGAGACTTGTGGTTGTAGTTAGCATTTTTGGAAGCTGACATAAATTTATGTTAGTTATCTAGGAGGACACTTAACCATGTTTCTGGAAATATTCCAAGGAACTTCCAGCATAGTAAAGGGGAATGCTTTAAATTTTAAGTCATCTTCATGGCCATCTCTTAATGTCACTGAACTTAATCAGCATTAGTATATATCAAAGATAGATGAAACTTTGACACAAGCACCAAGTTATATGTTTCATGCATAAAGGTGAACTATTGGGTACCTCCTCAAAAGTAGTTTGAAAATGCTCAGGGACACGGGGTTTCAAACGAGAAAACAGTTCCTGTTGCCTCCATCCAGTAAAAATTTTCTTGCCATAGACACACTTTTTTCTTTTTGCCTTCCAACCATCTGAACATCTCCTATAACTATCAGACCGGTAAAATTCTCCATAGTAGAACGACAATATTTCCCCCATCTCTTTGTTGTCTATGAAACTCTTGACCTGCACAAAGTTTTTACCAAATATGTATAAACCAAGAATAAAACTATCTACTTCAGCTTCATTCCAGGGCCTGTTCAGTGAACCAGGAACAAGAGAACAATTCTTGCTCTTACACAGCTGACCTACACTAAATTTCTCTGCTACCTTGGCTAGGTTTGATTCTTCTTGATCATCCAATGGTTCAGCATTGAGTTCTGAGCATTCCTTCTTTGGTATACAATTCTTCTTGCTCTTTCTAGATCTTTTGGACCTGTTTTTATTAACTGCCTCATCAGATTTAGTCAGACATCCAGACCCTTCATTCTCTCTCTTATTTTTTGTATTATGAACAAATGTAATTGGGATAGGCAAACCCAGAAGAAATATATGAGAAGCATCAACTCCAAATCCTGTATCAAGAGGATCTGTTAAAAGCCGAAGATGATGTGGTTCTGATATCATTGGAGGAATTTCTGCTTGATATTGATCACCAACCCGGGAATGCACCTCTGGAGTTCCGCATAAACCATTCAACATGTGAGAGCTTGGAGGAACCAACTGCTCAAAAGTTGATATTTTAATAAAATTGCTATCATGATCTGGCTGAATTGACTCCGTCTGTAAAGAAAAAAAAAAAAATCAATGGTCTTCAACATAATAAACAGAAATCCATCAAGCTTACATTATCTGGAGTGGAAAATGTAACAAAATCAATAGCTAATTAAAAAAACTAATAAAAGTAAACAAGTAAATGTTCTACCGGGATTTAGACTGCACAACTCACTAAAATCCTTTTCAGAAAACATAATGTGAACTGGAGAACCTATTGTCCACCCGCTGCAAAATGTTAGCCAGCAAGCCTTCATGGCATCCCCTTTTTGGGCAGCTGTGTTTGATTCACAAGTTTTTCTCCAAGCAGTAGCCTATACTTTGTATAAGTGCCACACCAGAGTTTGGCTTTGCTGAATTCATTTGCCTAATTCCAAACTAATGTCTCTTGCATTTTTCAAGTGATGAGATGCTCAGATGCAACTGTCAGCATAGATGGATTGTGGGAGCAGTTGATTCAATCAGGTGGAATTTCCATTTTTCAGAATTAAAGGGAGGATCTTAGAGATGACAAAATTCATGACAACATACTGAACTGGATGTGATGCTTTACTGGACTCATTTTTACATCATGTGCCTTAGTGTTCATTAACAGCCATAGAAATTAGAATCAAACCCCAAAATTATCGAAAAATTGCAACAAAAGTATGGAAGGCCACACATTGGAAATTATCAGAAGTTCCATAATAGCTGAGAGAGTGTGCGAGAGAGAGAGAATAAATTTTGAAATGTCAATGCAGATGCAACATCCCAGAAGCTATTTAGTCAGAGGGAAATAGGGACGTAAAGCTCAAATGCTTACAAATTTCATTCATTCAGAAATGCTCATACAGAAGAAGATTTCCTTAAGTTTCATTCCAGGCTTTTATGTTTAAACTGTCAAAATGCCAAGGAGGGTTGTAATTGAGGATCTAAGTGTCAATAAAAAATAAAAATTTGGGGAAACAAGGGGAAAATTCCAGTTTCGGGAAAAATTAGCGGAAATGCTCAATCTTTAATCACCATTGCAGTAACGAAACAAAAGTATTCGCATCACCTAACAAAACCCACAAACCAGATAGCCGTGCTTCTGCACAGTGGTGATCGCCACCTAAACAAAAACAGTCACTAACTTCCTCCCACATGGCTATGGCTAACATTTACATGCCTGATCACCCAACAGAACTCGCATACTACAAATTTAATAAATTTGGCAAGGGAAAGAGGTTCAAGATTGCCAACCCAAACCAAATTACCGAGCAAAGATCCATCTTTACGGAAGATTCACATCAAAAGCCAACGAGCAAGTCCGAAACAAACAGAGCCAAGAAAGAAGAAATAGAAACAAATAATCCAGCGAAACCAAAGGAGGAGAAACACCGAAACAAAGATCCCATAATCGGCACTACCAGCCGAAACCAGCAACGTCGAAGCCAAAGAAACAAGTTACATTAACTACTTAACGCCCGTACGCGGGGTTTTGAAATGATCCCACAAAGAATTCGCTCCTTCGAAAGCAAAGCAAGCAAACACCAAAACATAAAGAACAAGAAGAGCAAACTAAAAGATATAGCACATTGACAATCAAAAGCATATGTAAGAAACATAGATTGACTGTTGACAAACCTCCATGGAGAAGCCTGGAATGCCAGAACTCAGAACCCCTACGTGAAAAGTTGCAACCTGGGCAAACGGGTTTTCATGTTATGCTTTGATTCATTACATATTACAAAGCTTTTATGAGAAGCACATCAAGAACACCACGACAAAAGAACCAAGCATCAAACTGAAAGAAGAAAAGAAAGAAAAAAAAGATGTTACCTTGTTGAAAATGGTTTAACTTTCATGGGTGTTTAAGGGACAATTCAGCGGGGGCTTAAAGACCAGCGAAGGCCAAAGTCCAATATCAATATGGAATGGAGAGAGAGAGAGAGAGAGAGAGAGCGAGACAGAGGGAGAGAGAGAGAGAGAGGAGGGGGTGCTTGGGAGAGGAAGAGAAAAATAATATGCCGTGTCTCCAAGAATTTTTTTTTTTTTTTTTAGCAAAAGAAATTTTTAAAAGAAAATAAAGACTTTGGCACAAAATGGCAAATTTGAGCAGCTTATTTATGGGATCAAAATGGGTTATTTTCGCGTAAATATTTTGATCCATTATATTCACGTACAATACATATTTATGGAGGAGTAAATTTCTGAATACAAGATGTGAGAATTAATTTTTAAAATCACCCCAACAGCAACGGATGAATAAAAGATAAATACTTGAGCGATCTACATATACCTCAAAAAAAAAAAATGTAATTTTTTTTGCTTTATCGAAATTAAACTTTACATTTTTGTGAAATTTGATAGCGTTGAGAGATTTGTACAAATGCGGTTCGAGCCCATATGTTTCGATAGAAAAACATATTTTTTGCATGGCAATAGTAGAGAAATGTGTTGGATAAGAGCAGTCTAGAATTAGGGGGTGTATTTTAATAATAACAAATATTAGCTATTATATTAAAAATTATGAGTTTGATTTTTTTTTTTTTTTGACAGAATTGTAGGATACATCTGTTAATTTTTCTTTATTTTTGTTAAAAAAAAAATGTTTTGTAGTAACCTCTGGGCAGAGGTAATGCCTGTGGCATCTTCTTTTTTTTTTTTATTTTTTTTATCTGCTTTCTTTTCTTTTCTCCTATAGATGAAGCATGATTGCATGAGAACATTCATATTTGACTGCGTATGTTTATATTGGCGTAGGATCAAATTAATAAGAGAGAAGCTGGCAAATTTAGACCAGGTCTCGCTGTTTTTCCTTTTTATGGAGAAGGGGGCCCCGCGGGGGGGGAGTAGCGTTAAAAGTGATGTCAAGGTTGGCTTACCCGATTGCGAGGACCTCAAACATGAGGTGGTTTTTTTTTTCGTGCGAAGGAACTTCTTGGTTTTTTTTTTTTTTTCTCGCTTTTTTTGATACAGGAAAGGAAAGGAAAGGCCTATTTTTGCTTCTTTTTTTTTTTTAATATATTAACTAATGTTATAGATATATGTATATATGCTTATAGAGATGGGTTGACCAATGTTCATTGTCACTAAAGAATAATAGTTTGGGAGAGCCATTATATGAAGATATTAATTCATCAATTGTTTATATATGTACACATACATATATATATATATATATATATATATATAGATATTTAATTATTTATTTAATAAAATATTTTCGTCTTTTTAGTCAAAAAAAATTACACACAAAAAAAAAAAAAGAAAGATGACATCTTAAAATTTTATTATAAAAAAATATACATCCTAACATAAAATAAATTCTAAAAATATACGTTTATTTTTTTCTGAATATTTTAATTTCTATGGCGTGATTATGCCTATTCAATTTTTAATTTTGAAAAAAAAAAAAAGGTGGCATTAATGATTTATCTGACCCCAGCTTGGGTTTGCTAGCTAACAGGCAAATTTGAACAATCTAGAAATACTTGATGTGAAATGAACAACGATACTAACAACAAATGATAAAAGCTTTATTTTCGCATGTGAGGATAGACTCACAGAACAACTAAATTAAGCCCAAAACATAACAATTAAGGCGGCAAGAATCATTTGGAAAAGTCAGTAAATCCAAGTAGTTCGAAAAATCATTTGTCTTTGCCTTTTATCTATGCATGTGAACCACAAGCTCCCGTAATGGCAACAGCTGACCATGCTTACGGATGACTATAACCCCACCTTCCTCACCTTTGTATATTCATTGACCTTCCCCCAAGGGGCTGTGTTAACGAGATTCGTGCAGAGTTAGTAATTTGATAATATTCTTTGTGATTAAACAAGCAGACCCATTAGTCACTAACCTCCAAAGTTTGGTTCTTTAGACTTGAGGTTAACGGATTTACAGCTCTATAAAAGCTCCTTTGATTTGATGAAAGTTCAAGCTACCGGCAGGACGCTTTTTAAGCAAAATTTGGACGTAACACGAACAAGTTTTTGCAGACAAAGGAAGTGTGTTCTTTTGAGGAAAGATAGGCAGTTTGATGAATCGCGGAAATCGCGAGGGAAGAGAGATTCCTCTCGCTTGTCAATCTTACATCGGCGACTTCTTGATTTGGGGGGTATGTTGTTGTTTTGTTGGATTTTTCACCTTCGCTTTTTTTCTTTTTATTTTTTATTTTTTTGAACCTTAATTAGGTTGTAAGCTTGGTCCCCTGCTCTCTGTTTAGTGTCTGGTTTGTTTTCCTATGAACTTTCGTAGACTGGCGAAGAGTGGCAGAAAAAAAAGAGTTTGTAAGAAGAATTAACGTTAATTGACAACAAAGTCCCGTTTTATTTCGATCCATGAAGTTTTCTAAACATCAAAACAGGTTTTCCGTGTGTCCGTAATCACAAATTTAAGGAATTACGTTAAAATCCGATTGGAAAATATATTTTCAAGTTTTTATTTTGGAAATTCTCATTTTGCAATCTCTTATCAATCCGGACTTGCGGTGGATTGAAAGTCTAGGAAAAAAATGAGGCAGAATTGCTAGCCATTTAGAACAAAAGGGTAGTTATCGATTGAAAATGGGGATGTTAGTGTAACGAGCAAGTTCTTAAGTACGATTTGATTCTATTTCATGTCAAATACAATTTAATTCTATTTTGTGTCGAATAAGAAGTGAGAGATTTTAAACCATATAAACTAAACGCGAGCGCTTCCTTTGAATTTCCTGATCAATGATGTTTTGGCAATCAAGCCACAGGAGAGACACGGATTGGCCTGGACTTCGACGTGGGAGCCGGGACTTTGGCTGCGAGGACGAGGGAGAACAGACTGTTAAACATTGTCTCAACTGCACTCCACCAACTCTCCACGACTCCAACTTCACTTCATTATAGTAGTTGTTTAACGCAGTCTACCATCTACCAATTCATTTCTACGCAAGCTCTCTCCTTTTCAATATCTCGACTTTGTTGTGTTTTCATGGGTTGTCACATGCTCACAGCTTTATGACATGAAAGCGGCTTGCCGAGGGTTTTTTTAGCAGCAATTCCGTGTGTAACGGGTTGCTAGCTATCTATTTCACTCATACCTCGTCAAGCAAAAGGAGTAATTTGAGTTTTATTTTTTGAGAAGAAAATAATGATTCTGTAACAGAGTAATATCAAAGTTTATCTCACTTTAAAAACTTCAGTTTCACTAACTTAGTATATGTTCAACAATATTAATAAAGATGTTGATAAATTTAATGTTAAAGAATATAACGAGTTATTCACTGTTCACCTCATTCTCAAATCATTAATAAAAATAGAGAATTTAGTATTATAAATAGACGTAATGCACATCCAATAGGTTACTTATTGGGAAGAAGGTAATAATTACGTAATACGTGGCTGCTAATTAAAGCCGGCAAAAGGTCCTGAATAACTTAATTTAAAATTAAAATAACTTAAAACTTAAAAACAAAAATGTCAAAGACTCAACATTTAAACTTGATTTTTGTGCCCAAACACAAACCGACCCGATCCAAAACTAAATTTTTGGACTATGATCGGCCAGGTGGGCCATTATGTCAAGGGCATCGTACTGCTGCGGTGGCCCTAATAGCGCGGTTCGTGGCAATAACAGAGCGATCATTGAGCCCATGTGTACGAGCCCATTTGTTTCACCATTGGTCTTAAGTTTTCAAAAGCAAACGAAACGCTAGCCCAGCTACCAAGATTTTTTTTTTGGGGGGGGGTGTGGGGGAGGGGAGGCGAGGCTTCTTGCACTTGAGAGTCGAGATCCAGGCTTGTGAATTTCATTGCGGTTTTGGGCCTCATTTTCATCCGATGGTTACCTCGTTGCCTACAATTACTTTCAGTAGCCGAAAGTTTTCAGATTTTAAATTGGAGTATTTAGCTTTGAAATCACCGAATAAGATATGAAATTTTTTTTTTATAAAATAAATGTATTTTAGCTCACTGAAAAAGATAAATTGGCCATAAATATATATCTATATAATTACCTCTTTTGGCGCATGTGCAAGTTTTTTTTTTTCTTTTTTTCCTAAACTCTTCAATTATTGTTGAAAATTGGTGGTAAAGGTACCTATTAATTTCCCTATGGTCAGACACGTCTGTTTATTCTTTTCTGCACTTGATGGTTTCCTGCCAAAGAAAAGAAAGATCGAATCCTAGTGTAGTTTGTGCCTATTGGATGGAAGGATACTGGCTTCTGCAATTACTTCACATCTCATCATCGGGTATAGCGTAGGATTAATCTAATTATAAGTATAAAAGAATCCAATATTCTATACTCTCATATTAATAGACTTTAAGGAAGAGTAAGATATCTGAAACTTAATTATACCATAACACAAGAATAAAAATTCTATTTCATTTCTTGTGGAAATTCCAAATTACAGGAACTAGATGACCTATCCATCCCCACCCCCAAAAAGAATTCAATATACTAATTAAAAGGGCAATACTGGATGAAGGGAAAGAAAGCATACGGTCAGATTAGGACAGATCATCATATGTCGCTTTCAGTAGGTTTTTATACATGCGGTAGGAGAGAGAGGAAGAGTAAAAGTTCATGGCTAATGACAAAAAGAAAAGGGTTTGTTTTTTTTTTTTTCTTATTTCTTTTTTTGGGTTAATATTCTTGGAGGATTTCCAAGAATATAAGTTGGTATAGTACAGGAGCCTCATATAAATGTATAAGGATGCAATGTCCATAACCATAACTATTTGTTTACGCATTTCTTTGGTGCGTTATGCGAATCCCAAAATATAGATCTCTAAACCCGAATATGGGACTGCAAAAAGAAGGACTGTACAGCCCCTATATACAATACTCTATGCGTAGGATACTTTTCCACTCGAAGTCATGGAACAAGCTCGGAAAGAAATCTTAGTTTATGCCGACCCACGAATGAATGTTTCTCTCACGAGTTTCAGAACCTATAGGGTGTCTGCAGAATTCCTGCGCATTTTCGATTAACTTTACACACGTCTTAGTTCAGATAGGAGGAGAGAAAGTTTGAATGGAATCACTGGGAACAGAGACACATGCAACGCAGCCGCACATACATAGATTGCTAGCATATCCTGGTCATGAAATTGATGGATGTATAAAACAGGAAAAGCTTAATCCTACGGACCGAGTTGGTTCACTTGACCAAGAGATGAGCTCAATTAAGATTGTATGGTTGAGATTTTCGTCAGGGATTCAAGTCCTAAAATTGTTAACATAAGTAACTCTCTCTCTCTCTCTCTCTTTTTGTTTTTTTTTTTTTTTTGTTGGGTGTTATCTGTTCGATTAGATTTTGACTTTCAATTCTAAGTTTAACAGCCAAAAGTAAAACTTTCATCATCAAAATTATGTATTTGAACTCTTTTAACTTCTTTCCCTGTGAATTCCAGTTTTGCTAAGACATCGCAGCGAATGCAGACCGTTTAAAGTACCGCAAAAACTCAGTACTGAGGAAATGCATGCTTTATGTTGATAGGAAATGCATGCTTGAACAAAAAATAAAAATAAAAATTTTCTGTTGACTGTCACTGCCACTTTTAGTGAGCGACCAGTGATCAAATCATAAAACCAGAAGATAACAGGAACTAAATTATGTCAAAGTAAACCACCAACGCGGACAGTTGTTAGTTGTCCGTACTCCATGCTTGTACCAATGTTGGAGATCGATCTCCAAAGGCACCCACCACACTTTATGATCACTTGCACACCGACCCAAATTAATTTAAAAACGATGTGTTCCTATAAATTGTGGGGAAGGGCACGTTAAGATTCAAGAAAATCTCAACGAGCAATTAAAATAATTGGTTGTGGCATAATTAGGTATTCTTAGAATGCGATCCAATGGTCTTGAGTTCCAGTACACGGCCAGCGAAACAGAATTTTGCAAATGCGGGACTTTGCCACTGAGCAGACAGACAGTCCTAACCCAACCTAAATTGACCCAAATTGCAGGCTTTTAGGGTACGGTTTAGATAATTTTTATAGCATGTAAACGTGCCCCAAATGTAGTCCACGTACTTTAATGGCAGGGATAATGCACATGTGCATAACCTTAAACACTGCGAGTAGACAACGTTAAGACTGGGTTTAAACTTCGAGGTGGTTAATTTATTAGGGTGTGGGGGGCATAAGCTAGCCGAAGTGAGTTGTTGAAATGCAAGTTTGTATAATGTTGCTTGGAACCTTAATTTTGTATTTTAGCCGGAACTGCTCAAGATGGTCATTTAGATTTCTAGCTACCGGAAACTAAAGCAATTGAATATTTTAACTAAAAGCTATATCTCTTAAAAATTAATAATTTAGACATTTATTTTGAAAATTTTAACTCTAAATTCTGTTGAATCGTTTAAAAAATTTATTAAATTTTTTTTATTAAAAAAAAAAAAAAGAGTTTCACAGTTTTGTATAATTTAGCAGGTCTCAAAGAACTTTCTTACAGACAAAAACATTATATTGCAAATTTTTGTTATCAATCTCCGTTAAAAATAAAAAAAAAATATATATATATATATATATAAAAAAACTATTTTTTTGTGTAAGGGACTGAGCTTCGCATGCCTCTGTTTGAATGCCAAGTGTTTCTAACTGCACCGTCCAATAACGCTTTTTTGTTTTTGGGTCCAATCGAGAGACGCCTTAAAGCCAACAAACTTTTGGTTATGTGTGTCCTCAACAAGAACATTATATGCATAATCATGATATATGAATAACGTCATACGGGAACATGACGAGGACATCATATGCATGCACGCATACGCACACATGCATACGCATATACATACAGAAACCTCTATATTAGAAGCGAGTCCGCAGACGAAGTGTACCGAGTGAAAGAGTGAGGGACGGACGTCGTAACAGTTAAAAAGAAAAAATGGCTGATGAACAGGATCGGTTGTTGCCAATTGCCAACGTGGGTCGGATCATGAAACAGGTACTGCCACCGACTGCCAAGATTTCCAAGGAAGGCAAACAAACAATGCAAGAGTGTGCCTCCGAATTTGTAAGTTTCGTGACCGGTGAGGCAGCTGACAAGTGTCACAAAGAGAATCGCAAGGTAGTGAATGGAGACGACATCTGTTGGGCTCTCAGTTCTCTAGGATTTGACGACTATGCTGATGTTATGGTGAGGTATTTGCATAAATCTAGGCAGGCTGAAAGAGCAAAAGCTAATGAAAATCAAGGCAGAACCGCACAAGACAACAATGAAAAAAGCTGCCAACCTGCAGAGCAGCAAATTGAAGCTCCCATGCTGCTGGAGTTCAGGGTTCTTGAGAAGGGTAACCGGAGTTCTTTACCTCTCTCTAATTCATCTTGACAAATATTTCCTGCACGGAGTCTTCATGACAAAGAAGAAGCTTAAACAAGATGATGGGGTTGCCAAGGCTTCGCCACAGATAGAAGATCTCTCTAGAACATCTGTAAGGACTCCATAAACAGTGACTCTTTTATGAAATCAGTTAACTACTGTAGAGTCTTTGTGGAATTTTAGTCCTGAAGTTTGGCTACTTGGAGTTTAAGGGCAGACTTTTTGCGAGATTTTAGCTTGTTCCATGGGTTGAAATTGACTTTAAAGAGGTAACGGATCAATCGATTAATATTACTCCAGCTCATATTCAGTCAGAAAAAGGTCGACCGTGCAAGAGAGATTTTCAAATTCCAGAATCTAGGCACTAACTCCATGTCAAAGTTGACGATAACTAAGCAGATGCGTAGGCTATTGATCCATTATTAATTTCTGTAACTTCGATAAAGCACGCCATTCATCTCTAGTACACCACCTCAATTTTTCTGTCACGATTTGTTGAACTTCTGGAGTACACATTATTTAGGTAGCGGCGAACGATTTGTTCAATTGCTATTTTTGTTTCAATTTCAATCTCTCTCTCTCTCTCTCTCTCTCTCTCTTCACACCCCTCTCTCTCCCCCGATGGTCTAGTCTAGTTTGGGGTGACACTATTATCATAGTGACTCTACCACTAGATCTCATAGTTTATGGCGTTACTGCTTATTTCCTGATCATGGGTGTTTACATAATTCGTCGTGCCAATCAAATGTCAACAGATGAACACTCTCGTCCGCAATATATAGTTGCTCAATCTGTTCTTTGAGCATTCTCCGCCATCATTAGTTCTCTGGCTCCTTCCAGGTGAGAAATTGGAAAAGAGAGCATAATAAAATGATTGCCAAACTCTTTATCAAATATATAACGGCATTTGCTTCGAGTACTTCCTCATCATCTCATGTTAATAACCATCCCACCTTACCTTAACACTTTTATTTACTGAAGCTTTCCGACAATAATCTTCCTACGAGAGTTTAAATCAAGTCTGCAGGCTTGGATTCTGCTCCAATACATTTACACTATCAAAAACACTTTACCAAACTATACCATACCAAGCCAGAGTCGAGAGATAGCAATCCGAGGTTAATAGAAAAGCTTCTAGTATTGTTCCAGAAGAACGTGTTTGAGCTTTAAGTCAAAATATATTAAAGCAGTCAAAGTAGCAGATTAACCCCAATATCTTGGGACCACCGTGTTTGAGCTTTAAATAACATGATTTTTGGTGAACATCTCCAATAAAAATATCAGGCATGCTTATTTTTAACTAAACATCTCCATAAAAGATGATTGTTAGAGCCCCAATAAACAGGTGGAGAAATAAGGCTAGGGTTTTACATGCAGCCCAAGGGGTTCAGTGAGGTCTTAGGGGACCACTTCTCAACTATCATCTGTTTCTGCCAAAGGATGGTATAAGGAAGGTGTTCTCGACACAAACAAAAACCAAAAAACCAAAAAACCAAAAAAAAAAAAACAGAGAGAAAACGTTAGGACAGTCCCACTAAAATTGTTTCCCAACAAAATGCGAGAAACTGTACAAAATATGGGACGGTACAAGAGACAAAAGCTGAGGAAGTCAAAACTTCGAAGCGACAATACCATGCCACATGATTTTTCTCGTGATAAACGAACGACTCTGCAAACAAAGCAACCGTATCAGTTGCGGTGTCGGGTAATCTTTTCTAGGTAGTATGATTTCGATGCGCGCTGCTTCCACAGGTCTTGATCGTGGGATTGCGGCATCGAACTTCATAAATTGCTTTGCTCGCTGGTAAACGCTGAGTTGCGCAAATTGCAACAGTGAATACGAATTAATTGGATTGAACCGATGTTGGACTGGAACTTGTGCACCAATTTTCCGGGACAGGGCAGGACAAGAGGATCATATTTTTGGCATGTGAAGAGCGGCACCTTGGAATAAGCAAGTACAGCAAAAATATTCAACCCACAAATTCTTGTCCTTAGATTTCAAGAGCTGCATTGACCTATTCAAACCAAGATCTCCACGACTATGGTGGTCCCTGTGTACTATGCATCAGGTTTATAAAGGTACCAGCTCAATTCAGCCATGATTATTCGTGGAGACGTAAATGGAAATGCTAGAACTCTTGTAAAATTAGACAATAAGAAACAAGCACTGTTTATTTCTTTCCTGCATCTGAAACAGAACTACCGGGCTAATGACTGAATTAAAATTTTCATTGAAAAGATCCCACTAAGCTTGCCAATACATGTAAAATTGATCATTGCAGCTGTTTTTTTATTTTTATTTTTATTTTTTAAAAAACAATTTTTGGGAGAATGTAGTGGATCTGATTGTTCTGCGATATGGCTTAGGCAGAAATAAAACAAGCCCCAAAAACTTTGAGGTCCTACTTCATCTTTCATCTGCAAGGCACTACAGCAACCTATATTTGCTTAATCAAATAAAATCATTCTACAATTCTCTGATGAAAAATTAAAAAGCCACAATTAGAATATGAATCGCCCTCAATTCTTGAATCAGTTCAAAATCAATGAGTGATTTAAGAATGGACCTGGATCTATGGTTCTCGGGACAGCCAGAAACTGCTCTTCCTGAAACATATACAATTCTTAGTTTATTTAACTTAAAAGTTATCTGTCTTGGTACAGGAATAACTACGATGCTTCCTTTAATAGTTGAAAAATCACTTTCTGATATTTTGCATTCACCAGCAACCTGTAAGGTAAGCTATGCCAAACTATCAAGGATTAATCACAGTAAAATCAGGTAATTTGATTGACAAAAGCTTGCACATATCCCCAATCATCATCAGTATCTGGTCCCACCCAGTAACCAGTTATATTGCGAGTGCAAGGACTTGTACTCATACAACAAGACCCAAGTTCACCATAGTTGTCTAAATGAGTAATTAGATAGCCACAATATCTGTGATTTACCCCAAATTTATCCTTGTTTGAGCTGCAGATGGCATGAAGATTGGTTGCTGCAGACAAAATTCGAATTTTCAGTTTATGAAAGCAAAACCAAAACAAAGGAGTAAATCTAAATGTTCTTCTAACGTATATCCATCAGACACATTTCTTAGTGTGCTTCTTAAGCTGAAAACTCTGACATTGAATGATTGCTTGAGACTCAACAATCAATAAAAACAATCATATGCTGTGTAGAAATTGTTGTACCGAGTAATATTTAAAAAAGAAGAAGAATAAGAAAGATTATGACAGAATACCGGTGGCAGTGGTTGCTGGGGTTGAAAGTGTAGCCTTAACTTCTTTCCTCTGCTGTAATTCCAAGGTGGAAACCCAAAACAAAATATCAATATCATAAATATGACAAAAGAAATTAAGTATTTCTAACTCACAGAAACAAAGTTAAATTTAGAATAACAGAGTCCATGCAACAAGTGTGATGGTTGGACTAGTATCCATGGATACATGGTGACTAATGAGAAGCTACGGGTAATTGAAACTACCAATCAGCTCTAACAGAGACATTGGCTCATTAGTGTAACTAGCAATTCAATTGTGCGCATCATACACAAGCAGAAGGATTTTGTTGTTCTCATTTCCCAACACGTCAGTGATAAAGAAATACTTGCATGCCAAACTAGGAAACAGAAATGAGATTTCAAATTATATGTAAATCTTAGTCAATTGTGCCACATTTGCCTTCATTAAAACAGCAAAAAAAAAAAAAAAAAAAAAAAACAGGATATATAAGTATATTCCAGGAAATAAAAACAAAATTAATAACCACTCTTGGAACTTGACAAGGAAATAGTTCACCCAATTGCTCGAGAACCACACAAAGAAAACACACGCACACACACACACACACACAAATTGTCTTTGCATTTTGCAATGATAGCATATCGACCAACACATAGAAAACCCCCAAAAAGCCCTCTCTCCCCTCATAGCATACAGGTAACAACACACAACTGTACAATTTTACCCAATTGACATTATGAAAGACAACGAATTTAACTTCCTATTCCAAATACACACCCCTACCATGCAGAAACTTGAAACCAACTCCTACCCACCAAATTTATGACGGAACCAACCATATCTAGAGCGCCTTTTAACAAGATTTTCTCTTCCGTTGCTGTCTATCAGAAACAATGCTTATCTATTCACTGCAGAAATAACCCACCATATCCTAATAGAAGAAAATCTGCGCTTCATGCTTCAATTGAGTACTAAAAAAAAAAAGGAAAAGAAAACAATGAAGGGAAGCAACAAAGAAGTCATATTTAAAGACAAGAGCAATAAGATAATGCAGGAAGCAGAAAATCACCCTGCTTGTTGGTTTCGGGGCTGAGAGAGGCACATAGTAGAAGCAAGCGGAAGCCAAGCACGCCATTGAAGAAGCCTAGTGAAAGCAGCGTTAGTTGCCCCCTTGGGCCTCCTGGGGTTTTAGAGGGGGTTCAGCCAGCCGACTGTTATTGCTAAAGACAAACGACACCGTTTCATCCAGCGAATATTTTCCTCCTGAACGGTGGGGGGCATGCTTTTTAAACAAGAGAATCAACCTTTATTTAACAAAAAAACAAAAAAGGAAAAGGAAATTAAAATAACGAAGTTATCCTTATTTTGCCTTTGATTGTTTTCACCATCAACCATTTGTCGTCTGAATTTCGGCCTCTATCCTTTCTCTGATCATACAGATCTTGATCCCATCATTGGAAGTTAGAAACACGATATGTTACCATATTTTATTTTTTTAATTCAATTAGAGCAAGAGAAAAGAGAAATTTTAATTATCGGTAATTTAGAATTTAAATCTTACTTTTCATCAAAATTTTAAATTTAATGACCACCAAATTATATTCCCTGCTTTTCTTTTTTTTTTTTTTTATCTTTTTTCATTTTTCCCTTTTGGGGGGGGGGGGGAAAGTGAAGTCACTCATTCGTGAATAATATCAAGAAAGAGAGTCTTCGAGTATGAATAACGGATCATTAGGACTGAAAAGCCCAAAAAGCTCAATCCATATTTTATGAATGGATTGGATTGGTTCTCTGCAGCCAGCACAGATGTACATAGGCATCTCTCAACTACAAAACATTTAGTACCGTAATATGTAGGCAGCAAAATTCCTAACCCATTTGACAGGATTTCTTTTCCAAGCCAGAGCTCTCAGTATGGCACCAGATGACGGAAGGATCTCACTGAAGCGAAAAATACAACGATGCAAGTAAAGCCATGGGCCAGAGACTTCGGGCCCAGAAGGGTGTTCAGTTGCCAGTCGAGTTGTGCCGAGTTGCAGTCCAAGTTACGACTGTAAGAACGAAAAACAGTTTAAAGAATATAGGGAAATTACGTAAGACGCAAGTTACGAACCAAATGAGTAAGGCAGAGCATACGGTTAAGCACGGGCTGGGCCATTCTGCATTTCGTTTGAATTCTTGTGGGGTTTATGTTTTGATTTCTTCTCTCGCTTCTTGCTGCAGTCAGGCAGTAAAGTGTCAGGATGAAAAGATATCAAAAGGATCAAGACGAATGGTCGTTTTATAGCATGCAAGCATATAGGAAGTACTCGTCAAGTGAACTATGCCCCCAACAAGATTTAAGCTTCCGATTAATGTGCTTCATATCTTTATCCGTAGGGAAGTTGTATTTCTTTACCTGTTGGACATTAAGAACGGGCAGGGGGAGTTAGCACGTGCAACAAGAACAACAGGCCACCAATATGTATTATTACCACATAAACACCATTGGAGGGAAAACGTGAGCGAAGTTGCAATTATATTCAAGTAGAGTTGACAATGACAAATTTGTACCCAGGAATCAATGGCATTTAAAGATTCAGTGAGCTCTGAAATTGTGTGCACAGAATTCTGATGAGACAGAATATTCCTGAGGTATCTGCACAGAAATACACAAGATTAAAACAATAGATCAGAAACTAAATATTTTCTCCTTTTCTTTTCAGTAACCCTCACAATGCCAACCTTTCAAAGTCAACAAATTTATGGACCTCATTTGAGCTCCGTAAAGCAGCCAATGCCAACTGCATACATGGATGAGTTTAATGGAGACCATCAATATAACATCACTGAAAGGCTAAGCAAACAATAAGACCACTGACTAACTACAGAAAGCAATAATTAGGCAAATGAACCAGGCCATACTTAATAGCTCTGATTCAGATAGCTCAATATTTAATTCAATACCACAAGTAAATGAAACTTCATCTCATTCTTTTAGAATAATGTGTATACATGTGAAAGCAATAGGAGGAAAAGAAAAAAACGACATGAAAAAGAAAGAAAAAAAAAAATGAGACAACACCTGCCCAGGAGGGAATAGAAGTGGTGCATCAGTAAACATGATTTTATCAACTGCTTCCCTTGCAGTATCTTGTAAGTCCTGCAAAACAATTGAGCCACCAGATTTCTCGCATTCATAAAAGAAAAGAAAAGCTAATTATTCATATCACACAAAAAAGATAAAAAAAAAGTTAATTAAACAACTTAAGATATAACTTACACATCCAGGAACAAGAAAGCAGCAAACACACTTTTCATTTTTCTTTAAATAAAACTAATTCTTGAATTATTACACCCACATAAATAAAATGAACAATGGAAATAGTAGTGAAAGCAGTATCAAGATATAGTATGATGGCCAACGCAAACAATTACCTTCAGCATTTGAATCTGCCCATCACTCATATGGAAAAATTCCTGAATATTTGAGATCAAATGTAATATTCGTAATATGATATCAAATGTGAATAGGGAGGGAAGGAGGGAGGGAGAGAGTATGATGATCTTTTGGAGGGTAGAAGGAATACAGCTACATATGGATTCACCATACTTACCCACATATCATTAATAAAACCTTCAACTGAACGATATGGTGCATAGACAATAAGATCAAATTCCAAACTCTGCATCAGAAGGATTATGTCACTCAATGAAAAGTAAAAGCACAATGCAGACAGCAATAACAGATAAGCCATATCCATGCCTGAAGAACTATCATCTCGTAATTGAGAATCATTTGATGATCCTGTGAAATCCCCTTACCAAGCTCCTCTGCTGATACATGATTTTCCTCTATTTTACAAGCAGAATAGATGCAGGTTAACCTGTGAATGGAGAATCAGCCCAGTTGATCAAAGATGTCATTGAGCAACAATCTGACAACATTATGAAATATTAAATTAAATTGGAAGAACCTACCAAGTCACATACATCATACATCACATTTAGAATAAAAACAGAGGACAGACAGAACAGTTTCATTTGGACAACCTCGCAATACTAATAGCATTCCACATTCTGCACTTCTCTGTGAATACTTTGAAATGGTAAACCTACCACTACCAACCCACATATGTAGCAGAAAAAATGAATCACAAGCATTAACCAGCTTTAGAGAATAGAATGCAAGAAAGCTAAAGAAACCATACATTACATTCTTTGGATCATGTTCCATGACTGACCATTGAAGATAAAACCTTTTGAAGTATATGAGTGCTGTGCCCTACAAACAAAACCAGTACGTATTGGTAAAAGTCATTTTTTTTTATTAGCTATTGTTATCACCTTCTTAACTATGAAAATAAAGAAACATACCTGAATTTTATGGGGAAAATAGAAGGCACTGCATACTTCTCGAAGTTTATATTCATAGTAAACTCGCATGAATTGCTCTTCTTCAATGCTAAGGGGTTTTGGACGGGAATGCTTATCACCTGAAATACAGCAAATAACAAGACTTTCAGAAGCATACCCAGAAATTCCGACCAAGGCAACACAGGACTAATGAATCAATAATCAAAAAAAAAAAAAAAAAAAAAGAAGAAGAAGAAGAAGGACCATTGTCTGATTGCTTAGGCTGAGGTTTAGGGTATGACAATGAACCATCAACATCGACCTCCATTCTTGTCGTTCCGTGCTTCAAAAGAGAAACAGTAACTCAGTGTCAACGACCAGTTGATTCCTATCACAGCAAGTAAAAAAAAAAAAAAAAATCATTGAGCAAAGAAATGGCATACAGTGTCCAGCATTTGCTTTGCCCTCTGGTTGGCAGCTTTGTATCTCTGAATCTGTATTAAAAGCACAAAAGTGATTACACACGCGGGCGCAAGTGTACAATGATGGAGAAGAAAGTGCCCAGAGCTCCAATTGCTTGCCCATAACGAGCAATGATTCCAAAATACATTGCATTTGCATTAGGGCTCAATCCATTCGAATGAAACTCCGATTCCCACTTGCTCGCTTCTTTTTAATGTTGATTATAAAATTCGATCAACAATTGGTGCATAATGAAACGGACAACAACGGAAAAAAAAAAACACTCCCGAGCACGCACAGAACACACAAAGATCTCCAGTTTCCTTTTTCTTTTTTTTTTTTCTTTCTTTTCTTTTGAATCTTTAGGAACCAAACGAGACAGGGGAAACCGATTACCAGCTGCTGAGGAGTGAAGATCCACTTGGCTCGGTGGGTCGACGTCTGAAAGTCGGCCATTATTATTCTTCTTCGGCGAAACTTCTACGGCTGAGAGAGCTCGTGGCTTTCATTACTATTTCTGAACCCCGGCGGCGCTGCCTATATATATACTTTTCTTCCAATATATATATTATTACTTTTTTCTTTTTTTTTTTTCTCTTTGGAACTCGTCTGTGGTTGTGCTGGAAATTGAGGAAATTTGCATAAACCTTTTTTTTTAAAAAAAATTTTGGAGAAAATAACAAATAGTTCATTTCTTTCTTTTAAAAATAAAAAATCTTTAATATTGTCTTCACGCACTCAAACTGGGTATTGCAGAAATAAATAAATGGTTTTATCAAATAAATAAATAAAGACACATGGGGGTTGGTGGTGTTGGTGGTGGTGGTGGTGTTGGTGGTGGTGGTGGTGGTGGTGTTTGAATTTTGAATCAAATATCCGTGCATGTGCTCTGTATTTGTGTGGGTTCCATAATAATACTCGTTGTTATTATTAATATTATTATGCCACCTGGACACTACAGACTGCTTTTTTTTTTCTTTTCTTTTCTTTTCTCCATGAAAATCGACTACCCAATTGTATAATTTTGTAAATTCCTTCTGGACATTGTTTTGTGTTTAAATGATATGGTAGCTTCGCTTGTTCCCACATGGGTGCTTCCCGCGATTTGGTGTGCGCTATGACTAGTTGAGTTCAGTACGAGCATTGACCCTCTGATGTCGTATTAATTTTTATTAGTGTGCATGTCACCGAAGTTTCCACTTACTTGCATCTATTAATATATATAATATATATCTATATTTAATAATTTTAATAGTTGCATATAATTAGATAAATTAAAACTGAAATTACGAAATTCTATATTTATATAAATATGACAGAATGGAATGAGAAAAATACGGAAAAAAAAGTTTTCCAATTCTTTTTCTGAGTTTATCAATTTTTATTTTCTGCAATTTATATGAGAAAATGTTATATGTTACTAATTTTTTTTTCTTCTTCTTTTAAGGGGTTTCAATCTAGACCTTAGAAAGATACAATTTAGTCTAGTGGTTTGTGCTCTTGCCCCGCCAGCACAAGACTAGAGTTTGAACCTCTCCAGAGGTTTTTCTGTTTTCT
This sequence comes from Bruguiera parviflora, assembly GCA_019804595.1. Classification (NCBI taxonomy): domain Eukaryota; kingdom Viridiplantae; phylum Streptophyta; class Magnoliopsida; order Malpighiales; family Rhizophoraceae; genus Bruguiera; species Bruguiera parviflora. The sequence goes on from CM034044.1 coordinate 738,938, forward strand.
AATTTTTTTTGGGCAAGACCCCAAGTCCACAAGTACAAGGCCTTCAGACTCGAACATGAATGCTAGTAGGATATGCAAAACATTTTTGGAAATACAAATGTTACCAGTAACATTTTAGGATTTGGCTTGGAATGTTACAAACACACCTTTTTAGAAGTATATTACCTTCTCAAAAATATATTATTAGTATCAAATATTATTAAAAAGAAAAAAAAATATATATGCACAAGCAGATTGTATAATTAAACATCTTTTTGTCTGTGAAATTGACTTTAATTTTCTCGATTACTATATTTACACGGGAACTTACATTGCATTTCTTTGCCAGTTGCCACTGGTCCTAAAATACTCCTGCAGACCTCGCACAAATTTTTGTGTGTGATAATATTTTAAGAAAATTGATCAAGAGCATGCCCCTTGAAGTGTGTTACAGCGAGTCAACTTTCAAGTTAGTTTCCTTGAATATGCATGAAAAAGAATCAACAATTTGGCCCTAGGCCATGCAATTGGAACAAGATGCAAACTTTCCATATGGGTTGTACATTGGGCAGAGATGTCTGCTGTGTTTGCGGTCGGAGCGATTAGCAAGTCCCGGCACTCAACCAATCCAGTTGTATATATCTTCTTGTTATGATGGTGCAAGTAGCAGTTCTCACGCCTGATGTTTCGCCGCCTTGAACTTTTTGGGTCTATATCTCACGAGCTGCTTCATTGTTCGGTCTGTTTAGGGGTCAGTAGAATTTTGATCGTTGAGGCCGCTAGCAGACGTGCACAAGGGATTATTTCATTGGGTGACATGTTCAGATTCCTGCTTGGCTCACCTAGATTATAGTCATGCTTCGTGGGGTTTTGCTTAGCTGCCATTGGAGGGAAAAGCACTTGATTCTCATTCATTTTGTAACTCCCTCATCATAAGGGTCTCTTGCTTTTGAACTCCACTCATTTTTTATGATAGAAAATTCGAAGTTTAAAAAAGGAATTTTCTCGCCACACCCCATTATTGCCAAAGTCCTAGCTGCCCATGTAACTGCCTTGTTTAGTCCCAACAGAAGATGAGGCAAAAACATGCAGTAAACTGCATGTGGCAGCCTATGCGGTTGGCATGTAATACATGGCCGGTTGCATCAGTTTCAGTTTCTAACCTCCGTGCTTACTAAATTTACTATAGGCCTCTATGCCTTGTTTCCATTTGACTTTTCACTTTCGAGCCAGAAAATAAATCAGCCTATCAATAGTTAAAATGTGCCGGCAGCCATTGTCCAGTGTCAATGCTACGCTTAATTGTCAGATCAAATAGTCACATGACCGTTATCCTATTGGCTTTTCAAGTGCATTCCAAATCCCTGTTCTCTGTAATCTAATAGAAACAGTTCCCACCAAAAAAAAAAAAAAAAAACACTGATTTTATTGATAGTGGAGGCCCAGAATGTGAGCACAAGATTCAAGTTACAAAAGTGAAAAAAAGAAAAAAACAAAAAACCCCTCGAAGCAATCATCCTGTCAAGAGACATTTGGGGCTACCATGCAATTAGCACGAAAACCACAAAAGGTTGGATAGGATGGGCAGATTACAACTGGGAACTTGTTGCTAAAACCAAATTTCGCAGATCTATGCACAAGGGCAGATCATAAATGCAGTTACCTCATCAAATTCATGTTGGTATCAAAGCTAATATTTGCGTCTTGATTCTTCCCATGCACGTTTGTATCTCTCTAAAGACTGACTGATTTTGAGGGCAGTGCGGGTGCAAGCTGGTAACAGCAGAATCTATCATCTGAGCCACATCAGCTGGGGGATATTGTCGTTCGGTACATGCCTGCACAATATGGGAATAGGAGACTGGTCAACATTGTTGAACAAATATGAAAAATCCATGTGCGGCTACATATGCCACTCGAGTATTTGGATGCTTTCAACATCCTTTTTTATTTTTGGGAGGGGGATGGTGGGGCTTCAGGGGAGAGGGCGTTAGCAGATCTGATGCATGAAGAAAGTTGATATAGCCTGTTTCTGCAAACTCTCTCAAGTTACCTGTATCATGAGCAAAGTTGCGACACAAGATGTCATGAGCTCCGAAGGAAATGCTGCCTCAGTTTTGCCCGAATCAAGTGATTGAGCCCCAAATGCATTGTCATTGACCTGAGACTCTGATTCCCTATACATCAACTGGTTGTGATGTCGGAAGCTACCATTGGTCGGCTCTGGAGACCTGGTCACTTGCACTTTAGATTCTGATACTTTTTGCCTTCTATCAATAGAATCCAAAGCCTCCCCAATTCTCAAAAAAGCATCTTGCCCTTCTTTCAAGGATGAGATTGCCTGAATTTTATATAAAATCACTCTTAGTGACATGGCTAACAAATAAGTATTCCAGTGTTAACACAATGAGACTAAGAGCTGCACATGCACACAATTAAGACAGCACCTCAACAGCAGCATCCACCATTGCATGTGCCTTTGACCTTGAGCCTCCGACAAGTTCAACTACAGTAGATCCTGATTCTTGAGATGCAAAAGGACTCTCGTGAAAACTTGGTAGGCCACCGTGGAAACCAGATTTGGTAGGGGGCTTCAGCCAAGGAGGTATTGTGTTTCCTGGATAAGTAATGTGTTGCCTCGAATTGAATGAAGTAGAAGAGGCCTGCAAGAGATTATGATAACAATCAAATAAGAGCAAAGCAGGGAATCAAAATTTTCTTGCTTGAATTATACACAGGAGCTGCATGCCACCCACTGGCCTTCTTCTACAGCTGTACAAGGACCACTCAAGTGCTTCTTGAAGGGACAGATGCTTTTGACAAAAAAACAAACTAGCACCATGCATGTTGCAATCCAATTGATGTATTAGCTATTTTCATGATGGATTATGTCTAATTACATAAGATACCTTTTTATCAAGAGTGAGATTTGGGCCAGAAAGGGCTTGAATCTCAGCCTCATTTGTCCGGAGCTTTGTCACCACAGAAGGTTGATTACATGCTAGTTCTCGGGCATTAACAATTTCAGGCTTGGTTTGAGCAACAGCACAGTGAGCATCCACCTGGGTGAAAAAGTAAGGGAAATCAACCACACATGAATAACAAATAGTGTCCCTCTTAGAGATTCTAATCCAGCATATCAAAAGATGGCATTAAGAAGACAATGAAAATATAACGTGGAGACCACTTCCTATATATAATTTTCAACCATGCTCATTTGTGAGATATTAAAATTTTAAAGCACCTGTTCAGCAAATGGCACATTTTCTATGTTTTTAGGCCAGTAGCAATACACTAATGGTTCAATTGGACAGAATATATACCTGACCCTGCTTTGTGGAAGTATTCATGGGACTGGGAGGATTCTCCAAACGCACAATTGAACTGATGCCTCCAAGATATGAATGTCCATTCATTTCCACTTCCTTAGTCATTGCAAAAAATTTGTGTCTCCTAAGAACTTCTGGCATGTTATCCAATGGGTTCAAAGGCATGCAGTCGATATCCTGTAATGAATAGTTATCATAATTACTAGATGAAAGGGAGAAATGTCTAACTACGAAATGAATTAAGGAATGAATATGCCAAGCAGATAGAGAACATTGAAGCATATTAAACATAAGCACAGAAATGAGCTGATATATCTCTATGTTAACAACTGCAATTACCTTGACAAATTCAACTCCTATTTCAGGACGGTCAAACTGAACCCTGCATCTGTCACAATCAACTGTGAGGACACTTCCATCATGAAGTTCTCTTGTTCTAGGATGAAGAGCAATTACTCGTTGCCCAACTGATAAAGGTCTTGCTAAATCTGTTGGAAGTCCATCCTTGGTACCATTACGAAGTTCGGTATAATGCTTTCTTACAGATTGCCGATACTGTTGAAGCTTCTCCCTTTCTTCCTGTAGAAAGCGTTCTGAAAACCTCCGAGGTTTCCCAAGGGAACTGCATAAAAATTTTTCACAAAAACATTTTCCATGATGTTCAAGCCAAAGATGCTTGTGCAAGGTTGAAAACATTGAGAAAAAGAAGAATAATGTACCTTCTTATAACACCCCATTCTACGCGAGTTAGTCTCGGAATGTGCCCAAGCCCAACATGATTTAAGTATTCCACAAACTCCCTTTTAGCAAACCAAGGGTAGTCAATGGCACTGTAGAACCATTCAAATGTGCACCATCTACGAGCTAAAGAAGATGACAGACAACAAGAAAGCTTTTCCTGTATCCAACAATTAAAAAAGATAAGTCAAAAGGCACATATGCAATGAGACTTTAAGAAATTATGAAATGAGGATCAAAGAGTATGTCATGCAATTAACCTTCAGATAGACCGCTCTATCTTGCATGGTACTTGAGAGTTTATTTGCTTGATTCCTCACAATGTTCTCAGAAGACTTATCCTCTTTTGTGGCATATGATATCTTCAGATATGTCTTACGCCTGTTTGATCTTTTGGTTTGTAAGGTAGATTGGCTTGCAAAAGGAGCTTGTGCTGTTGGTACCACAAGATTGCTGGCAACATTTTTCTGAACACTGCCAAGAGAACCCTCCAATCCTCCAACTGATTTTTCTTGTTTTGAAGGAGCAGAAATTTGGCCAGCATGTTTACCTTTTGCCACAGATGTATTCTTCTCTTCATTCAAGGCCTACACCAAGTTCAGGGGAAACGGGAAGAACCATTGAATTTACATTTCCAGAGAGGAAAAACACTACCACTAATACCTAATGCACTCCTATATCTAACCACAAGGCATACCAGGGGACTGTCAACCATCCCTATGGCTTGGCAACTCAAGGCCTCACCAACACAAAGAAATTGCAGATAAGCCATCTAAGCTAGGGTTCCTAGAGATAAAGATTATATCCAAACCAGAGGCTTCTTATAATAAGTTATCAACATTCAAAAATCTTATACTGAAAAAAGCCCAATTTTCCACTCAACCAAAACAACCTGCCATTCTTCAACATCCATTGTTGATAACGTCTGGTGCTCCTTAAACTTGGTTATGTACCTAGGACTGATTAAATCATCATGCAAATGGCTTGCAATTTTGTTACCCAGAAAAGCAGGATCAGTTTTCTAAAAGAGAGAGAGCACCAAGCCAAGCTTTATGTTTACCTCTACCAGCTAAAAATGGTTTGCAGGCCTAATTATATACAACCTTTAACTGGAACAAACCAGTAATGAGAAATTATTGATTCTTGTGTTCTATACAGTGACTAAATAGACTAGTCAATACTTCAAAAAAGACCTATTTAGATGTTCAAAAGAAACTAACATGCATACCTCAGTCTCCAACAGTTTACTAGCAGGAGAATCCAAAGGGGCATTGGCATTTGGCACCTGAAACCATGAAAACCAGCTCTTTTAGAAAACTGACAAGTACCAACAATTATGTTAGACGCCCATGTGCTCACCTTTGATAATGAGAATTTACACTTTCTCTTCGACATATTGCTATTGTTATGAATAAGCTGTGACAGCTGGTTTGCTTCAGGGACAGATTTAGTATAAGTTGTTGAGTGTCTTCCTAGCTTGGATTTTCTTGAGGCAGTACTTTCAACTCCCCTTAAAGCAGGAAGTACATTTTCCTTCTGTCCTAGGGGTTCATTTTTATCTCTAGGATGCCTAGTACAACCTGCTTCAGGTGCAGTAGACTTGTCATCCATGTCAAGTATGCTCCTTTCCTCATTCAATGGGACAGAAAATTCTAGATCAAACATGCAAAACACAAAAACACACAAATATATCAGTTAACTGTACTTCTACCAAACGATTACAACATCAGTGAAACCAAAACCCAAACAATCGAACTGTATATTTTTCATTGAATCCAAGAACTTTAATCATGAGAGGAACTGCAAGGGAGAAAGGAGTAGCAACTAGTTCTCAGAATCATGAAAAGGGAAGTGAAAGGCAATATGCCATTGACCTACAAAACTTCCCTAACAATCTACGGGTTCAACCAAGTATTCTAATGCAGAAAAGCACAATTGATGAATGCTTAAAATCTAACACTCCAACACTATATCTCCCAACGCCACGAAAAATACCAATGTAAAATAATTTGGGGTGTACATTACAATATATCCATGCCAATACATAAGAGGAATTGGAAAAGAAACATTTAACACTAACCAGACTCCATTACAGAAGCATTAGCCAAGGTTTCCAGACCACCCAAGTCAGAAACTTCATCTGCAAAAAAATAAAAGAAGAGGAGGAAAGAGGAACAATTAGATGCATATTGCAAGATCATGAAAATTCTTATTAACATATAAACAACTGGAATGGAATACAATCAAGATATCTGGTCAATTATCAAGTTATAAAAAATGGCACTTCCACATCCCTAGCTTTGTTCTTGGTTCAATTGCTAACTAAATAGTCACAATTTTCTGCCATCTTAAAACACCCTAACGGAAGGAAAGTCTATGTGAGATGTCTAGTAAACACCAAGAGAGAATACCGGCTATGCAAAGAGACTACAACAGCAAAGACGGCTGGTATCCTTTGCTTTAATTTTATGATCATTAAAGCTAACCAATTGAAGAAAGGAAGGGAGGAGGAAAAGATGAGAAGAGAGTAGGAATAGCAGAAAATAAAAACATACAGAGAAATTTAGACTTCCAGTAAATTTGTACCGAGGCTCACCACTTTTAAACAAGAATTCAAGATACAATTAAAGAACAGAACATCATTTGAACTAAAACCTTCCTGACATCTTAAATTCTGTGCATTGACACCACCTGTTTAACGATCTGGTGTAGTCTTGCTTTTTAAATGATATAGATTTTGAAAAAGCCAGCCATATGCAAAGGAACAGCCATACATTCAAGAGTTCTGATGACCATTTTTTTGGGGTGGAGGGAGGCCAGATTTCATCATTAGTAAGATAGTCTGACTGAATAAACCAATTGGATTGAGATAATCAGTGGGTGATCAATGAGAAGACACAATAAAAACTACTCCTAGGACATCCTCCTGCCCTTAAAGGGATGCTGTCAAGATCAATACATAAGAATTTCAAGGCAACAATGATTGAACAAAATTACCTCCGGAAAAAAGTTTCTTGGTTCTCTGTGGACCTGATGGAGAGATTTCGCCAGAGTTTGCTTTAGACACCTCAGTACAAGCCTTACCCCTTAAACCCCTGAATTTTAGTCCTCCTTCTGTGCCACTACATGCTCCTTCACCATCATCAGAGATATTGTTCTTTATCTCTTCAACTTTTACTTTCTTTCCACAGCATTTCTTTCCTTTTCGATGAACTTCCACAGTACCAAAACCTTCCATATGCATCAAAGAGCTCATATCCTTTGGATGACTACCCATATCAGCACCCATGGTTCCTGTATCACCTTCAAACCAGTCTTCACCCAGCAAAGCATCACGAGGCTTTGCTATAACTGATTCTGACCGTGAGAACTAATCAAGTTTACATAAAGTTATGTTATCATGAGCCACTGTAAGTTATTATAGACATGGCAACAACCTAACCATAAGCAAAGATGTAGTTCAATACCATCTTATCCCAGCTTCGAATGGGTGGTGAATCTGTATATTTAGTTCTTCTCTGTGTTGTTTGACAAACTTGGGGAGAGCTTCCTCTCTGTGATGCTTCCGCTAATGCCAAAGCAGCATCATGCACTACTTCATCATCATTATCATCATTGTTTGACTTCCGGCCTTTTGTATTCGGCAAAGGAGCATTTTCCCCATCATCCCTCTTATTCATGTACGAAATAGGGACACGAGGTGTCCTTTTCCTGACAGCACGAGGCTGACCACCTAAAACAAACAAAAAATGGAAACTCAAACTTCAAATAGCGGCCACAACAGATTGGCTATATCATTCAATTTATCAGTTTGCAGAAACAAGTCAAATTGCACTTTTTTTTTGTGTGTGTGTTGTGCTCGATAATACACTTTAAGAAAAGAAAAGGATGAAAAAAATTCAAATGCATAATCACTTCAAGATTCCAGAGTAAATTGTGACCACTGCAACAATCTTGAGAACTTATCAACTCCCATGCCAAAAACTGATGGCCAACAAGACATAAGCAATATTGATAGGATATAATGTTAAATCAAGACTGTCAACTGAAGCTGACAAAGCTTGATCTTAAATTCCATTTAATTCTCATAGTATTTACATCAAATGGACCATAAGCCCATTAAAACACGAACATGTGTAGCACCTTTCAAAATTATATGTATGAACAGAGAAAAAAAAAAAAACAGTTTCATAATTACAGGATTTGGAGTGTTGCTGATCCCATGGCATGGCATCTTACCATAAGCCCATAAACATTTTCAATGGAGCCCAAGTCCTCCACAAGATTGATTTTCCATTTTTCTCTTCTCAGTGCTCACCAGGCTATTTCCATTCACTTAATTTTTATGATTCTACAATATGGTTCCTCTCAAAGGGATAAAACTATTTAAAGCACCTTGTTTTGCATTCTTTCATATGTTTCACTCCATCGGTGTTTCATAAACATTTCTTTCGATGATTAGCTATGTATTTCTCATTAGTCTATACAAACAGAATGCTAAGAGGCATTCAGTCTCTTACTAGATCAACCGTGGTCGACTAATACAACACAAAAAGATACATTTTGATGCACAGAGAATGGAGCATTCTAACTTCAATTTGCTTGCACTCTTTAATCTTTGACTTTGGGAAGAAAATCTGAAAGGGAATTTGAAGAAGAGAAATCATTTCAGCCACACACACACAGTATGATCACTGATATCCATCTAAAAACCCATGCAACCAGGTTAGAACTGGAGATTCAGTGATAAAATTGACAAGGACAAGCACCAACAGGTAGAAACTAGTAACAAATGTCTTCTGAAAAATCAAAAGAAAGGCTTCTTACCATTAAGATGTGCTCTCTTCAATAATGAAAAGCATCCATCAGCCAATGGCGGCAGAAGATCTTTTGATGCACTATGTTCAACTTTTGCCCGTTTCCGTTTCAGAAGTTTCTGGTGCATTCCCATTATCCCATTGCTCACTTGTTCACTATCACTAGCTTCCTGAAGGTTTTTACATTCCATGAAATCAGGTCAGGGAATGAAGCAGGTTTCTCTTTCATTTCTATTAATTTCACAAAGTGCTAACCAAAACTCTCCAATGGGAGCAAAAAGGAGATTCAGTGAAGAAAATTAATTTTTTATTGAAAATTGAAAAGGCCAAAGGAATCATACCAGGACATTGTAATGATCAGTCATCATAGCAATGAGGCCAAACACAGAAGCTACTCCCACTGGAAGAGACAAGTATGCCTGCAAAATGTAAAAGCATGTCAAAGACACGCACACAAATAGTAATTCCAGCAACAGACTAAGCAGACACTAAAAAGTAAGAGTACCCGATTCATGTTAAAGAGGGCCTCCACCATTTCTGTGGATCTGTTACGCACTTCAAATGCAACCTGAACACCAGTAGAAATAAACAATAAAATCAGTAATCAAAATTGCAATGAAAGATAAATTGTTATCCATACAAGTAGCATTTTGTGGATGAACAGTGCTGCTTAAAGTTCAGTGTATACCTTTTTCCAGTCCTTTCCATAGCGCCGATATGCATTGTAAAATCGCTGAAGCTCCTCATTGCTCCACTGACGTCCTAACTTATCAGAAAACTTCCTCTTCTGGGCAGAAAATGCAATGGTCAAGAGATGTTGAAGCAACATATATCAAACAACATCAGAAAAAAAAAAAAAAAGATATTTCATAAGCATTAAACAAATAAAAAATAGAGTGTTTGCCATTCCTTTGAGGGGCAGACTATAAAAATCTCATTATGTTTTTTTGAAACTAAACAGTTTTCAATTTTGTGTTAGTGTTGAAACATGAAAAATCTCCAGCAAAGCTGGTCAATAATGGCATAAGTTTCAATGCGACTACACAGATAGATAAAAAAGCATCTCAATGCACAAGACTCCTACACCATGGGGTCCGCAAAAGAGTCTGACATACACAACCTTATCCTTGTTTCTACAAAGGGGTTATTTTTGCAACCTGAACCTATGACCTCTACGTCACAATAGGGTAAACTCACCGTTATACCAAGGCTCACCCTTGATTTTTCAAATTGATTAAGTAAGCACAAACTAGAGTATAAAAAAGCAATGATATCAAAAGTATGCTTCCATGAGAAACATGGTATATTAAATACTACAAGCAAGTGTGTAAGCACAAGACCGTAGGTTACATTTGTGGCACATGGAATCTCTAAAAAATGCAGTCTTTCCTTACCCCCGTTGCCTGTTGCTTATTTTTGTATGAATTCCTAGCTTCTTTGTCGGGTGAGACCTCATGCAGAAAACGCTTATTCACACTTTTTTTCCTTGCTGGTGCCATAACAACCCGATCATCTACAGCATACCAACAATCGAATATGGACATTAAATTGTTGAAAGTTATAATTTAACATAATAACAATCGCAAAGCAAAATATTGTATACTGATACGGGGAACAGTAAAAAGAATTCCGACGTCACTCTTCATAATACGATATCAATACGGTGGATGCGCCAGAGTGCAGTACTCTGAAAAAGCCCATATAGTTTTTGGTCACGGTCATCCACAAAAACCTCTTTTTTCAAATTTTACCCACATAAACCCCAGGAGGACCAAATCAAAATGCCGTTTTTTTTTTGGACAACCCAGAAAAAGAAACAAATCCAAGAAAAAGATAAAAAACAGAAAACCCCAAAAACCTCAAGCATATATCTTTAATACCACAAGCGACCAAAATCCCATGAAAATTAAAACTTTGCCAAAAAGCCAAATCGAATGGTGAGAATTTTCAAAAAAACCGCCCAAAAACACAAAAAGAAAAACTTCCATTAAAAATTTAAAGCGAAAAATAAATTCATCTTCTGAAACCCAAACAAAAAAATTTGAAATTCTTCCCTTGCAGAACCCTAATTAACAGATCCAGGAGCGTCAACTTACCGATTCCAAGTCTACGCAGGATGGGTCTGAACCATAAAGACAAAGAGAGAGAGAGAAGGGGTTCTTGAGAGAGAAAGATACAAACTTTATGAGAGAGAGAGAGAGAGTGAGTGAGAGCGCAGAGAGAGAGAATGAGAGGAGAGAGAGGTGCTTTTAGGAGAGAGAGAGATAGATACAGAGAAGGAAGGGGTTGCCGCGAAACTTGAATATAAAGGTGGCTTAACCAATGGGATGTTTTAGGTTTGGGTTTATTCGATTTTAAGGTTTTTTTTCTTTTTTATGATTTTAAAGAATTGGGGCTGATTGCGTGCTATCACCGTACACGTGGAAAGACAGCGTTATGTACGGTACGATCTTCCGGCGTCTTCTTCGGTGTTTGCAGTAATAATTACAGCAGATTAAGTTTGAAAATTTTGGGAGAAATTTAATGGCAACGACCCCTTATTTTATGCGTAATTCGGTTCTTACGCCCGGACCTTTTCAAAAAATTCAATCTTTGACGTCCTGGAAATATTTCACTGAAGTTTTTTCCTTTTTCTTTTCTTTTTTTTTTTTCGAGCAATAGTCCACTGAAGACTATATTGGTTGGCGGTTGGCACCATGCCCTCCTCTCCCGGCTCCCAGGCTTCTAAATATTTCGAAATTGCCCCCCTAATTTCAAGTTTGAATTTTTATAAAATTGTCGTGTATGCCCCCCAAAGTACAACTTATTTTTACCTTTCCTCCCGTTTGATTCTCTGAAATGTACCCGGACCCCAGGATTCATTTTCCAGTTTTTCCTCCCCTGGCTTTTACCATCAAAATAAGCAGTTGCCTCTCCTCTTCTTTTTCTCTTTTTAAGTTCACATTACTCGTGTTTTTTTAATAGAATGTTGAGTTATAAATATAACTATATCTTAAACAGGTGCATTGCTGTACGCGTCGCCCAAATTTTTGAAGGAGTTACTCCATAAATTTGATAATGTTACGTGCTATTTGTGTAGTTATAAATTTTCTATCTTTTAACCGTATTTATGATGCATTTGTACTCATGATCACCAAAAAAAAAAAAAAAAGATATTTAAGAAACTATATCTTCACAATTTCTTCATTTATGCCCCCCGGAAATCATATTCGTTGTCTTATTATGCCAATTTGTACCAAATTGGGACGCAAGCCTATGGAAACCATAAAAGAGACGCCTTTAAAAAAAAAAAAAAGAGATAAATATAAATAAATGAATAAATACTAGTAAGACCGTTATAATTGGCCACCATCACCATATGCTTGGTTTTGCTTCGTTCGGCAGAAATACGTAGACATAAACAAGAATACTTGCCATTGTTCAAGGATACGATGACTAGCTTTGCTTTCGGGAGATCCAAGCAAGGAAACTGACAAGTCGGTGTTGGACCACCTGTTTTAGATTCAAAACCACTCTGCCGTGCATTTTGGGTATAAGCCTTTATCTGCAACAACAGCCGAGAGGCCCTTCAGTTCTTTCTGAACCTTGCGCCTCTCGTAGAACACCGAGCATGCGAGCGAAGTACACTTAACCCCACTCTCCACAAGCCAGTCCCCACCTCCACAATGCCGGCATATCTGCAAGGGGATCAAGAACCTTGAAAATTTATCATGCACCGAAACACAGAGAGAGAGAGAGAGGATAAAAATATTTCTGAAGCATGCAGCATGCAGCATGCAGTTGGGAAGGGGAAAAAAGAACGGAAAGAAAACCAGTCAAACAATTCATCATGACAATGCAAGCAGATATCAAAAAAACAAAAAAAAACTGGATGCTACTATGCTGTAAGATACATGACAAACATGGTCAGCGCATGCCAATAATCAATAACTCATGAGAGCAATTGCAATGCTTACAGCAGTAAGGTGTTGTATATCCTTCTCCAATTTTGAAGTCCTTCCAACTAGAGCCGTGGCAGCAGTAGTTTCCTTTTGTGAACATTTATTACATATAAGTGCTAATGCATTGACCAATTCATCGCACAGTACACAGTGCTTTGAGAGATAGTAGAAATCAATTCTATTTCTTTGTCGGTTTGGAGAATATAAGGGCCGCTTAGCAAAACCTTCTCTTGTAGGCCGGGACATCTCGCCAAACCATTGTTTTAAATCAGCACCGAGAAGTCCGAAAACACGTAGCAAAGCTGGAATTATCTGTTTGTTGATGTAATATAGATCATTCAAGCGGTAAGGTGAATCAACAGCCAAGAGGTCCAGTGGATTGACAACCATATCAACTAGGCGGGCCCCTGGTTCCCCATGGATCACAACATAAGGCACTCGTTCAGCATAGCGTGGTTCAGCACAGGGATCAACTCTCATTGCTTTAGTAGCTACAATTGCTGCAGGTGGAAGACATGAAGAAGCCCTTGCACTGTAAGTGCCCAACCGAACCTCCTTTGCAAAAACAAAATCTTGAAGTGACACTCTGCCAGACAGAATCCGAGACCACTGGCGCTGCAAATATGCCTTGACCTGTGCATGGGAAATGAGAAAAATCATAATGAATGGATGAAGAAATTATGGCAGGAATAAACTACAAGGACTGTTTCCCAAAGGCCTAGAAATATGATGCCTGAGATTAGTAACTGGTGTAGAACCCATTAAAATTTAGTCCAACTTATCCAATGCAACAGAAGACATTCAATATTGTAAAATTAATTAAAGAAAATGGAAAAATGTAATTATTTCCACCTCTAACATGTCCTGATGTTCAAAAAACAGTCTTAGTGACTGCTCCATCGTCTTGGCAACAGCACCACAGGTGTCTCTACGAACTGTCTCAATACCTTTGGCATCAAACATAGGTTCAATTTGATCAGCACTTTCATAGCTGTAACCAACATAGCGTTTCTTAGTAAGAAGGAAGCATGGGTGATAGACTTTCTCCAATTTCAATGTAACTGGATTTGGATTCATTGCAGTCACTGCAGATGCTATCTCATGCCCAATTTGAAATGACTCTTTAACACTGCGTCCTTTGAGGAGGACAAACATGCTGCAGAAAACAGGATTCAAACACGTAGGAAATATGTGACAAATAAAAAACATGTAGGAAACAGGAGAAAAGCAGAGAACTCAAGACAAGATTTTCAAATAGTAAGCACAACTCATTCTTTTTGAAAACTTGCAGCCCCCCAAATCAGTGTATGCCTGACAGGAAGTGTTTGTTTATGTGTGCAAGCACCCATGCACACAAGCTCAAATGTACATATCAACATTTACAATTGTCCAAAAGACTGCCGTTAAACAAAATTAACCTTCCCATCACTTTCACTTACCTTCAAATTTTTAAGATTCCAGTTAAATAAATAAATAAAAGACAGGCAAATATAATAATGGATCAACTAGTGTGCTCTGACTGGTTTAGTCTCAAACCACATTTGACATGCAATGCCACTTACATGAGGCATACTAATGCCAGGGATACTAAGAGGTTTACCAAAGCCTTTTTACTAAATGATGAGGTATGTTCCACTATTGATGCATTTTCTATCAGGACCCCATCCGTGAATTTAGGTGGGCAGGGCCAGTGTAAAAGAAAAAAAAAAATTATTGGTCCATATCAACATGCCATGTCATTTAGTAATAAAGTCAAAAAGCTCACCATGCCTAAAATTACCCTTAATATAATTAACCACTATCTGTACCACAAATAGACTAAAGCTTTAGTCTAATGGTTGAAGTTGAGATTGGTTTTTTTTTATTTATTTTCAACTCCCATCTTTCAGATAAAAAAAAAAAAAACAAAAAAGATGACTTGTTTACATCAGTACCTGTCTGTATCTCCATATATGACTTTGGCCTTCCACTTATCATTTGCATTGACCAAAGAAATAGCTTTTTCCAGTGTGCTACGGCCACATTGAACAATGCTGTCAGCAAGCTCTGCACATGGCATACGACCACTAAATCCAGCAGCTGTATAACCATAGGTTACATTTGCTATGAGCTTCAAAGCAAGCTGCCTTGCATTAAATATCTGAAAGAATGTGAAAGTCCGTAAACAGAAGTTGTAATGTGCACAATCATAAGGCAGGTAGCCCCATCTTCATTTACATAAGCAGCATGGAAATGATGCACGCATGCTCAAAAACAATCCATAACTTGTTAGATATGCATTGGGAAAGGATTTCATCTTAGCATACAGAGAGTTATATAGTTGGATACTACAGATAGAAAAAGAATGAATGTTAATAAGCTAACAATAAAAAATAGTAAATTGAAAACACAGACACACACAAGGTGTGCTTAGACCTTCTGCTACTTTTCCTTCCATCCAATTACTTTCAGTTCAAGTTGCCAACAAACTTTATACCCATTTTGATATAGGAAGGATGGGACAAAGGGCCCAAAATAAAGCTGAATAAAAAAAAAAATTATGTTTTCCCGTATCACATATGTAAGAGAATATTAAATTGCTCAGAATCATTGTCATACAGCCATACCCTGTGGAGAACATGCTGTGAGAGTGTCAATTTCTTCATTGCTCGTTTCACCATAATTCTTGTTGATAATATTTCCTCCAATAAACGGGGCATTATGCCTTTACGGACCTGCTAATCCAAAGCAAGGGATGTGAAATTCTGTATTTCTTTCTTACCCATTCTTTTCTACACAAAGAAAATAGGCAATCCTAAGAAAGATGAAGAGCTGGCCAAAAAGAAAAGAAAAGGGAAGAAAGAACGAGAAAAACACAACTCTGGGTCTATTATACTAAATATGAAAAAGAAAGCACTTTTCCCACCAGTTCAAATATAACCTGCTGAACCAGCAATGAACTTCACAACCTTCCTACCCGGCCTCACTGGCCCAATCATCCCTAAATCCACTTATTGAAATTACAAAATTGAAAGTATCGGTTTATTGCTCCCACTGGAAGATATGCCTTCTGTGCTTAAAGAAAATAAAACAACCAGGATACCAATCACAGCTTGGCTCAAGAATGGACCAAAAAAAGAATCTCAAGGCAGGACTCAGGCTATGTCAAATCCCCATAATGGTTTAAGCAACAAAAAGACGGAAGATTAAAGTTTACATTTTGAAAAGAAATAAAAGGAAGCCCCTTCAAGTTGAAGGGCATAGGCTGTGTACCAGCATTTTATCAGCATGATTTTTGATGAACCATAATGCTCCATCAACAATGAATAATCTGTTATAGCAAATTTTCTACAGAAATCATGTTTAAAACAATGCATATGTGTGTACAAGTGAAGACTAATTTCTGCAAAGAAATGAAGAACATAAAATGTACTCACCTGTGAAGGCACATACATAACACCATTTGGACTGACAAGCATTTTATCCTTCAAATCCTGGAAGATATGTGGGTCTGGTGAAAATGAACTAACCCCTAGTGTATTCATCTTTGAAGGTGCAACATTTCCAAGACATGTACAAAAGCAAAGGTTGTATGCAATAATCATTGATGGATAAAGCGACTGAAAATCCAGGACAACAACTGGATCTGCATAGAAACCAGATTCAGGCTCCATCACAAGAGGTAAACACTCCATTGCTGGTTGAGAAGCAACCTACAAAACAAGAAGTAGGGTCATGCTCAGAAAATCTCAACTTCTAAATGGCACAAACACAACTGGTCAACAATAGTAGACTTGTGCCTCACATATCCTACAAAGGAAATACATTGAGGATGAATATCAAAAGAACCCCACTTTGTCACGACAATTTTTCATTCCTAAGACTATACTTCACAAACAACATTATTGTGACAGGGGATGGATGCATGCTATGGATGAATGAATAAGATCCTGAAGCTACTTGATGATTATATTTTCTACAACTGTCACTCAATGTTCTGCCAACTTATGATACAGTGTGGAACATTGAAGCCATAAAATCAGAGGAAGCGCTAAAATATAGCCAAGTTCTGATAAAATAAAACTAGAAAAAGACAGCCGAGTCATCAAATCTCAAAAAATAAACCAAAATCAAAACAGAAAGCCAATGTTTGAAACTTAAAAGTTGCCTTCAAAGGCTCTCTAATGTAACGTACACAGACAAGGCATAAATAAAAAGGGTAAAAGACAAAAGATAATTATCACAAAAGTAAGGAACCACCAAACTGACAAAACATTTTATCATGCACTGTACAAAAAGGCAGGAGTGAATTTCATAACAACCTGTTGGTTCCCAGGAGAAATGGCAATATAATTTTGTGAATGTGCCAATCTAAGAAACATAGATTCAACACGGTACTGCGAACCTCGGGACAGAACGGAAAAGAAGTCAATGCCGAATACACGAGCAAGTTCAGATGTCCGGTTTATCTGCAAAATCATTTCATTCACATCAATTCATGATGAAGGAAAGCATACTGACAAAAAGAAATAAAGTGTTGGGTGATAGATAATCATCATTCAATTACTAAATTATCGGCATAAAAAAGATTTAAAATCAAGAGAAGAAAGAGCTCATGTATAACCAATGAAAAGAATTCTATGAAGAAATCCTCCTGAAACAGTCATTTCCTGGGATAAGCCAGCATGATAACAACTACGAGATGGGAAGAAAGGATATTTATGCATGGAAATTAACCCACACAACAGTTTGGTACAATGCTTAGGCATTTAAGGCTTCATTAACACAAGGAATGTTGTGCAGTAGAAGTAAATAGAATTTACTGGAAGCCAATAAAGCAACTGCAAATTTTAAACAGGATGAGAATTTGGATGTGTAGTGGCATACCATATCAAGTTGATTCATTATTTCCAGGTTCAATTTTGCTCTCTGTATCACATATTCAATACATCTATATCTGGCTCGTCCAGGACCACTTACAAACCATTTGGTCAATATCTTGTATGGTATTGAAGGAATTTTTCGCCTCAAAACAGCTTCACCAACAGCTTCAGCTGTATACATGTTAAGCTTAATTTCACCACGCATCAGTCGCCATATATTGAGAACAACTCTACCGCCTACATGAACACCACTAGCATGAGTTCGCCCCCACTCATCCTCAATCACAGCATCTCCTATCATCACTGAATCATCAAGCAATGATTCATGCAAAACAGTATTTAGGTCTCCCATATCAAAACTTTCCGTCTTCCTGTTGTCTGTGTTGCTTTTTAGCGGTGTTCGAGAGATGCTATTAAGTAAGCCTATACCCAGATGTGCAGACCTCTCACCCAGAAAACCAAGAGAACCACCTTGTATATCCCAACCCATTAAAATATCAGGATCATATGAACCTACAATCCTTATAAAATGGCTAAATAATTGCTTCTCCTCAGAGCATACAAGTAACTTGTGGGAAGAAATTCCATCAAAACTCCTGCAAATAAGTTAGATTAGCATGAAAGCCAAAAACAGGTGTTGGGTAAGGGACTTTTGGTGTGATTTGTAAGATCCAAGAAATATAAACCATAGACTTAGACGCAAAATTTTCTCCAACTAACAAAAAAATGCCAAGCATTGGTGATGCAGTTGGAGTCAACAAAAAGTTCAAAGAAACCAAAGATAACAATATTAATAATTTACGCACATTAAAGACACTAAACTATAAGTTTATCTCAATAGAATTCCATAAAGCTGTATAACTTGGTGAGTCTTATGCATTCAACAATTTGAAACATTGTTAAAGTCACTCTCAATACAAAAATCCCATTTTAAAAAAGGTGCAAGTGCCACTGCATGATATGAATTTTAATACCTATGGCAGGAGTCAGTGTCACTACGTAAAAGCACATAAACTTCAGCAGCAGGATCATTGTCATTCTGAAAAGCAATAGCTACAACATTGATAGCATCAAACCGAGGATCTGGTCGAAGATCTGCTCTAGATTCAGCATGAACCTGTCAGCAAGTACAGCAAGCCAGTCAAATAAATTCTTTTCCAACTAGGGCACTTAATAAATTCGAAATTGGTATCAGTTTTCTATGTTTGAATCTTCAACTGAATTGAAATGTTGAGGGTCTTATAGCTAGAAGGAAATATGGATAGGAAGGGGGAGAAAGACAGAGTGAGAAGACATCAGAAGTGATGAAACCACTAAATGGTCCTATCAATACCTCAATACTTAATATTGTCAATTGTTGCCCAGCACCAATGCTGGCAGGATCCCGGAATCCAATTTGACTCAGAGGAGTAGGCCTTGATCTCCCATCTGGTCCTGAAATCTGTGACATATCTATCAAACAATCAGGGCATGCATTTGGCTTTGCAATATTTCCTTCATTCTGATCTCCTTTTATTTTTTGCTGGGGCATCAGATGTAATGCAGATATGGGTTCTGTTGAAACCTTGTCACTGCTAAGAGGTGAAGAAATTTGTGAACCAATCTCATAAGTGCCTGCAAAAAGTTGAGAGCTTTTTAGATTTGCGAGTTCCATGAGAAAGCATTTATATATACTAGGACAAGACCTCTTCATTACCAAGATGTTGCTCATACCTCCATTAGTACTCAATAACCATGCAGAAACCGAATCAGAAGACGGTGGTGAAAACGCTCGTGTCAAGAGGTACAAGAATGATCCATCATTTAGATAGTGAGTTGGAACACCCACAAAATCTTCTCTCTGAACGTTAAAATCACTGTTTGACGTGGAAATATTTTTAGAACCATCCTTTTCTGGACACTCCCTTTCAAAAAATGGAAGAAGCTCATCTGAAGCATGTCCTGAAATATATCAACAATTATTCCAAACAAACATTACAACATGATGACAGTTCCAACATGAAACAGACAAATCGCCCAAAATAAAACAGAATGCAACCTGATGTGCCACCACTATTGTCCCCATTAACAAGAGAACTATACGGAAATAGAGCAGTTGGAAATGAAACAGGTTTGGATACTACATCATTCCAGTCTGCAATGGGAGGTTTCTTCCAGAATGTCATGCCAATGGCATTTATAGTTTTTCCCTCCCTGTTGAAAGCCTTGGATGCAGAGCTGCCGAGTCCATATAAACCAAAGTCTCCTTTCTGTTTTGCAGAACACTTCTCATTCTGAATAAGTGCAGTTTTAGCTGATATCTCCATGCCCATCAGACCCTCAGAAGGAATTTCATGCAATTCTTTCTTTGGAGTGCAATTCTTTCCATAATTCTTTGCTGCAAACAATTCATGATTATTAGGAAAAGCTGACAAAAAATTTGGATCAGCAACCATATTACCTCCAATCTCTTATCAGCCAAAGTGACATCAGTAAACAATAAATAATTATTTAACAAAAAATGGATAAAATTGTAAATAAAATCATAGATTCTTTTGAACTATTGATTTTAAAATCAACCATGGAAAAGCTGCAATGTTGAAAATAGAGCCTTGTGCATCCTTAAAAGCAGAATGCATCCTACCTTGAGATGGGCAACCACTGTTAAATACAAAGGGAAGGCTCCCCTCGAGAACTTTTGTTTTTCGGCTGGTAATGGATGGCCTGGACTCAAGACACCAAAGGGGGGTTTTGTCATGTTCGGTGGCAGGTAGAGAGTGTAAGTCAAATCCTTCTGGAAACAGAACACTGTCTGCATCCTGTTCTCCAGAATGATCCTTTTCGACACCAGTAGAACAAGAATCCTGTGGAGCAACATGGCGACTGCGCTTTAGTCTCATTAAGTCCCGAATTGAGCATCCAACAAAGGGACTAGCTTCACCAAAATCAGTGTCTGGACTTTTTATTAATGCATCAGAACATTTTCTGTCCTCATTTGCACTCACAGCTGTGCATCCATAATATTTACCTTCAACAACATGTAAATCAGCACTGCTAGACCTGACAGTTTCTGGGTCATTCAAATCCTGAGCCACATTAAAAGGTAAAGAACCCCACAAGTGATTCTTTCTTTTGTTCTTATTGATGGAGCTTGTTGCAGTAAACTGTTGTACCTGGTTGGGAGAGTGCCTTTTGCATTCAGCCTTTGTCTCTATCTTATATGTATTTTCAGCCAATTTAGGGGACAAATGATTATCATCTACTTGGGAAATCTTTTTCTGTGAGGATCTTTGAGGGGAATGGCAAAAATCAGGAGAAGAAGGTTTGCCCTGGAAACTCTCACAGTCAATTATATCCCCCACAGAATCCAGAATGTCCTGACACTCTTTTTGGGACTCACTCTCATAATCTATATTAGCCTTTTCCAGCACCTTGTCAATGCTTGTTGCTGGCAACAGGGGACTCAGAATGGTCTCACGAACAAGTTCATCATCAGAATTTATATCCTCGGCAGCCTGAGAAGTGGCAAGCCACCTCAACAGCCCCAAGGCTTCTGTATCTGAAACCTGTGTGATTTTGGAACCTGAATGTTTACCATTTCCTTAAATGACCATAAGAATCAAGCTATGCAAATAATAATAATAATAATTAATTAATAAAATAAAATAAAGTGATGAAATAAATTAGAAAAGGTAGGTTGTCCACCAAATTGTTGACATCTGCATGGATTGTTACCTGAATAAGCTACAAATAAGCTATGAAATAATTTAGGAGAGATGTATTGTCCGCAGAGCATTACACGCAGTAATCAGGAAGATGAAGAGGAAGGAAAAACTAGACATTCAACCTCTGAAAAAAAATAAAATAAAATAAAAATGAATGGAAGAAAATGCTTGAACAGGATAACTACCTTTGGGTTCTGTGTTCCAATCATTTTAGATGACTGGATCTCCTCATCATCTGCAGAACTAATAACATCTCTTTGTGTCTCTGGAGAACCCTTCAAAGGTTCTGCACTGCTAATATTGGAACTGATATCTCCAAGTTCAACCAAATTTTTTTCAACAGTCAAAGATGCCGCTGAAGATATAGAGTTTAGTTTACATCCAGTAGGAAGCGGTTTGTCTTCCAATTTACCATACAATTCTTTCAGCTTTCTTTCAAATTCAAGACCATGTGACAAAATTTTCAAAACGTCCTCAGGAAGTGGTTTGCCAGGATCAGGTGGCATGGCTGCTTCACACATGCCACTTCTTTCATACTCCTCCTACATCAACAAAGAGCAAGTTCAAGACAAGAAAAAACAGTTAATATCAAAGTTGTGTACTGCATATCAACAGCAAAAGAGCAATAGCAAGCAAACCTCCCATATGGGTATGAGAGATTGCACCATTTTCACATCTGAATGTGCCTGTGAGAGGGATGTATACATTTTAAATTGCTGATTAAGAATATCTGCAAGAAGTAATTGGTCAAGAATTTTAGCAATAAATTCACAAACAAAATAGGAGCAAGGGCCAAAGTGTGAAGCAAAACAAACCATCTACAATGGCATCTCCCTCAAGCTCACAAATACTTTGGCGCCGAATATTGTGAATAACTTGATCTAATGGAGTATCATATTCACTGGAAGTTTCCCACCTCCAATCACCTGGAATAGTTGAAGATATCCATAAAGGAAAATCCAAGCTTTCACTGCCACTTGAATCTGCCTAAGGAAAAAATGATCCAGAATGTGATCCAAAATTATGCAAGAATTCAGAAGTCAGATCATATCCATTGAAACCCAAAAGAGCATATGGACAGAAAAGAGACAGACATATAACCTGAACATCAGCAGACATGCAAGCTGTCTTATACATCTGTTGTCCATGTTGGTCATTGTGATTGAATTGTCTCTGGACAAAAGCATCTGGTATCGGACAACGAAATTTCATCTTTGCTAGATGCAAGTGGCCCATTCCATACAAGTTATAGTCAATCTACAAATGAAGAAATTCAGCAATTGAAAAGGGACTCTCCTTCAAAAGAATAAACAATGCTGTCAAAGCATTCCAAAAGAATGATGCCTATTCTCCTATCATTGCAAAATAGTGTTTACCAGAAACTGGAGTATGAATGGAATATGAGCTTCATGGGGCTGCAAAATTTTATTGAGAACTGCACCTCCCTGCAAAAGAAAATGGTGTTTTGATTAAAAGAAATCAGCACGCAAGAACATTTGAAATCAATTTACAGTCAGTGTCAGGTTCAAGAATTGTACCAGAAGGAGATTGGCAGCACGAGATACATCATGTGGATAATAGCTAAGAATTTATCAAGGCATCCAAACAAAGCAGTTGCCAGAGTGCAATAGAAATGAAAAAAACTCATAACAAGTACAGTCAACAAAACACTTGGATACAGGTATACTTTCACAAACAATTCCTCAGATGGATGGTAACCATAAAATTTCCTTGCTCTCACAAGACTACACCCATGTACATGTTGTCTTTTTGAACCGGCACTACCTTTCAGCTGCATGTTCAAATGCAAGTATATTAAGTGCTGACCATGTAAAAAAAGTACTGAACAATTAAAAGAGCAACAACCACAAAACCGACATTAAACACAAATATAAAGGGGGAAAAAATGACTCAAAAGTACACCTTCAATGCTTTCTCAAGGGCAAGAGACACTGAATTTGTGTACGCATCACCTGCATCATTCAAAAAGTTAGAGAAGAAGAAAGAAATTTTTTTTCAAAAAAAAAAAAAAACCTTCCACTTTCTTCCCTTAAATAGAAAGATAAGATTGTATTCAAGGGAAAAAAAAAAAAAAAAAACTAAAAGACTATAATGGAAGATACCATCTTGACTTGGATCGATTGGTATATCTGAACATGGCACATATAAATGAGGAAAAGCCTACAAGAGCAAAAGACATTTCAAATTTTAGTTAAAAGAAAACACCCCCCCCCCCCAAAAAAAAAGACTGGAGAGAAAGAAGTATCACCCCATGAACATGTAAGCAAGTCTTTTGGCCAGCAGGCGTCGACCCATAAACCCTTATAACGGGAACCTCATTCACTTTTCCACCTTCAAAATTTCAAGATTCCAATTAACTAAATTATACAAAACCCCGCGCAAAAAATAAATAAATAAATAAAGATTTAAGTCAAAACACGCAAACCCTACTCCTAGTGCTCCATTTGTTCATCTAGCAAACAAGTCCCAATATCTTCCCAACAAACCCTAGAAGCATTTCTGTTTGGCTTCAAATAAAAATAATTCAAAAAAAAAAAACAGCGAAACCGCCGTCGCTTTTTACCTTGGAAGCTACTGTAACAGATACCGACGCCGGGAATCGGCGGCGCCATGTAGTGGTCGATCGATACGATCCGGACGCTGAAGATTTTCGAATCCGACTGCGACGCCGCCGTCGCCACCGCCATTGATTTTTTGTTAATTAGCCGAATGCATATGAGGAAATTAAAAATAAAAACGGGAAGATCTTCAACGGAAAAGAAGAAAACGTAATTAATGGCTTCCTCTGGACTCTTCTTTATGATTGGGATTTTAATTCTCTCTCTCTCTCTCTCTCTTTCTTTTTTTTTTTCTGGGGTGGGGGGGACCAAAGGCATTTTAATTTTGCATCCGAGTCCTTGCAATTCGGTTAATTTACTATTTTATTGAGGCGTAAAAGGGCAGATCATAACATGATGGGTGGTATAATAATAAATAATAAGATATTATTGGCGCGGGGAGCAACGGCTCTTTCTCTGTTTTTTAAATTTTGTAGCCGTTACACCTACCTTCTGTATCTTTACTTCTTGGAATCAAAGGAACCCAAAATTATGTGTTTTCGCAGAATTGTAGTTAAAAGGATCGAGATTCGAGATTAGACACATAAACTCATAAAACACATAATGAGATTATTTTTATTCATTGCAGCAGCCTACTACTTACAAGCACAATATCAAAAGCCCCCAGCATGTCATGGAATAGCTACGTGCGGTGACTTTTGCGGCCATGTCGAAATGTCTATTCCCCAAGATCATGTGCCCATGATCAAATTTATCATCTGTAAACTGTAATGAATTACAAGCAGAGCTATTGAATGTTTATTTAGGTTTTTCCCATATTCTGTTGAACTTTTAAGGTAAATGGACTGACGTTATGTTGTTAGACCAAGATATATACTATGGAGAAGCTTTAGATTGAAACACTGTTGGGAATTCCCCTGCCGGTAAGTCCAGTTCCACTGGTGGGAAAGAGCAGAGTGTATGGCATCTTCGCCGGACCGACGCGGTTCTTCAATTTCTCATCATTGTTCATCTCGATAATCTTGTCCTCAACTCCTGCCAGCTTCTTTCCAAATTCCTCGAATGCCTTTAATGGTTTTGTGTCTGCTGTCCATTCAGGAGTGTCGCGCTGACCAAGATACACCTCGTCCGAGGAATGCCTTGACAGGATTTCTATCAGGGAAATGCCAAGGAGTGTCTGTAGTTGGGCAGTGACAGTTCTCAGGAAAACCTTATCAGGATTTGACTCCAGTTCCTGATATTCGGGGGAACCTTCTTCTGGCATGAACCTGCGACTAATGGTGGGGCGGTTGGGGAGGTATCCAGCATAAGGGTATTGGCCGAAGTTAACAGCGGCATGGAGAGCAGAAGCAATCCATATGATTATGGTGCATGATTCTATTAGTTCTTCGCGGTCCTGCATTTTAGGCCATCGAGGATCGTCTTTCTTGTCGCCATGCCCCACCTCTCTCAGTTCCTTCCACCACGATTGGAGTTCAGAATCTTGTTGGACCATGTCATCAGTCTCATAGTAGAAGCAGCAATAGTTTCTGACCCATTCTTTGATTGCAAACCATATCTCAAGGCCATCAACAGCATATGGATAGTCTTTAATCAGAAGGCGAAGGCCATGTGGCGATTTCTCATCCTCAACTGCCACTCCTCTGCACCAAAAAAAAGGAAAAAAAAAAAAGTTACCGGGTTATTGCATTGGAATAAAGCATTGGACCAGCAATGAATTGGCCATTGAAGAGTTCAAAAATATTCACCTCTTTTTGAGATCTTCTGGTAGTGCTTGCTCGGTGAAAACCCAGTTGTTCTTGTAAAG
Source organism: Bruguiera parviflora (assembly GCA_019804595.1). Lineage (NCBI taxonomy): Eukaryota > Viridiplantae > Streptophyta > Magnoliopsida > Malpighiales > Rhizophoraceae > Bruguiera > Bruguiera parviflora. Next base: position 764,694 of record CM034044.1, read on the forward strand.
TAAGGATGACATCTCTAGGGCATACTTTCCAGGAAAAACTGTTGACTCAAACAGCCCGCCGGCATTAATCAGAGTTTGCCTAGCAAATGCATTTATGTTCATCGTGTCCCTGAAGTGAGGGTGCAAAAGTTTGTGTATCGGGTGAAGCACACTGAGCTGCCTATTTGTCGCAATCACAAATGGTTCGATCACTGCATGAGTGTGCAACCTGTTACCAGTAACAATCATACACATTAGTAGTTTAAACTTAGCTCAACCTATTAACCACCCTGCCTTCCTCTAATAATTAGTTTATCCTTAATGATTTCATACCAGTGGCTGATAAGCTGATGATGGCCAGAATCGTTTACACCCACATAGGCTTTGGCTAGCTGCCAAATGGAACCTTTGACACCATCTTCAGCAGGCGTGTATACTTTGCTAATGGGTCCAAGATGATCCCCATGGGGATGAGGCAAGCTTAATTCAATCACTAGGGGCTTCAAGGCCCCATCATCTTTCAAGAAAAGCAGCGTCCTTGATGCATAAACTTTCGAGGAAGTAGTGTTTATCCGCCTCAGGTATGGCATCAGAGTATCATGGTGATCCAATATGAACAGCTTATTCCTCTCGATTGCCTATTCAAGCGAGATCTGTTAATTATTATTATCTATGGGCATAGAATAAACGGCCATCTAAGTGTAAATCATTGTTCGCGGGAACTTAATAGCAAGTATCTTGTCTTTGAAAGAGCAAAAAGAGGAACAAACCTTGTCTACAGTTAGTCCATCCAGGTTATCCTTTATGTGATCTTCAGTGATTGAACTGTTTTGGTCACCCCATACTTTGGCATCTAGGTTGCTCTTTGGAGGGAATTCCTGCATCGAATATAGGATTTTGTAAGAAATTAGTGAATTTTTTCCTTTAAAAGAACATTAAAGGATAGCTGAGATTGCTAGTAGAGCTTCAACGAACCTGGAGGATACTAATAACCACGGGGTTAAGTCCGGCCAGCATTTCTCTAGCAAATTCTTCATCAGTCCTCCAAGCTGATTTATCCTCTGCTCCAGTTATCAAAAGATCAAAGTCAAATGGCAAAACAAAATGGGTACATTTCTTAAAGGTCTCACAATCTGTATCATCCAAATCTGTACCTTTAATTATTTGAGGCATTGGATATTCAAAAAGTCTTTCCCCATCGCTACGAAAGATTTCCTTGAGCATCTCCAAGGGAATGTTTTTCCTAATGTTATCAAGTAGGGGGCCGCCAGGCAGCTCAATCCCTTCCTGATAGATTCTTAGCACATCATCAAAGGAGTCAAACTCAGTTGGGGTGCTGTCACAAAGAGCTTCTAGTTCGGGTTTAACAAATTGGACTACGGATTTCAATGCATAAGCAAGGAAGTCCGACATCTTCAAGTGGCCAAATCTTTCGTCCCTTGGAACATATATGTTCAAACTTGAGAGAAGTGGCAGCCTGCTCTCACTAATGGGATCTGCACAAAATAATACAGTCATGTTATGAACAAAGGGTCCTTGTTGAAGTATTGCTGTAATGTTGACTTTCAGAAAGTCTAACCTGAAGCTGTTGGTGCTCTGCCTGTTCTTCCTCTGCGAGGATAAGGGTACTCAGTAGACCCTCCAAGAACCGGGCGGGCAGATTGAGGACCTTTGTCAGGTTCTCCCAAATCATTGTAGTATGCATAGTCATAAACACGGTCCCATTCCTGGAGCTGTCCTGTTCCATCTCCTCTCAAATTCACCAGTTCCTCATCCCTGTACTTCTGCAGTGATGATGGTGTCTGGTGTGGCAGATATGTCTATGCAAATACAACAAATGCAACAGACTTGTCAACATTAAAATCCATAGAATTTTTGAAGCAAGCTTTCGTCAAGCCAATGATAAGCAGAATGAGAATCAGAATACGAGAACAAACATTTTATTCTGCTTTCAGAGGTTACTCAATCACCTTGTTAGCGAAGAAAACACGGTCTTTCGCATAACGTTTGGAAGGATAAACCCATGAATTGCAAACAAAGTGGATCCGACCTTCGCCGGGAACATCTTCAAGGGTGAGAGTCTTAAGGTAGAATTCACTGTGATGATTGTTTCTCATAATGAATGCTCCTGGAATTCCAATTCCTTGCTCCCAATCAAAGTCGACATTGAATACAGACTCGCCAGGAGTCAAGGTAGGAGTATCAGCATCCCAGTCTTCCAAGTTTGCAGGCTTTCCCAGTTTTCCTTGCAAACCGTTTCCTACAAAGGGACACCAAGTATCAACATTATGGTACTTGGGAGAATGTAATAAAAATGTAACAAAAGAAAAGGGACCCCTGACTTGTCTGTAATTTTGACGTGCTTGTTGGACCTGTTTGACTTTGACCCAACGAGTTAGTGATTCTTAAGTCATCTCCATAGTTCATAAATTAAGATTTAGCTGGCATCAAAATCCTTAGTTTTTGATAATACACACCGCATCCGGAAAGTATTGATTCTAAAGTTCACTTTTAGGTTATGTGGTGGGTGGAATCAATGCTTGGTCATCTTCTGCCTACGCCAATCACTCTCGCAATTGGTGTCACAATCGATTGAGACAGGCAGAATATTTTTAAGCCATAAGGATAGAAAGAAAGCAATAGAGAACGCTCTTGATTTTCTAAATTATAAATTAGTCACACATTCGAGCGCCTAGGAATAATAATATGTGGAAGACGAGTATGCAAATCTAACAAAAGGACTAATGTCCATCGACTTTTGACTGCTTGTTGGGGAAAATGTTGCTGAGCTGGTAGCTAGAGCCTAACCTGAATCCCCTCGCCCCGTTCTCATTTCCTAGAAAGAGAGGGCTGACTGACCACAGTCAAGTCCCTCAAACGGGATTTTCGGGGCACCGACAATGTCATCCGATTGCGTCTTAAAAGGATCATTAATAATGATGGGCCCTATACCCTTTTACGAGGCTGCTTACTCGAACTTTCTTTTGAAGTCCCAAGAACAGAGAGAAAATTCTTTGCAACATTCACGAGAAAGAAACAAAGAAGGAAAGAGACTGCCTAGGAATCGATTCTCTGCAAAAGATATGGTCTCGAAAGAGAGGATGAATCACTTGATGATTCTTCTTGTTTGTCTTTTTCTCTTAGGCACGCAGTAAACCCCAAAAAGAAACCAAGAACCATTGATGCCCTCTTGTAAATTGTAATCAGAATTAAAAAGGAAAGAAAAAAGGAAAAAAGCTGCATCATAGCCAAGATGGACCAGAGTCAAAAAGTCAAAGACAGGTGATTGGATAATGGAATTCGGAGAAAAAAAAAATAAAAATAAAGAAGTAGAAAAGAACCAACCAGCAGGATCACCATGAACAGCACCAACGAGTTGCAGAGAGACTCTATGACCGAACAATTCATGGAGGCCATCAAGAACCTGAGCAGGAAAGTCATTGAAGTCCAAAACATTCTTCTTCATCAACACAAGTCTTCCTTTGATATTCTTGCACTTCCTCTCATCACATGTCTTCTTCTTACTACTACCATTGCTGCCATCATCGCCGGCCTTCGCGCCGAGAAAGTTCCGCAACATTTTTTCTTGCTACAAGAATATGGATTGGTGGGTTTTAAAGGGCAGTTGAGTTTTGATTTTGTGGTAGATGAGATGGTGTCGACGGGTATTTATAGGAGAAACACTGAGGTAAATACCAGGAACCATCACTTAGCAAGTCTTGATTTTTCTCTGTTTTTTTATTTTTTTATTTTCCAATCAGACCAGAGAAGCTAGAAAAAGGGTTCAATTTAAAAAACCGTTAAAAAATTAACAAAATATGTCATTAACATTGGACTGAGTCATTAAAAAGGTACCGACGGGGAGCCTACCTTGGCCTAAATTTACTTATTTTTTTCTGACAATTCTTACATAGTCTTCGCTAACTTATCTAAAAGTTTAAAATTGTTGATAAATAAATAAAAAATAATAATCTAAAAGTTTCTGTCATATTTTATATTTTAATGTGTTACATGCTTCCTTTTTTTCTTTTGGGGGGGGGAGTTAATTATACACAAATCAACGTTACCCGCTTTGCAATTGGGGGGGGGGGAATTGCCCTGTTGGATTAAGAGTATGAGAATGAAGCTTTACCAACTAAATAACGAGTGCTTGAAACAGGTAATGATCGCAAAGCTTGACCAATAATTGGCATTGGTGGTCACCCTTGTACGCCCCCCCCCCCCCCTAATAGCATTTGCCGAGTGAGTCGAGTCACCGTTCTGATCCAGATGCAAAGCCGGCTGTACTTTAGGCCCGCATTTTTTGTCGCCTGCCCGCGTGCGAATATACTGCGCGGCACTCGAAAATTCAATTTCGTTTAGCCTAATCGAATTGGTCATTGGTTTGAATGGCTCTTAGCATTTCTTTTGATGGGAGGCACGCATGTTACCGGACATTGATCCAAGACATTGCATTTGATTATTTACTGTCCTGATTTGGGAGTTCATCGATGCGACCAAATCGATTACCCAGCAATAGTACATGTAATTCTCCCGTGCGGCTGGAATCGTCGTATGTAGGTTTATTCAATAAGTGTCGAAAAAAGGGGCTGAACATGAAGAAATTCGAGATACATATGTTCACTTTTTTATTTCCAAGTCTCGGTCATGTGGTTGTGTAATTCTCAACTTTACGTGTACAACATTCAACTGATCTGTTTCTTTGTTGGGGTTGTAAATGGATCGTATTCACAACAAAGCTAGAAAAAATCATGATGGAAACTGATGTCGTTGTAATTAAGATAACGAGTTTGAAAAGTCCTGCAGCGGTTAGCTCGACAGACTTTGAATTGAACCTCAGTATGCATACGTGGAATGAAGGATATGCTAATTATTAAATAACCAAAAAAATCTAAAGGATTAGACGGCATGGGGAGGAAAATGGACGGACATATTTGAAAATTTATACGGGTGGGTGATTGTCCTCGTAGCGATTCCTTCGGGTCCAAGGATTCCCATTTTTGTCCTCCATCGAGAGCTGCCAGGACTTGTGGGGTTCGGTAAAAAGCCAGGTCAGTTGCCTACGATATCGTCTAATTGGGATTGTAAAACTGTATTTCGCGAGGGGACAAGGAGCAAGTGGCAGCCATGCGTTGGGCCGTACTCACAACCAGCATTTTTCTAGAGAGGAGTCCTTGTCACGAAAAAGAACAAAAAAAAAAAAAAAAAGGGCAGATAACGTGACTCACAAGCTTGTTGTAGGTTTATGTCGTCGTCGTCGTTGTTTCAGAGACACGAGAATAAACGAAATTTCAAGTATCCGAATCAATTCTTCGAGCTACTTGTTATTATTGACATTTTCCATAATAAACTGATTGTTGAGGATGATTCTGGGGGGGGCAGCCATGCTAGCTCTGCGGGCCACTGAGACACAAATTGCAATGATAGATTCAGAGGGCCGAATTCTTAATTTGCATCACTGGTACCGCCCGACGTTTGGCAGTTCGTAGATTAAGATAATTGACAGTCCGTATCATTGAGACGGGATAACGCTGTTACTCAAATCGGACAAGAAGAACATGGAATGTTTATGGACAACTACTTGGTGCTGTTTTATCAGAAGATTGGCGGAAGTGAAAATATCTCGAAAAAGATTAAACGAGCAGGAATGGTGTCGTGAGCCCACAGAAAGTGTGACGTTGAATCGTCACCCATCTCGGTTGCAAATACGTAATAGTTTGATGCACGATTTTGACTAATTATGTGGACAAAAACTATATCACTGAGGTCACGATGATTCAAGCACACCCACATCAAGTCTGCTCAAATCCATGCCAATCACCTTTGAATTATCCAAAAAAAAAAAAAAAAGAAGAAAAAAAGACGAAGAATTCATTTTCTTGATCGACTAAACTTAGTGTAATAATGAAGTTCTTTTTGCGAATTCGTTAATTGTAGAAATGATGGCATATGTTCGACAACGCCAGAGAAATAGACTAGATTGATGGCATCGATCAATTTGCCAACTCATAAGACCCCATGCACAACCATTCCACCAAAGACTAAGATAAAATTGCTGGAGGCACGTCATGCACGGGATACCCGTGGATTTACCGAATAGCATGCGAACATGGGCTCGTCGACACTTTCTCGGGGAAAAATAATAAAAATAATAAAAATTTAAAGGCACGAGCACGTTTTAAATTGACCTAATAACGAAACTTTAAATTTAAAAAAAAAAAAAAAACTATCTCCAAACAAAGGAGAGACGTATTGATTAGACGAGATATGGAATTGTTAGTGGACTCGTAATAAAATAAAATAAAATAAAATAAAATAAAAAAAAAGCAATCCTATCGTCAACTCAATCTTAATGCCAGTCCAAATCCTAGACTTTGTATGATTGCAATAATAATAAAAAATTAAAAAAAAATAGTTCTTGAGATTTATTAAAATTTTTATTGTTAGGACGAGGACGAGGTGCCTGCCTATCTTGAATTATTGAACCAGCGGTCGTAAAGGAATTGCTAAACGTGAGCAACTTTCTGGCCCAGAAGGATATACCCATGTGTTATCTCATCACTCGTCAGACTGTGGGTTAGAATCCTATCGGTTCATGGGTTTAGACTTTTACTCCTTTATTTAATTTTCTTTTGGTGTTTGCATCGTTTGACTTTTCAACCCTTTGGTGAAGGCTTCCTGGATCCTCTCCTAAAGGCTAACCAGCCTAATGTTTCAACTCTTCTCACCCTTCTTCAACTTGTTTTGTATGCTAAAAGTAATGATAAAAGTGAAAACGCCACAAAGAAATTGTACAATTGGACACGGAGAACAAAAAATTTGACGTCGTGGGTCAACTAGATGCATTCTTTATCTTGATCGTGCAAGTTCTGATTCCTCGTATCAGACTACGGATGCTAAGCAAATAACGTAGTTTAATTTAAATTAGAGACATTACTGTGGCACAACCCCATTGCATTTCGAAGAAAAATAATAGAATGATAGGGAAAAAAAATTAGAAAAACTGGGAAATTACTAAAAATTGATCGATTAGCTTGCAGACTGTTTTTTTTTTTTTTTTCTTTTCTTTTCTTTTCTTTTTTTTTTATAGAAAATCGACACAATCAAATGGACTCTATGGACAGAGAGGCGTGACATTCGGGCCAAGAAAAAAAAAAAGAACAGAAAAAGACAGAGAGGCCAGTAGAAAACCCATCCTGACCTCCAAATTTGAAGCCCATCTCAGCCCAGCCCACTGAACTGGGCCTCAGAAATTATTTTTCCTCAATGATTGTGGACTTGTCATCTCAACTTCATTGACCATTGTGGTTTTCTCCCTCGCATAATACCCTAATTATTACGTATTTAGGTTTCTATCTTAAAATTCATGGATTCTAAAAAACTAAAAAAAAAAAAAAAAGGAGAGAGTAAGAGATTTATAAAAATTTAAAAAAAAATACTCAATTATATAATTTATAATTATATATATATTTTTAATAAATAAATAAATAATTTAATTGATTCGAATATTTAATTTTTCATATACGAACTTAATACTACTATACTAGATATTGCATTTGGCTTCATAACACAGAGTCATCGCTACAGTCCTTAGAACTTTGGCCTACGGCTACCATATTCTAGCTAGCTAGAATCTTATGAGAAAGTTGACCGTTGAAAAGAGAACCTAAATGAAAGTTGAACCTAAATTCACTGGATCAACGATTTATCCACGGATCGAATACATAATCTATGAGAAAAAGCATACCCTTTTGCATCTTTTTGTCTCTTTGAAATAAATTTGAAACCCAGAGGTTATGTTTCACGTAATGAAGACTGCAACTAACAGATTGTACCCCATTAACGATTTATTCCGCGGGAAGGATGGGCTTAGAGCAATGGCCATGTTGTAGATTACACGTTCGGGTCTCAGAAACAGTATCATTCTGAAAAGAAATCGAAAAAGGAAATGTAGATACTGAAGCTGAACTTTTAGTGGCTACTCCGGTGAGTGGAGTGGTGGTCTAGAGGCAACAACACAGAAGGCGGGCGTGGCGGAGAGTTGAGAAGGCAGGCGGTGCAGAAGTCTAAACAAGAGCCAGATTAAACTTAGTGCGCAATTAGCAGAACTAACCTTGGTTTTTCTTTTATTATTATTATTTTTTTCAGAATGTTAAAATTTATTAATGCTAAACCAAAAAGATTAGAGCACATAAAAATAGAAAAAGAGAGAGACTTACTATCATCGTTAACAAGGCTTTTACATAACACGTTGCAGAAGCAACTGCCGTGGGAATTTGCAACGGTAATCAGGTTTCCCAATAACACCAAGCTTCAGAAACATAAGCTGGCCATTACAAAAGTTGATCTGGGTATCATATCAATTAAAAATTCAGCGTTACAATCTCCTAGCACAGTCCAAACTATTGCACAAAAATTCATACCAAGAAAAAGTAGGCAAAGAAGTCAATGCCAAATAGAATGGCAACAATCCTGTTTGGATCCAATCTTTTGCTATGGTGATCGGTGTCCACTCCAACTTGCTGATGGTAGAGAAATAGGTCAACTGCCCCATCCATGACCCATGCCATATGCATCCATGTAGCCAGCTGCATGCATGTGAGTATGACCGTGGTGATGGTGGTGATCATGACCAGGATGACTGTGGTGGTGATGGTGATGGCCTTCCTCCTTGGCCTCATCCAACAATTTTTGGATATGCTCCGGCATAGGTTCTTCTTCAGCTTGTCTAACTGATCTTGGCAATGAGTAGACAAATTGAACAACGATTTCCGCTAGCTCGTTGGCAGCATTGCCCTGAGATCACCAAAACAAGGAATAAATTATTTCAGATGGAACCATTGCATTCAAACAGCATATGGTGCTGACCCAAAAACATTAGAAAGCCCAGCGTATGAGGTGGTTAATAAAATTGCTTGTAAAATATCTCCAGAGGAAGACTAACAGATTTCATTTCCTGCCTAGATAGCGCAAAAGGCAGAAAGTAAAAGGCAGGCAAATTGACATACGCCCAAAAAACATGGAATATTTTATGGTGTCCCCCCCCCCCCCCTAACCCCATCCAAATCAATTCATAGTCAAGAGGGTAAATGATCTGTTGTTCTCCAAGGGTTAAAGAAACTCAATTTTGTATCTCTGTGAATTTGGTTCAACAATTATTACCAATTACAACTAAACAGCACAAATTAAATGATGCTTGTGCAAACTAACAATCTAATTAGATCACATCCTGAGATCAATTAATGGAAAAACAAAACCCGTCATTTAAAACATCTTCAGAATGAATTCTCCATGCAACAATCAGGAACATGGCAAAATGCTCCATATAATAAAAAGAGAAGCAATATACAGATGGAAATGAATCCTCACCTGAGGCCACCGCCCACTAGAGTGTGTGGCAAACTTTGCCCGTGGAACTGCCTCAGCTATCCTACGCCCCTCTCCACTCCATTCTTTTGACCAACTACTAGACCAAATCACTTGCATTGGAATTCCCTTAATTGCATCTGAACCACTCCATTCTGCTATATCAAAGCTAGAATTCAATGACTTCTCCATGGCCAGAACAGATTTCCTCCCATCCCTTCCTTTCAAGATCACTCTATGAGCCTCCAATTCCAAACTATCCATCCCCCTTGAGCAACACAAGCTAATCAACCTTTTGTAGGCAAAGTTAAACCCAAAAACAATCTCTCTAACCACTGGTAACCCCAAGCTCCACAAAGGCAATGCTGGTCTCAAGCTAGTATCAACAAGCGTGATGCTCCTAACCAACTGTGGGTTCTCCAATATCCAGTTTGCCACCATTACTAAACTACAATCATGTAAAACCAAATGCACAGGGGCTAACCCCCTTGTATCAATCACTTGACCTAAAACGCTACCCATCTCTTCCCCACCCAATGCAATAGGCTTAACAACAGTCTTTTGTCTATTAAAATGAGACTGAATTTCTTCATAGGGGATCTGACCAGTTTCAATCACATTATCAAATGCCCAAAAAATACCCTTTTCCTTAATCAAACCATAAACATCTAGCAGCCTCTCCACAACACCATTTCCACTCTCTTCAACCACATCCATTGATTTATCAGAAAAACCATTCCCGGGCAAATCAAAAGCAATCCCATGAACCCCTTTAGAACCCAAAAAGTCGATAACTTTCTTAAAAGCAAAAGAACTTAGACCCAACCCGTGAACAATCACAACCTTCTCAGTGGCAGAAATCTTACTGTCACTCTCCACGGCGAAAATCTCGGTGGGCGGCCTGTTTGGGGCGACCTGAACTTTAATAGTCCGGCCTTTTGAGTGGTGCTGGCGAAGGGGGGCAGAAAGGGAAAGGAAGAAGGACTTAGGGTCCGCTGAGGAAGAGGAGGAAAGAGAGGAGAGAGCGATGGCTGAGAAAGTGATCAGAGTGACGGAAAGGGTGAAGTAGAACCAGAAAGTGAATGGGTTGTTTTGTACTTGTGGGTTTGTTTTTGGGGTTTTTGAGGTTCTTCTTGTTGGTGAAGTTGGTTGCTTTCGTGCTTTTAGAGGTTGTTGGGGTTGTACTGGTTCTGGTTCTTCTGTTATTATTGCCATTGTTGTTGGAAGTGTGTTTGTGCCTGTAACCGATAGATCTCACTTGAACAAGAGTCCTGATTCAGGAATCAAAAACAAGGCAGAGGCTTTCAGGGCGATTCAATTTGGCTTTTATGCAAAAATAAAATAATAAATATAATAATAATAATAATAATAAAGAAAAAAAAAACAAAAAGCTTTCGTCCAATTCCTCAACCGGCACCGTTTCTATAATCTAAAACAAAAATTCAGAGGAAAGTAAATAATTTTACGTTAAAAAAAATCAAGATTTTCAACCTGCTTTCAACGATTCTCAATAATAGACAATTTTCCCTTGCTTTCCGATACAATTTCTCTACTTTCCGATACAATTTCTCTACTTTCCAATTCTTTCCTCCTACTTTTTTCTGAAAGCCTGCAACTTAAGTTGCTGCCTTGCCGCTTCTTCACATCTTCACACAGACTTTATCGTCTGCCTCTCTGGGTTTTACTGCCATGCGCTCGCTTCCATCACCGACGATGCGCCCGCTGGCTATCTCTGCGTCGCTGACTGGGTCCTCTACCTCTCTCTGCTCTCGCATTTTACTCTCTATATCACTCCCAAAGTGCCTTTTCCCAAATTTCAGAACCCACCCCAAGCTTTACGTAAATCCCAAAAGATCCCATCTTTTAATTCGAAGTTGCAGTTCCATCACCGCCAAGCCATCGTCTGAGCTTCGCAGGAATCGGACCCTAAGTTCGGAACCGGAAGAAAAGCTCCGTGCTTTGCGTGAGTTGTTCACCGAGCCTGGGATTGGCATTGACGCCTATATTATACCTTCTCAGGATGCACATCAGGTTCAAGTTGTTTTTTTCATAAATAAATTGCTGTTGTTTTTCTTTTTTTTTTTTTTCTTTTTTGCAATCTTATCGTAGAATTTCAACTGGGTCTTTGGGGCTTTTTATTGCTTTTGTCAGTTTGAATTTTGGTGGTGGATATTTACATGATTTCTTTGGTGGGTTGTGAGCAATTTGAATGTTCTGGTTAGTTTGTCGTAGTATAGTAGTATATGAACTCGAATGATGTATCAGTGCGTTTGATAGCTTTGGTGTTTTTGTCTTCAGACCAAAGGTTTTTGAAGTTTCTTTGATAAATGGACTGACGCTCAATAACTAGACACTTTATCAAGTTTACTACCCCTTCGCTCGGCTATTATTTAGCTTTTTGTCTTTGTTTAGATTCACTTATTCTAGTGGATTCAATAGAGATTTCAAGTATTATTTGACTGTCATATTCATTTTGGTTTTCAGAGTGAATTCATTGCCGAATGCTATATGCGGAGAGCCTATATATCAGGCTTTACTGGTAGTGCAGGTACTGCTGTTGTCACAAGGGAGAAAGCTGCTATTTGGACAGATGGCCGATATTTTCTCCAGGTCAGGGAAGAGTGTGCAATATGTTCTCTATTTTGGTCCAATACTTGGGACATGTTGTCCTGCACTGTCAACATACTTAAAATGTGCTTATCGGGGCCAAGTTTTTGTGAAGAGTTCATTTTAATTGCAATTGGCACTTGTATTTTGTGATCATCAATCTATGGATGGATGGTGGTGTTGCTATTCATTTTCCTTTTATCATTAGGCTGAGCAGCAGTTGAACTCTAGCTGGATTCTGATGCGGGCTGGTAATGTTGGAGTCCCCTCAACAATTGAATGGCTGACTGATGTTTTGGCTCCTGGGGCTAGAGTTGGCATTGATCCTGTGAGCAATTTCTCAATTTATGAAACTCAATTTACCTTATTTCTTGTTCCATTTGTTCATATGTTCCAGTGTGTATTTCAATTTGTTGAACATGTTTCCGTGTTGTAAATATAAACCTGTAACCATTGTCAGACATGTGCCAAGTTTTCCATGAATTTAATTTTGATGCTCAATCATTTATTACTTTCGGTCTTCCTCTGCTTTCTCAGGAACTTGTAGTGTACTCTGTTGTCTGTTAATTTTAATCATAAATGTTAGGCAGTCCATCCATTGTATATTTTTGATAAAATATTTCTTGACCCATCTTTGCTATTATTGTGGTGAGTTATAGTGTCAGCCTAGACATTTTCATTGTCATCATCCCATAACCCTCCTGTGTCTGATGCCACACTGTCCTTGATTTTGTGAAGGGTGCAGTTTCTGTTTTCTTTTGATGCTGCTGAAGAATTGAAGGATGCTATAGCTAAGAAGAATCATGAGTTGGTTTACTTGTATAATTTGAATCTTGTGGATGAAATATGGAAAGAATCAAGGCCGAAGCCTCCAAACAGACCTATTAGGGTACATGACCTCAAATATGCTGGTGTAGATGCAGTATCAAAGTTGTCTTCTCTGAGAACTGAGCTTCTTGATGCCAGTGCATCTGCCATCGTAATTTCCATGCTTGATGAAATAGCTTGGCTGCTGAACTTGGTAATAATTCAGATCAATTTTTTGGTTAATCTCCATTAAATTTGTAACAAAGCAAAGTGATGCAGGACAATAATCTAATTTGACAACCACCCACTGGGGCCTTTTGCTTTAATCTGCCCTTTTTATATTGAAAAGATGGTTTTCATTTGTTTTGTAGAGAGGAGGTGATGTTCCTCATTCACCTGTTATGTATGCATACTTGATAGTGGAGATTGATGGGGCCAAACTATTTGTTGATAATTCCAAAATCACACCGGAAGTATCAAATCATTTGAAGAATGCAGGCATCGAGTTGCAACCATATGATGCCATCCTTTCTGACATAGAAAGGTATGCTTCATAGCTTTTTCCATTTGGCACAGACAAGATTCAGGCAAAGCTGTTGTAATAGAATGGGAAGAGTTTCATAAATTGGCCAAGTTTAATTTGTTCATGAGAGTCCATGTAATTGTGCAGTGGGGCATGACCACACTGTCAATTTTGCATGGTTGAAATGTGTGAAAAAAGGCAAAAATTGGAATAAAAATATCCTTTGATTCATTGATCCTCAAAACTGATGGCTCGAAGACAAAGTGAATCATTGCATGTTTCACGATGGGGCTAAGGCTTGCTTTCATTGGGATCACATCTCATATATATATATGCTTTCGTCCATGTAAGATGGAGACTTATTCTCCAAATATTGTTCTCTGAAATGTAGTTCAATCTTTCAGATTGGCTACACAAGGGGCTGAACTTTGGTTGGATACATCATCCGTGAATGCTGCTATAGTTGACACCTATAAGTCTGCCTGTGATAGATTTCTTGAGAAACTTGCAAATAAAAATGATAGGATGACTGAGATGTCTGGTGCCTATAATGGTTCATCTTTGGGACCCTCTGGAGTTTATAAGTCGTCGCCTATCTCTATGGAAAAAGCAGTGAAAAATCCTTCTGAATTAGAAGGCATGCGCAATTCTCACTTGAGGTAACATCCATTTTCTTGTAACCTTATTCTCAGTAGCAATTGCATGCAGATAAACCCATCCTTTAAAACCTTTACTGGACAAACTCTCCACCCAACCTCGTGGTGTATCTGACGTTTTAAAACCTGATTTGCTGTTCTTTTGGCTATTATACTTGAGCTCAAGGCATTGTGTGTTTATATTATGCATTGTTGGTCCTTCGTTTGTGTTCTTTCTTTCGTTGTTAGTTTAAACACCAGCATTAATGAGAAGTGATTAGGCTATATTGACTGGAATTTTTAATTAGTTGAACATCTATATTCTGTCTGTGGCTGTGACTCTTGTAGGAAGTAAGCTGTTTATGAAATATTTAGTGGAAATGATATCATTTTCTGTGGGTAATGTATATATTCATGCACATACTTGCTGACACTTTTATGGGTTACAGCATAAATATATCCAAATCATCATGTGATAAATGTGCAAGCTGTGGCATTTGATGGACAGGGATGCAGCTGCTCTATCACAATTTTGGGCTTGGCTTGAACAGGAAATTCACAAGGATGTGAAACTAACTGAGGTTGATGTCGCGAATAAACTTCTTGAATTTCGTTCAAAGCAGGACGGTTTCATAGATACCAGCTTTGATACAATAAGTGGTATGCTTTTCTTTTTGTGTGTGTAAATGCTAACCTCTTGATATTAGCTGGCATCGTTATCCTCGTCAATCTTATTGCTTGCCTTTAAACTGGTCTCATAGGTTCTGGTGCGAATGGTGCTATTATTCACTACAAACCTGAACCAGAGAGTTGTAGTGTTGTGGACCCTGGAAAACTGTTTCTCTTGGATAGCGGAGCACAGTACATTGATGGAACAACTGACATAACGCGAACAGTGCACTTCAGCAATCCTGCTCCACGAGAAAAAGAATGCTTTACCAGAGTTCTGCAGGTGCTGTATCGTATTGGATTTGCCTGATACTTTTGGCAATCCCTGAGCTTATGTGCAGTGTTGTTTCCAATATAATTCTTGTGATGGAAAACTTTGTCGGCAACAACACTATACATAAGCTGAGGGAAGGGATTTCATGGCAGACCAAAAAGATGTGATGGTAGACTGCTCTGTACCATAGATATATATATATATTTGAATCTCCTAATCTAGCGTTCAACTGTAGGGTCATGTAGCTTTGGATCGGGCAGTATTTCCTGCAAATACCCCAGGTTTTGTGTTGGATGCATTTGCCCGTTCTTCTCTTTGGAAGATGGGACTTGATTACCGCCACGGTACTTGCCCTGCTTTTTTGTTATCTGCTATGTGATGGAAAACTGTTGCAAGTTCTTGAGTTTATTTAATGGCAAGCAGACTGAAGACTCATGAACATTACTTGTCCTTTGATCAATTAGGTACTGGGCATGGTGTTGGAGCCGCACTGAATGTTCATGAAGGCCCTCAAAGTATCAGCTTCCGTTTTGGAAATATGACTCCCTTGCAGAAAGGCATGATAGTAAGCAACGAGCCTGGGTATTATGAAGACCATGCCTTCGGCATTCGGATTGAGGTACCATAGTGACTGGCTATATTTATATTCTCTTAATTACTCACATGGTCTTCAATATTACTCGACCATAGTTTGTTTAGTTGATCTCGGTTTGCGAGTGTCTGAGGTTGGAACTTAATCGCCGTATTCCTCGAGGACTGCGATAGAAAATTGGTGTAGGTTGTGATAAGTTTAAGAATGATATGCATGAATGGTATCAATCACGGATGTGCGAATAAGCTATCAATCCCATAACAGAGTGTTTTTGACTTTTCACCTCGTGGCTTTCCTCTTAACATAGCGCTAAATTTAGTAATTGTTTTCTAACAGAATCTCCTTGTAATAAAAGAGGTTAACACTCCGAATCGCTTTGGAGGTATTGAGTATTTGGGATTTGAGAAACTGACGTTTGTTCCCATACAGGTATGCTACCGACCATTGATTAAGCTCAACCAATAAGTCTTGTGCTTTCTGGGTTGAGGGTTTTTTCATTTTTTTATTATATATTTAAAATTTTTTTGGGGGGCGCAGACGAAGATATTATTAAACCCCGGGGTTTTTGAGGCCTTGAACGAACCCTGTTGCTTGTTTCATCGCGCAGACGAAAATGATAGAGCTGTCTCTACTCACTCCCGAGGAGATTCACTGGCTTAACGACTACCATTCTCAAGTGTGGGAGAAGGTAAGCACAAATCAATCATTCGGTTTTGCAGCGCAGACTCGCCTACGATTTTTCTTCTTTTTCCTCGGTAGTTCCGGGGTCACGGTTCCGTTTCGGATTTGCGATGGTGCCAGGCTTAACGTCAGGTGTGTTGCTGCAGGTTTCACCGCTGGTGGATGGATCCGCTCGTGCATGGCTTTGGAACCACACGAGGCCACTCGCCGAACAATGACCGTCCATGGCGCGGTGCACAAGACACCGCGAGGTTGACTACAAAGATCTTGTATCCTGCGGCCCATCTTTAGACTGTTGTTCTGCTTTCTCTATGGTTGTAATCAGTGTTTTGAGAATCAACATCGGATCGATCAATTTAATTTAAAATAATAATAATAATAATAATAATTACTCCAATTATTTGATTTAATTTTTTTTCTTTTCTTTTTTTTAATTTATTGATAATTGGTCAATTTAAAAATTAATGAATCATTTTTGGCAGAATAATATAAAATTAAAACTTCTTATTTTTTCAGTTCATTGAATCTAATTTTCTCGGTGGTATGAAAAAAAAAATTAATTTTTTTAAATAAACTATTTTTAAAAATTTTAAAATATATTGATTTTATAAAATATATGTTTTTTAATTAAGACATTTTTTTTAAATATTTTATAATGATATTAAAAATTAATTTTATTATCTATGTACGAATGTATATAATAAATTATTTATTTATTTAATATTGAATATTAAATTTTTAAAATTTCTTTTTTAATTTAATTATTGTTCTTCGGAGTAAAGAAATTAATAAAATGAAAAATGGATATCCATTGCACTAAGTACCAATTTCCGCTCTTATCAAAACCTTTCAATCGGCCCAGCCCAGCCCCATCAACGGCACACACTCACACACACACTCTTTCTCTCTCTTTCTCTCTCTCTCTCTACGAAGCACGCATTGCAAGAATCTGGTGGAACCCAAAACCCCCCCCTCTCTCTCTCTCTCTCTCTTCTGTACACACACGCGCATTGCAAGAATTTCGGCATTGGTCGGGCGATATATCACTGGCATTCTGTCTCACTGCTCCAAGAAAAGTCAAGCAAGCTTACATTAACGGAACCGTAATGCACTCCAAACCCACCTCGCCTGCGCTTCTGGAGTCCCCTCCCATCCGCAAGCACGGGACAGTTCATTGGATCTGGTTCCTTTTGCCATGTTTACATGGGCATAAATCTTGATTCTGGCGATCTTTTGGCTCCGAAGCGGGTAATCTCCTCCTCCTCCTTCTTCTTCTTTTTCTTTTGCTTCTTCTTTATGCCGAGAAGGGAAATCTTTTTCTGCTTTGTTCCATTAGGTTGTGGTCAATTTTGGGTCATGGGTGTTTTTCTCGTATTGGGTTAATTTCATTGATGTTCTGTTCAAGGTACGACTCTCGAAATTGTTTTTATTTTCTTCGGATTGAAAATGGCGTTTTTTTTTTTTATAACAAATTCCTGCTGATAGTTTGGGAAATTTTTTATTAGAATTGTGAATTCAGCATCTGATTTAAAATGGGTTTGGTTAATTTGGGTGTGCAATTCGAACTTCAAGTCCTTTCTCCTTTTTTTCTTTCGCATCTTTCTTGGAGGACAATTGTCAATCTGATAATCCATGTTACTCTTGCTGTTAACTTTTTGGTTTTGGGTTTGTTGCGTAATTCTTGAAATTGTTTTCGTTTTGATTAAACGGTGGCTTTGGAGTTTTCTATATTGTGAATGCAGTGTCTGTTTTCAAAAGGGTATTTAATGAAATTTCCTTTGGAATGTGATCTCTGAGTTGTTCCTCCATGTTTCTGTCCTGGTTTTTTTTTTGAAGAATGGTGGGCTTTGGGATTTAATGGTGAAGTGGGTTCAAGTTAATTCTGGAACATTTTTATTTTTTTATCTTTTCAATTACTGATTTGTGCTGTAGGTTCGTAATTTTAGTTTCTTCTCATTGGTTCTGCAAATTTGTGCTGATGCTATATTTTAGAAATTGGGTTAGGAGTAATTACTAATTGGTTGTTTGCAGTTGTCTTTATCAGGTTTTTGCTTATCAATAGTTCCTGACCCGTGCCTATCTCTACTTCTGAATTTATTTTTGAGTTGCTCAGTTTTTGTTCTTCCTTGGACTCATAACTCCACTGTTTTCCATTTTTAGGTTTTGATTGTTGCTAATGGTGGTTCAAGGGGGAGAGCACGGGTACAAATCTAAGCGCAGTTAGTTGTATCAAGCTTATCTTAATGGTGAGCTTTGTCCTTCACTGTTCTGAGGACTATATCCCTGTAATCTCCACATCAATGAATTTTGTTTCAGTGCAGGTTCTCATATTGAAATATTTAAATTTATCCAAGTCAGTAACTTAAGTAGGGTAGCTACAATTGATTTATATTTTGCATGTTGTGTGATTGCCGAGAGAAATAAATATTTTTATTTCTTGAGCTCTTGTTAAGTAGAAAATTGTCTTGACTATTGCAAGTAGTTTTATGATTTCTACCGTGCAAGGGTGTTCTAGTATGTGGGATTATCACACAGTCTGGTTCTAGAGCTATGTGGAACTTCCAGATTTTTGATAGTGTATTGGTTTTTACATTCGGTGTTGAGAAAACAATATGGCTGAGTTCATTTAATGCAATTTTGCAGGCCTACATCACAGAGCTTGAGGATGAAGTAAAGCTTTTGAAGAACCTCTCTTATCCCAACATAGTTGTGAGTGATTTAGATGATCTTTTATCTCATTAGCTGATTGACAATACATGTCTATGTTTTGAAATTGTATGTTTGGTCTTCAGAGATAATTTAGGAATGGTTAGGGAGCAGGAGACCTTTATATCGCTGGCCCCTACCTTTCCCGCCAAAATGGCATCCCCTTTAATGGATTGTTATTTTGGCACATCCCAGGAGAAGGATTGGTCGGCCTCAATCCTTATGATGGAGGACAATTCTGATATTTCATTAATGTGCATGATACTATTAATGGAGGATTTGGAGTCTGTATGGGAAGATTGAGATTGTTCCAGGTTTCAAAAGATCCTCTTCCCAATATTCCATTCTGATGCATTTGGGATCTCAGGAGGTTGGAAGAAGAGAGTGAAAGGGGACTAGAGAAACTGGTTTATTTCCGTGATATGTTTGGGATCTCCAAGGAGAGGAATTTACTTGGGTTACCGAAGACACAACAGAACTTTTACCGCAAGTGTTGGGTTGGGTTCCAGATGGTGATGACGTCGTCCATATCGTTGCACTTAATATACACGAAAATGGTTGCAAGGCTGTTTCATGCAACGTGCAGATAGGTACGCTGGAAGAGGTGTGCGATACTCCTTCAAAGCACGAGTGTTTACTCTCTGAGGCCAACAACTGTAAGCTCTCATGGTGTCCAACTCCCATTCCTACCATTCCCCCCCCCCTCCAACAGGTAATTGTAGCTCGATTACTTGGTTGTTGATTGAAGAGGAAGAGGAGATAGTGTACTCCTGAGCTTCTTTATGGAGTTAATACTAAAGCAGGTTCGGTACCCAGCAGTCGTTTCAGTTGCTAGAAGTTTAGTGTACCTTCTGCACTCAAGCCATTAGCCATTATTATTTATAACTACCCCGTCTCAACTCTTGATACCCTTATGCTTATGCCCAAGGTGGGGCCAACCAATAGATCGCAAAACCTATGTTGTACTTGTAAATATGTCTTACCCCACAACAGCAAATTTTAATTCCCAGCTTACTATGATTTTTTTTTTTTTTTGTTTAACTTCTCATAAAAAGGAAAAACAAAAACACAGAGAGATTCCAAGCTACCCTTTTAATTAATGACGTACGTTTAATAGAGTTGTCATTGGCTACAATAATTTGATCAAATGGTGTTTCCGTATTTTTCTGGATGCTGAAACAATACACCACTTGTCACATCTTGGCAGATTTGGAAAGCTCTACATACATGTTTGATATTGCTTTTGCAAAATATTCCTTTGCTTGAGGCCTCTTGATCTGCACGCTATTTGAATTAGAACACAAAAATAAAAATTTTCCCACACAGAGTTTGGCAGCAACAGAATTGCCTTATTGTTATAATAAAGATTATGTCATTTCTCTATAATCCAAAAAACGCATTAAGGTTGATAGGCTTCTCTGAGAAGAAAAACAAATAAGCTATAGCATTACCTTAAACGTTGGCGTCAGAAGGCCATCCTCAAGAGTGAATGGTTCAGTTACCAATGTTACAGCTTTTGCAAATTCGAAACCTCTCAACTGCACGTGCGTATGACAAGAAGTTGGATACCAGTGTCACGTTGAAAAAACACAACTTGGTCATCAAGACCTTACCTCTGCTTCCCTTCCAACCTCATCCATGTCAGCAAGAACTGCGGCCCTTGCTCTCGGCTTATTGCACAATTGTCCTAAATCATCGTACTGCATAAAATGAAATTTAGATGACCACAAATCTGTAGATATATCTGCCAGGTGAATTGTATTTGCTCAGGCAGCCTATGGCATTCATGACTAACATTCCATTCCATAGATTGCAATAAAAACCAAAGATGCTCAAGAAAGTAAACTATGTCTTGAGAAGTTTTGGCCAACAGTAGCTAAGGTGTACCCAGACATAGATTGCAATAAAAACCATAGATGCTCAAGAAAGCAAACTATGCCTTCTGGTGCGGCGGTTCAGCGTCACACATTTGCTTCGAATTGTCGATGGCGAAACGGCACCGTTCAAATGGATAGCAATCACGCATCCCGCGCAAGTGCGGACCAGAAGATGACGTAAAGCGGGACACAGAGCTAGCAAAACGGCCGTCTGCTTTTTTTGGTGTTTTTTTTTTTTTTTGTGTGTGTGTGTGTTTTTACACAGAAGTTTCCTGCTTTCTTGTCGTACACTGACTCCAGTTCTGGTCTGTGCGGTTCAATTCTTTTTAAATCTGAAGATCGATGGGGCGAGTTAGCTTGTGCGGGGCTCCGAAGAAAATTCGTTGTAGTATATAAGTATAGGTCGACCCGACAATTCGCCGAATCCGGATTTAGTAGCTTGATTTACCTTTTCAGTTTTCATTAGCCAAAATCTCAAGAACTTTCACTTTCCTCTCTCTGTCTGCATTTCATGGATGAAATCCAAATGGGTCATTCGTAAACTGAACTCCCACCTTCCCTTTTGGGCAAACTCTTTCCAATCCCCCTTCAGGACGCAAATCCTCAACGACCCGTCTTCAAAGACTTCAACTTTTGTCCTCAACCATGTAGATATAAGCCTTCTTTTATCCATTTGTGGAAGAGAAGGTTATATCCACCTGGGTTCTTCCCTCCACGCCTCCTTTATCAAAAACCACGAACTCAGCGACTCCTGTCGTCGCAATGCCCTTGTTATTTGGAACTCTCTTCTCTCCATGTACTCAAAATGTGGAGTCTTGGCTGATGCTGTTAAGCTATTCGATAAAATGACTGTGAAAGATACAGTGTCGTGGAACACGATGATTTCTGGGTTTTTAAGGAATGGAGATTTGGTTACGGGTTTTGGTTACTTTAAACAAATGCAAGAACTGGGTGTTTATGGATTAGATCAAGCAACTTTCACTACTATGTTGTCAGCTTGTGATAGGCCTGAGCTTTGTGGTGTCACTAAGATGATCCATTGTCCGGTGGTTTTAAGGGGACTTGAAAAGGAAATAACTGTAGGTAATTCTTTGATAACCTCGTACTTGAAATGTGGGTGTCCTAGTCCAGGGAGGCAGGTCTTTGATGAGATGCTCGAACGGAATGTTATAACTTGGACCGCCATAATTTCGGGATTAGTGCAAAATGATTTGCACGAGGATAGTTTAAATTTGTTTGTGAACATGCCCCGTGAATTGGTTCAACCAAATAATTTGACGTTTTTGAGTTCATTGATGGCATGTTCTGGTGTGCAGGCATTAAAGGAAGGGCGTCAAATTCATGGACTTGTATGGAAAATGGGTCTTCAGTCAGATTTTTGTATTGAGAGTGCCTTAATGGACATGTATGCGAAATGTAGAGTTGTGGAAGATGCATGGCAGATCTTTGAGACCACAGAAGAATTTGATGAGGTTTCTGTAACTGTAATCCTCGTAGGTTTAGCACAAAATGGTTTTGAGGAAGAAGCCATACAAATGTTTGTGAAAGTAGTAAAGGCAGGATATGAGATTGATCCCAGCATGGCTTCAGCTGCTCTTGGGTTATTCGGGGTGAGCACTTCTCTGGGTCTTGGCAAGCAAATCCACTCATTAGTTATCAAAAGAAGCTTTAGTTCAAATCCCTTTGTTGCCAATGGGCTCATTAACATGTACTCCAAATGTGGAGATTTGGATGAATCAACCAAAGTTTTCAGTAGAATGCTTTGGAAGAATTCAGTTTCTTGGAATTCTATGATTGCTGCTTTTGCTCGTCATGGTGATGGCTACAGAGCTCTTCTGTGGTACAAAGAGATGAGACTGGAAGGTGTGGAGCCAACAGACATTACATTTCTCTCCTTACTTCACGCTTGTAGCCATGTAGGCTTAGTTGACATGGGTATGGACTTCTTGAAGTCCATGAGTGAAGTCCATGGAATTTGTCCACGAACAGAACACTATGCTTGCATTGTTGACATGTTGGGCCGGGCGGGACTCCTGAGTGAAGCTAAGGCCTTCATTGAGGGACTACCGTTGAAACCAGATGTGCTTGTTTGGCAAGCCTTGCTTGGTGCTTGTGGCATTCATGGAGATACTGAAATGGGAAAGTATGCAGCTGAACAGTTAATTCAATCAGAACCTGACAAGCCAGCCCCGTATGTTTTGTTAGCAAACATTTACTCCTCTAAAGGCAAGTGGAGAGAAAGAGCAGGGACCATCAAGAGAATGAAAGAAATGGGGGTGGCAAAAGAAACAGGTATAAGTTGGATTGAGATTGAAAAGAAAGTGCACAGGTTTGTTGTTCAGGACAGAATGCACCCACAAGCTGAGATTATATATGGGGTCTTGGTGGAGTTGTTTGGGCACATGGTAGATGAAGGTTATGTGCCAGATAGGAGGTTTATTCTTTATTACTTGGGTCAAGATGAAAAAGAATAGCCAATCATGGACATTCCGGCTGCTAAATGCAGGCTGTGAGATAAACACTGTTAAAAGAGATTAAAGAGTGCTTACTCTTAACTTGCATGTAAACAATTTTTAACAATAAAGCTAGCAAAATCTTTGATAAGTTGTTATCAATGTTAATTTTCGATTCTCCAATCTGAGTTTTGCTTACGTCTCGAATTGAAACTAACCTTCTCTAGACCTCATAATTTGGAAGTTTCGTGCACTGGAAACGCCTGTCATAGTTGACGGAGTTGGCTGAAAATGCTTGAACTTTGCACAATAAAATAAAATAATAATAATTATTATTATTATTATTATAAGAAATACGTATTGTTCTGTTAATATTAGAAATAGATAAATACCCGATACTTTTTTAGGGTCACAGTCACCAAAAGCATAACAATCCAAATTGTGGGCCGGATTTGGCACCGCAGCTTAGAGGTTCCATTCCAAAACGCAACGTTTTCCTCCCTGCGCCAACGTAAATCGTTCAACTGTCATCCTTCTCCCAGCCACAAAAAACAAAGTGAGAAAATGCAGAAGTGCCTTTGTTCCTACGGTTCTCTCCCTCCAATCCTTCCATTTCAAAAGACCGTTACAAATCTCAAAGGTCACAGTTTCCCCTGCAACCCCAATTCCAGAAGCTCACTCTCTTCCCCTTCTTTCTCAAGTTCTAAATTTAAGCCTTACAGCACAATTGGAAGCGGAGAAGATTCTCCTCTCTCCAATTCCTCTGCCTGCACCATCCTCGGCGTCCAGCCCGGCTGCTCTGCGGCCGAGCTCAAAGCCGCTTTTCGTGCCAAAGTACCTAACAGCTTACACTCTTTTTTATTTTTTATTCTTCGTTTTATATTTCTGGGTCTCCTCAAGTTGACTTTTCAGTTACTTTTCGCAGGTGAAGAAGTTCCATCCCGATGTCAATAGAGACGGGGGAGATTCTAATATCATGATTCGCCGCGTACTTGAAGCATACGAGGTCGTTTTGCTCTTTTCCCTTTTGTTTTGTTATATATACTTTACTGCATTTGAGGTCTAAAATATATAATTTGACCATTTGCCTGTGTACTACTGTAATGCGTGGCAGATGCTGTCTAGTTACAGCAGGTCCGAGATCATTGAGAGGTGAACTCGGTGTCTTATTGTCTTTGAAATTCAATGCTGAAAGGTTTTGATGCTGATTGTTAGAGATGAATTTGCAGGGAATGTTTGGATCCCTTTGACCATCCAGAGTGCGAAGCTTATGATATCTTTGTCAATGAAGTTCTTTGTGTTGGCAAAGGTAGCCGAAGCATTGATTCTATTTTCTGGTCCAATGTTGTATGATTGATGACTATGTCCATGCGTGGATGTGGGGACTGTAATGTTTCCATATATGCCTCAGTTTTCGATTATTAAGTGTATATGAGAAACTATGGTTTCCATGCAGACAATCATGTATGAGTAAAAATCAGTGCTATGCGTATATACACCCTTTCCTGTCATCTGTATTACCTTAAAAGTTTGTTGCAGGGTGCCCTTATTCGTGTGTTCAAACAGCACCTTACGCCTTCACTTATGCTGCTTCAATTGGCACTGCAAGGGCTACATCTCAAGGTTGGTATGCTCAAAATAAGAATTTCAATGCCATTGGTGTCTGTTGGTTTCCATCTGCAAACATAAGCTCTATGTTTGCATATGCTACTTTCAATTTTCAAGTCGGGTTTTGTCATGTCAGGGCATGGTGAAGATTACCAGGTTCAGCTTGCAGTCGGTCAGTGCCCAAGAAGCTGTATCCACTACGTTACATCATCACAAAGGGTTATTCTAGAGGAGTTGCTTGACAGGTAACAATGCTTTAACCCACTTCTACCAAACTTTGCCAAGGACTATGTATCTTTTCCCTTCGTTGGATGTTCAAGAGTGCAGCTTTCGAGTTTTATGTAGTGTTCATGTTTCTTTCTCATTTCTCTGTCTGCTCATTTTCTTAGCATTGATATCTGCCTGTTTTAAAATTGCAGCATCCTGGATGCACCTTATGATAGTTCAGCTGAAGCAGATTTGCTTTATTCGCTTACGGTGAAAGCTAGGTTTGAGAACAATCGATTCCAGAAGCCAAAGAAGGAACCAAAGACTTCAACCCAACATGTAGACCGGTTTTGACAGTAGGCCTCCTTCTGTATTGGTGTTCCACTTTTTACGACTCATCTTCAGCCAGCAAGCTCAACATATAGCCCAAAGCACCATCTTTCATAAGTAATGAGACAGAAGAAAAATTCTCCATTCTAAGATGCCATCAATGTCGCTTTGGCAAAGCAACCGATGCTAGAAATATGCACTCAAGAGAGAAGCAAATGATGTATCTTGGAGAATGGGATTTTCATTTTGGTCACTGGATAGGGCAGCAGCTTGTTGAAGACATGTGGAGCATAGATTGAACTCTCTGTATGCACAGCGCCAAAGTTCTCCCATCTGAGTTTTAGTAAATCAATTGATTAAAAAAATAAAATTCAATTAAAATAAATTAAATTATTTATAAAAAATATAATTATCTTAATAAATAATAATAATAATAATATAAAATAAATTATAATAATATTAATTTTCATGACATTACAACTATACGTTTTATTTTGTTTTTATTATCTTAATATTATAAAAAAACATATTTTATTTAATTAAAAAAAATAAAATAATATTATATAAATACAAAACATATCATATTCGATTCAAAGTTCATAGAGAAACTTTTAATTTTTTTTTTCACACATCTTGATTTGTAGTTCATGCAATTTCTTTCTTTCTTTCTTTCTTTTTTAAATTCAGGAAGAAATTTATTATAGCAAAAAGATGTTAATCTAGATAATTATAAAAATTAAAAAAAATTGACATTTATCATGGGAGTTATTAATGGGCCAGGCTTCTAATAACAAAATCTTATTTGGGCCTCGAAATCTTTTGGCCCAATTGCTTTCAAATCTTGAGACTAGACGCTCCTCCGGATACTAAATAGCCGTTTGAAATAGCTCCCATCCAACGGCTCTTTCCGCTTTCCATTCAAACTCCGATTCCAATCTAAACCTTACCCCATTTCTCTCTCTCTCTCTCTTTCTCTCTCTCTCTCTCTCTATATTTCTGTGAACTTCCGAGTCTTGCTTCTCCGATCTCGAGGCCATGGCCATGGACGGTACTCTCTCTCTCTCTCTCTCTCTCTCTAATGTTTTTTCTGCATGATTTTCTTTTTCTTTTCGTTAATTTCTTGATCGAGTGGGTTTGATTCATGACGAAGACGGCGATTTTCTGTCAGATCCGATGGTGCAAATTCTTCCGGAGAGTTGCGATCAGACGGTCCGTAGTTGCGATTCAAAGACTTGTCTGGCTTCGGTCACAGGTATCTTTGCCGTTCTCCTTTCGGTTTGGCCACATATCTCTTTCGATTCTTTCTGTTTTCAAGAAGTTTGAGGTTCTTTATTGTCCTCTATGTTTCAGTTCCAACTCCGGAGGGAGACGCTAATTCTCCTGCAGGTGCGCGTTTTCTTTGATTATTTTTTTCATTTTCTTTCGTTCTTTCTTGTGTTCCGTTTTTGTTCTTTTAAGTTAGATTTTTTTTTTTACTGAAAATCTGCCATTTCGATGCTTCTTTCTTGTTTCAGAACAAATTCGAAGCGCTAAGGCTGAAACTACCAGAGATGGTATGCATTTTGTCCGTTTCTTTTTATTTTAAAAATTTGTTCCCGTTCTTTATCTCTTGGGATTGTAAAAATTGAGGCCTCGGTAAACCCTAAGAATCGTAGTTCTAAGTTTTTTTTTTCCCCTTTATTGATTCTGTTTTAGTTATTTTATTTCCTTTCTTTTCCTTCTTTTTTTTCTTTTCCCCCAAGTTATGGACTACTGGAGTCTACTGA
Organism: Bruguiera parviflora; assembly: GCA_019804595.1. Lineage (NCBI taxonomy): Eukaryota > Viridiplantae > Streptophyta > Magnoliopsida > Malpighiales > Rhizophoraceae > Bruguiera > Bruguiera parviflora. The sequence goes on from CM034044.1 coordinate 791,774, forward strand.
TTTGGTGCCTGTTTTTATTTTAGATCGAATTCAGAACCCTAGGGCTCAAACTACTGAAGATGGTGTGCAGTTTTCTTGGTCCTGCTTTCAATTTGATCTTCCAGATTACTGGATTTCTGATTTGGTGTCTGTTTTTGTTTCAGATCGAATTCAAAGCCCTAAGGCCGACATTACTGAAGATGGTATGCAATTTTCTTTATTCTGCCTTCAATTTGACATTTTTTCATGTTTTTTAAATTGCTTTGGTTCAAATCCTGGGAATAATGCTTAAGTTTTTGTTTTGTAACTTAATTATGTATAGTAAGGGAAACATAAGTTATCCTGTGCCTCTTCTCCCACCCTGGGGTTTTCTGAAATTCTAAATTTGGAAACTGCCAATGGTGATTTTCCTTATCAATTTGATGTTTTATTTGGATCCAAAGTATTTGTATTGAAAATATGGATTCCGTGTGAATCCATTCATTCTATTGGTTCACAAGTGCAAGCTTTTATATCTGATTGGAAACCTATACTTTCTTCATGGCTTCAGAATTAGTGGAAGTAACTGTCACTTCCGTGGATGAGGATAGTTTTTCAAGCAGAAACCGAGAAACTTCCTCGGATAGGGGCCCTATGCTGCCAATATTGCAGAAACTTATCAATCTCAGTGACAAAATTCGGGTAAAATCTTAAATTTCAGTGCCTTCTAAATCTGGTTGTGGAGAAAGTTAGGGAATGAGATGAAAAAGTTATTATTGATGGTTAAGTTGAAATTCCTTTGTCTAAAAGGATCAGAAAACTGTGCAATCTTAAACATTTTTTATTCATTTATTGGGTTTGTTTCTTTCTGCTTCAGCATTTGAAGAAAGAACACATCAATCTTTCCAAGTATGTGAAAACTATCACAACAAATTCATTTCCTGGACCAGAAGTGTTGGATACTCTTCAACGTCTCAGTGAGTGTCCATGCTCATAATTTACTTTGGTTTTGCATTCCTCTCTTCTTAGCTTTAATAATTTCTCTGCTGCTCTATGCTATGTCAGGTAAAGAATATGAACTTTTAAAGAAGAAGTTCCTGGTAGAGTCATCGGAAAGGAAACGACTCTACAATGAAGTGATAGAGATTAAAGGAAACATTAGAGTCTTCTGCAGATGTAGACCATTAAACCAAGTTGAAATGGCTAACGGATCCAGTTGTGTAGTTGAATTTGACTCGTCCCAAGATAATGAGCTTCAGATTATTTCCTCTGATTCTTCCAAAAAGCAATTCAAGTTTGACCATGTATTCAGGTCTGAGGATACCCAAGGTAATGAAAGATAACATTATAACTTGTTATGCAGAGCATTTTGTGTATATATGTTTTTCCTTTCTGAGTTTTGGTCCTTTATCTTGTCCTTATGCAGAGTCTGTTTTTGCAAAAACTAAGCCAATAGTGACTTCAGTGCTGGATGGCTACAATGTATGCATATTTGCCTATGGGCAAACTGGAACTGGGAAGACATTCACCATGGAGGGAACCCCTCAAAGTAGGGGAGTGAACTACAGGACATTGGAGGAGCTCTTTCGTATTTCTCAAGAGAGAACTGGGGTAATGAGATATGAACTCTTTGTTAGCATGTTGGAGGTTTACAATGAGAAGATTAGAGATCTCTTGGTAGAAAACTCCAACCAGCCATCCAAAAAGTTAGTTCTCTTAGCTACGTTGCTACTATGGTGCCTAGTTTTCTTGATAATGTCAAAACCACTCATTTATTAGATTGCTGCTTGAAGAATTTGATAAGAGATATTTCCAATACTTATGGGCAGTTTTCTTCTCTATGCTTTTTGCAAATGGTCATTAATTTTCTTCAGCATTTCATAATTACAGATGCATCATGGGCAAATTGTAGCAAACTTTATGAAAGGATTTATTTTGAGAGACAATGAACTTGGGCATGGGTTAATGCTCGGATGAAATGACAATTAGTAATATTATAAATTTACATGCATGAAGGTTGGAGATAAAGCAAGCAGCAGAAGGAACGCAAGAAGTCCCAGGACTAGTTGAAGCCCGTGTTTATGGTACAGAGGAAGTGTGGGAACTACTCAAGTCTGGAAGCCGAGTCAGATCAGTTGGCTCCACAAGTGCTAATGAGCTCAGCAGCCGTTCTCACTGGTAATACAAATTTGCTGTATCCTGTTTCTGGTTTATTTTCCTTGGGGATAGACTTTAATGGTATGTTACAATTCAGTAAACAAGTTATTTAATTTGCATTGCCTAAAAATGAATTACAATGGATAGTTACATCAAATTTATGAATAAGCAGGGATTATGATGCCAATTCCATTCTGATTTAGACATATCAATAACCAAATTATTGCTTTTGTGTAGCTTGCTGCGAGTAACGGTAAAAGCTGAGAATACTATAGATGGACAGAGGACAAGAAGTCACCTTTGGATGGTAGATTTGGCTGGCAGTGAGCGTGTGGGGAAAACTGAAGTTGAAGGTGAAAGATTGAAGGAATCTCAATTCATTAACAAATCTCTTTCAGCACTTGGTGATGTTATCTCTGCTCTTGCATCTAAGACTGGCCACATCCCTTACAGGTCTCTCTCTCTCTCTCTATCTCACTCACACACCCACAGACGTGTTTGCGCATGCATGCACTCACGAGTGATGTGCCTATGTAAGTACATAATCCTTTTGCTTTGTGCAATATCAGGAACTCAAAGCTCACTCATATGCTGCAGAGCTCTCTAGGTGAGCATCTGATTTAGCATTATTGTCATTGAGCTGCTGAATTATCTTTTAATATCTTATGATTGTTAACCCTGTGAAAATTGTGGTGTCACCCTCTGTTGAGTGAAGATATGATCCCCTATGTGTGACCAAATGCCATGGCCCTTCTTTTTCAACTAAAGACAATGGAAAATACATGCAGGAGGAGACTGCAAGACCCTCATGTTTGTCCAAATAAGCCCAAATGCTGCTGATCTTGGGGAGACCCTTTGTTCCCTGAATTTTGCCAGCAGAGTCCGGGGAGTTGAAAGTGGCCCTGCTCGTAAACAGGCAGATCTCACTGACCTTTTCAAGTACAAGCAAATGGTAGCAAATCTAGCCAATACTTGGCATGTCTTTTTTTCTCTTCTTTTTTTTTCCTCCTTTTTCTTTCCGTCATTTTAAGTTTGCCACAACTAAAGCTGTTATATCTTATTTTAAATTGAATTCCTGCTATCAAATAACAGGCTGAGAAGCTGAAACATGATGAGAGGGAAACAAAGAAGTTGCAGGATAACCTGCAGTCATTGCAATTAAGGCTCGCTGCCAGGGAACATATCTGCAGAACCCTTCAAGAAAAGGTAATCATGAGAGCTGGTGACTGAGCAGTTTTTCTTAGTTTTCTCCTCCGTTGGGTTTGTTTGAGTGATATTTACTTAAATGGCTATGATCCAGCAGTATACCATAAAAGTCGGAAACTCTCTTGCATGGATGTGTTAACTACACAATTAAACTGCCTTGCAACAGGTTCGAGACCTTGAGAACCAGTTGGGAGAAGAGAGGAAACTGAGATTAAAGCAGAAAACAAGAGCTTTGTCTGTTGCATCTTCCCAGTCTTCACTTTCTTCATTAAAACAAGTAACGGAGAGAACCAGAATAGAGAAAAAGCCTCCTCTAGGTCCTTCAAAGCTGAGGCTGCCACTGCGTAGAATCACCAACTTTCTCCCACCACCATCTCCCATCCAAAATCACAGAACAGCCACTACCGCTGCTTCTGTTTCTCTGTCTTCAATGCAGGATAAAGAAAATGCTCCTAGAACTGCTGCAAATGGAACAAACACAAAAATCCTTATGAAACCAAGGCGTATGTCTGTTGCTGTCAGGCCTGCTCCACCTCCTTCAACACTAACACAGGGCATTCAGCCCAGGAGGCGGGTGTCTATTGCAACATTCCGCCCAGATTCGAACTCAAACCTGACAACACCTCTCCACAACTCTGCCTTGCGGTTCAGTAATGGTGGCCCAACCCTGAGGGATCCAAGGAAAGCAAGGTACTCGAAGTTGTTTTCTCCATTGCCAGAGTTCAAGACTGCAGCATTAGAGACAACAATAACAACACCAGCTGCTGCCACTAGGAGCAGCAGTAAGTTCATGAGCAGTCCCCCAACACAGCCTGGTTCATGGAAGCCAAAGCATCCAACTGTTGTAGCTCTGCAACGGAAATCACTGGTGTGGAGTCCACTGAAGTATAGGGGCATGAAAAATTACAGGAAGTCATCCTTGCTGCCCTCCCGACCCTCAGTTGATATGCAATGACCACCTTATTTTCAGTCTCCCATTCTCATGATATATATGAAAATGACAAAATTTGCATTCAACCATTGATGTTTTAATGAAGAGGATAGATGTTTTCTAATAGATTATTGTTTACGGATTTATGCTCGTTGCTTACGAATGGATTTACACTTCTCCTCGATACCCTCTATACGAGGAATTCTGCAACCGCATTTAACGATCTAGAATCACACTATTCGAATTACGATGTGGACATGAACTTAATTATGAAAATCAAGATGAAGTTTTTGCCCCTAAAAACTTTCCAAATAACCTGAGTCAATTGTAACATTGTACGATTTATCCACGATTCCATGGTTTAGAGCAGAAATCAAGAATTGCAAACACCAGTTAATGGATGGATTCTGTGGTCCCCACAAGCACCGAAAGCTTAATGGTCCACTCTTACTCAGTCGTGATAACCGTTGATTTGGACGAATATCAATCATCCTTTTTACTCTTTCACTGCCTTTGACTTAGTGTACATTAAAGCCACAAGGGCTAATATATATTTTAATTTGAAACCAAAAAGTAGCCGTTTTACATATATATTAATGATGGATTGGACCGTTAGGACAAAAAGATCCGTTATAGAAAGCTTCCGCACCTTCAAAGAGGACTTTTAGTTCTCAAAGACCAAAAACTGAGAGAGACGTATCAAAGCAGTTGACCCATCTTCATGTCTCATCGGCATACGGGCATTTAGCGAGAGAGAGAGAGAGAGAGAGAGAGAGAGGGCTTTGAGACCCACTTCGGAGTATCTATATTCCTTCCAATCATGGTAGCAAGAACCCCACCAAAGCAGAGGAGAATGGTGGCGCCTCTCAATCCCGTTCTCATTAGAGAAACAGTAAAGAAGGTAAATTTTCTAGCATGGACTCAACGATCCAGCCTTTTCCTTGGGGGCTGTTTGGTTCCTCAGAAATCTTAAGAAGATAGAATTCAAAACTGTGTCTTCTTCAATGTTGTGAAAATTTGTAACTTTATTTGTTTAGAATGTCTTTCTCCTCCTCTCGAGTAATGGGCTTGGGTTTTTCATCTTTGTGAAGGTTGAGAAATGCATGGCCAGATTGCAAGAGCTGCAATACACTGTGGCGGGTGGGAACAAGGTGATAGCTGGGGTTAGTCTCAGCCCTAGAAGTACCAGAGGTTACCTTAGAACCAGTCTCAGGTGCAAGCAAGAATCTTTAAGGTAAATCCAATGTTGGAGGCTTTGTTTTAGTTCAAGTTATGTTGAAATTTTGAAAATTTTTCTGGTTGTTTGAAAATGTTTCTCTGAATATTTAAGCAAAAAATTACATGCTTAATGTTTGTAATTCTGCTGACCAATTTCAAGGATCAAGAACGGTGGCCCTAAGAAATCTCCTGTGGGAAAATTGCCAGCTAGTACAGTAGGTCTCTCTCTCTCTCTCTCTCTCTCTCTCTCTCTGCAATTCTAACTGGCAACAAGTTTTGGCTTCAAAAATTTTAAAGGGCTATTTTTTCGGGGTCTCCAGGGATAACAATGCAATTCTGAATGTGAATTTCTGTTTTCCTTTTTTTCCATGCAATTCCACTTAGAATAATCCAGCAATATATAAATGCATCATGCAGGAGAATGGCGAAGAATGTCATTGCCGGCAATGTTGGTAGGCGAAACAGTGGGAGAGATACTACAAGCGAGCCAATTTGCAAGAGAAATTGTTGCAGCAGTTGCCAGCAAACCCAAGAAAACCACCACTCATGAAGACCCTAAAACACCAATGACCCAACACAGAAAGCAGAGGCCTGAAAGTACTCAACTCAAGTCCAAAAGAAAGAAAGAAAAGCAAAATAAACTACAATATGTTCGATCAGAATCCGGTTCTCCATTGCTTCAAAGAGCTCGATCGCGTATTAACTTCAAGGTTTCACCTCCCAGGAAGAGAGAACTGGAGAAAGAAAACATTCGATATGTGGCAAATAGAGTGTCTCCAAGGAATAGGCCCTGGGCTAAGAAGGCAGTGTTGTTTCCAAACCCTTTATTCTTGTCTACAGATTCTGTACAGCAGCAAAAGTTTTGCAAGACAAAGTCTCCAATGATTTCAAGGAACAAACAGATGACTCCACACAAGTTCTTGATCAAGTCTCCTCCATCGGCTACCAAGTTTCAAGTGAAGATCAAAAGCCCACCAGTCATTTCTCTTTCACCCACAAGAGCTGCAAACTTGAATAAGAAGTCACCCAAGTCTTCAACAGCTTCAAAATTGCGCGGCTCATTTTCCCCTTCACGACTGGCCAATAGATTGGTTTCTCCATTAAAGTCAACCAAGATGCCAACTGCTTCAAAATTGCGCCGCTCTTTTTCACCTTCCCGACTGACCAATAGATTGGTTTCTCCATTGAAGAGTAGAAAAGGTGTACAGAAGAGTGATGGGTTAATCAGTGGATTGAAACAACGGCCTGTTGCTATCACACCTAGACGGTTCTCAGTGGGGAGACTATCAGGGGTGTGAATTTGGTTTGGTCGATAAATCTTGGCTCTGTTCTGCAAGTTCAGAGATTGATAAAGAAAAAAGAAAAAGAAATGTTGAAGATTGTTATCAGATACTTCCATCAGTGTCTATAGTTGATTTTACCATATCCTTGTATGAGTGCCTGTTTCGGTTTTTGCTTTTTTGTTTTCTGCTCACATTCTTCAACTGAAAGATACATAGGCTGTTCAAAGAGTGCAATTTCCAGTTATCTGAAAAGGATTTTTCCACTTAAGCCACACGCGAGACTCTTACCATGGGATCTGGAGGAGTTTCATATATAGGCAGCAGCCTTATTCTTATTTCCACAAAAAGTTGTTTCCGTGATTGACGTACAATTGAACTAGACCTTTTGAATCAAAACAAACGTAGAATATGGTAGCTGCAAGAGCATGGCATATGATTTCAAATACTCACCAATCCTCGCTATGCTTATTTTACATTGTTGAATGGTTACAAACTCGAAACAATTCTCCCCACCCCAACAAACCAAAAGGCAAAACAAATATTACCCTCGTTTCAACAGTTGTTGATGTGGTGCCATAACCAACAGAATCCATGCCCAACAACGAGAATTTTGACTTGCACAAAGCTAGCAGGCAGCCTGCACATATCACACAATATTGTGCCACCCTTACAATACTGTAGGTGTCGTACAAGTCTCACATCTTTGAGGTTTGTTGGGGTTGAAAACACTGTTGTGTATATAACTTCTCTGAGAACACGGCCATTCTCCCTGAATTTTACATTGAAACATGCATTCATTTGCCTGGAGATGCAAATCTTGTCCTCTCCCTCTGCAAAGTCGATGATCTATCCTTTGGGGATGATGTTTTGCCCACGACACCTGCTTGTCGCCTCATCTCTGCAACAAACAGAGAAAAGGAAAATTTTAGAATTGTGTGGTAATGCACAAAAGCTTTTCCAAGTTGGGTGTAAGTGCAGGAACCACAGCTCTCTCTCTCTCAATCTCTCTCTCTCTCTCTCTCTCTCGCTCTCTGCATATTTATAGACAGATGTATTCGTTGGTGGGACTTGAGCCAGTGTTCAAAACTGCTAAAGACAAACCACCTGAGTATTAAGAATTTCACCTCTTTTACAACCTTGTAGCAATAATAGCACCCCACCCCAAAGTCAGATGTAACATCATCTCTAACATGAAATTCTTACTTTTCTGACATAACTGTTGCCAACAAAGCATTGAATTGAAAAGCACGAGCTTAAGGTCAAGAAAAAGCTAAACATTATTAAACCTGACACCACAAGAGCTGAATTTAAAGAGTATTTGTGAAAAAAGAAGGAAATCTCTACCTCTATTTTTCTCAAGCTCTTGGTCGAGTTCCTCTTTCCACCTCCTCTGTATCTCAGAAAAGCTCATACTGGGACTACAGAAATGATCATAGTTCAGATAATATACATAAACAGCTGAAGACCAACATAGGGGCAAGCTAAAACGTGCAACCAACTTGAAGACTAACCTCAAACCGCTTGGTTCTGGCTGAACATCAGCTACAAGACCTCTACAATCATTATGCTGAGGAGAAGATTTATCCTCTGAAATTTGCACACTTGCATTGCCAACATTTGATACACACCTGCTGTTACTTCCTGGGCTTCCGGTACTAACTGCATCAGTTGCAGTGGACAAAGTTCCAACAGGTACCCGACTAGGTGACCTGCTTTTAGGAGGTAATTTCAAGTAATTTGGAGAAGTTTCATGCCGTGACTTCTCAACTAAAATTGGAGAGGAAGCTGCATTCAAACTGTTGTAGAACTCTTCATACAAAGGTGTCTGCAGTTTCTTCAGTTCTAAAGCCTGGGGCATAATTTACAACAACAAAATCACAACAATCCCTTGTGTATCCGTATTTCCAACGTCATTGCTGCAAATGGTTTGGTTCAAGAGATACCTTCTCATCCAGAAAAGCTCTAATTTTTGACTCAGTAAGTTCATCATCATCCTCAGAGATTGATGCCCCACCAGGAAATGAACCATTATTATTATCCTGAGCTAACAGATTAGCGTCTGGCCTCAAACCCACCTCTTCTGGTTCTAAACTATCACCAAATTTGCATCTCTGATCTCCCGATACTATGTCCTTGGGTTCAGTGCTCTATTTAAAACCACAATTACTGAGTTGTATAGTAGCATAATTGTTGGATAAAAAGATAGACAAATCAATAGTGAGAACAACATCAAAGGAGTTGGTTACCTTATCATTATTAGCAGTCAAAACAGGACTGAGCTTTACATCATTTAAAGTAAAATCATCTTTCCCGATCTGGCACATATCATCATTGCTATTATTCATTCTCCACATATTCATACCATCTGAAAGTTTCCTGGGATCCATTGAGCACCTTAGACTACCCAAATTACAGATTTCTTCTGTGCCAAATATCGATGATGCTTGACTGGTAGCAAAATTCATTCTATTGTTAGCACCTCTATAAACATTGCAAAAGTAAATGCATTAATTTCTCTAGTTCAAGATGTAACAAATCATAAAACATACCTTTTGATGTCAATGGTTTGCAACAGCAAAGGAAATTCAGAATTTTCCTGGTGGTAATGAAATCCTTCCATTACATACATTGCCTTAGACAAAGCACAAGAAGCAAAAATGTGCCAGTTAAACTATACTAACCGCAACTGGAGCACAAGTAACAGGATCAGCAACCAAATGATTACCAGTGACAAACGGATGCTGCATTTAATTGAAAATTGGTAACTATCAAATTTCATTGAATCATAACAATAGTCATCAGAACATCTGAAAAATCTTGTGCTACAATAAAAATGTTGCAGCATCCCACAATAAACAAAGAAAAAGATAGTCGTGTTAGGATCACCTGAAGCAATTTAGATGCATCCGGCCTCATATTTGGTTCCCTGCCATCGTAAATATCATGTTTAAGCATAATAAATTTGGAAGAACGAATTTAATAAAGACAGTAGATGTTACACACTTCTTTCGTTTAAGGACTGAAAATTATATTATTACTTAAGGGTAATATTAGAAATTATATTAGTGATAGATTGAACATTAAATTAAGAACTATGCCAGCCCCATCAATTATTTCACCAATTGAAGGCACATGGAATTAGCAAATAGTAGGTTTCATATTGGCACTATTCAATGCAAATGAGAAACAAAAGGTAACAAAACCAGTACTTTTGCAAACACTTCAGCAGAAAATCTTTTGCCTCAGCAGAAAGATGTTCAGGAATTTCTGGATGAGACTTCGTTGACCCTACATGGAAAAGGGCAGCAACCTAAAAGAAACCATAGCTCATAAGCAGGAAGTTCCTCAACTGGGTGTCCCCCAGGGAAGTGGGGAGATGGAATTGTTAAAGAAAGCAGGTTGCTTACCTCTTGGTATTGTTGACTCCATGGAGGTTTTCCAGTCACCATCTCAATTACTGTACAGCCCACACTCCATATATCGGCAGAGCTAGAGAGAAGGTTTAGCATTACAAAGATGAGGCTTGTATTTTAAATAGAACTGCTCAAACCCAGTAAATGAAATTAAATAGCATTGAGAGTACATGGCATGAAGAACAGTATATTTTAAAGCAAACTCAAGAATGTGCCTTTTCCAAAGGTTCACAAGCCCTGATGATACAACATTGAATTTCTTCAAATCCAAAGGATATCTAGGGAACTTCTGAGAGAAAGACATTCAAGCCATACATATTGTAGGCAGCCTTGCTAAACTATATCTATCATAGTAGATAATTCATGCTAATAAGGTTCACTATGCCTCTTTTATTCTTCTTTCCCCTTTTCTGCCTTCTTTCATGAACTGTCCAGGCACCATTAAGTTTTAATTTTATTCTATTTTAGCCATTACCATTCACAAGAAAAGATAAGAAAAGAAAAGATGGTGAAAGGGATGTCAAGAACCAAATATAAAGTGTTACATATATGCATATTGAAAGTAATCAGCCTGCAACTTATCATCTACTGTTTTTGAGGAACTAGATCTTACAAGCTATGCCCAGTCTGCAGAATGACTTCAGGAGCCATCCAGTACGGAGTGCCCTTCATTGACTTGGCCCCTGAAACAGTAGCCTATGGTAACAAGCATCTAAATTAGATAGAGTGCACACCATAGAACATCTTGCTATAAATAGGAATGCTATAGATTAATGAAAGAACAAAATTGAATAGAAAGTGGAGCAGATAGGTGCATACCAGCTCAACCACCTGTTTGGATGCACCAAAATCTGCAAGCTTGATGCATCCTTTATTATCTACAAGGATGTTCGCCCCCTGAAAGCAGATAAAGATGAGAAGTTACAGCCTTTTGGGAAAACCAAGCAAAAAGCCAATGACCTTATGGATTGGACAATTTAAGGTACCTTGATGTCCCTGTGCATGATTCCATTATTGTGTAGATACTCTAAGCCCAACAACAATTGCTTTGTGTATGTTCTTACAACCTGCTTAAGGAAATAGAACATGAGATTAGATCCAAGCCACCAAATAAATGCAAGTTCTGCTGGCAAAGACTTACTGCCTCAGGGAAGGGTCCAAATTTCCCCAAAAGCGATGATATTGATCCGCCAGGAACAAATTCAAGCAAAATATTTAAGGTTTCCTCCTCCCTAACTGTACCTAAATATCTCTGAAGATCAAAAACACAATGTCAGGACGGAAGTGGCTTTTATCGGACAGCTAACAGAAAAAAAAAAAAGATCATCTAAATCACTCACAACTATGTTGGGATGAGAGAGATTCTTTAAAAGCTTTACTTCATCCTCAAGCTCTCTGATGTGGTCCTGCATAATCACATCAAATGAACTCGCCCATATTTATTTTTCAACATCAAATGTAAAAACTAATGTGCTATCAAAAATCCAGAGCTCTACATAGATCTAGAATCCCAGACCGTGTTATAATTTCACTTACTAGAACACCCTTTTACAGGGGGAAACATAAAACTACTTGCAATAGTTATTCTACTTAGAAGAAGCTCAATAAACACAACTATCTATTTCCCTCGGCAACCATACAGCACAAAAAGAAAATAAATTGTAACTATCCCGCTCAAGTTAATGTCTTGGATAAATCTTAAATATTTCAATAAGCGAAAGAACCTGTACTGAAACAAAATTCATTAATGTTCAGAGAACAGAAATAAAGTCTTCAGAACCACAAAGGACAAAGCTCACCATTAAGATAGGCTTGATTCAACTAATTGTGTCTAGACTCGTACCTGTGCTTTCTCTCTTGAAGCACCATTAGCTGCAATCAAAACCTAAAAATGGAAACGATAGAGTTATGAATCCGATGAATAACAAAAACTGGGCAACTCAAAAATAAATTCAGGAATAGAGCTAAATACAATTCAGGAACTAGCAATAAGCAAAAGGCTCACAAAAGAAACTGCAACCAACTCATTAGTCATTACTCCTAACCCAGTTTCTAAAATACGGTAAACAGCACACATTTGCAGAAACAGTGAGAAGAAATTAAAATTACATCCCTACAGCATAAATCAGTAATTGAAAAGATCAAAAAATAAAAATGTTCCAAAAACTAACCTGAACCCGCTTCACTACTAAATCCCTAGCCTACCATGCTTCAAAAAGATATGACAGAAACATAGAGAAACAACGCAATGATCACACTCCAAATGAAAATTCATTAAATCCCTTCTAAAAACAGATACTGCATTCACAATATAGAAAACCCCAAAGTCATTTTCAAGAAGCACCCGACAAACCCAAAACCAAGCAGAACTTGGTCAAAGAACCACGATCCCCCGAAGTTAACATCACGAGTAGCAAGGATTTTCCCAAATTAACCAAACCCATTTTAAATCAGATATTGAATTCACAATTCTAATAAAAATTTCCCCAAACTATCAACAGAATTTTGTTTAAAAAAAGGGGGGGGGGAATAATCAAAAACAATCATTTTCAACCGAAAACTAACAGAAACAATTTCAAGAATAGCACTTTGAACCAAACATCAATGAAACTGACCCAATCCAAGAACAACACCCATTTCCCAAAATTAACCATAACCTAGAACAACCAACAAGCGAAGAGATTTCCCTTTTCATCATAAAGAAGAAAAAATACTAACGTATAAAGAAAAGAAAAGAAAAGAAAAAGGGCAATTTTCTAGTGTGCAAAAACTTAAAAATAAATAAATAAATAAAAACCTGCTTGACAGCCAAAAGCTCGCCAGAATCAAGATTCATGCCCATGTAGACATGGCCAAAAGCACCAACACCGATCAACTCTCCCTTTCGGTATCGGATCGGATGGGCCACCGGAAGCGAAGGCGAAGTGGGTTTGGAGAAAATTCTCGATTTTCGGACGCAAGAATTGATCTTTTCCATTATGGTTCCCGACGATGGACTGTTATTGAAACCTTCTTGATTCAGTGGACGGAACACCATTGATCGCCTTACTGATCCCATAAATTCTTGCATTGTGTGCGCTGTAGAGAAACAAACACTGTGAGAGAGTGTGATTGATGGCGTTAATGGAGGGCTTTGATTTGGTCGGCGAAAAGGGTAGAAAAACGAGAGTTAGTGAGAGGGAAAAAGGTGGAGAAGATGCTGTTTTGAAAAAAATAATAATAATAATGTAAAATAATAATATTATTATTATTATTATCATTAAAATGTGTATCGATTTTTAAGGTTTTTTTTTTCTTTTTCATAAAAAAAAAAATCCTTACTCTTGGATTAGTCGGGTCACGGTAACGGATACAAGAACTAAGAAGTAGAAACAAATCTTTAATTGTACTTATTCTTTAGTCTCCATAGAGTGAATTATCAAAGTTATTTTTTAATATTTAAATTTATTTTTTTTTTGTAATTTTTTTAAACTTAATTTATTAACAGTATTAAATTTGTATTTCCTATGCCACCATATATACATGTGGAAATACGATTAAAAACTCTCACCGTAGATGGTAATCTTCTTTTGTACCATACCCCATCCAACGGTGGTAACCTTGACAGTCGAAGAAATGTTATGACCAGATCAAAAAGCGTTGCCTTGCCCTGCCTCTAAGGCAACAATTTCAACTCCCAGAGACCAACAATTCTCGTGTTGGTTTTTTTTTTTTTTTTTTTTTTGGGGTTTGGTATTGTCGTCTAATAATATTTTAGATATATTTGAAGGGACATAAAATAGATACGTTTGACATGACAAGATTTAGTGTACGAATTAAAAAAAAAAAAAAAAAAAACAATGTGAATACACTCTGAAATTTGCTTGAGTGCAACAGAAATTATTCTTTTCTATATGCTTCTCACTTGCTTAGTTTATCTCGTTATCCGAGTTGTTCAAGGAGGTGTGATGAGAAGAAGAAAATAGTCAATTTAATCTGATTATCCAAATAGAAGAACAATGATTTCGATGTCTCCATAGTATTGTGATATTGAGAGCCCATACGTTACAGACTCTATCTGAGAGAATTTTATCAAATGATTGTTGAAGTATCCAAATGTACAAAATATAACGTTTTTTCTTTTTAGCTATCAACTGGAAGAATATAAACTCCATTTGCCTATTGAGACAATTCAACTACCAACCAGTTGCGCAGAGCTCAGCAGAAATGGTCTCAAACAAAGCCAACTCCTTTGAAAAAGGGAGTCGTTCTAATCCCAAAAGTGCTTGCCTTTCGTTACCCACCCAGCTGGCATTAGTACGTTTATAAATGGAGAGATGGATGGATAGACTCATATGTCGGAAAAATTACTTGTGCCTTCGATCAATCCCTTGAATTTTCAAATAAAACCTTCAAAGACTGCCACACTTCAAGATTCTTTTCTTTTGATTGATCGATATTTTGTCATAACAGCATTGCAATCATTGTTTCACTTTCGTGAAGAGAGGAGAGGACTTCCTTTTGTTCTCTTCCCACTTCCCACTTCCCACTCCGGTGCATAGGAAGATGTGATTTTTGTCTAAACCAGCAGTTCTGTGCATAAAAACTAACTGATGAGAGGGGAAGGAAGGAATGATATTGTTGATTTTATCAGTATGGCCAAAAAGCATGCATAGGTTCTCGTACCCCAAAAAAGATGGGAAAATACAAAACAAGCCAGCAGTAGTTGCAACAATATTATAAAACTAATACAACAAACAAACCATTCGGCTCTTGCATTTCCCCAACATTAGCTTCAACCATTCGGCAGTTGACTGAATCTGCGTGTGAACTCCATAAAAAATAAAAAATAATAATAAAAATGAAAGGCTAATAGAGCAATAAATCATCTTCATCTTCGTCTTCAATCCACGGCTAAGCAGTGAAGCTAAAGTTTACCTGCAGGAGAGGGGACAGCAAGAATGGGAGTTGGACACCATGACAGCTTACAGGCGTAGACGTGAAAAAGTGCACACCGGTAGCTCCAAGGAATATCGCAGACCTCTTCGAGTGTGCTCCCATCCGCATATTACCCGAACCAACTTGGTAAACATTTTCATGTCCTCTTCGAGTGCAACGATATGCCAAGCAAAGTTGCTCTTCTCGGAGAGCTCTTGAGATCCCAAATGCGTGTGAATAGAATATCGAGAACAGGATCTTTTGCAACCTGGAACAATCTCAATCTACCCGTGGAAACTCCATATCCTCCATTAATAGCATCTTGGAACTTCTTAGGCACATCAGTGGGAAAGTCGGACACCATCATGAGGATCGAGGCCGACCAATCCGCTTTCTGGGTCGAGCCGACATAATAATCCGTTAAAGGGGGATGATGCCACTTCGGCGGAAAAGGAACGGATGGCACATTAAGCCCAACCGTATCGGGCTGGCATGGAGACGGAACAGGAGGGAGCTGTACCCAGTCTCGAGCCAATGGAATGGACCGCGGAGCAGAGTTGACGAATCTCTCGCAGCGAAAGCTCCTCACAACACAATAGCCAGGCCGTTGCAGGAGGCTACCACGAAGGGCAGCCGCACAAGATCATTCCGATTTAGTGGGAAGGCGAACGAAGATTTGCGTGACCAGTGCGGCTCCCAGGGATTGTCGATCGCAGTAAACTAAAATCGAAGCAATTTGATTTTATCCCATCCAAGTCCATGGATCAGACTCAGAGAAATTGACAGTTTCCAACGTCCAAAAAACCTTTTTGCTTCAATATAATTGGTATCATTCCCATGGGGTGGGAATCATATCAAATTTGGGTTTTATTATTTTTCTAATTTTTTAGAGTCTTCAGATCAAAAAACGTATGACGGATCAGATAATCTCTTCTTATCTTACCCACATAAAATTCTCGTCATTTCAGAATTAAGAGTAGCCATCGTGGCATTTGACACGACTAAGAACAAATGTATCAAAATTTCTATCATTGCACAGCCCGGCACAATATCTTGATGTCATGGTACAAGTGTTTTACATTCAAATACTACAAAACCCCTCTATTTGAAGTTTATTAATTCCTAAATTACGGAAATGGAACTAGAAGAGAAAAAGGATACATTCAACTTTTCGGTAAATGAGACACCTCATGTAAGGACCAAGTAAATTTGAATGGACGAGGTCATGCACAACATGCACCCGATGGGTTCCATCATCAGCTGGAGGAACTCTTCCTCGCAGCATAGACACGGTAAGCAGCCAACCCAACAATGGCTACTGCAGCTCCCACTGCAATTTTCAAACAAAAGCATATATGGTAAATGCTTAAAGGGGAAAGGGTGACGCCACATGTTTATAAACTAACCACAAAACGTTTGTCAAATAAGTGGAAGTGACCGAATAATAGATACAGAAAATCCCGTCAGCAATAAATATCTGTTAGATTCTATCGCAATGAATTTACTGCTTACAATTTCAGAGCTCATATCTTGCCCCCTCGCCAAACCAGTTATTTCAAATCCTTCAGGTCGATTTCATTAGCTTATAGAAGGTAGGAATGGGAGTGAGTAATTTGCTGGGCCATGAATTACTCGAAGTAGGATATGCACATATGTAAGCATTACTAAAATAAACAGAAGAAAAACCAACCTCAGGCAGGAGGAAAATCTTACATTTAAGTGGGTGGCCGGTAGACCAGTACAGACAAACAAGCTTTTCCTAAGAGTGTTTGCAAATTTCAAGTGGCCGAAGAAAACTAACAAGAGGATCCAAAAGCTCAACGCACCTGAAACAAACATCAGAGAGCGGTTGATGAGCCGATGGTATTGCTTGCGACTTTTTGCTGCTTCAGTTTCAGGAATGCTCAAATGAGGATGTTCTGCTGCATTAACAATTTTGCGGAATACATTGTTTGTATCCCCCATTTTTGAACTGATAGGGAAGGGTGCCTCTATTCCCATATCCTGGGTTACCTACGAAAGCAAAACAATTGTTAGGAAATTCTAATAATCCATTTTCAGCCCAGCTCGAATATAATACCATGTATATTTAATTAGCCATCATGAAATTTAAAACACAAAAAGATCCTCTACTTTTTCAATCAGTCATAATATTAAATCACTCATCAAGATGTTCACAAAGCAAAATGTTTTACAGCAATTATAACAACATAATCCAGCCCAAATATTTAATGGGTCAATCAAGATGCTTAGTTGAATCAACAAAAGAACCTTTCCAATATGGAAAAAAAAGTACATACTCTGGTAGATTCCTGTATTGCCATTGGAAATGAACTCAGATCATCTTTAGCTGCTACAACTAAGCAAGGCACCTCAAATCCAGTATCCTCACCATGACCAGCAACTTCCACAAGCAGTTCTGTAGCTCTCTTCCAAGAGGACTCATTAGAGCTGAAATAAAAGTTAAAACCTCCAGTGGGTACAATGGATTCCTGAGCAACACGGTTGAAGAATAACAACAATACAGCAATAGCTCCTAAAAGTCCATAAGCACAGGATCAAGCATTCACAAGAATAGGCATGTGAGCAAAGGCTGATGAATCATATATGACTAGTAAGATACCAGGCTCAGCTGTGGCCATTCCTTACCAGTCATAAACAAATACAGCTATATCACATGGTGCTAAGGCTTCTTTACTAGACAGCAGCCTCTTAACTCCTTCTTCGGGAATTTCTTTCAAAACAAGGGTTTTCTTGATGCCCTGTAAAAGGAAAAATGAAGATTCAATTTGACAGTAAAGCGAGTCACAGGAATGATCACAAGTACCAATAAAACATTGGGATCAAATCAAAGAAGGCAATATCTCAGAAAATAGAGAGGAGAGAGAAAATTCCAAAGTCCTATATAACAGATAGCATTGCCACATAACATGGAAAAGTATTCACAATGCATTTGACTTACCCCAGGTAGATCAACTACATTAACTGCATAAGATTCTTTAGTCGCTGAATCATGACTCTCAGAGTAAGACCTGCATTTATATACACATGAACAGCCAAGATATGTGATTAACAAGAGCTAATGATCCTGGCTTGAATCAAAAGGAGTAGAGAAACGGAGACTGATGACTACCTTCCAACAAAAGAATTCAATAGTGCTGATTTTCCAGCATTCTTAGGTCCAAAGACAAAGCATTGGAAAATATTTCTTTCCGTTTGTTGCTTCTTGCGATCTAAACGCCTTCTCCTTGTTACACGGACAGCAGAAGCAGGATTACCCGGATAAGCAATGTAAATCAAACTTTCCACAGCACGAGATGGATCTAGAAGTGTCATAAGGGCCCACTGGAATACATGTTGTGATTAATTCAACAAACAGTATTTTAAAATAAAGGCAGATCAAATGGAACAGAATATTGGGATGGGAATGAAAGAAAAGAAAAGAAAAGAAAAGAAAGGTTCACATTCGGGTTGGTCAAATTAGGGATAAGATATAGAAAGGAAGGGGGCAGAAAGTATCAGTACCTCTGACAAAAAAGCATTAACTGATAGCCCACCCAATGCAGTTTTCTCCACAGCATCCTTATATGGAGGTTCATCCCAAGGACTGGAGTTGCAGTAGCATGCATCAAACATGGTATAGAAGCAATGTTACATTACAGGTATAGGAAGCAAGAGATGAAAACTGTACAAGGATAATGGAAAACTAGTACCTTTCGGGTGCAGTTGAAAAAATATCCTCGAGCTCTGAAGGGCGAAGATTGTTATCCTGTCAGAAAAATACCAATTTGACCAAAGAATTATCAAAATCAGAATTAATTTATGCAACAAGCAGAAATTCTTTATTAGGAACAGAGCTTACAAATAGGCTTCACATTAAGGACAAAGGAAAACATACATAATCACCGTCAAACAATTCATAGGTTCCTCGCAAGAACTCCACAGCATCAATTGCCAGCTCTGTACTCTATACAAATGACAGTCAAGGATATGCAATTGAAGTAAATATCATATCGGGTACAACACTAAAAAAACTTATTTTACAACTAAGCAAAAGCATAGTCACATCAAAACAATCTGCTAATCAATCTATCCCTCACTTTTGCTAGACCCAAATTCACAAACATTCTTAGCTTTCTTGACTGACAGAGTCATATCTCATCAATTTTGCCAGTAATTGCAGGAAATTGTGAGCAAATATGATAGAATGAGATTGTTTTTGGCTGCATCATGTTTCAATCACATTTGGACTGAATAAAAAATTACCTGATCAGGAGCTCGTTTAAATGATGGAATTAACTCTTCAGCAAGTTTGATATCATTGTTGTATCCAAATTTCCTTAGAACAGTCCATGTTGTCTCGAGACGCCCTTTTTCTATGAATAGAGCATGAAGAAACAGGAATCCCGTCAGTGTGAGACCACGATCATTGACTCCTCTATCAGTGGGACCTCCCCCAGGCAGCTTGTCTTCTACCACCCTTTTCACACCCACTATTTCAGAAGGTTGGAGTGGAGCATTAAAACATTTGACCTGATTTACCAATATTATTAGGTCCTCCAGAAACACAAGCAAGACATGCAATTTTTTCTATAGTTCACAACCCAACAGCCAAAGGTGGGATAGACTCAAGCTCTGGACTTTGCATACTCTCCTTGTCAAAGCACAGGGAAAATGCATTGCTAGCCAATACCAGCAATGGCAAATAATTGTACCATCATATATTCTGAAGATTAGTTTGAAACTAAATGCAGTTATATTTCAAGCTGTGGGCAACAAATGTCAACTAACTAGATGAATATTGAAACAAAAACAACAACAATCATTACATGTAATTGAAAAGGAAATTGACTCAAAATGGGCATAATAAAGAACAAAAAATTATCAATGCCAGAGAATAAGATACAAACCTGAAAGTCATTTAATTCCGCATCACTAAGGGCGCCATCCCTGTCATGATCACAAAGAATAAATATGCGTTTCAAGGCCCTCACACACCTAGGCTTCAATGTTTGTGATTCCTGATCAAATAATGGACCAGTTGGGTGGAGTACAGCTTTTTGCGCATAGTAGAAAACCTCAGGAATCTGCAAAAAGGAAAAGTTTCACGCTTGAAGGTTATCTAAAGCCAATTCATATAAACAGAAGAAAGCTAGAATATAAAGTTTTACCTGAATGTGCTTAAATGCTGAACACTCTATACAAGTTTCAATCTCCCGGAATTGTTGCATTATTGGTGACATCACTTGCTCCAAGCTCACCTGCTGATTCTCATCTCTTAAATCCAACTTGCAACCCACCACTATAATTGGCACCTTCACCTGCTCATAAACACATGAGTCAGTCAGAACATATATTCAACACTGTTATGACTGCATTTCAAACTCAAGCCTCACAAAAGATATTCGGAAAAAATTTTACAAGATAATGCCAACCACTAATAACTTGTTTTCATTCATATAATTTGCAAAGCCATTCTCCAAATAAGTGAGACAGAATGACTAACAAATAATTTCTAAATAGACAAATATAAGAAGATAGACCTCTAAGCGTCGAAGCTCCGGGAGCCAAAAAGTACTCAAACGATCAAGAGTGTCTGGTCTGTCACAGGCGTAAGTAAGCACAACTGCATCTGCTTGCCTTAGTCCTTCAGCCACTCTGCCGGCATCTTCCCCTCTGAATCACGCAAAAACTCAAGTCATTTCAATCAGAAACCCTACTTTCACTAAAATATGCTATTTTTTTTGGAAGAAATTTATCCAACCATATGAAGTCCACTACAACGAACACAGTTTGACGCATAATATTGTATACCTAGAGGACGTATCGACGATGGTCACGGGGACACGTTCAGGGTAGAAATCATCGGGCAGCCTGGTAGGCGGAAGGACCGGAGGAACATTAGCCGGATAAGTGTCGGCAGCGGCAGTGACTATCAAGGTCGACTTACCGGTGCCGCGGTCTCCGGCCACCACGATACGCACTCCAGTCCTGCCGCCGGAGTGTTTCGGCGCTCCACTTGCCGCTTTCGCCATCTAAATCAAGAAAATCGCACAAAATCACAAATTCAAAAATCAAAACCGATCTCCATCTTCGTTGTGATGTATGTATGTATACATCCAGGAAGTGGCAAAAAAGGTCAAATATTGGGATGAGGGGGGGCAAAGTCGGTAATAGAGATTAATTAGGAAAATGAATCTAATAATCTTTAAGAAAAACCCTACCAAAATGGCAAGACAAATGTTGGGTTTTTTTTTTAATTATTTTTAATTTTTATCCAGTGGAGATTTCTAGATAATATCGCAAATGAAAAAAAAAATTAAAAATTTTTTTAAAAAAATTGCAGGAGAAAGAACTGAAAACTCGAACTGAGAGAAATGAATCAAGAACGGCGCTTCGGAGAGATATAGAGAGAGGTGAGGCGGCTAAGGACTGTCGTGGATACCATGGCATAACGGTAAATTGAATGTAGAATGAAGGTGGGAATGCTTTACCCTTCGTAGTTCTGTTGGCGGTGGCGGTGGCGGTGGCGGTGGCTCCGAGGAGTCGAAGGACGGCTATGATATATGAGGGTTTAGCGGGGAAAAAAAAAACAGAAAAAAGGAAAAAGGAAAAACTCGTCACAACACAATGCCCAAAATGCCCTTTGGCCTATAATCGATTTAAATTTATACCTGGACTTCCTTTCTGACTGCCTGTTAAATTAGCTGAAATCCCATTATCATTATTTTTCCATTCTCATTTTCGATTTTTAGTTGTGATCATAAATTAAAAGACTGAAATTGTGTTGTGACTCATCAACTCAAGGTGTGATTACATGGCTCAAGGAATCAACCATATTTCATATTTATTCTAAGTATTAGTCAATAAAACAATAATATTTTGATTTTTTTTATTTTATTTTTTTATCTAAAAATTAATATATGTGTAATTAAAATGATTAAAATATATAACAACCCATATAAAATATACAATGAGTTATAAAAATATTTAATAGCATTTAACTGTATATTTTTTTTTCAAATTTAGTTGTATATTTTATTATCTTAATTGTATATTTAATAATTTTAAATAAAAAATTTATTTTTTAATTTAAAAATTTTTTTTTCTTTTGACTAAGATCCGTAATAAGAATCAAATAAGACTAATTCATCACACCATAAAATTTTATTATTTTACTTATTATAATTATAATTAATGATAACTGTGATAAGAATAGCATAATTAGGAAAAATTTCTCAATTAGTTAAAATATTGATTAGCTACATTAATTTTTATGGTTTTTTGCGATTCTTCGAGGTTACATTAGTTCACTTTATTATTATTATTATTATTTACAACAATTTATTTGCCCTATTACCACTATATATATTTTTTCTCAATGAAAGGATTTACAAGTTAGTTAATATTCTTGATTTTTCTAGTTCCAACATGAATAATCTATCTGTAATAAAATATAAAAGATAGATTAGTTCGAATGCACTTTTATATATACGTATAATTTTATCTTTTTAATACTTTTAAAAAATTATATGTTATTGTGTATTAACGGATTTATTTAATTGATTTTTATTAAAAAATAATTTATTATTTAAATATTATTAAATTAGAATAAATGTAATGAAAATATTCGTATTATTAAATTTAAATAAATTTTTGTATCCTTAATTACGGTGTCAATAAATATAAAATTTTATCTATTTAATTTTTTTTTTAACATCTATTATGAATTTTAATTATTTAAACATAAAATACTAGTGAGGGAATTTAAAATCCCGTCAATATCAAAAAAGGAACATTAATTACTACTAAATTACTATCTTCGTAGTTACGCGTGTTTTGAAAAGTCCGAGTTCTAAACCACCAAGAAACTGGCAGGAAAAAACAAATCACGAGCACATCGTAGTTCTGTTGTTGGGGTTCTCAGAGTATATTTTTACACCTACCGTTTTAAAGCCCGGCGACGGCGAGCCAACGTGGAGGGACCGGTGAAGGAACCGAGTGGTTGAAAATGCGAACCGACCGATCTGGTTTGGTCGCCCAATTGAATCGCCGAAATGTTATCATGTTTTTCTCCTCCCGTCCAGAAGAACTAGCCCACAACCTGACGGGGTCAAGAGAGCTCTACAATAAATTGTTGTAAATAATAATAATAATAATAATAATAATGAAAGTGTGAATTACTCTTTTATATTTTTTATTTAATTTTTTATAATAAAAAATTACTATTTAAATAATTTTTTAATTTTAATATTAATAAATTTAAAAATTAACGCTATACTCATATTTGTAGAAATAAAAAAAAAAATTGCAGTGAATTACCTACTAAATTACCGCATTTGGCGGCACATTCAATCTAATTAACTCTAAATTCGGACGGATACCAACATTATGTTAACGGTTTTGTTTTTATTAATACTGACATCGTCCTTTGCAATTCCCAACAAAAAGCCATCGAGTGAGAGGTGGAGCCCATCACTGAGTTCACATTCCGTCTCTTTCCCGGTACCAACCCATGTTTGTTTTTTCTGTTCCAGCTAAGCCTCCGTCATTGGACTTTTCTCGCCCCGACTTCTTTCTGTAACATACGCACACTATAATGCAAAGTATAAATGCAGGGAGAAACATATATGCCGTGTAACTATAGCGTATGGTTGATTGGAGCCTTTGAGTTTGCTTGAGAGGCATATTTTTATTTGTTTTCGATTTTTGGAACCGTCATGGGTGGTGGTGTTGATCTTCAATCATTATCGGAGGCAACCTCAGGTGCTGTGGGGTCGCTCTTGAGCACGACACTCTTGTATCCTCTTGATACCTGTAAGACCAAGTACCAAGCCGAGGATCGTGCTCATGGACAACAAAAATACAGGTTACCCCATCTTGTCTTTTTTTTTTTTTTTTCTTTTTCCCTCTGTCTTTACGTTATAGTTTTTTATGTTTTATGTTTTTTTTTTTTTTTTGATCTGGGCTTTGTGTTGTTTTTCACCTGTTTGTTCACGAACCTCTGCCTGATCAATTGGGTAGATTCGTCTTGTTTAATTAGTATAGTTTTTTAAGTTTTATGTTTTTTTTTTTTTTTAAATCTGGGTCTTGTGTTGTTTTACACCTGTTTGTTCATGATCCTCTGCCTGATCAATTGGGTAGATTCGTCTTGTTTAATTAGTATAGTTTTTTATGTTTTATCTTTTGTTTATCTGGGTTTTGTGTTGTTTTTCGCCTGTTTGTTCATGATCCTCTGCCTGATCAATTGGGTAGATTCGTCTTGTTTAATTAGTGAGAGTTATGACAGGAAAAATTCAGTCTTTGTCGGTCTCCTAGCTTGTTTCTGTGGGTGTGGAGGACAGATCATAATCGAGTTTCTGTTATCCTGAGGTTGTTGTTGGGTCGACAATTTTCACTTACGATTGCTGTTTCCAGAGGATTCTGGGGATTTGTAAAGGTGACCGTTGAGATCAACTGAGGAAGTGGGGTCATGATTGATCAAAGTTATTTGGGGGTTTTGGGCAAAGCTAGAGAACAGGCTAGTTCCTTTGTGCCTATTTACTGTTATCTGTCGGATTACCTTAATAAATTACACTATTTTGCGTTCTGATTAATGGCAGGGATGTTCATTCTCCTGTTGCGAGTTAGCCAAAATATGTAATTTCTCTGTGTGGCTTTGACAATTTGTGGCATCGTACGTGTCTTATGTTTGCATGCTTAATGCAGAGATGATTGTGGGCATAAAAGAGGTTGTGTAGAACCTGTGTGGTCTTTCTTATAAGGGTGATATGACATTTCTACGAGAAAACTTGAAGAACTATTTATTTTGACATTCATTGTGTTGGCCTAGGTTTAGACTGCTCTTATGATGGATGATGTGTGTGCGCGGGAGAGATCTCTGCGAAAACTTTTACAACAAAATTCATGTTTGGATCTAAGTCTGTGCTGGCAATGATGCCTTATGGAGATATGTGTACTCTCAATCCCTCTAACGAAGAGCATTTGCATTGAATTGCTATCCATTTTGAGCTTTTCATTGTTTTTTAACTGTAACATAGATATCCATTTCCAGTTTGTTCTCTCTATTTATTGAATTATAGCTGAAAATGGAACATTTTACTGGTTAAGTATTGATTAAGAATCACAAACATTGTCCTCTCTGTTTTTTCCCTTGCTCATGTCCAAACATCTTTGATGGTTCATGTTTCAATTTTTAGACCAAATGTCACGCTGAAAAATATAATTTTTAGTTGGGCTGCTGAGGCTTGTAGTTTATTTGCTTTTCCTTTTATGGCTTGTGTAGGCACCTTTCAGACGTTTTATGGGAGGCAATATCCACCCGGCAAGTTCTTTCACTATACCAGGGCTTGGGGACAAAAAACCTTCAGTCTGTGATTTCGCAGTTTGTCTACTTCTATGGATACAGCTACTTCAAAAGGCAATATCTGGAAAGAAGTGGTTCTAAAAAAATTGGAACAAAAGCAAACCTTATTATTGCTGCCACTGCTGGGGCATGCACTGCCATTGTGACACAGGTGACTGAGTAGACCTTGCTTTTCCTTTCAAGCTGCTTTCTTAGACACCGTTCCATTGCATTGGATTTCTGTGGAAAGTTATCCATGTCAAATGTTACGCATGGTATCCATATTGGCTGTTTCTATCATAATTTGACGAAGAGATGTCGTGGATCTGCAGTAAAAGATGTGAATTTCAAACCAAGCAGGATGCAACTTATGGAATAATGCATATTGAGAAATGAAATGCATCACAGTGCTATATTTGCTTCTATGTAATCATGTATGAATGGTTGGCTTAATGCAAATTTGATTTTCATGTTTAGACAAAAGAACGAGAAATTTTAGAATAGACGGAACTATTGTCATAAGACATCTCATCTGTTTATATTCATAATGACCTTCATTTTCTTCCCTTCATTTCCTGAAGATGAATGGACTAAATTTTAGATTGTCTGATACATCACCATGTAGCCCCTGGATACAGCTGCCTCAAGGATGCAGACAAGTGCCTTTGGCAAATCAAAGGGACTTTGGAAGACATTGACAGAGGGCACTTGGAGTGATGCATTTGATGGCCTTGGCATCTCTCTCTTGCTGACTTTGAACCCTGCAATTCAGGTACTTATACCAAGACTTTTGTTTAAACTATGAAATGAACTCCTACATTTGAGCACCATGTTCTGAGTTGACTTTAACTCGGAATGATAGACAAAGCTGAGGTATGAGTTTCCATGTTTTGCAGTATACAGTATTTGATCAGCTCAAACAAAGAATTTTGAAGGGGAAACAGAATCAAGCAGAAGGCCTTTCTGCTTTCTCAGCTTTTGTTTTAGGTGCAATTTCCAAGAGTATAGCGACTGTTCTAACATACCCTGCAATCAGGTGCATTTCTACCGTGATAATCTGTAATTTCTGAATGCTTGGGACTTAGATCTAATTTGGATTTTTGTCCATACAGATGTAAGGTAATGATTCAAGCCACAGACTCAGATGATGACGAAACTAAGAAAAAGCAGCCAAAATCCAGCAAAACAATCTCTGGAGTCATGTGTGCTATATGGAGAAGAGAAGGACTTTCGGCCTTCTTTAAAGGATTGCAAGCCCAGATCTTGAAGACTGTCCTCAGTTCAGCATTACTTCTGATGATTAAGGAGAAAATTTCTGCAACGACTTGGGTACTTATGCTTGCTATCAGGAGGTATCTATTGCACACGAGGGCCAGAGTTAAAAGTGCATGATAGTAACCGTTGACGGCAGTTTTCTTGAGTTCTGTGTACATAGCATGGCCTAATATGATAATGACCAGCATTGATGGTTTTCTAGAGATGGGTTCATATCCTTATACACAAAACTCATTGAAAGAATAAATCCTCGAATTGTGATTTAATATTGGTACTTGAGCAATTCTGAATTTTGAGGAATAATTCAATGCGGGAATTATACCCTGCAGAGAGGACTGGTTTGTTTAAGGACTGCATCACTTGTGAGTGTAATTTTTTTTTTTTTGTTTTTTATTTATAAAATGCAATTTCTATAGTTCCTTTTTCTTTTATGCGGAGACATAGGTTTTGCTTTTGAAGGCTGTCAGAAGCAAACTTTTGTGGGAAGCTTTTCCTTCTTAGATACGAATTTGCCTTTGAAGTTGTACACTTTGTGGTGGCGGAGGACCGTGTGACCAAGTCGGCATAACTTCTTAGACGTGAACGTGCATTAAACAATGAAACATTCCAAATATTTTATAGGTTTTCTTTATCAACCGGACGGGCTAAAATTTTGGATCATCTGGCACAAAAAGGATCTTAAAATCTGGCTGCCGGGAAGCGGCAATGGAGCCCCACTAGCGCCCCAGCTGTCCATGCAACGACCTAGCTTCTAACAATGGCGATCTCGAAACGCTCTCTTGGTTGGCTGTCTTTTCATAACTTCAACAAATCCTAAAATCTTATTTTGAAACTAAAATCATTTAACATTAGTTCTGGTGCATGTAGAGGAGAAAAGTTTTTCTATTCTTGTAATTTCTTATTTATATTCTCTTGTCTTTGCATGGATGATTTGCTTTTGATCGAACTGGAGAGGTCAACTTAATGTTGTGCATGAACACTTACTCGCGTTGGATATTTTTATGTGCCATATCAAGTTTACATCATCTTTGCGAGGACCCTCTTCTCCTCCTTCAAAATAAAAGAATTGTGTTGCTTTACATTTTGCTATTTAAGCATCCACATGTCTCAATTTCCCAATTTTTTTAACTATTAATCACAGTATACAAATTACTATTTAACATCAAATTTTGAAAAATAATTGATTTTGTTTGTTCATCCAAATTGTGCGATTTCGGAGTTTAAAAACTCTCAATTTTAAAGGTATAATTTGATCTCTTAAGTACCTTTTATATATATATAAAACACTAATTTTGCATTAATTTAGTTTGTTCCCCCCCCCCTCTTAAAGTTTGGTAAATTCTCGTAAATACAATGATCCAATTGAGAAACAAAATTCCATAAATAAATTAAATAAATAAATAAATAAACCAGTATTGGTCCCATTGTGGTCCGACCCTATGAAGCCCATGCAAAGTCCAAACCCACAAACCAAGCACTGCGGTGGACCCAAGCGGGCCCACGTCCCTGTTTGGAATTAATAAAATTCCAATATTTGTCACAACGCGCACGTTGCAATCCCCTTTCTTCCCGACGCCAGCCTCTCCGGTTTATAAAAAACACAACAGGAAAACAAACAAGCTCGGTAGCGGGAGATCGATCTGCGAACCAAGAAAAGGATTTTTGTTTTCTTTTTTCGAAATAAATAAATAAATAAGAAGACGGAGAAGAACAGAGAGGGAGGAAGAGAGAGAAAGATCGGGAAAAGATGATGACCGGGAAATACACTAGCATCGATGATCAAAAGGTCTTGGGATCTGTGCCCGTAAGTCATCCTTTCTCTCTCACCTCTCTATTTCGCTTTTTAGATCGATCTGGCTGACTCGCCGGCTAATTTAATTTATTATTATTTTTTTTTAAATTAACAGGCTGTTCCAGATCCCGTCCGTTTTTCCGGTACGATTCATTTTGTATACCATTCATCAGTTGTTGTTTGGTAGCTGAGAAAATTTACGAATAGCTGAGAAATCTTATGAATAGTTGAGAAAAAATTATGTATTTGTTTGTGGCTTTTGTTGTTACTCTAGCTGAGGTAGACTGGTTAGTCCTATTTGCTTTTTTTTTTTTTTTTTTTTTTGTGATCTCTCTTTCTTTTTGTTTTTTTTTTTCTCGAATTGATTTTGTGTGTTCTTTTCGGATTTAATTATGGTTGAATTTTACGCTATTGGCAGAGTCAAATCTCAGGACATTTCCTCCATCCAGCGTGCAGGGGAAGATCTCCGGTGGATCTCACCCTCCTCGTGATGCTGATGGTATGTGCACTGTCCGGAGCTCTTTCCTGTGTTGGTTTGGTTTGTTTTGTTTGGAATCGATGCCTATGTGATTTGATAGGCTTGAGTTGTTTGTTTGGGATGCAGAGTGTTTTAAAGTTTTGGATGTAGAATAGGGGCTTGTGCTTCCACTTGAATTTGTTCTGCTGTTTGGTTTGAAAGCTTGTGGTTTTAGGTGAGGGTTCTTGATTATTTTTTAGACTTCCCCAAATCTGTTCTAGATTATTGACAGCTGGTGTTTAATGGAAAATTGTCGAGTTTTACGTCCAGTATAATGTATTATAATGATGGTCAATGAAGAGGAGATAAGGATGTGCAAACAATGGCCAATGAAGAGGGAGAAGGATTAGTCAATAACCTATGGAGGAGATAATGAAGTTTTGTGCGTGGTGTCTTGACAGGGAGCACAGAATGAGAATGTGCTTTGAAGTTGTAGTTACAACCTCTATTTTATATATTTTTTTCTTCACCCCTTATTTTGATTGGTTTAAGTAAAATGTTGAAACATTGAGGAAATAGCCCTACCAAAGGTTCGGATACTTCTGATGCCGACCATCTTTATGACGCTCAACAATTATTTTCTCAATTACTTGAACATTTTCTGTTTTCTTGGTTTATGGAGAATAAGTGCATATGGTTCCTGTAGAAGTGTGTTACTGTTACTATTTTGTGATGAATTGTATCCCATGTCGTGTAGTGTTTACTGGTTAAATTTTTACTGGTGCAGATACATTTTCAAAGCCTGCTTCTGGTTCTGGTCCTGAAAATGAGTCCCAGCAAAGTGGTTGGTTTCGGGCATTCACAGTTAATGCTTACAAGCCATACTTTGATGTCGACACTTCAGATGTTATGGAGAGAATCAGAGATTCGCTTTTCCCATTTAGAGGAACCTTCAATGAAAAAACAGCTAGCAACCCTGATTTGTGAGTTATCTCTATTCCAACCCATTTTGAATTTTAATGTTGTAAATGTTATTAAATTTGGGAATATGTCAACATTATGTTCTCTTATATGGTTACAAATCTGAATGTATGTATAAGATTTTTGGGGTCCCAAATTATTGTCGTGAGACGTTCCTGCCAGCTGAATCTCTAACTCTAGCTGAGGGCTTTTTAGATGATGGTTTATTGGTTTGGTGGGTTTTAATGTCTGAGCTTACAAAGCCTTAGAAGGGTGGGGCAGAGTTTTGGTAGACTATGATTCAGATGTACATTAGTTATAGATCAAGCAATATAACATGTGCAATATCTCTAGTAAAATCTCTATAAACATGGGAGATGTACCACACTCACCAGTCTCTTTTGCCTATTCTCTCGCCCTCTTTAAGAGAGAAGGATTTTTTTATATTAAGTTTGATACTTGTACAGGTATGGACCATTCTGGATATGCACTACCCTCATCTTTGTAGCAGCTTCAATTGGCACTTTTGTGACCTATATAGCACACAAGCTCCAGAAGAAAGAATGGAACTATGATATAAATCTGGTCACTTGGTCCGCTGGCTTGTTCTATGGCTATGTCACCATTGTGCCTCTTGTCTTGTACGTAATCCTAAAGTACTTCTCAGCACCATCAGGCCTGGTCCAATTGTTTTGTCTTTATGGCTATTCCTTATTTGTGTTTATTCCGGCATTGGTAAGTTGTTGTCTCCACTGTGAGTTCTCACTGAAAGCAAGTGAAATATTTCACGAGCTACAAAATCAACATTGTTTTTGAGCAAAATTCTCCTGCATTTGGTTGCAGTGTCTTTCCATTGTGCCTTTGGAAATCTTCAGATGGGTGATTGCAGGTGTCGCGGGGTTCATGTCCGCAACCTTTGTGGCACTGAACCTCCGAGCGCATATCATGTCTGCAGGTGAAAGGTGGTTTTTGATCGTAGCTGGCATCTTCCTGTTGCAGCTGGCTCTGTCTGTTGTGTTGAAGCTTTATCTGTTCACAGTTACAGTATAAGACCAAGTCATTGTTTCATAAGGAGGCATGACGAGATTTGTAAATCACCAAGAGTGTTTCTCGGTCTCTTGTTTTACCATTCTTCCTATGTTTTGCAGAAATATGTCCAGCCAACAATTAGGATCCTTATATCCATTCTTTTGCGTCAAATGTAATGATCTGGACTATAATCTCTGAAATGGTGACTTTTGCTATTGGGGAGCTACGTCTGAGTTCGATTTACCTTCCAAGGCGCATCACACATAAATGTAAATTTCCTAGTTCCCACTAATTTCAAGCATGATCAGGCAACCCCGAAGTTCATCGACGGTGTTGATATGAAGAAGCAAATGTTGGTTAATACGGGCGATTGGCTGATTCCAACTGTGTTGATTCATTGGATGGTTCACGATAGTACTTTCTTACTTCCCTAACCATATCTCTCTTCATGATTGTAAACTTCAGCAAGATCAAGTGATGGGATTCGGTTCATCAAGTTGGGGGAGAGAGAACATAGCTAAGGTGACTGAAAGCCCGAGGGAGAGAAGGGAATGATAGAGAACATCCCATGCATGGGAATAAAAGAAAATATGGAGGACATTTGGATTTGCAGTTATGCAAGTAATATCTCTACTGGTCTCATGACTCTGGTACCTCTGGTACCATCCAATTGAATCAGAAATTTTCCCCAGAATCATCCTGCGTCATCAGTTCCTGGAGACCGCTACAAAATTATTTTAACGACCTCCTAATCGGTAACTACCGTCTCCGTTTCTCGTCCATCGATTCGGATCGCTGAAATTATTTCCATCCACATGAACTGCTAAGCTAACTCTCATTAATATACCAAATGGGCCTCCTGCATTTGTTTTGCAATTAACAGATTCTAATCCATCGTACGCAAACAAAATGAATTTCCTCGATATTGTTAAAATAGAGAATCCTCTTGATAACAATAGAATTGGTGCACTGCCAATTGTATCTTCTTGTCCCCAAGCTAAACTTTAAGGCAGAATACATCAAAAAATAGACTCTCTTTTTTTTGGTTCATCGGAATACATCAAAATATTTTACAACAGCTCTCATCATTGCTTGATTGAACAAACATGTGATGCAGCCCGGAAAGGAAACGAATGGTAGAGCAGTGGAGAAAGAAGTACCCGAGTATGAAAATCTTATTTTCTAGGTATATGTGTGTAACTTGATTCACACATCTAATAACACAAACAACACAACTTTACATCCGATTGATATGCTTCAGCTTCCACACAAAGAATGTACCAATTCAGTTGAGCAGTTAGCTTGGTTGCCTTGCTTGATCGAATTGAGCTCCTATGCAGCCAAGGGGACCTCAAATTAGGAAATGAAACATCACAACTTTACCGAATGCGATACTCAGTGATGGGGTAGCCATGGTTTACAGGCCAGGGTTCTTCTCACCATGAATGAAAGAATTGAGTTCAAGTTGACATCAACTAAATAGCCACTGCCAATACGTTTGTCAAACCCCTCCTGGCGTCCTTATCACCCAACGTGAATGTCTGGCAGAAATGGAGGATCACAACTGATCAAATTTGCCCATAAATTAGCAAGCGTGAGGAAGTAGTGCTCTCCATCCCAGACAACCATTTTCAACCCTGTATCAAGGAAATCAAGATAATAACCATTTTAAATTGTTCGATTCATATTATCACATGTATGCATGCCTCAACACATGCCAATATCAAAAAGAAAAACTCTTGGAAGAGACTAAAATTCACATAGTGGCCAACTTAAAATGTTCCCATATCATACACAGTACCAGGTATTCTAAGAATAGCAGTTTCAGTACATCTATCCAAACCCATGGCCTTGCCTAATCCTATAAGTCAATCACATTAGTATTCTGCATACCTGGCACTACTCCTGCAGTCAAAGCTGACAGCCGACAGGCAGGATTCTGTCCAGAGGAAATATGACTGTGGAGTGTAAGCTCATCAATATCATGTATGAACTTGATTGATTCTAATAATACTTTGATTCTTTCATCAAACCCAAAATCTTCTTTGCCAGAAATTCTTTGCAGGGCCTCTTCAAGTCCCGAACTTGACCATAGTGTAAAGCACTCATTCAAAAGAGCAGTCAACCCCAAATGTTCTGCGTGATTTGCTAATATCCAGGGCTTATAAGCCCTTGCAGATAATTTAATAATTTCAACGACCCTGTAAATTTCTCCAAGGGCAACAATGTACTTCACGCCTGAGCTTACCCAAAACATAGGAAAATTACCTACTCAGATAAATATAAAACATCAATATCAATATCATATTTACTATCGTGCACAAGAACAATACATACCTTGAGGTTCGGATAGTATTTGGTCATCAATATTCTTTTGTAGTGACTCTTTCCAAGTAAAGGCACCATGTTTCAGCTCTTGAGCACAAGTGGACACCATTTTGGACCATGCAGAAACATATGCAAATTGCTCCTTCCATGAAACCAAAGTTAAGATCTTTAGGATTAATGCCAGATGTTTGAGAAGTTCAATTGCTGATCCAAAATTGTCTTCCACCTATCAAGGCACACGTGTAGGTTTAATGAGTGGTGTGAAACAAAAACTGCCAACAAGCCAAATGGTTCTAGACAATACAGAATGGAACAGGGGTAATCTAAACTCCCTCCCTATGTTTCTCTTGTGAGTTTCTATTTAAATGCCCACAAGAAGCTAGAATTGTTGCAAAACTAGCTTACAATGCAAGGCATGTAGCAGATTTTCCATTAGGTTTGAAAGTAAGTATGAGGGTGAAGGAGAGTTCCAATATAGGGTTTTTGTTGGTGATTGACATCTATGGATGCATTAAGAACAGAGGTATTTATGCTTAGTATACACAATGGCCCTTTCCTACTTCATATGACAAGACTCCCTACCTGAGAGACCATGCCATAAAATATTATACTCCAACAACACCAAAGGCATGCTAAATAAATCTAACTATTGCTAATGTTTGAAAATCCTCTCTCTCTCTCTTTTTTTCTTTTCTTTTCACGAACATCAAACATGAGACAACTAATTAAAATATTTTCAAAATGAAGGGAGGGTATAAATTCACAAGTCTATAGTAAGAAATTCCTTCATGCAAAGCAAGAGGGACATACTGTTGATAATTTTGTTGATAACTGATATTCTGTATCAAATTCTTGGAACTTCGGCTCCTGAAAAACTTCAACAAATTCATTGAGGGATATTTTTGTTGGTAGGCGAGCATCTGAGCTGACTCCACTTGTAATCATGCAATTTTGGAGATCCTGGAAAAGCAGACAGCAAGAAAAGATTGTCTTAAAAATGAATATTTGATTGATTACAAATTGAAAAAACTCAATGGATGAGCATCAGAAAAGGAAAAAATTGGTTTCTATCTAGCATTTTCCTTCCAACTACAAATTAAAGAAACACAACGGATGTGCATTGAAAATGAAAGAAATTGGTTCTTATCTAACATTGTCATCCTGTATTGAGAAAGCATAAATCTGCATCACATTGTGTCATGCATATGCAAAAAGGGACAGCGAGAGGGAAGTTTAACCACAGTTCAGAAGGGAAGTAAATATTTAATAAGGATATGAGATAGGCAATTCCTCAAACATTTCAGTAGGAACTGAACCAGAAATTTTCCAGAAAATAATGTGGATGAAAAATGACAAACACAAATACAGTTGCTAACCTCTATTTCCACATTGAGAACTTGTACTTCTATATCTTCACCAGAAAGAGCAGCAGCACTTTGAGCTTTCTAACAAAAGAAATATTCAAGGCCATTAAACATCCACCTTCAACAAAATGTACAAGAAACTGTAACATGTCTACCAACCTTTAGATTTTCAAGACGGAAAACAGCAAAATTGTGTAACTCATCCTTTAATCTGGTGAAGAAACTAATGTAATCATCAAGCTCATTTACAGAATATGTTTCATGGGACTTTCCAAGGTCAAAAACAGAGGTCTGATCTTCAGATCTGGTTCCTGTGGTGGCATAATTAAATTCCCAGGAATTATCATCAAAATCATCGTCACCATTTGCTAAATCAGAACTTGTTACAGGTCTATTCTGCTCAGCTTGACTATATAGACTTGATATAAGATCATTAATAGATGTCTTTAAATGAGGATTCTTGACACTGTCTCTCTCTTTGAGATCACTCATCTGAGTTGAAATGTCCGGAAAAACCACAGCATCATCAGCTTCCTTTTCATTCTCACCGAAAAAAGACAAGGGCAGGGCACCCTTCTGGCTATCAGATCCCATGCTGTTCCCCTGACCCAAAAAACAGGTTAGCCAATAGCTGCCTCAGGCAAGCTGTAATGGGTCCAGCACATGAAAATTGCAACTCTGAACAAAAATCAAGTAAAAAAATGCTAACACATATTTCACATGCTAAATTATGGCACTGAGATGCTCTTGGATACCAAGAATAAGATGATAAATGTTGCAGGATTCAATTTTATCCACTCTAAATGCACAATTACCTTGATATTCCCATCCAATGTGAATGATCCCACAGCAGAAAAATCTTCAGAAACATTTGGTTTCTCCTGCAAAATAAGCCACTAGATATGCTTACCGTCCAAATTTCAAGCACATTAAACGAGGAAAAAGAAACCATATCAATTAACCTTATCAACTGACACATTATCTGAAATGGTGTCCTTATAAGCCCAAGAATTTCCCTCAGAACCAACATTCTCATCAGCGGGAGGAAAAGGCAAAGTGATTTCCTTGTCATTTTCCTTACTTTTAGAGTACATGGCAGAAATAGTACTGTCTTGAGCCGAGGAGCTGGGGTTGAAATCAAAACCAAATTTCCATTCACCAGAATTATAGGATGTCCCTTGTGATACGCCTAAAAAATTGCCAATACTGTGTGTGCCATTCCCAATCACAAATGTGGATAGCACTCTCTCAGAATCTTCTGCTGTTATCTCATTTCCCTTCAAAGGTAAAAAATACTAGAATTGATGAACCAAATGAAGCAGCTTAATTAAGTAGTACATCCAACAAAAAGCAAAAACAAAATGGGTGACTTTAACAACTTCAAGGGCAAAGGAAAGAAAAATGGCCAAAACTTGTTATGAGCGGTGCAGGCAGTGATTAAAATAAGCCTCACAGAGCAAGCTTCGAGGAACAAAAGATATTTTGATTACAAACAAGATTTATCACAACCACACTCCAACTTGAACAAAAAGAAATTTATATATAAAATTTCTTCCAGGATGTTATTGGTTTAGGCCAAAATGATAATTTGGTCCCCATACTTAGCTTTTTATGCTAGTTTCTCCTTGCAGTTACATGCTGCAAACTTCACTTTTATCAAAATGCTTAACAACGCAAATATTAACTGTTGGTCCAAATCTACGGTAAAGGCCTAGTAATCAGGAATTTGATTTTTGATGTTAACAATTCGGAACCGGCAACTAGGATAAATCTCCAAATCCTTATTTTATTCAGTTGCTTTTAGAGATTGACAGGATGGAGTCTCAGTAATTAAAAATTGTCAATCTCAGATAATACATTGCCATTTAGGACTCAGAAAACTCATATGTCACATCAATTAACCAACTTAAACAGAAATTTTCTTCAGAGCTCAACACAATACTCTACTTGAATGATAGTTTCATGGCCCTCACCTTGGTGCTGGTCACCAAATGGAAAACAAACAAAAGTTTAAATCTTGAAAACATATACACATGCTCTTACTTTGGTGCCCTGGTCACCAGGACCAGATTCTGATCCTGCAGTCTTGAAGTCCCACTGATCGTCATCATCATCATCATCATCATCATCATCATCATCATCATGCAAACTTGTACCCACCTGTTTCATATCCAAGTTCACACCATTTAACTTCGAAACCATGCCACCACCATCCAAGCTCAAAAAATTCCAGCTCGTATTATGTCCATTGGGATCCACCAAAACTCCATTCTCAGTCTTGAACTGGTCGCCCTGAGCATATTGAGAATCTTACCATAAAACAAGGACAAAATGTTTCCCAAATAATATAAACAAGGTTCTGAATTTCAGATACGCTAATCTCTTTCTGTTTCTACATTTTCAGCGATTAAGTAGACACTTGTTCAATTAAATCATAGGTATCTGAGTCATAAACCCACCTTGGAATTCCCATGTATGACCTGCAATTCTGGTTCTGTGCCTCTGAAGCCCCAGCCATCAGCATCATCAAAACCTCTGCCTTTATCATATAAGTCCACATTTGAATTTAATTTTTCCAGATTTGAATTTTGCTTCCTTACATTTGAACTTAATCCATTGGAATCTGAGGGTAACATATCCCAACTTGGATCAGATCCATTAAAGATCAGACTTGACACATTTTCAGCATTGGTCTGCCCATCCTGAAAGTTTCAGCAAAGTTATCAAATCCATGCCCAGAATGAAAACCTCATATAATTGCAATGCCTGGAGTATTAGAGGGGCCAGAGGGACTTAACTCCCTCCCTATTCAAGCTTTTGCAGCTTAAACGTGCAGAGATGAGTATTAAACTGTTAATGATGTAACTATTGGGCTTCCTTGAGTTCAGTCCTATTGTCTGAAAACATATGATGTTCTACATGTCAAAAATTATTTGCCTGCATTTTGCTGAGTTCACTTGGCATAAAATAGAAGATAACACAATATAACCCAAATATCCATTGGATGACACATCTTTTACCTAAGAATTCTCGGTTCCTACCTGGATTTTGCCAACTGCAGCCTTGAATTCCCACCCATCAGCCTCACCAAGTTTTCTATTTTCATAAACTGAACCAATATTCAACCAATTTGCACTTGAAATAGTTCCATTAGCATTTGAGTTACATCCTTTAAAATCCAGACCCAACAAATTCCAACTTGAACTGAATCCATTCAAATTAGATTCTTGCTGCTCATTATCAGTCTTGATCTTGTTAGCCTGTTTCCAAAAGAAAGGTTTCATTGGCCAAATCCAGCATAAAGAGTTCTACTGGGGAAAAGAATGCACATAAACAAAATTGGAATCACGTACATCACAGGTTTACCTTAGATATCTCATCTGCCTCAGTCGCTTTAGATTCTGCAACCTTAAATTCCCACCCATCATCGTTGCCACTACCATCATCATCATCATCTAGTCCTTCAATACCATCAACCAATGCTGAATTTACTTCTTTTGCATTTGAATTTGCCTCAGCTTTAAAAGAATTCGGCAAATTTCCAATCAAACTGAACTCGTTTTTATTCAAATTTAATACATTCAAGTCAGAATTCAAACCCTTTACTTCTGACTTCTTCTCATTCTCGCCATTAATATCGAAACCGTCCATATCCGAATTCACCCAATTCCAGTTCGAATGCAACGGTTTCAAACTTGAATTAGATTGAATCCCACCCAAATTTGATGCATTCATATTTAAATCCGATTTATTGTCAATCTTATTCATTTTGTCCACCGAATTCCACCCATTAGAGCCCGAGTTCGACCCATTTGGATCCGGGATCGACCCATTGGCGGGCTCGCTCTGCTTATATAAATTAGCAATCAAATCATTCACATTGAGATCGGATCCCTTCTTCCCATAATTCGTATCTTTATTAAAAGACAAGCTTGAGCCAGCATCGCCAAAGGACGAGCCGCCTGCAACTGATTCCTCCTCTTCCTCCACGTCCCCGAAGATCGAAAGAGGCAACGCACCCTTCGGCTTCTCCCAAGTAGCCGTGCCGGAGCTGAATCGGCTCGGCGCCGAGCCAGGCGGAGACGACTCTTTCGTTCCATTTTGGGTTTGATCTGCAGAGAATCCGAACGGGTCTAACGGTTTCGAGGTTCTGGGCAGTGATACCGTGTGGGAAGCTCCTCCGAAGCCACCGCTGCCGCAGTTTACGAAATCTCCCCAATCGTCGTCGTCGTCATTGTCGCCGTAGTTTTTATTGTCGTTGGTGTTGTTGAAGGTTACGGTGCAATCTGGGCCGTTGATCATCGCGGAAGTGGAATGGACGGTCTGATTCGATGAAGCTAACTTGAAGTCCCCGAATCCTTTCTCCTCGTCGTCCACCATTTGCTCTCTCTCTCTCTCTCTCTCTCTCTCTATCTCTGTGTGGGTGCCTTTTGAGTGCGCAGGGTAAGAACGTGCGCACCCGGTGTTTACTTTAGAAATTAAACGGCGCAGAAAGGGATCCAGTGATCGTTATTTTATGATTCCGATCCGTTTATTGTCGGCGAATAGAAAACTCTTTTCTTTTCTTTCTTTCTTTTTTTTTTTAAAGTCAATTTGATCCGTTTCAAATTTTCCTTTTGGTTTTTTTTTTTAATGCTATACTTGATCTATTATTAATAAAAAAATAATTAATAATCAACTATGTCCTAAATTCATTATAATTTTATATCATATAAAATAATATTTAATGTTATATAAATAATATTTTTAAGAAATTGTAAAATTATATAAAAATAAGAAATACTTATATGATATTAAATATTATTTTATATAATATAAATCACATTTTGTCGCTTGTATTTATCAAAATAATGTATCTTACATAGCAGAATCCTTGTCAATAATAGTTGTCTCGAAATGAACCACCGAGTACGTGGCTGCAATTTGCTTTCAATAATTAAAAACAAAGTTTAATCGGGAATTTAATTGAGATAGTCTATATAGATACATATATTTTTTGTTATTTTGTTTTATTATATATTAAATTAAAAAGAATAACTAATTATTTTAAAGTGTTTATAATTAAAAATTTTCAATGCAATTTAAGTCTTGCCCTCCTCTAGTTATTTACCTTAATTTGCTCGACTCTTT
Source organism: Bruguiera parviflora (assembly GCA_019804595.1). Classification (NCBI taxonomy): domain Eukaryota; kingdom Viridiplantae; phylum Streptophyta; class Magnoliopsida; order Malpighiales; family Rhizophoraceae; genus Bruguiera; species Bruguiera parviflora. The sequence goes on from CM034044.1 coordinate 831,537, forward strand.
TAATTGAAACATTTGCTGATTTAGGTTGAAAATGTCCGTACCAACTAGCGCAAACCTCACCCTCTCAATTGAATTTGCTTTTAGAAATTTATTTATTTATTTGTAATTAATTGGTTTCGAGTGACCCTCAATAGCAATTTGTCACGGGTGATTATCTTCTCTCCAAAAGTAGCTTATTGTAACGAGTACATCCACTTATAAAGCTCAAATTCCTCTCTTTTCTTAACAATATAGGAGTGGAATAATCGCGACCTGTCACATTCTTCTACATTGAATTTATCGACATCCTTATTAATGTTTTTGGACACGCATCAAACTGATGAAATAGGAGGTTCTCAATATTTTATGTCAAGTTAAGGTCTCACGGTGAAAGGGGTAGACTCTAATACCAGCTACTCTGTCGCGGGCTCATTACCTTCTCTCCAAGAACCCCGAGACAAATTGCTCCACAGGGCTTGTATAAAAGGGCCCCCCACCCCATATGGATAGAAGCCCACAAAAGAATGCAGAATCCAGACCAAACCGGGATCCTGACACCCGGGGATGGACAGATTGCTCCTGTCCTGTCCTCTGTCCTCCAAGATTGCGGAAACCTGCAGCCACTTAAGATGGGTTCTCGGTGTCCTGTCCTGCTGCTGACCTCAACAACATAAACTGTCCGTTTCCACAGACCTGCCCGCTGGATGCGCCTGGCCCTATAAAGCTTTCACAGCCTCGCACAAGCTGAACAATCGGAAAGTACATATATAGTTCCCACATCAGAGGCCTCGAGGATTATAGAGTTTTCTTCTTTCCTTGCCACCACTTTTTCGTGGGAACCGAGCCGAGAAGTTACAGGAAAGAACCTCTTTTTTTTTAATTTCTTTTTAGAGGTATTTCCGGCTATTCGGAGACCCTTTGGAGTGTTTGTGAGAATGGCTTCTGGTGATAAAAAGTTTCCTCCTCAGAAGCAGGAAAGGCAACCGGGAATGGAGCATGTCATGGACCCAACCCCACAATATTCAAACTGCCATTACGTGCCTTCCAATAAGCTTCAGGTCTAGTTCTTCACCATGCCTCTGCTACAAGCCTTTTTAACGTGGACATTTCGAGAAAAAAGGCTCGAAACATGAATGATTAGCACTAGATTCTTGTAATGAAATACATTTTCTGCACCAACCCATGTATTTTGAACTCTTTTTTTTTTTTTTTCTTGTTGCAGGGGAAGGTAGCGCTGGTAACCGGCGGTGATTCCGGAATTGGACGAGCTGTTTGCCATTTTTTTGCTATTGAGGGTGCAACTGTGGCTTTCACATACGTGAGGGGTCAGGAGGACAAGGATGCACAGGACACTCTCCAGATGCTGAGGAAAGACCAGACTACTGATGCCAGGGATCCCATTGCAGTAGCTTCCAACTTGGGTTTTGATGAGAATTGCAATAGGGTGGTTGATGAGGTAGTTAAGACATATGGCCGGATTGACATTCTGGTTAACAATGCAGCGGAGCAGTACGAGAATTCCTCGGTGGAGGAGATTGATGAGGGAAGGCTTGAGAGGGTGTTCAGGACTAATATGTTCTCTTATTTCTTCGTTACAAGGCACGGCTTGAGCATTTCACAATCTGCCTGTTTGCACAAGCGTGTGATTTAGATCAACTTATCGGTGTCTGGGAGTCCTGTAACTTAATTTGTCTGTGTTGGTGGCAGGCATGCCCTGAAGCACATGAAAGAAGGCAGCTGCATAATTAACACCGCCTCAATCAATGCATACAAGGGAAATGCCAAGCTGCTTGACTACACGGCAACTAAGGGAGGAATTGTGGGTTTTACCAGAGGCCTTGCGCTACAGCTTGTTCAGAAGGGCATACGTGTTAACGGGGTTGCCCCAGGGCCGATCTGGACCCCCCTGATACCAGCCTCGTTCAAAGAAGAGGAGGTTGCCAACTTTGGGAAACAAGTGCCGATGCAGAGAGCTGGCCAGCCGTGCGAAGTTGCACCTGCTTATGTGTTCCTTGCTAGCAATCATCTCTCCTCGTACATTACTGGCCAGGTCATTCACCCCAACGGTAAGTTTCTCGAGTTTGATGTGTTTAGAAATTCACTTTTTTGACAAAAAAATAATGGCGTTGATGAGGTTTATATTTTGTGATCTTTGTATGTGCAGGCGGTGTCATAGACAACGGTTAATTGGGGTTGATCGAGGCAACGAACCCTTTCCACTTGCCTCAAATAACTCTGTTATAGAAAATACTTACTTTTCTGTACTCAGCCTTTTGACAGAATCTGCCATCATGTGTAGAATATGAATAAGCTTGTTCACTTGTCCTGTACGGGCATCCTACGATGCTTTGTGTTCGAGGTTTTTAAATACGGAGGTTCATTTTGTGTTTGAGATGTTGGTAGGCTGTGTTTGGTATTTTGCTTAGCAGCGTGGAGCCAGCTTCTGTGATTTGGAAACAATAAACGAATAGTGTGATTGAAATTATGACTTCTTTTATAGAAGCTTGTAAATTGCTCTGCAAGAAATGGAAGGACAGCGGGCTTGGAAACTTTAATGCCCTAGCACGGGCTTTTTGTTAAAATGGATAAAAGAAAACAAGGAAAGTGACAAAAAGAAAGCGAGTGTTTGTACCAAGAAAAGAAACAAGAAAGATGGGAGCAACCACAGCCATTCCATATGGCCTGTTATTTTAATGTCTGGGCACAAGGGTAAGAGAGCATACAAGGGAACAAGCAAAAGAACCACATCATTTCACAAAGTAGCCAGTGAAAAACTAGACTTTGATGAAATGCACGACATTTCTCTCTTTCTTTCCCAGTTGGACTTGAGACTCAGACCTCCACACATTCAGCCTTAGAGATTGACTTCGGTATGGTGTTTCACAACAGGTGAAAAACAGAGGAAAAAAGGCAGTTTGCACATGCCGCTAGAGATTGTCAAAACATTTATTATAATAAGTGAACAGGTAAAAGAAAATCTTGCCTCAGAATACTCACAATTCATTCAAGTCCGAGACCAGCTCCACTTAAGGGAAAAACAAAAGGAGAAAATGGACAAATACAACAAAATATTCTACAGAAACAGGCTTCCAACAGCAACAAAAATCATTTGAGATCAGCCGTTTGGGGGTGAGATCTTTACTCTAATTCCAGCAGCAACAAATTATGCATTGGTCCACTCAGGACGAAGCAAACTGAACCTCAACCCCATTCCCACCGATTCCAGCAATCAAACATTGGAACCCACATGACTCCAGCTCTGCAATTACTTTGTCAACAACTGTGTTTGACAGTACTGATAAAATATGGTCAAGGGCTAACTCTGAAGAATGTGAACCAGATGACATGATATCAGAAAATTTACATATCATATGTGTGCACAACATATACACAAGGATTTACATATGATCCTAGCTCTTATGATAACCAAGCTGTCGTTGTTACAAGCACTTCCTATCCCAGAAAAAGTAAGTGCGGGTTCACTAGTGGCATGAGACATATCAATTAGACAAATCAACCACATTGAGAAAAGATGTAGATACTCATTAACCATATCCTGACATGAAGCATCGTGATGAAAAGAAGGGATAAAGTAGCAAATAAACTTGTGGCAAGTGTGGGTTCACTAGTGGCATGAGACATATCAATTAAACAAATTAACCACATTAACATATCAATTATGTGTTTAAATTACCCATCCAAGAAAATTTGATAAGAACTGGAGAGAACAGCAGATATAGGCAGAAAAATAAGTAGAAAATAAGGATATAGGTAGGCAAAAGTGTTAACACACAGCCTCCACCTCCAGCTCCAGTCAACTTAGAAGCCAACTTGTACTTAAATGTTGTCTGAAGAACAGTTTCTATAGAAGCATGGCTGACCCCCATAGATTGGAGTAAACCCTGATTCATTTCCATCAATTCTTCTAGCTTCGCTTCTTTCTCAGTCATGGAAAGATTATCTGGTGCAGGTGAATTAAGGATGTCGGCCAATTCCTGGCTGATTGCATCAACTGCATTAAAAACAAAAGTCATAGCATCGGGGTGTCTTAATTTTCTCTCTGAAACACCTGCAACTAATGCCTTTGTGTTTCTTCCAACTCTAGTGTTAGTAATAAGCATCTTGATGGGCATGGTGGACCTTAGATGTGTCAGATTGCCTGACCTGAGCTTAATCATATTGCCTGTACAAGGAAAGGAAATGGAAAAAAGGTCATACAAATGAGATCGATAGTCACTAGTGCAGTTAATTTGAAATTTTTGCTAGAAATTGAAAATTTCTACTCTTGATACCCCAGCAGTACGCAGTACATTCAGTGTTACTCAAGAATTCCTAGCTACAAACTCTTCATTAACACATAACACCAAACAATGAAGCAAGAAGAAAAGAAAAATTGATCAAAAAAGAATGAACTTATCTGTACAACTCAAAATGCTTGCATACCATATGTGCTAACAGTGTTATCAATTCCAGATGGCTTTCCATGAATTATCTTTTCTCCTTCAAAAGCCCATTTGTTCAACAAGTGAAGTTCAGACTCCCCAAAGATGAACCAACCATGCTGCTTCAAATCTACATTCACTGAATCTGAGAAAGCAAGAAGGGCAGCTGAGAGCGCAACACAAAATGAGGCAGACGAACCCAGCCCTGAACCCAGTGGAAGGTCAGAACTGACAATTGCAGTGGCAGGCTTAAATCTGACACCAAAAGAAACAGAATCAGGTATTGAAATATCACGAGAAAAGCCAGCAAGGATGCAACACATTTCTAGATCCTTACCCTAGGATAGAGGTGTATAACCACAAAAATGCTGACACTCCGGAAGCAAGTGCAATTTTTGCCTCTGGAATATGTTGTTTTTCAACCAAGGCTGAAATTGATGTAATCGACTCTGTGCCACAGGACGTGGGAGTTGAGGGGAAAGGACCACCCAAGTTCGATAGTGCTTCTCTGATTCTTCCAATTGGCCATGAAAACTCTAGAGGGATATCTTGGAGCTTGAGTTTCAATGTATCATCATTGTCTACAATGATGAACAAAAATTAATTGAAATAGAGTATGGTAAAATTAAATTGAAACAAGTGAAATGAAACAATGTGGAAAGATGATCATTCTAAGTGGCTAAGGCAAGATATGTAATTTCACACATTATCATGGGTTCAACAAACATGTCACACAAACCGACTAATCATCACTTGGTTATCAAACACTAGTTTTACAGACAAGGACAATTTGCCAAACATTAATTGCACTTGGCTGGTGACCGGCATTTCTAGAAAGAGCTGAGTTCAGTCGGTTGATGATTAAAGTTTCTTAACTAACATGAAGGTCTTGTAGATTGGACAGGCACTAGGTGAATGTATTCGTGTTATTGACATCAGAATTATGACCCCTGAATAAACTGTTAAAGTTAAGACCAAATATAAACATCATCAGAGATCTGGGCCTCAAGTAGCATATGACAATTCAAACTCATAAACTGTTTCAGTAGGTGCAAGGACAGTCAGGGAGCAGCAGGAACAAAAGCCCAAGAAAGAAGCCGAGATAGTACTGAAATTGGACACTGGCACTGGACGTTTCGTATCAATATAACGTTATTCATAAAGCATCATCAAATCATTCATTTTGTAGGAATTTTTTGAGAATTTTTGCAGTCAGCGATTTGCTAAACTAATAAGCAACGGTAGGAACCCTATTGGTACTTGTAGCAATCCAGTAAATTAGACGTTCAGAAATAAAATTGTGCATCCATATGCAGGCTATCAACAATAGATAGATATCAAACCAATCAATAAACATTCAAGTTATAGTCTTGCAGAAAATGAAATAAATCTTAATCTCAAGAAATGGTGAACAACTCAAAAGAGCATATTTGCCTGCACGTATCTGGAAGACAATGAGAACCAGGAACGCTAAGTACAACAACATCACCACAATAATCTCAGAAGGGTATATCTGAGCCAATCTCAATACAAGACCAACCCAAATAAAAAAAGACGGAACCGATGCACATTTACGTCACTAAAGCAGCGAAAAGTCAACCTTTAAAGAGAGAGATAGGCGCAAGAACGTGAAGAATCTAACTGCCCTAATACAACAGAATCTTCACATAATCACCAAAGGGTATCTCTCAATCAAGTATTCAGACAACCCCATCTCAAAATAAATCCAAAAGAAAACTTCATCAATGCGTATTTAGCTGAGCGAAGCAAATGAAACGTGTCACATCATCATTCAGGAATACAGAGAGAGAGAGAGAGAGAGAGAGAGAGAGAGAGGGGAGATCACAAATTTTTTTACGAGACGGACCTGCAAACTGGAGGGTGACGTGGGTGTAGAGATCAATGGAAGCCGCGACGGCAGTGGATCCATGCACCACCGCGTGCTCACCGGACAGTATGATCTTCCCTGGCGCCCTGGCTTTCACTTCCATTGTTTGTTTCCTTTCTTTTTCCTCCGTTTTCAAATCCCAATCTCACTTTTTGAAGAAACCTCGCTTCCTATTCCGACAGTTGGCGGTTGCTATTCGTGGTACCATGAATGAATTAATGGTACTAAGCACAGATTTCTCTGTTCTTGTCTGTGTTACAGTGACTAGGTGGTAAGAGAAATAATGCGCCACGCGGTGGTTGGCGGCGGTTGGCCTTTGAATGAAACCCCGTTCACCTGCGACCCACAATTTTTCGAGTGCCAGATGATCCTGTGCTGCGTCGAAGATAGATCCCCGGTCCTCACTCTACAGATGGGCCCACATTTTCTTTTTGATTAACTCCAGAATACTTTTTTTCTGATAACAAAAAAAAAAAGAAAACAATTAACTTAAATATTATTGGGGCGATTTTTTATTATTATTATATTTTTTTTTTACACCTTCACAAGCATGTTATATTATAGTCACAAATATTCAATCAAGAGTCATATAATTTTACTCCTCTCGCATTTGTTTTATTGTCTTACATTGAGATAGTCTATGTTCATATACAAAACCCTTACATTAAATTAATTAAATTATGAGGTGTTAAAATGTATTTATTGAATTCATTTTAACATAAATAAATTCGAGAGAGGATTACAATTAAGTTTACCAAATTCATTCATGTGTAAAGTGTTTTCATAATTTCATTACAATTGATTGAAGTGTCTTTCACTGTGTCTAAATTGGCACACCTATGGGAGATTCAACAACAAACGGCCCATAAAATTTGAGAATTGGGATTGGCAATTTGGGACTAATAAAGGAAATTGTCAAAAACCAAAAAAAACAAAAAAAAAAAAAAAGGATTTTATTCTATACTGTGTCTCTTTCATTAAAGGGTTGACTCTACGTTGTGACTGCCGAACCCTCCCAAGATTGTAGAAGGCCACCTAATTCCGTCTGCAACCCATTAATTAAAGTCCCATCTTGCCCCTTAATTGAGCCATATTCGACCATCTCCTGGTAAACAAAAATAAATTTAAAATTTACACTTCGACAATTTTTAACCAGATAACATGGCATGTGATTTCTAATGTTACGTCGAGTCAACAATTTAACAACAATTCCCACGCAATTTCATTGCTAGAGTTGAGAAAAAAATGTTCATGACACAACAAAAACAAACTTGGGTTACATATGAAATATATATATATATATATATATATATATATACTTTTTTTTTTGTGCTTAACTCTTCACTTAAAAAAAAAAAAAAAAAAGAAAAATTTAGTCAGTTTGTCCAATAAATAAAATTGTCAATGCTCAAGGAAAGAGACTGAGGGTGCTTAATGAAACATTGATTTCTCAAATATAAAAGCATATGGAAATAACTTTTTAAGAATTGAAATAAAAATAAGATATTCTTCCTCGCCACCCTGCAGTTAAAAATAAAGGTGCATCTATCAGTCTCCACGCCCTGAGACCCTCCCAACATCTGAAATGTCTCCATTCAACAGAAGGATCTTTGTCTTGGCAGTATCTTCAAGATCACATGAGGCCACGTATTTTGGCATTCCTAGCTAGATATTTCACATAGCTAAATTGCTAAATAAAAATAATAATAATAAACAACCTAGTGAAAATAATTTAGATAAGTTCCTTTATCCAGAAAAAAAAAAAAAAAAAAGAAAAAACAATATCTAGGGAGAAGGTAGCTGCCTCTTGCATTTTCTACATGTGTTTTAAGGGGTATAAAGTCACGATTTGCAAATGCAAATCTCAACCGGTGTCATCAGAGTCCTCATCAAAGATAGACAAGTATGGAACTACGGGTGTGCCTTCGCTAGATTCTCCTTCTGCAGCCTGATGAGTGTTTGTTGCTCCAGGAATGGTCCAGCCCAGCTGTTGAAGGTAAACTTCATCGTAGGCTTCGGTGTTTAAACCTGAAGCAAGAAACAATTCCAACTCATTCACAAATCGTTCTGTTCTTGCAGCTACAAAAGGCCTGACTGCAACAGAGACTGCAGCCCTGAACTCTTCTCGTTTTGTTCCAGGTGGCTTTGGTTTGTCAGCTCGATCACATCTGTAAAATGAAAAACAAACAAGAGCAAAGATATGCTGAGGGATCTCACAACTTGCAGTTATTGCACAGTACCAGCAAATGACTAGTGATCAAATCATTACCCCCTCAAGAATGAATCAACAACACCAAGAATATGATGTACAATAACGTTAACATCTTCTTCCTGTAAAAAGTACGAGAACAAAGATAATCATCCATAACCAACCAGACCTAGTAAGATTGAAGACAGAATAATTTACACGTTACTTGCTTCTGTACTTGACACAACTATAGAGATGAATAACGATTCTTCCATTTATTTCCTGGGCATCATTTATCCAGTCACCAAAAGGTTCAGATGATAATCCAAATTCAAAAACATGAATTAAAAACATTCGCATAAGTGGTAACAACTTAAAGAGTTGGGCTTTGATAGTGATGTTAATAATAGCAACACCAAACATATAAGAAGGTTTTGCATATAGATTTAAATTGTAGGAGTCTTCATATATTTCAGAATAGATACAAGGAACAATATTGGGTTCCAATATACAGCTAGAATGCACTGTCCACATGGTTTTCCACAGATATGACTATCACAATGATCACATCCTCTGAAGCATGCAGGACAAACTACACCATAAAAATGATAAGGATTAATCTCAGTGTAAGCTATGCTAACATAAAAAGAGTGCAACGTCCCAGCACATAAAATTAATTGAGAAAGCAAATTAAACGGCAGACCTGTGTCAAAGCCTGTATTTCTCTTCTCACCCAACTTTCGAGCCACTGATTTCGGTGAAGATACTTACGGGACTTCCAATATCTTGATACATTGACTGTGTTATTCAATATACCTGATTGAACACATAAGATTTACTGCTGTCACAGAACCAGCAAGAGGGAATAAAACATAGCAAACACAATCAGGAACTAACCAAGAAAGAAGCAGTAAGAGACCTGGCTGGGTGTAATAGCACTTTAACCTGTATTTGTGTGCTTTTGAAAAGAACAGCCTGAAATAGCCAGTAAGAGCAAAGCAAATATGACATCTGAAAGCATCCAGAAAACATGAAGGAAAATGTATGATACAATTAACAAAAAAGTGCGACTATCTTAAAATCTGAAGTCCTAACAAAAAAATAGTACCCATTGTCAAACTTCCGATTTATGTAATGCCGCTGGAATGAAACCCCGTCATATCCATAAATTATTGAAAAGTTCGCTGTCTGCATATTAGCCAAACTACAGCACTGTGAACTAATATTGCAACGTTATCATGTCCAATCATAACAAAACAATGGCATAGCGGATACATGAAATGAAGTTCCACTAAATGGGAAAACCATGGAATCGAGGCAGACCTTGCATAAAGGGCATTTTAGAGAAGGAGAGTGAAAATGTTTGTTAGCAACTACTTTGGCCCAACTCAAGATGCAACTGTAGCAAAATTGATCTGCAATACAAGAACAAGGAAAAAATGACTACAAATCAGGGTGTATTTTTGTTTTCTGCACTAAGCCCCCATCCAACTCACCCTTAAGCCCCCGCACGCACAAGCACAAAGGCATAGAGCGGAACCAGACTCCAGAAAAGTATCTCAAATACCCATACATACAAATATTACACATAATACACAATTAGACGTAGAAAAGATTCCAACTTTACTTCTTTCCTACGAGATCCTTGGCAAAATCTCGGACACCCAATTCACTATCAATCCAGATTACCAATGTAAATAAATGGGCGAACGATAAAATGAACAAAAAAAAAATAAAATAACAAGAATCCCCTCACCCAATTGCTGAAGAAGGAGCTGGGTCAACATCAAACACACTAGACAAGAAAAATTAAAAAGAAGAAAGAAAGAAGGGAAAGAAAACGACGGACACGCGGGGGTATAGAGAAGGAATGAACGTACGGAAACAAGTATCAAGATAGGATTCCCGAACAAAAGGACCGAGGCAGATGGGGCACCGATGAGAGCCAGTTGAAGTAAAAGAGCGATCCTCGTTGTTGTTAGTGTCGGCGGTTCTGTCGGCTGCTTCTTGGTCCATTCTTGATCTTCAACTCCATAGGTGGTGCCTCTTTATTCTAGTTAGTTGTCTTTGCTTTTTTTTCTTTCTTTTTTTTTAATCTTTTTAAACCGGCGATTTTGTTATTTGTGCTCGGGAAAAGTTCTTTTAAGATATTTACGTAATCCTAACTTTAATATTTATAACTAAAAATTTTATTCAGACCGAACTATATATTAAACAAAAAAATAAAAATAAAAATAAAAATCTCGGAAGATATTTATATTTATTGATTACACATTGGTACTCTCCATTCTAATTTGTAATTTTTGATAAAAAGTTTGCAATTATTGTAAATACGTATTTAAAAATAAAAAATTATACAGCTACAGTTATCGTGATATAAACACCTATTCCGTAGAAAACTGGTACCAATTTTACCGTTGAAAATGATAATATAATTAATAATTTAATATATATATATATATATATATATATATTTATATTAATCTTTTTATTTTTTATTTTTTCTTATATTGGCTTTCTAAATAAGAGAGAATTTATATTTAAAGTATGATTTTAAATTTTTTTAATATTAAAATTGAATATAAATAAAATTTATTCAAATTTAATAATTTCTAAATAATCTATGTTTTAATATAAATAATTAAATAGATGTATTAATAAATAATATATATATATATATATATATATAAAATTTATAAATATAATAACTAAATATGTTTTTAAATGATGTGCTTTTTAATCGCAAAAAAAGAACCTACCGATGCTAAAATTATTAAGACGGTAATCAATGCATCATTTCAAAGCCGAGGAGAGGGGGAATAACCCGAAAACAAAGTCAGCATTCCCAGTTTAAGCCCACCCGATTGAATGGTCCTCGTATTAAAAATTAAAAATAAAAAAAAAAAACACTATTTTACATCTTCCAATTTTCAAATATTCAAAACAATCGCTTCTGTAACGGTTACTTACAGTTGTTCCTCCTCCTCCTCCTCCTTTATCTTCTTCTTCCTGATTTGATCTCACATCCCAGTAAAATGACGAAGGCCATTCATTTTGTGTCCCACTGCCTGCTTCCTACACACCCTCTTCTCTTAAACCCAGTTGATCGATTTGTCGTCACTTACCCTCAAAGCATCAATCTCCAGTCCAAAGCTGTCATTTTTCACTCATCACCTTTAGGTCCGCATCTGCCCCACATCCAAAGGCCGATTACTTGTGCAAGAAAGAACAAGAAGGGATGTGGGTCTCAAAAATTAAGGCGAATTTTCCCAAAATTGATACCATTTATGGTATCCTACATCAAGATCTTACCAGAGCCATTGGATCTTGTTGTTGGGGAATTGGGTGGCGGTGATGGAGGGAGAACAGGGTTTTTGAAGGGTTTTCGAGGAGGAAGATTTGATGGGTGGAGAAGAAGAGGGACTAGGAATTCTGGGTTTCTCGAAGTTTTTCTCTTTTCTGGATTGGGGCTGTTGCTCTTCTTTGGAAGAGAGCTTAAGAGTGATGTGTTTGTTGGCCTTCTGGCATTGGGTCTTTTTGGGGCATTTCTAACCAAAGGTTATAAAAGAGGCGTTAAAGATTGGGTTCTGAGCATTTGCTTTCTTGGTGCTTTGATGAGTTTTGGGTTCAAGAAAGAAGACAGGCAAAAATTGGTTGAGATTCTCAGAGGTTGTTCACCAGTTTTGCAAGTCATGATGGGAAAGAGAAGAAATGGTTCGCATACAGACTAATCTACGTTTTGTATTCTTCGATCAGCTCGTAATATGAATTCTTCATAGTTCATTCCCCTTTGAAGTTGTTTCATCAATGGAGGATGGCCCTACACACGCTAAACATGAAATTAGAGGAACAATGATGTTTCTGATTTGCTATTTTGAGTACTAATTCCGGAGAATTTAATGGAGCAGAAGTTGCTGTTCTTGATTTCTTTATATTTGTGCTGTGTTACTTTATTGAATGCAAGTATAATTTGGCTCTTGGATATACGGAGGTGCAGCTCTTCCGACGCGTCTTGTTAAACGCGAGCCCATGCTGCTCAAGTGTTGTAACGAAAATAAATAAGGGCACGCTTCCTAGGTACCCAAGAATGCATTCATGGCTATGCTCGTGAACTTGGATGCACCAAATCCATCTTAATTGAGTTCTGATTCTCATGTACCGAGCTTTAAAGTTGTATTTAGAACAAGAAGAGAACCTGATTGCCAAAAATTCCCTGATTAAAGATTGGCCTGGGGTGCACGTTGGCCTCTTCTTTAAATGTGTTGATTTCTAGGCTTCACTAAGAGAATCTCCTCGAGGCAATTAATGCATGCATATGAGCTATACTTGTGTATTGACATAGCATAGTTGTGCATGGGAGACTTGGAGTTTGTTTATGCTACCTCAAACGATCAAGGGGTTCTTTATCTTCACAAAATGGAAGTATTATTGGAAAAAAAAAAAAAATTCTCAAAAGGAAGAGAAATGACTAAATATGACCAAATTAGGCATTTAACCCAACTTATTGATATCAAGGTCTCTTTCTCAACAATCCAGCCACCCCATTCTTGTCTTCATGTTGTGCTGATCTAGCCACATATTAATCAGTCATTTTTTCCTCATAAAATCAAACTAGAGCTGATTCATGTGAACCATTATGATTAACTCAAGAAATACTGTTCAATCACCTTTTCTTTACAATTCCCTCGACAATCCCATCAGTTCCAAATGAACCTGTGAACTGTTGGTTATCAACTGGACCAGGAAGATGGAATGAGATAGAGAACCGCCCAGGAGGGCATAGATTTTGAGTCTGCATTTTGAAGACTTGAGAGTATTTACACACTACACTCTCACCAGTTGTTGTCACTCCCTTTATGAGCACCTTTCCATCAGGTTCAATGTCACAACTAAAATCTGCTTTTATGAAATCAAAAGTAGATCTGTTAGCCACACTAAAACTATAAACATATATAGCATGACATATGATCCAAGCGATAAATTAACCAGATTCCTGGACACAATCAAAGGGAGGATAGCAACAAACAGAAGCATTTTTCATATGCCTGTAAGTTGAAAAGATAGATAATTAAGCAAGCTGAGATATCTAATGAATATTCTCTCTTTTTATCAGGGCAATCACAAATGGATCATTAAGACAAAAATAGGACTTACTTTGATCCCTCGCTACCCCAGGAACTGACACACGGAACAAGTAGGAGTCATCACTTTCTCCAATGTCCATAAGTCCAACAATTGGCCCCATCTTTCCCATAGCTGCACTCCCAGCCAGCGCAACTCCACTTCTGGCGAAGCCTCTGATATTATCCCACTCCTTTTGAGTTGTCTTAGAGGGTAGAAACACCATAGATGGCCCGGCTCTTTCCACAAGATTAGTATCACCTGATGTTGGCAATGGGGCACCCTCACCATTGGTTGCAGAAGGATCAATATATGGCATGCTGGTTAGTGGTGTCGCTGCAAGGACACGATTTGAAGGGGCCTTGGGCCTCAGTTCGGGACCTCCTCCATGCATACCAGGAGGCCTGGAGAGCATCAAAATTTTCAAATGAGTGTGTCAAAATTTGCACAAAGACGCAGAACTCAATAATTTACAAATTGTCATTTGTCAGAATTATCTGTCTTTCAATCCTTGACAGTCACTCACAGTTATTAGCTGCTCAACCAATATGCCCCATCAAGCACCTGCTCCTGATGGGAGAGGGGGAAGTGTTTAGAGGGTTCAAACCCACTCGTTTCCCTTCTTCTCACATCCCACTCCACGGAAACCTTTTTTGTTTCCGCTTCTTAATGTCTACATTGCTTATACACAATTTCCAATACCCAATTGATAGTCCATACAACCAATAACCCCAGAAAACATTTTGACAGATTTGATTTCCAAGAATCGAAGGTCTTAGAATTATCAAGTCTCATCGTGCCAGCAAGAACAGCGGCCACATTAAAAGACCCTTGCTTTACCTTTTTGCCCCGCTACCCACTCCCCATTTATTCTTCAATTGCTCATAGGAACCAGAAATAGTATAATATCGTCACTTACAAGCTCATTTTTTTCCTTGTTTTTTTTTTTTTCAGGACACGAAGGAAATATCATGTGATTATTCACACATTCTACGCTTTTAAAATTTTCAAATATGCATGCCAATAGAGCGTAACTATGCGTGTGTGCGCGTGCATACCTGATCGGAGAACCCATCGGGGAGCCACCGGCAAAGGACGACGCCGATTTGAAGCAGACGATCTCAAGGCTGCGTCGTATGCGCTCTCTCTCTCTCTCTCTGGTGTGAGTGTAAGACTACAGTTTGTGACTTTTGCGAGTCACCACGAAGAGGCCGTTTGGGTAATAAGAGTTGGTGCTGCAGGAGCACTATAACAAAGACGGATCATCAAATTCTTGAACCACTGGATTGGTGGGCGACTTTGCAAATCCAACGGTCAGGATTTCTCTTCTTCCATGCCACCCCTTCTCTCTTTCGTTTCTTTCTTTATCGTTGCCCCCCGAACTCGGAACATAACATAACAAGACTTTCCTCTTCCACCGGTATTCTCACCGACGGTGGCGCTGTTTTCGCCGGCGGTCGGTTCTTCTCCCACGCACTCTCTGCTACGCCTACGCCTTCCTGACCAAACCCTGATTTTATTTTGGTGAACTTTTCCATTCCAGGTCAGATTGAAAAGAACACAGAAAAAAATTAGAGAATAAAAAAAAAATAAAGGTAAAATATCAGACCGCCCATTATTATGGATTTAGTTGCTTTCTTAAGGTTTCATTGTTTAGTAAATTTCAGCACTTTCAATTTAGTGATCAATATAGAAAAGAAGAAGGGGGAGGAGGAGGAGGAGGAGGAGGAGGAACATAGAGAGCTAAAGTAGTGTAAAAAGGTTTGAGTAAGAATTTGATCCTTGTTGCATGGTATTCAATAAAAAAAAAGGGGGGGGCATCTTGGGACAGAATTTTCATGGAATGTGAAAGTTCAATTAAAAGGGTTTATAAAGGCTTGTCTTTTTTTGTTTTCTAATAACTCCTAATTTTGGTTAAAAGATACAGTTTTAATTTATGTTTAGGGTGTAAGCTTGTTTGTGGGATTCATGTGTATTTTTTGAGCCAAAGTATTTGATAGATGCATGGTTGGGGGTGTGTCTACTGGAGGATCATTGGTGGTGGTTATGTTCTTTTTCTTCTAATTGACTGATTTGCAGATGATGTAATTTCTCCATAGCTATAGCTATGAAGCAAAATTGGCTATCATCTACAATTTTTATTTTTATTTTTTTTGTGTTTCTAATTAAAATCCAGGATAGTTTCCTTGATAATCTGCATCTTCCAGTTTAATGCTGTAAGTCGGACAATATACTTCATTTTGTACCTCAGAAAATTATCATGTAGTTCCTTTTCTCAAGTTGTAATTTTTCTTGCTGATTCTGATTCATAATATATTACGATCGTCGTGGATACTCTCGTTCCTTCAATCCTCCAGGTTCATCAGACGGAATGCAGGATGCTGGATTACATTCATCACAGACCCACACAAATCTTCCCCGTGTAACCAAAGATGACACTAGGACACTGGAGCCTGGTCCAGGGATGATTTTGTTTACTTCTTGCCCAGCCAAAGAAGAATGGACAGGGATAATTGCTGCCAACAAAACGGGATTTGCACTTACTGGGAGTGCTGCAATGGGGCAGGTGGGGCCTACTATCGGACTTATGGACATTGGAGAAAGCGATGATTCTTACTTCTTTCGTGTGTCTCTTCCTGGGGTTAAAAGAGATGAAAGTGAGTTTCTCATTGGCAATTAATGAATGCTTCTTATATTCATATTAGCAAAATTGTTTGCCTTCTTAGTTATGACTCCCATCTTTTGCGGGAATTTGGCTTTGTTAGTATTGGAAGTCTTCCAATTCATTAAGGTGGCCACATCCCACGAGGGGGACTTAAGTCTTTAAGATGGAACGCTCTGCTAATGTTGGAATTGGATACTCTTCTATAGCATTCAACAAATTAGCTGTGGTTTTGTATTGATTGACAAATCTTTCATCATATATTGTTTCTTTCCCCAATTTACATTAGCCTTATGCTTTTTAGTTTGTGATTGCAGAGGAGTTCAGTTGCCAGGTTGAAAATGATGGTAGGGTGGTTATAAAGGGAGTGACAACAACGGGTGAGAAGACAGTACACAGATTCTCGCAGGTTTTTGAAATGCAGTCGATGCACCTTTGCCCGCCAGGGGAGTTTTCTATCACATTTCAACTCCCTGGTCTGGTTGATCCTGAACAATTTTTTGGTGATTTTGGCATGGATGGAATTCTTGAGGGCATTGTGATGAAAGGATGGCATCCTCTTGAATAGCCTAAGATGAATAGCTAAAGCTCTTCCAACGTAAATGACCCTGTCCACAATCATGAATTAGTTGTTGAATATGCGATTTAGCAATGTCAGGTCGAGGAGTATCGGACTGATCTATATATATATATTACTTTTCCTCATCAATTACACACTCTTATCCCGACGACCCTGCCCATGATCATGAACAAGTCATTGGATATCTGATTTAGATAGAATCCATTTTCTAATCATACTCACTCTCTCTCCCCTCCCCTGGGCCGTACGATTGTGCTTAAATCACCACCTTCTACTCCACCGTGAGTAAAGGCACCAATAGTGATAATTTATAAAAACAAGTATTTGACTCAAGGGGGAGCAACCTGCATGGAAAGAAACGTTTTACCCTTAGCTTGTTTTCATCGGTAAGCCACAAGGCCACAGCTCCCGGCCCAATACTTGCTGGTCCTTGGGCGAAACGATTCTTGAAAATAACAAAGCCAGTGTTGCTTGTTGCTACCCCAACATTGGGGTACTTGCCAACAGCCATACTCCAATTGTGAAATGAATCTAACAAAGCCAGGAAAATAAAAAAGCATAAATGGACATGAAAATAAAAGGTAAGATGATGGTTTTAAAGGGACCGGATTTGCTTTATGCTAAATAAGATCCTTACATTGATAATTATGCTTTTCCTTCCCTTTTTTTTTTTCATTACTTCAAAATGATTCCCATTGACCAAGCTATATTTGGAAGTACTCACTGCATTAAACATACACAACAAAGAGGCACGCAACTAATCTTTGGCAAACTTACACTACAATCACTAATGATCTGGGGGAGGTGATTACTGTTTCTCTAATCCCTGTTGTGGCCACATTTGTTGTGCCACATATGGGTGAGAATGTTGGGCATACATCGTTGGGTCGATCACAGGCTTGCCCATGATCATGCCAGGGGCTTCAACCTGGGGTGCATGCTGTGGGGGATAGCCATAAGGGAGTGCATCAGCAGGCCCTGCAACGGGAATTGTTCCTCTAGGGATGGATCCTAGAACTTCATCTTTCAAGTCCTCCCTTGGCACAATGTCGACCAAGAAATCAAATATATCCGTCCTGGTGATAGCTGCGGCTATGTCATTCTTTTGAAGCGTCCTCCTTTTGTTCTCCTCAGTGTGATTCCAAGACCGCAAGGTCAATTCTAGGATAAACATTTCACATGCCCTGGCAAATACAACTGGCGCTTCAGCTGATATCATCCTCACATCCTCATCAGCCTTCATGATCTTCTTGATCCTCGCTAGGGGAAGGCTATGATTCTTGAAGTCAGTAACGTTTTCAATTTCTTGGTACTGGTTTGCCCAAAAAGCCTGAAGTTGTTGCTGCAGTTGCTGCTGCTGTTGATGGTGGATCTGCTGGTAGGCAAGTTGGTGTGGCAAAAGCTGGGCTCCAGCAGACTGGCTGGTGGATTGAAGGGCCCCAACAGAAGTAGCAACTGATCCTGTATGTGGGACGCCAGGGATTTGGTTTTGCTGATATGGGTTTATTCCATATGGCATTTGAGCTCCACTGTTAACTCCCATGGATGGGGGCTGTCCATGCCCTTGTGGATCCATTCTGATCCAAGTAAGCCCGGTAACACAAAACCAATGCCTCAGCATTCATTTTAAATAGCACAAGAAATAAACATTGAATTAGAAATGCATGTTGCACATAAGGTAGATATCTAGGCAATGGCATCATCCTTGCCTATCATCCCCACAAGACAAGGGAAATTATTTCTTTTCTCCAGTTCGAAATAATCCAACTCCAATTTTCATGATGCCACTTAAACAGAATGGCAAACTGACTTTCTGTTGTCACTTGCTAAAAGAACTATGACCCTTTGTCATTCTAGGAAAAGTACATGTGTACCTAGTGCAATAGATACACATACCAGTAAAAGTATCAAACTTAGACATAAGAGAAATTCTTAGATGAAATCGATCAGCCAGCATGGATCTAATCTATGAAATTGTGTCATGTATAGCAAAATAGACCAATTGCAATTTGTGGCAATTTCATTAGGTCCAAATAGACCCAATTCACTTGAGATATTCTCCCACTACTAGCGACTGGAACTGTCCAATCAGCATAAGACATTGCAATTCATCTGCAATTTGTGGAGAGAGATCCAATCAATGGGAAACAGAACAAAGAGCAGCTTACGCAACACTTGTGCAATCAAGCACCTTTTTATAGGGAAATTTAGGAAAAAACCGGTTACACAAAAGCAACATAAAGACGTTGTTACGTAATTTAAATCAAACGAAACAGAAGCTACTCTAGTATTATCCCAAATTCATGCTTGCCTTAATTTATACAAAGAATAAAAAAAGAGGGAAAATTGAAAAGAGATTAAAAAAAAAAAAAAAACCCAGAAAACTTTTGGGTTCGTTTATGTTGGAAATCACCCGGATGATGATTGAGAAAAGCAAACAGCTAACAAATGGGTGTGGAAATTCTATATGTAAAAGTACAGGCACACAACAGAAAATAAGTTTTGATGATTTTACCTTTTGGCTATCAAACCTTGTAGCACTTGCTGCTTGCAAATAGGGAAAGCACACTAATTTTGCGAGAAAAAGAAACGCTATTTTTTTGATCCAAGAAAAAGAACAAAAGGAGAGAGAGAAATGCTTTTACACGAGATCGAGGGAGAATTTATGGATTTATATGTGTGGGATTGGAAGATTTTTATGGGAAATCTTCTGGTACATTGGAAAGATGAGACTATTAGATTTTCTGGGATTTCAAGAATCACGAAAATCGGATCTTTGGTCAGGATTTGACGATGCTTTCCGTTTAGGATGATGTTTCGTGGGAGTCGACCTGACAATCTGAGATTGAAAACAAAAGCTGATAGCCCTCTCTCCGCATGTTCGGTTCGATTTCCGTCTACCTGCTGTCAGAAAATTATATTGTCTCGCTCTCCTGTTTGTTTTTCTTTGAGTTCTTTGTTTTTTTGTTTTTGTTTTATTCAATCTCGTTTATGGGGTCTTCAAGGTCGACTCTTTCGCCCTTTCCCTTTTCTCTTTAATGTTGTATTTTATTTTTATTGTTTTTTAACCCTATCACGAATTCATCTCTTGGATAATTTTTAGTTGGGGTCGGCGTGTTTAATTCAAGAATTATTTTGTGAATGAGATTTATTGGAGATAGTGCTTCTTTTTTCTCTCTCTCTTTTTTTTTTTTTAATTATTCAAGAAAAGTAACCCACTAGACCTAAGTCAAGCTAGCATTTGAGTGTTAATTGCTGCCAGTCAGTCCATTTTGTCGTGGATCCACTCATCCAAGTGTTTTAGACACCACCATTTGCTTCCTGCTACCAAAGTCAAGAAAACGAAAGCAGAAACTTTTTGGGCGCTGGATATTCTTCTTTATTTATATATATATATATATATATATATATAATATGTAGTTTTATATTATATAAGTTTATTTAATTATTTGTATTCTAATTAAATCTTATTTACAATTTTTTATTTATATTTAAAATTAAGTTAATTTAACTCATATTTCAAATAAATTATATTAGAAATCTCTCTCTCTCGATACGTGCGTAACCATGTCCATTAGGAATTGTAGATCAAGGTAAGGGGAACGCACGATGTGATCAGGAGCATAAGCGGCTGAGTTTGTAGTACCATAAGGGACGATTTCATTAGCTTTAAAACCGGAAGGGATACGTGAGAGAATGAAAACCAACTAATACGGCATAATTGGAGAGCTTTGAGTCAATCTAATTGACAGGCTTGAGTGTCATTTGCTGCAGTCCAGCCCTTCGCCAAGTACATCAGATTAAGAGAAGTTTGCATCGAAGAGACGGCCACTTCAATTCTGACGCCGTTACACATTGGCGAGAATTTCTAAGCGAGCTGTCAGTTGCAGAGAAGAGCTAAAACGAAAGCAAGCAAAGTTGTTTTTTCTAGACACCCTCTGCTTAAGTTTTTCTTCACTTTCATTTTACCCTTTTCTGTTTTTGGGTTCTATAAAGAACTCCAGCTCAGTACTTCAAGTTGTTAACCGGCGGAAATGAGACTCAAAAAGTTGGACGAAACCAGAAAACGGGAAAATGAGGTTGCATGATGTTAATTTGGTAATTGATACTTCACCGATGAACACAATTACTGACAAGATCAGATGTTAATTTGGTTAACTGCTTTCATCAATGTGCACATAACTACTAACAAGTTCAGATCTTTATATTAAATTCAGATCTTTTTCATGATATAATGTACTTATATTTAGCCAACATTGAAGAATTAATAAAACAAAAAAAAAGGGCGAGAAAATTTGTGGAATGAAATAGAACCCAAAAAAGAAAATTAATGAATGAACAGACAAATCCTAGGTATAGGCTATTACCTGCCTTAGAATTTTCTAGATTTGAATCTCCTCAACCTGTTTTTGTGTTTGCCTTCTAAACCCAATGCTTACATACTCCATATCCACTGGATATCCGCCTGACCTGCATCTGAAAAATCTGCATGTTGTATTGATCTTTTATGGGTTGCCTCATAATTTGGCAATAATTAGATAACTTGCTGACCTCGTGACTGAACCAATCACCTCGAAAAACTAGCGACAACCATGCTGACTACCATAAAGAATACATAAAGGCAAACAAGGCAGAAGCCCCAGAACCTGGGCACTCGAAATTTGGACCAAGTGATGACTAACAGAGACCCCATAAGGCTCAAAAGCAAGAACACAAATGCAATCACTATACCAATGTGGAAATGGAGTTCATAGGCTTGTGGATAAGTATCAGCAGTTTGCATCACCAGAGCTGTTCCAAGTCCAACAAGCATGTTAAACATCGGTCCAGCGAAGCACCCAGCCATAGCCATTGCTGGCTGGCCAGCTTTGGCCACCGCAACATCTGCAACAAGATCACCTACTGAATTCCCCCAAGCAAGTACTGTGAGTCCAAGGAGTGAAGGGTGCACTTCAAGAATTGTCCCAAGAGCCGCTAGGCAGTTAAGTAGTTCCCCAGCGACAGTTGATATCCAAAAGACACTCATTAAAAATGCCGCAAGTACAACAAGAATTTGCTCAGTCTGGGGTGGTTCCCTTTCCAGAATATAGTGAAGAATTGCCAGTGAAGAGCCAGCCAAGAATGTGATTAACCAAAGTGGAAAATGGATGTTTGGAAGGAGGAACACTATGGGATGATCTAATGGCAGGAATGAATTGCAAGCATATAAAAGGGCTAGAGGGCAAAGAGCAATATTGGCAGATAAGTAGAACCTGCTCCACTGTGATGGTGCTGTCTGCGGAATTGTTAGCCTTAGAAGAAATAAAACAGGAAGTTCCCATACTTGTGATATCTGCATACTTGAAAGAAACAAAAATCAGAAAAGAAGCTTTATTTAGTTTTCTCTATCAGATTCTAAATGGCCGAAATAAAACCATTACAAGATGAATCCCAACTCAATAAATTCACAAAACTGCCACCTAATTGCTAGGTGATCAATGAGACATTGATTAGTTTTCTCTGAAACAAAATAACAGATCAAGAAACATATATCAGCCCAGAATGAGTGGACTGATTGCACCACTAATGTCCTGAGAATGTGAGGATCCTTAAAGACATGGAACAGGAGATCCACCAGATCAAGAAAGAGCAAAGATACTTATAAGATAGACATTGCAATAAAGATGTTTGCCGAGCTGCTAACCCAATGGGCCTCCTAAAACGCTAGGAAACAAAGATGAAAGATCCCCCATTTTGGCAACCCATCTTATATAGAATGTAAGGTTACTTTTGGAACACAATTCCAGTAAATATTAATTATCATTATGATATCAACAACAGCATTCAACCGCTCATCCAGCACGAGCAAAACACCACCTCAATTAAACATAGTAAATAAAATGTATTAATTGCATAGCATAGTGCCAAAATTTTCGAGAACAACATGAGCAAAATAACAGGAGTTACCTTTCCATAAACCCTTTTGAAACAACTAGAATTCTCCATCTCACCCTTCAACCTCCCAACCACCAGTTCTTCACCTCTTTCGCAATCCAATTCTCTTGCATCCCTCACATCCTTTGCTCCCTCTTCACTACCACCACCACCACCGCTACTAATCCCCATATCCATCCAAAACACAAACCCAACAAAGAACACATAAAACGCCACAAATCCAACAGCCTGCCAAAACGATATCTCACCACTCAAGTACACATAAAACAAAAGCAAAGCACCCACCAAATAAAAACCAACATCCCTCAAAAAAGACCCAGGATCCAAATTAAATGGGGCAGCATGTATCGCAACAAAACCAACCACGAATGCAGACACAAAAGTACCCGCAGACAATATAGCCCCAAACCCAGTCTTATACTGCCCGGACCGGACCGCGGCAAGAGAGGCAAAAACATCGGGCGCCCCGTTGCCAAGAGCCAAAAGGGTCACTCCACCCATGCTAGGGGAGAGGTTTAAGTGATGGGTGAGCTTAGTGGTGACAACAGAGAAATGGGATTGGGCAGTTTTGATGAGAACGTAAAACTGTAAAAGAATGAACATTGAAAGGCATGGAATTGAAAGAAAGGATCTTTCCTTGAGGAGACAAAAGTGAAGGGAGGGGTAGTTGACGAGGCCATTCGTGGGTTCGAGAGAAGAACAAGAAAGAGGGAGTGTCTCTGTCTGGTTTGCCTGAATCTCGGAAAGTAGGGATCTTTGGGGAATTCGGGGAGATGGGTAGGGGCAGATTGGCGAATAGGAAAAGAGGATGGTGATCGGGAGGGTTATACAAAGTGCTGCAATGGAGTTTAAGAGAGAAGAAATGAGAGGAACAGAAAAGGCCATGCCATTTCACAGGAAGCTCTCTGGGTCTCTTTTTCTCTTAAAAACTGACAGTGCTTGTTTTGACGATGTAAATATTTTCACTGATTGGAGACTCGGTATTTAGTTAGGCTTCTGCTTTGACGCAAACGGGCCCACCTAAAATTACGTTAGATCAGAAGATCAAGCAACTGTTGACAGTTTAATCGGAAGATCGCGCAGCATGTCAATAGTTGTGCCATATGTCAGCACGCACTGGCTCACACACAAGACATTTTCCGGGAAGCAGGTCAAACACAATCTTGGTTCTTGACGCGTTTTGCCACCCCTAAGGCATCTTTCAAATTGAAGCTTCGTGGAAAATGATGCGTAGTGTAGAAAGATGAAAATTCAACCTGCCAACCGTGAAAGAGCAGTC
The DNA here is from genome assembly GCA_019804595.1 of Bruguiera parviflora. NCBI lineage: Eukaryota > Viridiplantae > Streptophyta > Magnoliopsida > Malpighiales > Rhizophoraceae > Bruguiera > Bruguiera parviflora. The sequence continues at coordinate 855,610 of CM034044.1, forward strand.
TTGAAGCGGGTGACCGCTTGCTCACCCTGCCCCCCATTGCTTAAGCATCCGAATTCCTCCGTGAATTCACTTCAATGATGGACATTAACATTATACTTGCGAGGATATGTGTCTGCGCGTGTTTTTTCCCTTCTGTCTTCTGGTAAGCAGGACATCTCACTCTATTATCAAAAATTTCAATCGGATCCATATCTTCATCATCCCTCTTGCGTGCATTCTCGCTGACTGCTGTCTCTGCGACAGAGGCTCCCATAGGCCTCTCCGTTTTCTATTCCTCCTTCATCATAAGAACAAAGGACCAAACAGAGAAACAAAAAAATAAAAAACAGGAACACTGGAAGCTGTAAGGCCCCGGGGGCTTCATCTTATGCTTATGGAAATTTTGGTTTTGTAACTTACACAGAAGAGAGGGGATCGAGATGTCCTTGGTTTACAGGGATTACTCGCGGGAGGAAACTAATAACGTTAACATTGCAAGTCAAGTTTTGCTTCTTTACGCTGCCTTTTAATTCCGGAGCACAAAGCTAATTTAATTACTAAATAAGTCTGGTAATGGGCTTCGTGCAACTACAAGAGTTGCATAGGATAGCCAATCTTTCAAAATTTTCCCACTATCACTTGGAAAAGGATTTCCTACCTGTCAAGAGAAACAAAGAGTGGGTATAATCTTGGGATCAGAGAGCTGGCTTCTACCTAAATGATTTGCATTTTATGTATATTCATCCACATTCCATGGGAGGTAGGGAAGGAGAATACAGGTTCCAAAACCTCAACCTGGGGGAAGTTCCAATTTGTAAATCTCATTAGCGTGGAATGCAATCCTATGGTATAGTGATCATTAGGGAGAGAAAAGTCCTTCAAACAAAAGTGTTATAAGCCAAAAATTAGTTTGAAAGAAGCATTTTAGGTTCCAAAAACACTGAGTTCTAATTTTCTTTGTTGAACATAAAACTTAAACCTGCTTATAGTTCCCCTTCCCCGCCCCAGGGGGGTTAGCTGCCTTTCATCTTATCTTCATTGTCTGCAAACATTCATTCACCATATCCTATCCTCATCTATACTCCTCAGGCAAGCGGTATCCAGACATTACTAGTTTGTTGGCAAACATCTTGCCTGTCTTGGGCATGACATGCCAGTGCAATGTTAAGTTGAATTCTTTACCACGGAGGTTGCTCCCCTACAAGAAGGAACACAATAAGTATTCTCCAACATGGCATGGATGGGGAAAATAAAAGAAACTGCATCATGAAATAGCATAGACTACCTGATCAACAAATCGATACTTGTTTGCAGTCTGAACCCAGAAGTTTGCATGCTCTTTGGCGGGTATAATGGCATCCCAGAGTGAAACCTACCATGCAACATTTGAACACAATTTAGTTGACAAGAAATTTTAAAAATGCATGAAAAGCAATGCCAAGTCCCTCATCTCTAATGAGAATATATATCAGGAAGCATTGAAAAGCAAACTGATTCTAGGTACATAACTACCTTCAAGGTTCAAATGCTTGGTTCAAGGTATACATTCAAGTAATGTAGGAAAAAGAGACGCTGAATCTAGACTAATCTGAAACCGCAACTAAGATATGTACCTGGTTCAAGGCATTTTTCGAGGTTCCATACTCTGCTGCCACAAATACAAAAACCTGCAAAAATATGAAAGCAATTACCCTAACATTGAATCAGCTTCCAAGAATCACCAAAAGGTTCTGGCGAGACACACACAATTGAATCTCATCCAGTTGGTAAGCCATCACTCATGACATAGACCCACTTATACACATGTGAGCAAGTGTTATGTGTTCATGCTACTTGGTCCCTAAACATGAAAGAATTACTTTATCAGGATATTCAAATCCAACTTGCCAGAACGCTTGAAACAAACTTCTTCAGAAAAAGAAACCAATCATTAATTGAAAATATCAGACACTCACATACCTGGCGTAAAGCCAGGTAGCTCACCTCTGTTCTAGGGCATCATATTTGCAACACAGAAATTGAGTGAATATAAAAATTTGGCCAAGGCTAAATCCCAAAGGTTTTCAAACAACATACCTGCTTTGTGTTCCATGTAAACAGTGATTGTAAGTCAGCTGTTATATTCATTGTCAGACTGACCTACATCAGATCATTGAAAAGTTAATTAGATTTGTACCGCTAGCTAACGTCCCAGGGTAGCTGGGCCAAAGTCCACAAATGTGAACATAGAAAACTACCAGCATAGGCAGAATATGATAGAGATCACATTATCTGGACAGTCAAAAGCCAACAACAAAACAATCATTAACACCTAAGTAGAACAACCAGCAATTCAAGAGTACAAGCATAGCGGATAGCACTTGACAGAAGAAATGTATTCTTGCTGTGAGAACCTATTAGTTGAATAGCTAGTTTAAAGCTCCAATATTGAGTGGGAGCGGGGTGTTCAATGGGTGGAGTGTCATGCAATATAGGGTTTCAAACATTCTCAAGGATCCTCAACAAGAACCAGAATTCACAACAAGACATGTCGAAACATGAAAACAGCACAAAACAGATCCCAATTATAATAGGTTTCCGAATAGCACAGGTTCATGGATCAATCAAACTTGTCAGCAAAAAGTAGCATATCTATCAATTATTTGCTAAGCTCAACAAAATTTTCACATAGATTGAGCAATGAGGTAGTTAAAACATGTCAGCAAAAAGTAGAATCAGCTTCATTACAACACTGTTACATCGTAGTTAAGTGCAAGAATTTGTGCCTCTCTCAGGTAGCCAAGTTTTCGGACAGACACCAAGCAAACAATAGGATTAAGCAGAACAGGGAGCGACCAATCAGAGTGGAGTGTTAAAAATTGAGTCTTGTAGTCATTGAATTCCCGGGGTTTCTCAAAGGAATTATAGTAATTGAGATCATTACGAAAAAAAAAAAAAACTGAACTTGAAAAACAAAAAAAGCCCCCAAATCTAAACAACAATTCAAAGCAAATCCGCAGCAATTGGCAAAGCTTTAAATTGAAAAGGAAATTAACAGAAGGGAGTCGTCAATGTCACCTCATCATTTCCATTGGGCTGCTTCTGGAACCAATTGATATTCAATATCTACAATCACAATAAAAAAAATCGAAAAATAATTTTGAAAAAAAAAAAAAGAACCCGACAACCTACGGTAACAGATCCACACGTACAGACAAAAAAAAAAAAGAGAAACCTGGATTTGGGAAGAAGGAGAGGGGGAGTTAAGGTTGTCGGAGAGCGATGACATAGCGCACATGAGCGCCAAGATGGTGAGGGCGAAGGTCAGCAACGCGTTCGCTCTGTAACCAAAAGAATGCATCTTTTTCTTCTTCTTCTTCTTCTTCTTCTTCTTTTTTTTTCTTTCTTTTGTTTCAACTCTTTCTTTTGTCGCGTGTCGTTTCGAGGAGATTTCTGTGTCGTTTTTGGTTTAGCAGAAGCTCAGTCTAGCAGCGCCTCCTTCACTTCCAGCTCGTTTCTTCTGCGTCCGTCAATGCAATGCCACCGCTGCCGCTGCCGCTGCCATTGTTGTTAGCGTCGACCCGTGTTTTGGTTAGGCGTTCCTTTCTGGGTTTTGTCTTTATTATTATTATTATTATTATTATTAGATTTTTATTACTTAATTGTTATTTTCATAATTATTCTTTTTACAAATTAGGAATATATGATCGTTATTTTTCTGGATTCTGATTGGACAGGACACGTCCATCTTGTGGACCCAGATTCTGACGTGGCATCAACCGTATAATCGTAGACCGTCGACTAGAAACTTACAAGCATGAAGAAGCTATTTTATTTTTTATATGCTATTTTTTAATGTCATGAAATCGAATTTCGAGATTTTTAAATTTAATTCGTTTAATAAAACGAAGTGAAAAAAATAAGGTCTGGTGCGAGTGTTGTTGTCGATGTCACTTAACTAATTAATAAACAAACTTCGATCAATAGAGCATTTGTGGAGGGGAGAAATTTCTTTATGAATAATTTATTGAATGTTATAATATTAGTATAAATAATTAAAATTATAAAAATATATTATTATTAAAAGAATTAATTTTGAAATGTCAAAATTAAAAAAAAAATCTATTCTAATATAATTACAGATTTATCACCCGAGGATTTATAGAACAAAAAAAAAAAAAAAAAAGACATCGTGGTCATAATTAAAATGGACAGGGAGTGGTAACGAAAACAACACATTTGTCAAACTTCACACAAAGCACATCCTAATCACACGACATTGAGTTTGTGAATATGTTTTGCTTATGAATGTTCTACTTTTCTCATTTTCTCAATTTTCAATGTCATTTTATTATTATCTGTACATTTTAATTATGATCGTGATGCCCTTTTTTTTTTTTTTTTTTTTGGCTATAAACCCTCGAGTGGTAATAAAAACAACACATTTATTTATCTCAAGTCAAACTTTTACTCCATACAAAGCTCATCCCAACCGTTCTACTTCACACAATACCCATTCTAATTTTTTTATTTATATATAAATTATTTAATTCTCTTCTCATTTTAAATTTACAAATTTCTAATCACATAATTCATATTAAAATTTTAATATTAATGAGCTTTGAATCTCTCTCTCTCTCTCTCTCTCGCTCGTAGGACTTACATATTTTGTATTAGGCCAATTGTTCGATTTCTTTCCTTTCTTTTCACCGGTTATATACAATATTATTTCATGAATTTTTAAAATTTTTCCCTTAATTTTCCCAAACAATAAGGAAGATTTGGGATAACTTTGATAATTAGTACTAACCGGTCGTTATTGCCTTCTTTTGGCCAAGATTTGTCAAAACCTCTAATTTATTCACAGTTCATTTGATTTGTTATTTTATGCTCAGTAGTAGAAAAATAATAAAAATAAAAATAAAAAACTACATACATAACTCTAATTTTTAAAATTTTCTAAATAGGAAATTTTCAAGCGAACATAATCTACCACGTAACAATTCGTTTGACATATCAAATAAAGTTGAAAATCCATCGTGGGTGTCACACCGTTTCTAAAAATGTTAGCCTTTGTTTGTGGAGGAGAATAGATGGCTCGAATCAACGTTCTCTGAGTGCACTCACAACATATGAAACGACAAATGATTTATTCAAACGCGACATTGAATGGTGCACTCAACATCAACGCGTGTTGCTTAAAAGATGCAAACAACGAGCCACCAAATTTTTAGTCATTCTATCCAAAACGAAGGGACCCTTAAAAAAAAGAAAAAGAAAAGAAGGGTATTCATCTATTAGAAAAATCACAAATTTTTAACTGATTTAAAAAAAAGAAAAAGAGAGAGACTAATAATTCTACCATCTAATCATGTGAAACGATAAATTATTTATTAAAACGCGATATTAAATAATGCACTCAACATTAAATGGATGAGTGCATAAGACCCATCTCTCATATTAAATAATAAAAAAAAATTTAAAATATATAAATATAGTTGCTATATACTTTAAAAGATTATTTTTTAGAAAAAAAGTAATAAATCCGTTACATAACGCATTGGTTAAAAAGGTGTAAACAATGAGCCATCAAATTTGTAGTCATTCTATCAAAAACGAAGGGACCCCCTCCAAAAGTATTTATTTATTAAAAAATTTACAAATTTTTATCTATTGCTTACGGCTCATTCTTAAAAAAACAAAATTTAATACTTGAAAATTAAGGGATCGACAATTTTATCATTGAACCAAGCAACTAACAATACTTGGTGTCACGAGATTATCTTCGGAAAAACGTGACATGGATTGGTGCATTAATTGACTTGAGAATATTCATCCCTTTGGAAGGGGACACCGAAAAGAAAAAAGAAAGAAAGAAAAGAAGAAGTACTTGGAGCCGGTGGTGTCGGGTCTGCGTCGTGAAGCATGTCCTGTGGCGGAAAGCCCTGACGAGAAAGCTGGTGTTTTCGTGCGAACACCCTCCGCTCCCCCCCTGTGGGCTCCCAGGGGAGCCTAAATTTGCATGCCACTACAACCGAAGAGTGTGACAAATCAATTCAAAGACACGAGTGAGAAGCCTCTTTCGGTCTCTGAATTGTACTTATTCAAATGTTTCACGTGATAAAAAGTCCAAAAGGTAGAACCTAGCCAAATTCTAGTATTATTATTATTATTTTTTTGATTTAAAAAGAAAAGTCACGTGACTAATGTATGCATAAAGAGAAGATGAAAAAAGTAAGATTCAAATTTTTATTTTTTTTCTTAATATAAGATTCATAAATTAATTATTCTAGACAATGAATCTAAATTTTAGAATGTCCTTGTATTCTTTTTGTTCGGCACTTGAGCCTTTTTTTTTTTTCTGCGGGTGTGAAAGCCACCATAAAACCACCAAGTTCTGTTTTTTTCGGCCGAAATTGGCTATAACAGTAAGAACCCACTACAAAAGTATACAATAGAAGACAAAACAGTCGGCGCCAATTAAAACAAAAAACAAAACAAAACAAAAAAAAAGAAAGAAAGAAAGAAAGAAAAGAAGAAGAAGAGGGACAAAACATAATGGAACATTCATAGTGTTAATTTGACGACTAAGACAAGACATAATAGAAAACTCATAGACTACTCTAGCAACATTCACATAACACTGCAGCTGTTGGTGTTCTCATCGCTGAAGATGTGGGTGAAAGGATCAGCCCCGGGAGGGGGCAGCATCGGCGGCGGCATGTAATTAACGACAGGGTATGGCCGGGCATACATCATCGGTTGAAACATATCATTCCCATTTTGCCTCGGCTGCTGGTTCATCATCGTGGCCATGTATTGCTGCTGCTGATTGTAAGGGTTTCCGGGACCCATCCCTTGGTAATATGAATATCCCCCGTTCATTGCCGCAGCTGCCGGCAGCCCTTGTACTGCTGCGGGGAAATGTTTATTTCCCATGCGATCATAATTGCCCATTGGGCCCATCTGGCCCACATTCTTGGCACCACTTTCACCACCGCCATGGCTGAAGCCATCGAGATCATGGTGCCCTTGCTTGGTTTTACTAATAACATGGGCCCCATCCTTTTTCCCTCCACCCTTTCTGGGTCCATTGGTATTATTGTTTCCATTGCCTGCACTACCATTCTTGGTAGTACCGGTGGCTTCATGCCCTCCACCCTTACTTTTCTTACCAAATCCTAAAAACGCACCAATACCTTTGACACTATTTTTAACTTTACCCTCTTGTTTTTTATTCTTGCCATCGCCACCAGCTCCTCCACCTTTCTTGCCATGTTTGCCCTTAATGGCCACCGGCATGTCAATAGCTCCACCGCCTCCCTTGCCATTTCCACCGGCTCCACCACCCGTGTAAGGAATCGTGCCGTGAGGTCCACGTAGTCCCGGAAGATTAGCCATCATGGACATCATCTTGTTGGGCGGATGATGACCATGACCATGACCATGACCATGGCCAGACTCCTCCTCATCAGAATCATCATCATACTCATCTCCAAACTCATCATCATCATCATCATCATCATCATCATCATCATCTGCATACTCATTCTTGTCTAAATTGAACTTGACAGATTTCTGGTCCTTATGATGGGGTACCTTTACATCCTTGGACCCCCCCTTGAATTGTTGCATTTGTTGTTGGTGCTGACCTTGTTGTCCTTTTCCACCCTTATTTTGAGACTTGTTATCTTTTCCACCTCCTTTGCCATCCTCAAATTGCATGTTCTTGAATTGATTGTTGAGAAGATTTTGGAAGTTAATGTTGGCCCCCTTTTGACCACCCCACAACTCTGCATGTTTCCCTGACTTCTCAAGCTTTTTTATGAGCTTGACTGGGTCGACATTTCCTGTCACCGTTACCTTCCCTTGCTCTGCATTTACCGTGGTGGTATACACACCTGTCCAATATCAATAGGACCCCGATAAGCATTTTCAGCTAACATGGACCAGCAGAATGGGACAAGCACAAAAAAAAAAAAAAAAAAATTCATAGGAAAGAAACTGATATTTCTACGGAATCACCATTGCAAATGTTGCATCTAGATTCTAGCAGTCATCAAACTTGAACAACTAATGGAAAAATTATACATGAATGTCGTTTTCAGTCCCACCAATTAGGCAAGACCAAGCACTCTCCGTCTTTCTGAACAGCCCTTTCACCACAGTTTAAAAAGTTTCTTTAGCTATTTCAATTCCCGAATAAGATGGAGACAAGGAGGTTTTTCAGTCTGAACTGTACTGATTACGCAATAAATGTACAATCTTTCGCAGATTTAGTATCAGTTAGGTGAATTTGATACAGCCATGAAGCAGAAAACAGAACTATATCACGACTTTTAAGAGGTTGGCATGACAAAAAAAAAAAATAAAATCTGGGAGAATATATTAGATTCACCCAAATCTGGGTGACTACAGTCAAATAGTTCCGTCCATGAACATATCAAGACAACAATAATCATAAAGAACAAATCTTGGAAAAGAAAACAATAGCAGAAGACATAAGGAGCAGAGCATACCATCTATTTTTCGCAGAAGTTTCTTTATTTTCTGCTTACATCCATCACAGTGACACTGCATATTCACTCTCAGAACACAAGTCTGCCATAAGAAGCAACCAAAAAACATGAACAACAACAACAACAACAACAGCACAGTTACTTAAAATCAAGACCAAACTAGAAAGAAGGAAACTAAAAGGATAGATGGAATGTCAGAAGATGGGCAGTGTCCAAACTAACTCAAATCCTGGAGCACGAAAATGGAAATTGAAAGGATGAATTACTATTGTACCTGCATCTTCGTTAACTCTCGCTTGTTCATACTTTGTGATACAGAACTGGAACTTCTGTTCCAGTTAAGTTAGCCAAAACGAGGACACAGAGAGAGAGAGAGAGAACGAGAGAGAGTAAAAGTGTACTTTGCTTCTGCGTTCAGAATGAGAATGAAATTGAGCTGGAAGATTTCAAGAAAATAAGAAGCCGTGAGAGCTAAAAGGCGGTTGGAGGTGAGCTGAGAATTAAATTGACACTTATCTTTTGGCACCCTCTTCTTCCATTTCAGGACCAGGCTAGCTTATTTTAAACTTTTCTTCTTCTTCTTCGCGAGAGAGAGAAAGGGGCAGAGAGAGAGAGAGAGAGAGAGAGAGCGAGGTTGCCCAGGGCGGTTCAAATTGAGATGAGAGGCTTTGGTTTATACCAGCTGGACTTTGGCTTTATAACATCAAAGTTCAAGTGTTTGACAGCCCGAATTTGATAATAATATGATTATAATATAATATATAATAATAATAATAATAATAATTTTTTTAATTTTATATTAGATTGGAGGGGTATAACTGAGAGGGAGAGGAAGGCACTGAGGAGCACATTTATTGTACTGTATTGGGGTTTTTGGGTAGACTGTGGGGGCCTACCATCAAGTAAGCATATGGGGTCTCACGGATTGTGTCATATATTTTCAAGTGGGGTTAACTCTCAATAGTCAATAGAATAGTACCGCGAAAGTTAAATTCGGTCCTCCATTTCGGTGTTCAGTCGTGTAGCAATCTAAAGCTGTAAAACTTGCCATTTCATGTTGCTACTATGCTAAACTGTTTTCAAGCAGTCCAAGTGGTCGTCACCTCTGCGATTGAAAATGGCTTGAGGCTTGACTACCAATAACTTAACATTGCCGGGAGTTATTGCACTCGAGGAAGCAAACTTGAAATTTGAGGGGAAAAGTCGATGTTTTACTGATGTTCATTCATTGCGTTGCATTATTTAACGTATGAGGAAAACTCAAGAGGTTGTCGCGAGTGAATCGAGGTAGACACATCAACGAGAAATGTAACGCTACACAATTTTAAGATTCTCAAAACAACAAACATGGCTAGTTTCTAGCGTGGTGTGTGGTGGTTCATAGTGGAGGTAGTTGTGGAGAGGGACTTGGGGCATCCCTGTCCAGTCGACCAAGAAAGCGGTAAGATTGCCACTTCAGCCTTCCCGGATAGAGCTCCCGTTGTCGCTCCTCAAAAGCCCGTCCCCTTGAAGATAGTGCTGTCCCTTTTGTATCTTCTGGCATGCTCCCAGTTTGCTTGTAGATGAAAAGATGTTTGAATATCGACAAAAAATTGACCCCATTACAAGGAAGAAGCCTAGAAATATCAAACCGTACACATCGCTTTACAGGGCTACTTGCCACACTCTATTATTTATGTGTATTATTTATCTATTTTTTTTAAATAAGAAGATTATGGTAATATTTTTGCTATCTCGTCGGAGAGATTTACGAATGAGTAAATTTTAGGATATTTGACTAAAATTATTAATTGTTTTTAGAACCTTACGAGAATTTAAAAGTGATGCAAACAAATAAAACACAGAGAGCGGTGGCATTATGATAATATAATATCGGTTTCTTTTTCATCATTTTTGAACTATAGTATCAATTATTCATGCAATGCCCATGTTGGAACCTCCTTTTTGTTCTCCGGAGTCCTTGGGGCTGGAGCATGGAGGTATGGTATTTCACGATACAAGTGAAGTCTCAATCATCTAAATAAAATAAAAAAATAAAAAAAAGGGCCACTTAACCCAGTAATTCAAAACAGTGTTACTTTAGCAATCAAGGCGAAATCACCTTGAAGTGGGAAAACAGCCATTACTTGATCCAACGAGTGAAAAAGCTCCAAACATGTGAATGTTTGCGTTAGATCCGTTCCCAAGAAACAAACAAATTTGGTGATGTTACGGCCGATGCCCATAATGCACGCGAGCATCAGCCACTGCCTAACGAGCGGATGGCAGGAGGAGAGAGGACAGAAGGGAAATAAATGGTGAGGTCTTAGCACACATGATGCGTACATGTATCATCCCGCATATTATGCGACTAAGCTGCATTGGCTTGGACTTGGTTGACAATCCATATGTTGGCTTGATCGCATGGCAAGAAAAACCATGCAATTCTTGTATCAGAGGAGTTGTTTCTCTCTGACCAGTGTGTAATGTCAAGGTGAGACTTGAAATATGTGGTACTTGAGTGATTGGGACTTTAGGATTGCTCGAAAGAGGGGAAGATGGGACGACAAAGTCATTGACTAGTGTCTTAAGAGCCACGATTGGGTTGACTGTATGTATCTGATCTTAGGGTCCGTAATACGAGGATTTCATATACTTAGAATATCCTTTTACGTTACAAGACTTGAACAGAGCATGGGGTGTTGATACATTCTTGATCGTGTTGCTAAATCATTGCATAGCTATTCCCAAACCAGTTAATTAATATAATTAATGCGCAGTTGCCTAGCAGATAAGGTGTGTAGTGGGGTGACGGTGACACGTTCAGAGTTGGCTGAGAAGGCTTGACAGTATCTGCAGGTTCATTGACATCTGCTACAGGGTCTCACTAACAGGCAACAATTATAGAGGCACAATGAAGGCAGGCACAGACTGCACAAACTCAGTTCTGGGTCCCCAGCATGACAACCCTTAAAGTTCGGCAATCACCACAGGGGCGCAGCTTCTTTATTTCAGATTAAGATGAGCCATACTTGGGTCAATATTGTTTAAATATGGAAATCAAATTGTCAATTTCAATAATTCAAAATTCAAATTCTCAACTAATTGACGAGTTTTTTAAAATCACTATCCGCCTCCAATTCATTTTTAACGGTTTGGTAGTTTCCGTTTAGATTAAGTTGATTTGGTCGGATTGAACGATTTGAGTTATTTGATAAACGATGAACAATCACAAGTATCAAATTAGGAGTGTTTCCCAACTTGTAGATCGATGACTGAATCCTAAGCACACACCGGTAGTTACTTTTTAAGCTCCTAATTTCGCTTAGATAATGCAAAAGAAGGCGGTTTGGGGGAGGGGGAGGGCTGTACGATGGACTGACAGCCAAAGTGAGTCTGAACCTGAAAAGGCTCTCCGATTTTTTGGACCCATGCAAAACTCGGCCTGGTTAGGGGACATACAGCAATGGGTTTGGCTAGATATGGTAAGCCAAACCTGTCAAAGCAGGTCCAGATTATGCAATGACACAGCTTTCCTTTCATTTTGTACTGCGTTGGGTAGCCCCATATGGTTAGATGTGCTTTTTCTCGGAGGGGCATCATTCAAGCGTGCTTTGCAACTCGATAAAAAGTGCTACTTATTGACTGGACAATAGAACAGTTCTCCGAGATAAAGGTCCATCATTGAAATTTGTTGATGCAACCAGCACGGTTACACTTCACAAACAAATGGGGAATTCAAGAGAATTGAAATTAAAGTGGAGAAAACCTGTTCTGGAAAAACAAAAGGAATGGAGACCAAATTTCCATTTAGTAAAGTATCATTTTCCAACATGGTTAAAGCAACCAAACAATTTAGCTATGGATCGTGAAACCGTTGATCAAGCATAACAAATTTAGTTGTCTAGGAGGACAAGAAAGACTCAAAAGAGACGACCGCGACAATGATGACAACATGAATGGCAACCAAAAAACAAAAAAGAAAAAAAAAAAACTTTAAATTTCTGATTTATTTGAATTGGTTACATTAATTTATTTTATTTTATTTTATTATGAACTGAATTTTGCGTGAATTTAATTGATCTAAACCGTCGTCAATTAAAGATTCACAGGCTAACCTACATCATCAACTCTATCTCCTCTCCTCATTCACCTAAATTTGATCGCCGCTTTCAATCGAAGCATTTGCAGGTTTATGTTATGCATATGCCCAAACCAACATAAACGGTACCTCCTGAATTAAATTAAGGCAGCCGAGAGCGGAAAGGAAATACCCACGCTATTTAAAAACTACAGCAGGTATGCTAGTAGAGGCCAATGGTAAGATCCGGTAAAGAACAAGACCAACCAGGATTCAAGTTCCAGTCTAAAGCATAAGTCACTGATACTCTCTCTTAAGACAGTCTTCAAGACTCTGGACACCCACTTCTGTCTCCTCCTATATGTCACAATAACCAAAATCTTCCCCCCACATACTTTAGAAATTCCCAGGTACTTTCATGTCATAGATTGCTTCCATGGCAAATATTCCTTTTTCCTGTCCTTTTGCCTTTCTACCGTGGGGTAAAAATATCACAGAGCTAACTGATTTTTCCAGCCATGTTTTTCCACTTTCATGCAACAGCAGAGTTCCTCTCACCATACTGCAATATCATTTGCCCTTTTTTTTTTTTTTTTTTTGTGTGTGTGTGTGTCCTGAGAGTTACATTATGCTGCAATATCATGGAAAAAAAAGGGAAATTTTTTTACATAAAAACTTATATGATATCTGTCAAATACAGGAAGAATGTTATGCTCTTTTCTTTTTCTTTCGCATAAGTGTAGTCATATCAACATCACGAAACCTATAGCAGAATTATGCAGAGTATAGCTTTTTTAACTTTTCCTTTTGATCCTCAGACAGAGTACAGTTGAATAAAGGAAAGCTGCATCTAGTACCCTGGTCATGAAATTGAAGCAGCTTGCAAATACAAATCCTTGCTGCAAAATTTCTTTCAAGAAACCCCATCAATAAGTCCCAATAATTCACTCTCATCAAAAAGGGAATTACGTCAAGTAAATAGGCACTTAAAAGGAGAAAACCATTCGTGGCTGACAGTTAAATATTTACATTAAGGAAAAAGATAGATGAAAGGGTACAATGCAAACAGCAAATCATTCAAAAGAGAATGAAATATAATAGTAATGCTAGGATACTATAAATTATAGTAAAACTTCTATACTAAATGGTGTGGTACACTACAAAATCAAATACATATCATGTTAGGTGACAGATAGCATATAAAAAGACAAAATGATTGGTCCGCATAACATTTACTATTCAGTGCTAGAACACAACATTATTCGGAAATTCTGATAAAAGTAGTGGTTCTAAATCTAACTTTTGTTAATCTTGATCTCCATTAGTTCCTTGATGGGTTGGTGACATAGTGGATGTGTTCGATAGAAGCCTCAACTCTTGTGCACACTCATGGCACAAAACCTGTAAGGAGAAATTTAGTGTTCTGACTAGCGGACAGAGACACAGAGCAATGTAGGCATATGCACTTATGTTAGTGTACGCAGGCGTTTGTCTATGTAGGAGCAAGCAGGAGAAGGATGCATCAACAACCACTTTTGGAGACGGGGTGGCAGAGAAAGCTACCCTTAACCTGATAAACTTTTCAAGCAATATGCATATATACTAGTTGAAACTATTCTTCTCACAATAAGATTTCTAGACCTTAGGGATAAATTTCATCAGCAGCATGAATTTTCACTAAAACTTGAACCATTAAAGTTAGCTAACAGCTGTTAGAAAAATGGACACTTCCATTCTCCTCTAAATAACATCAACTTTGCAAAATCTCAAAACATTTACATCTAATAGACCCTATGACTGCAGCTAGACAACATAAAGTTGCCGTTTCTTCAGTTTCTCATTCCACAGCAACACTCATTTACCCCACCCGAGTCTTTTTGTGGCTAACTGTTCTCCTTAGCATATTTATCAGCATATTTTGCAAATGCAACAGATGGCTGATTTGACTGTTAATTCAGGTTCTTTCTCTCTACATTCGTTAGTATCTTCTTTTTCCTTTTCCATTTCTACACTTTCATTCCCTGAAGGAGTATCAATGCCTTTCTGAACTGGGGTTTCTGGACTAGCCAGGTGGCTGGAAATCACATGCTTGAATGGTTCATGAAGAGCATCATACAAACATTTTACCTGCTCCATCAAAATGAAAATAAAGTTAATTGCACTTGGAACCTCTAAACAACTTTAACCTTCATGCAAATGTTCTGAAAAATAGTTAATGTCACAAATATTCAGAAAATATGATATATAATTCCGTGCTGCACCTTGCGCTCTCCTATGCCAGGGCAACAAGCTAGATCTTCCATATATGCTTCCATGATATTAGATGGAGACAGCAATATATTTGAGATAATTACAAGTGAGTAACCAAAAATAACAAAGTATGCATTACCAAGAGTCAGGGACAGCAGGCATACCCCAAATGTAGACCCAAAGGTGACCACATCCATCTTGTTAATGTCTAACAGCTATAATAGTATGCTTTAGATGAATAACAATAAATGAAGTCCAAGATATATCAGTCAATGAAATGAGATGAGAAGCAGCCTAGCAAATAAAGGTTCAAGAGTTTTGCTTGAACTACATGACACACAGATGTTCCAATTGACCTCTGACAGTAGATCTGAAACAACTTGATACCTGTGATAAGTAGTCTGTATCCATTTGACCCTTTATAAGGTCAGCAGGCTTGTTTTCATACATTTTTACTGTCTCCAGGTACCGACCACATTCCTCCAGGCAACGACCAAACAACACCAAGCAAGGTTTTCAAGGATAAACCTTTCAAGATTTGCAAAAACAAACAAGTTTTCCTTAGTGTTAATATCAAGCATACCTCCGAGCACATACTAGTGTACAATCATGAAGCAGAGCTGTCTTGGTAATTTCAAGTAAAGGCTTAACAACATGCTTCTGAAACCAAGGAGGAATGAATAAGAAATCATTTATATCACACATGCAGCATATTGCCACTTTCAGCCACCCCCCTGCCCCACCAAAAGAAATTCTCAGGAATCTCTGAAAAAAACGATGCAAAAGGCACATAAAGGTTGTCATTTGGAAGACTGGCTTACCACTTCAATGTGGCAGGAAACAATACGAGCTTGTAGCTCTTTTGTAGTTCCAATAAGCAAGGATGGTAGTATGTTTTGCATTGAAGAACATAGGGTAACTGGAAATCATTCCAGCAATTATCATTTGTAAGTATCGAACAAACACAAATATACCCGCCCGAGGGGGGCAGTTAGAAACTTCAAACCTTATATAGAGAGAACATGCATTCTGCCCGCGTAAGTAAGTAGTCACAAAGCACATCTGCGAAGGCCCACCTCACATTTCTGATATGTTTAAGTAAGGGGTTTCCCTTCTACACAACGAAAGGGCAAAATCCCAGTGTTTATCATTATAAAAATGCAAAGTATGAAACTTCACACAAATTTAAACATCAACAGAAGTAAAACAGCTGGACAAGAAAACGTAACAATGATAAAGAATCAAGAAGCCGTTAATGTGGGCCCCTTAAATCTATGCCAAGATCCCATTTTTACTTCTTAAGTCAAAGAAAAATAACAAAAGAAACAACAAAGAATAGAACATGGGTTATGGAAACGTGAACAGCCTAACCTGCCTGTGGCTTACAAGAATTGCATTACGATTCCGAGTAGCCCGAGAAGACGATGAAGCAACAGCAGTCGTATTGCTTGGACCAATTTGCCTAAGCGCAAAACGCAACAAACAGATCACACTTCAGTGTGAGGCAGAAAACTAACACACCCACCGACGAGAGAAAGAGAGGGACCCACCTCGGGGTTGCGTTTTCCAGCAAGTTTCCGAGATTCGGGGATGAGGGTGGCGGTGGCGGAGGAGGGGATTAGAATTTGGAGTTCTTGATAAAGGAGAAAGCTTGAGAGAGAGAGTCTGTGAGGGCTTAAACAACAAAAAGAATGTCGTGATTGTGTTGGCTTTGGTCGTGAGGTTTCTATTAATTCTTTGTGTGATGGTATCTCTATCACTCTATTTTCTTCTTGCTTTGGCTTGTTGCCTTTGTGACTTCTTCTTCCTCTTCCTCTTCCTCTTCCTCCCCCATCAATTCTTGGAAACTTTCTTTCAGGGTGCGGTTGGAGACACTGGAGAGTGGAGACCGTTTCTTGGGGTGTGGCTGTGGAGATTGTATGGGTGAGAGCCCCGGGAGTCTGGTTTGTTGCAGGGCAGCGGGTGTGAAAATATTTTTAAAAAAAAAACACTTTTATTTAGGCTCATCTAGAATGAAATAAAATTTGCGCCTATGCTCAAAAGGGCAAAAAAAAAAAAAAAAGAAAAAAAGAGCAAATCCATTTTATGTGTGAGCTTGAAATATGATCATATTGCCACACTACTATTACTAATTTTTCTCTTTTCTGTTGGAATTTCTCGTGTGATTCACTTTTTAGGTTTCACATTTTAATTGATAGATTTTTCGACATAATAACAGAGAGATTTGATGATAAAAAAAAAATCATGAATTTTAAAAAACATCATTTATCATTCTCTCTTTTTTTTATTAATTACATATTTTTATTAAATTTTACTTCACGGTCTTCTTCTTCTTTTCTTTTTCGGATTAACTGTTTATCGTCGCATGTTTGCTTTCGCTTCAATAGTTTATATATATATATATATAATATCATATTATTGGTGGCATCGAGTCGACGCGAGAATCTCGAATTTTTTAAATTTTCGTACGGTTGGGCAAAGGGGTCGTCCGGTGTAGCTTTTAGAAGATGGCGGCCGATTGGCATGTGCAGAATGTTACGTGGTTGTGGACCAGAGAGCTGTAGCCCTCACTGGGCTAAAAACTTTCAGCGACTCTCTGCGTCGCTAGTTAAACGAGAAACGACGATGCAGAATACGCCAATGACTCAACGAGGGCTCCTTGTCCAAGGTGGTGAATTATGTATGGCTCTCTGAGGGGGGCGGCAGGTTGACGCTTATGCTCTATGACACAGACGCGGGAAAATAAAGCTACGGATGGGGTAGATGGAAGCAGGAGGAGATGGATGGCACCGAACCGAAGAGAGGGGATTGAAGGACCCGAATTGCTATAAGAGTTCTGAAATAAATGCTTCTTCTCCTCCAGTTCCCCCCCCCCCAACAAAAAAAAAGCAATTAATTCGGAGTCATATATTATATATTTAGCAATTAATAATCATTTCGGTGCACTGCATGAATCCACGTTTTAATTAATAGCCCCATCAAACTCGTCTCTTGCAAAGGAACGTAGGACCAACCAGTTGTAAGATGTACCTCGCGGATGTAAAAGACAAAGCAAGTTGATGTGTCCGCCGAATTGGTCAACAAAAAATTTGGTTGGTTTTTGGCTCTCTCGAGCACGTCGAGAAAGGTCTCCGAGCTCTTTTGTGTTCTTTCGGGGGGCCGTAGGAAAATACAGGCCGGCTCCGCCTTGCTCGGTCCAGAATTTTGGAGTTATCTTTCATCTATAGCGAGGAAGTCACGTTAGCTTTGGACTGGCTGCTTCTGCGACGGTACGAAATGTCAAATGCCTCCGCGTAGGCACCAGCCCAAACGGGCACGCCAATTTGAACGGTTTGTCTTGGCAAAGCAGGAAAGCAGCTGTAGATGATAGGAAAAATGGAAATTCATTTTATATGGAATTGACTTCCTCCAATTTGGGGCTGCCACAATGTGGTAATGTCCACTAAATAAGATGAATTTAGACTTTTTTTTTTTTGTTGAAATAATAATAAATAAAAAAAGGACAAAAGTTATACGCTATCAACATTAAATGCCAGTGTTTTTTCGTTTAAAACGTCCCGAATGACGATTAGACCGGCGGTCGAGCCGATTTAACGACTTTCGGTCCGACAAATTGATCTGAAGTCCCCTCACCATCACCAGCCGCCACCTTTGGCGACATAACCGACGGCGATGCTCTCGTTAAGAATGAAGATGCTCTGCCTAAAAATGGTGGGGTCATGCTGAAAACCCATCGGCCTGACTTAGTTTTTTGGTCCGACCGTTCGACTCGCTTAAAACCGAAATTCTTTCCTCTGCTGCTCCCTTCTCCGGTTCTATACCCTCTCCTGGAGCTTCCTTCTCTAGGCAACACCACCAAGCTCAATGTCCGGTTCAATTCCCGGTTCATGATTTGCTTTCTAACCTCGTTCGGCAATCTCAAAGTGAACCGGTCGGTATTTTCCCCCGGTTGGACCAAAGAATGTCCGGTTGAGTGCGAACGCGGGAACCTTTGGATGGGCGGTCCACCGGATCTTGAGCCACGTGTAAGGTTCTTATTCAGAGTTTGGTCCACGCTGATGACCGTCGGCTCTGGGCCAGCCACTCCTGCCCCATTCCCACCATCTTGCGGTTCAGTCTCCACGGCGTCGCTTTGGACCTCTACGTCCGACTCGGTAGATGGCTCACTGAGTTGACCCGGCGGTGGGTCGCCCGTTTGAGGTGCCAAATTGGCCCGACAAACGGGACAGGTGGTGTGGGAAGCAAGCCAAGCGTCGATGCACTCGGGGTGGAAGGCGTGGTCGCATTTGGGTATCAAACGCAGCGTTTCGTGGTCCTCGAACTCGTTCAAGCACACCGCACATTCCAGCGCCCCTTTCCCAATCTTGAGCCCCTTCACGACCGAGTAGACCATCGTCGGAAACGTCTCGATCACGGCGGCATCGAGCCCACGAGCCACCGCGGCGCGCCGGGAGCGCCCGATGTTGGATGCCGCGAGCCGCCCGAAGCTGCCGCTCGAGTCGTTGCAGTGGCGTATGTAAATGTAGAAGAAGCCCACAAAGAACACGGCGGAGATTAAGACCAAGATGATTATGGCTAAGGAGGGAGTCACGCGGGAGTATGAGTACGGATCTTGGTTGCTGGAGTTGGTCTGCGCCGCCGTGTGGGGAGTTGTAAGAAGGAGGGCGAGAGAGAGGAGCGCGGCGGCGGGGAGGGAAAAGATTCCGTGTCTCGCCGCGCGGGGGAAGCTGCTCATGATGATGGGGTTGATCAACCTTGCTCGGCCTAACAATTCCTGACCTTGAAACGGCGGCGAGATTTGTGTCGGTTTTGTTTTGTTAATTGGGCGGTGGCTCGTCGTTGAAGAAGTGAGTGAAATGGTCGAAGAAACAGCCTGGCGGAGGCTTATAAACGGAGCGCAGACGCAACCCCGTCGATTTCCTTTTATCTATTTTCGTTTAATTTCCTTCGGGCGATAACGATCAAATAAATGAAGGGGTAAATTTTATTGTAAGAATAAAGTCAGTTGAGGACCAAAGTGCAGTTCTAAAGGCTTCCGGAATTGGAAGTCGAGACTTCTGTCCCCGGGGGGGGGGGCCCATCTCCGAAGAAGTCGTAGCCACGTTGGCACGACGAGATGATGGGAATTTTCCACAGCAGCGGCTGGGGGTGGCGGCGGCCAGGTAAATGAAACCCTCAGTGAACTTGATTTAGGGGCCGTGTTACTTAAAATACAGAATGGGGTGAATTTTTTTTAAAAAATTTTTTAAATATAATTCACTTATTATTTTATATCATATGAAAGTTAAAAAATTTATTCATAATTGAAAAGATGAGTGGGCATAATAGATACTATAATTAATGATCATGATGGATTAATACTCCTTTTAGTTTATTTTAATTAAAAAATAAAAATAAATCTCAGTTTCTAACTCAAGCGCCACTATGGTAATTTAAGTATATAAAAGAATGTTCTACAATGATTTCCCATTATCGGACGCGGTCAATGCCATCGACGGCCCGTCACAAGCTCTTTTGTCAAGGAAATTTCGCATGGAGGGCGCGCCGCGTTCAATTAGCGGAAGGCCGGCGGCCAGAGACCACTCACGTGGTAAATGCCCGCAATGGCCTCAATTTGAATTACTTTATACATAAAATGATGTCAAAACCGGCCCGTCATGGATGATTAAACGGCCGGAGAAGTCTATTCAATCGAGCTCTCTTGAAGTTGACTCTCTCTCGCGTATAGGCTTTGACTTTTCAATGCGAACTCCGAGTTCTCATCTCAACAGGTTATTTATTTTATTTTATTTTATTTTTTTGTTTCTTTGGTACACGGATCATTAAATAAGATCGTATACAGTTATTATTGGTGAAAGAGCCTGCGTGTTGGGCAAATTCGAGAGAATTTAATTTCTAACTCTTTGGTCGAGCAAGTCATTTTAGAGGGAAATAAATAGATTATATAAAAAACAAAAAAAAAAAAAAAGTTAATGCACGGCCATTTTGTTTCAATGCCAGCGCCAGACAAAGAGAAGAATCTGATTTGTTAAAATCGTGTCCAAACTAGCCTCCTCGGTTGCCACCCACCAACAATGTGATTAGAGTCCCTCGCCGAGCCCAGCAGAAAACGGAACGCGCCGGGGGGGGGGGCGGCGGAAGACGGGAGAGCCTGGATGTTAAAATGGGCCGAAACGATCCGTCAGCGTCCAATTACTGTAAAATGATTGGGTGGGGTGGTGGGTGGGCAGCCCAGTGGCCTCGGAGAGTGACAAACTGGCAATAATATGTATTGGGACAATACCGTTTGTTTAGAACTAAAACCAAAGAAAGAGATTAAAAAAAAAAAAAAAAAGTTGAGTTTCACCTCTTATATTCTCACTTGCTTGATTAAAAGCTACCCCTCCCCCCCCCCCAACAAAAAAAAAACAAAAAAAAAAACAAAGAAGATGAAGAAGAAGACAGAAAACATGAACTTTTGGAACATCGTGGCATCATGAAACATAGAGGTCCCCTTCGTTCACGAAAAGTTTATGTTTGGGTGGTAACGTTAGATGCATCTTTCTAATTCTTTTTTTTTTAATTATTATTATTATTTTTTGGGTTTTTTGCTTTTTACATGTGTGTCAGTCTCTCTCTCGCTCTCTCTTTCTCATTCTCTCTAGGCTCTTCCCTCTAGAGGTTGATGTAGGCCGGCTAAGTATACGTTGTTTGGAAGTATGTTTAATTTCAAACCATAATCATGATAATCAGTACCCCCCGAAGATTACCGATGGCTTCCCTTTTGAGTTGTAAAGAAAAAACAGCCGGCAGCAGTGCGCTTACCTTTTACATTATTGGGGTGCGAATTATTTTGAACCTACCTACGATGCTCTCAGAGCCCCCCCCCCCCACAAAGTTTACTTTCTTTGATGAAACCTGCAATTTTTCTCATTTGATGAGGAGATAAAAATTTTTTTATTAAAAAAAAAAAGAAGAAGAAGAAGAAGAAGAAAAAGGCCATAGTTCATAGACTGTGGGTTCAAGCTAATTCATGTGGTTGCCTAAATTTCATGTGTCACATTAGTAAATTTTATCCAAAAAAAAAAAAGGAAAATTAATACTCCACATAATATCAAATAAACCAATTTGAACACATGCTCGTGTGTGTGTGCGCGTGTGTGTGTGGGGGGGGGGGGTAGTTTTTTTTTTTTTTTAATAAAAAAAAAATAAAAGAAATATCAAAACCACTAGTACATTTTAGGAGAGAGTGGTATTGGGGTCGCGCCGTTGTTTGCTAAGACGGACCATTCTATGCCAAATGGTGCCACGTGTACGGATGAAATCGAAGGATTGATTTAGGTGCTCGTCCAAATGCAATGGGACAAAGATGTCTTTATGTCCAATCAAAGGCCTTGTGTACTCGGATACGAAGGTAAACGATAATCATGCGATCCGTGGCCCCCCCCCCCCCGCGGCGCCGGACTGCAGGACTGTTATTTGCATGCATGCATGGGAGGGGCACAGGAGACCCCCCTTTCCGTCCTTCCACATTTTTTTAGGGAAATTGTAAACAAGCCTTTACCAACAGAATACTCATTAATTTTTTTTATATAAAAAAATTATTATTTAAATGCTACTAAATTGGAATGAATTTTGTAATATTAGGTCACAATATTAATTAATTTAAAATATTATCACAGTAGACTTAATTTTGGTAAGGTGAGTTGAAGAAGGAGAACTCAAATTTAAATTAATGCAAGAAGAGACATATCGAACCACCAATCAAACTATTAATTCGACTAATAATTATTGGTTGATTAGAACCTCGAACGAATTGACGGTCCATAGATGCATTGCTTTTCTTTGGTAAGTGAAAATTCACGCTCGAAGATATTAAGCATATTATTAGAAAGGGGAAAGATAATTTCTTCGATTGGGATGCCGAGAGAACTTTTAGAGTGATTTGATTTGGTGCAAGCGAACTCTTTTTTCTTTTTTCCTTGTTTTTTTTTTTTTTTTGTTTTTTGTTCCCGTTATAATGAATGCAAAGGTACTATGTTATATATGGTAGGTTTGGATAAGAGTTATGAGCAACAGGCATATTTGATCAAACTTTTAGACGACAATCATTGTGGTGGTATGGTACGATTGATGGAAGCTGTATCGATGATTCGTTTCTCTCGAAACAGTTCTTGAGATGTTTGTGTTGCTATTTACGGTCAAGATCACCTACTAGCTATTCAAAACACAAGAACATACACGGAGAGAGAGAGAGGGGGGGAGAGAGAGAGAGAGAGGGGGGGCACATATGTGAGATCATGAGGCCCTACAACAAGCCTTTGCCATTCTTAATCTTTCAATTCTTTTGTTTCCTCACAGAAATCAGTACAAAGCAAAGATCCAAATTTCTTCCCGAGGACAGAGATTGATGGACATTGAAAAATGAATGGTACTACGATAATGATTCGTGCATGGATAGTCTTCGAGTGAGTGGAGCATGTTCCTAGGAAGCATCCCATGATGAGTACACTGAACTTAATTATGCATGTGTTATGTGGGCAGCCTCTTTTTTGTCTTATAATACGCTTTGGAAAAATGCTGCCCGACCAGGCGGTAGATGTATATATAGTGTAACTCTTTTTTTTTTTTTTCTTATAAAAATTTTCGGATTATGTATATATGTGTGTGTGTGTGTGTGTGTAATTTTTTTTTCCCTTCGTGGGCTTGGTTTAAATGCTTTTGGTACTGTTGATTGTGACATTACCTTGTGGTTAGCTACATATGCTTCCACTGTTGACACCAAATTTGTGACACTATATATATATATATATATATACATATAGAGAGAGAGAGAGAGAGGGAGAGAGAGAGAGAGAGAGAGAGAATTTTGTATGGCTGAGTTGTGGGATCCGTACGGTTGAACTCACTTTCAAGCAAATAGCCTAATGACCACTAGATTGTACCAAATATATAATATATAATGTTATATGCGTACTATATTTAGAAATCTTGACCTTAAACCTTGACTTGGAAACCATTTTAATGAAATTGCGTATGCTAAGTAAAACAATAATAATAATAATAATAAGAGAGAGAGAGAGAGAGAGAAACGACTTTAGTATCACAAAGCCGAATCCCTAGTGGTCATCAAGTTTAAAATATGGATGAGACCTGATATTCCAATCTAAGATTTTATTTGTAATTAAAATCTCCCTCTCTATTTCAACTAGACCAAAATAACTTTTTTATTTAAAAAAAAAAAAACACAAAGCTGAACCCTATTGATTTAAAATACTGTATAGAACCTGAATAAGAACTTCTTTTACGCATACTCATTTAAACACACAAACACACTGCATTATTATTATTATTTTATATATATATATATATATATATATATAATTTACCAATGTGTAACATGATTGTAAAGGTTAGTGAGCTATGGGATACAAAAGGGTCCCTCTTCCTCACGGCTCAAGTTGATTTGGAGAAGGGACAAGGCCCGGGTAGACAAGCTGAATAAGGGGAAATTTCTTTCACCTCCATCCGGCAACAAGAAAATCTAAATCGTTGAAATATGCTTTGTTCTCATTCACTCCTAGGATCGATACACCGACAAAAGTGGCCGTAATGAACATGGCCGAACCATACTTGTTATTGTTAACCGAGACATATATTTTGTTCAAACCAAAATTAAAAACATAAATAATAATAATAATAATAATAAGGTTAGGTGAACGCAATATATATATATATATATATATATTTGGACACTTATGTTGTTATGGATGATGTGACAATATACATTCAATAATAACGATCACTCGTTCAAGGAAATATACATATGCAACCAACAATTCTTGAAGGAATAAGTCTAAGAGACTTTGTTAAATTGTGAAACTGATAGCGGAGCTACATACTCTTGTTAAAAATTGGCTCTGGCAAATCATGGGTTATAAATATGAGACAAACCCAATTAATTTCTGGGACATAATACAGCCAATTAAATGCAACTAACGACGTTGAGCTAAAATGACTATGGCGAAGACGTTGACAAATATTTTCCAATATACCCCCCCCCACAAAAAAAAATGTTGGCTTAATTATTTCCAAAATTGCTTCTATATACACTTTATATTTTTCTTATTCTTGGAGGTGGATCGAACAATCTTGGAGGTGGATCTCAAAACATTAATCAACCGGCCTAAATGCCGGCCTAGGACTAATTAATTTCGGCCAGTTTTCAAACTGGAAAGGATCTACCTGCTCCTTGTTTAGAATTTCCCGGATGTTAATTACTTATCATTGGCTATTTGTGGTCTTAATTACTCTTCAATGTCGGTGTGCTTCCTTCACGATCACGACGGTTCATTTTCAATTGATTTCATAGTTCTATTGCCCTCACGTGCAAAAGTTTAAGTCTGTTAAACATTACTCGGTATCATGGACGATGAACCATATCGGATCAATTTGGTTGACCACAAGAGGAAAGTTTTCGGGAGATATTTGGTTCGAATATTAACTCGCTCATATTCCCACAAGATACATGCCTTCTTTTCAACGTACCGAAAAATTGTATATTAGATTAGAAAACTCTTTAAAAAAAAAAAATCATGGTCGCTAGACATGTTGGATTGAAAATAGGATTAGATTAGAAGTGAAAAAATTATTTTAAATTGTATATTCAATACTACTTTTCTTAAGACAAAACTTACTTTTATAGTAATACAATTAAATTACAGTAAATTCTCTTATAAGATAAAATGAATTATGTTTAATACAATTGGTATTACTAAAATTAAGTTATTGAAAAATTTATATATTATTTATAATTATTCTAATAAAAATGATATATTTATGTATATTACTTTTTTGATAAAAAAATTATTATATATATAATGGTTCAAGAGTTATTTGATAAAAAAAATATTTTTTAATACCAATAAATATGATTTTTTAACACATATTTGTATAAAATGATATTTTTTATAACTATTCAAAAGATATTTCTTAATATTAATAGATATAACCTTTTTAATTTATCTTTTTATAAGATAATATCTTTTATAATTATTCAAAAAATATTTTTTAATATCAATAAATATAACCCTTTGACGTGTCTTTTTATGAAAAAATATCTTTTATAATTATCAAATAAATTAAGAGATATATATTATTTTTATTTTGAAAATGTTCAATCGATCTCTTGGCATTTTCAAAATACTAGAAATATAATATATTTTTTATAATTTTAAAAGTTAAGTGTATAAATAAAAGTGTCTTATAAATTAAATTTTTACATAATAAAAAGTACATTACAGTAAATTTAAATAATATAGTAAATAAATTTTAGACTAATTATTTTTATTGATAAGTTGTATAACTAATGTATACAAATTACTATATAATATTATATTTTTTTAATTAATTAATATATTAAAAGTCATTATATTCATATATTTTTATGAATATTTTTAAATCAAATCTTTTAACTTATTAAAATGACTTTTAACATTAAAAGTCTAATTGTTAAGTACCTTTTTAAATTTACTAAGAGTTTTACATATTCATCTTCCTAATTATTACGAGTACTGAGTACTATATATCTTGAGATGAAAATAATTAAATGTAATATTTTAATCACATTAATGATGTATTTTGATTTTATTAAACTCAAAATATAATCTTGTATTAAGTGTTAAGTTGATTTTTTGTCATGGGTAATTCATAAATATAAATTTGACTCATTCTTTTTGTGTCTTGATCAACAAGATTATTATTAATTTTTCAATTTCATTGATTAATCAATCTATACATATACACTCTTAATTAAATAGTTAGCATATTATCATTTCACTAGAAAGGTTATGAGTTCAAATTTTATTAAATATAATTTTTTAATGTGTTTTTTAATCAAAAGATATCTATAGGAGTTAATTATATTAATCATCAATTTAATGATAACAATTAAGTAATTTGGTTTAACAAGATACCATAAGTATTTATCACATTTAAATCTCATGAGTTCGAAACTCATATATTCGTATTATATATATATATATATATAAGAAATATATATTTGTAATCTATAAGAAATATTCTTCCTTAATGAAAAAAATCAACAATTCTTTTAATAAAATACTATCCTATTAAACCAATGCTTTTTTATTTTTAATAATTTGTGATGTATTACATTTTATAATTGAAGAGATATGTTATTTTTATAATACATATAGTACATGTAAGGCCTTTATATGCAATCTTCACCTTCTATAACCATTAAAGAATATGATATTTCATACAAGTCATAATATCATTGCATATAAATAGTTATCATACACACAAAAAAATATGTGTGTGCATATGTGCGCGCTTGTGTGTAAATAACTACCATAAAATTTATAATTAAAAGTCACAAATATATATATATATATATATATATATATATATATCCATTCAAACTATTATTTACTTTTGTTTAAAGATTAACAATTCCTTTCATAAGGTTTTTACCTTAAGTGGTGAATAAATTAACTTTTTATAATTTAATTGTCATATATTTTACTTACATAGCAAGTATTGAGGCCTAAGTTTTCTTCTTAAGTATTTTATATTCTTAAATCATACCATAATATCACATATGAAATATGAATTGTATATGCAGAAACAATATCATGGATTTTATGATATCTTATTATATAACTAAGAGAAAAAATATATTTTAATTTTGTTGAAATTTGCTTGACCTCTTTTTATGATTTTGAAAGTCAATTCTTTTAACATTTTATTAAAAAAAATTTTAACCTTAACTTTGTTAGACTAAAAATATGGTTAAATGGAAGTAAAAAAATTATTTCAAATATTATATTCAATGTCACTTTTTTAAAAATAAAATTTGTCATCATAATAATACAATTAAATTACAATAAATTTTTTCACAAAATAAAATAAAATTCATTTAACTGTAATTTAAATTATTAAAATCAAATTTTTGAAAAATTTATATATTATTTAAAATTATCTTAATAGAAAATAATATATTTTCATTTATTTTTTAAAGATAAAAGGGGAGGATCATTGGTAAAAAAGGCATCAATGATTTTAACATGTCTTTTCACGAAAAGACATTTCATATAACTACTAAATAAATTAAAAAAGATATATCTTATTTTTATTTAAAAAATGTTCCAACAAGAAAAATAATTTTGAATTGATTTTATTGTTGTAGGATCCAATGATTCGCAGCTAAACCTACATCCGAATAGTAACGTTAAACAGTTCGCTGTAGGTGTAATGACTGAGTGATGCTTTTCCAGTGTGCCCCATTACGGCCAAAAAGGCAATAAAGAATTCGTTTTTATGATCTAAGCATATACGAGTTATACAAGTCATTTTTAAACTAAATTCTCCAATCCCGCATTAATAATAACGTGATCACGGGCACGATTAGGATCCATCAATATCAGAGAAGCTCCATGTCTGATTATTACTAGTATAAATGG
This sequence comes from Bruguiera parviflora, assembly GCA_019804595.1. Taxonomy (NCBI): domain Eukaryota; kingdom Viridiplantae; phylum Streptophyta; class Magnoliopsida; order Malpighiales; family Rhizophoraceae; genus Bruguiera; species Bruguiera parviflora. The sequence continues at coordinate 883,860 of CM034044.1, forward strand.
AAGCTCCATCAATATCAGACATGATCGACGATGTAATAATAATGTTTCATGAAAATATATTTGAATTGAGGCCAAACTCATCAACTCAAGCGCCGAATATAATTCTATGGACGATTTCTTGTTGTTGTGTCCACCACTATTTCCAATCTGTGTCTCTGCAGATTTCTTGCTTTCCTATTCTTTGATATAGACTGCGCTTTCTAACTATTTTCCGTTCAACACATGACAATTGACACCAAATGCAAGACACGATTTCATGACGATGGCGTTCTTGTAGCTCCCTGATGGAAATCAAATGCATTGGAGGCGAATGCGTTTTCTTTAGATGATGAAGTGATATTGATGATAATGATTCATATATGGGAATACATTTATTTATTGTGCAAATCAATATAATCTAATGTTGTTAGACCGGGTTTGGCGCATGTCTTGGCTGCGATGGGAGACATCGACATTGTCATCGTCAGGCAGGACTAATATCTAGAGGCCAGAAATATTCCTCTCCTTGTATACGTTTTGTCATATTATTTCTGGGGACTTGTATCGGCTGTACATGCCCCTCCAAGAAAGACAATGAAAGGCTCACAAAGTCCAAGTTACAATGTCAGCCAAAATTGACAAGGGAAACCCCATATAAATCCACCGAGCTAACCCATAAAAAGGGCTGTGGTCGGCAAAGTGAGTGCGCTATTCAATTTCCCGAATTAAAGCAACTAGATTCTCAAGGTCAAAACCCCAAGAGATTATTTGGAATAAATCCCCTAACTTGACACGAATAACTTGCTATTGGACTCACATGGATTTAATAGTCAGTGAAAGAGAGCTCCACATATAACTTCATTATATAGAAGCAATCTGTCTTGTCACGAGAGAGATACGGATAAAATGATAATTTTTGATGACAAGGAATCTCTTTTTAGGCAGATTTTAGAAGAGACCATGCGCTCGATCGGTATAACCCCGAGCTCGCTTTTTTTTTTTTTTTTACCACTATGCCAACCACGAGTGGCCAGAGGAACGAACGAAATGATATTATCCTGGTAATGCTAGTTTAAAGTAAATTTGTAGTTTAGTCTCTCCTACACGGATCCAGCACATTACGCTACCTTGTTTTGCCTTGGACTGATGGCGATATGTAGACGAGTAAGAGCTCGTTAATTTGAACTCTATTTAAAAGGTTTCGAATTCGTCAAGTTCCACCACAGTGACCACAAAAGCTTTGACATATACATCACGTTGATTTTTGCGGCCATGAATCCCTTAATTTGTCAAGGGAAAAAGGAAAATCGTATGCTCTATGTCATATGATCTTGTTTTGATGCCCGTTGCATGCCTTCGTATGAGAGGAATGCACAAAATGCCAAACACAAGCCATGTGTTTGGTTGCTGAAACATAGGGCCTTAGCAGAAGATGTCATTAGCTGCAGCAGCTTGTAACTAGGAAGTACCTGACCCATCAATTATTAGTTTCGTATATAATATTCAAGACAAGACGCCCACAGTTTTCTAGTTGGGAAATTGAGATGAAAGGCAGGATGGACCTGTACTCTTTTTAATTAGAAGACTAAATTCTGATCCCAGCCGTCTAACGACAACTGATATACAGTATTCGAGCAGAGCCAACTTGGGTCTACTTCCTTTTAGTCATTTTCGGACGTTTTGGTGAAGATGAAGAGCCAATTTTGTTTTTATCCACACAGAAATACCTGTGATGAGATTTTGTGGGATTGGGTAACATGAAGTGATTAATCTAGCAGTGTCAAACGGTCAATTGAGTTCCATCGCCATGAGAGGGGCAGGGCTTCTTGATATTACAATATGGTCCTTTGGATTTTTCTTGGCAATACAATTTTATGATAACTAGGAAACCCCCTCCCCACCCTTCAAGCAAAGGAAAGCTCGATCTAATGCAACGAGTGGATGTACATGGAAACAAAGGAAAAGCGCAGTGGAGTTGGTGCTTCCAAAATAGCATTGAAAACAGGGAAAGTCTCACAGACGTTTTAGCAATTAGACAAACTAGTAACAGGATGCCTCATTGAAATGAGGGATTTTGAATTGCATTATTGGAGCTGCTAAAACAAAAAGGGAGGCGGAGGGGTCTGCAAATTTACTGTAGTTTTTTTGGGAAATGGAAGTTGAAGCATGTGGTAGAAAAATAGCACACAACACAAGCAATTTCAATTATATAAAATATATATTTGTGTACGATTGTGCATAACAATTATTTTTGAAAAAGTAATTTTACGGCATGAATTGTTTTGTTTGTTTCATACATTGTCACGTGGGGTCCCCCCCCAAAGTCCCATCATCTTCCTTGTACATCCGATAATCCAAAGCTCTGTAATGAAATAAAAGTGTACAACTCTTGGGTTCTATTGCTCTCTCTCCCTTTTATGTTTTTTTTTTTTTTTTTTATAAAAAATTATTATTATTATTATTTGCTCTTTTTTTTTTTATATATTTATTTTGGCTATCCATCACGCGCGCGGGCGCGCACAAAAGACTGAGAATCTCCGAGTCAGACATTTTCACAAATCTCAACAAGTCGTACATCCGACCGTATTATTACCAAATGACGATGCCCCCGGTGCTTTCACGATGTCCCCGAAGGCGCGTGCAATCACGCTCCTCCATGCTTGCCCCTCGGCATTTTCTTTTTCCCTGATTTTCTTCCGAGGAAAGCCTTTTCTTTTGACGGTGAAAATGGGAGGCACGCACCTCTCCCAATTCGACTTTATTTATTTGATGATGCTTATTACTGTAATACCGTATGGGAGAAATTAGATGTGGAATCGAGGCTAAATTGTGATAAATGAGGCTCGAGTTATCAATTTGTTAGAAATACCCTCGAGTGCTTTGCTATTGAACAAACCAAATGTTGTAATGTCTTTTGGAAATAAAATTATTAGTATTATTATTATGATTATGATTATTATTTTGTAACGTTTTGTTTGGAAATAAAGTTATTTGGAATTATTAGTTTAAGGCAAAATATTATTAATTATTTTGGGGGTATATTAATTTTCTTCTAAATTGCAATCTCTACGACATTTGTGCTGGATCATTTTCATGAATTCTGGTGAACTTTCGCCAGTAGAGGTAGCGGGTTTTGTCTCTTCCACTGTCTGTGACCTTGTCAATTGTGCTCCAAGGACTCAATTTCCAGGGTCATCCAGAAAAAGGGAAAAGACAAAAAAATGTATGCTGTTGTTGTTCTCTAACTGATGGCGACCTTGATGGGCATAACATCAAACTTTGCCTCGATTGTCTTTCTTTATGTGATTTTTCTCTCCATGCATAATGACAGATGTTGGTTTTGTTATCTACTTGATTCAAAATATCGAAGTGGAGAGATTTTCAGACAAAATTGATTTATTCTGTCATTTACACCATCCTAAACAAAGGCAAAACTGTGGATTGGTTTGTTGTTGGATTTTCAGATAAATCAATATTGTTTCACGTGCAATAAGCTGTGTAGATTGGTTTGTTCTCTTTCAAGGCTTTTAAAAAGCTCACTCACTTTCTCCATCCATACAACATCCAAAAAGCAGAACTGCCCTTCTTTTGGGGTTTTCAGTGCTTACCCTTTTGCCATGCCTTGCACCTAAACCAAAGAAGTCCATTCATCAGAGAGAGAGAGAGAGAGAGAGATGGCTTTGGAGGCTGTGGTGTTTCAACAGGACCTGTTTGGTCACAACGGCAGAGAACCCTACAACTTGCTGGGAGGGAATTGGGGCTATGATGACTTTGGCCTAGATCAAAAAGAAGCAGCAGAAGAAGTAGAAAAAGCTGTCTCCTTTGGCTTTCTCGAGAACCAAACAGAAAATTTCCCTCATGGAGATTGGAACTCCTCTTCACCAACGCCACCACTACCATCTCCCATGCTGCATCATTTCAGTGAACTAATGCACCAAAATAAACCGACCCCACATGCCATTACCCCATCAAGTGTACTGAATAGTACTCCTCCTGCTAAAGATCAATTGCCTTCCGGTCGTGCGAAGAGACGGCGATCCAGGAGTAAAAAGAACAAAGAGGAGATTGAGAATCAAAGGATGACCCACATTGCTGTAGAGCGCAATAGAAGGAAGCAAATGAATGAGTATCTCTCTGTTCTTCGATCTTTGATGCCTGACTCTTACGTTCAAAGGGTACATATATCGCTCACTTGACTTAATGTTTGATATGATTGATTGCCTTCTTTCAATCCATTTCATGTCTATTGTTAAACCATAACAATCTGCTTTCAAGATGCCCAAGAGAGTATCAAATAACCTTTGGTTAAGTGGTACTGAGGAACATGCAGCAGCGATTTAGTCTCAAATACCTTAAAGAAAAATACTTAAAGAGAGGTATTATGTGTTCAATAGGGTGATCAAGCATCAATCATTGGAGGCGCCATTAATTTTGTCAAGGAGCTAGAGCAACGTCTGCAATTGCTTGGTGCCCACAAAGAAATTAAGGCAAAATCTGATAGCGATGACCCTTCTTCCCTGCAACCTTTCTCTGACTCTTTCACGTTTCCTCAGTACTCATCAGCAAGTTCATCTACTGGCTGTGACAACTCGGTTCCCACAAATGATGCAGTAGGTGCTTTGATTCAATCAGCTGCCATAGCTGATATAGAGGTGACTGTTGTGGAGAGCCATGCAAACCTGAAAATAAGGTCAAAACGGCAGCCGAAGCAGCTACTGAAGGTGTTAACTGGTTTGAATGGCATGCGTCTCACTATCCTTCACCTGAATGTCTCAACGGTGGATCAAATTGTTCTTTACTCTATCAGTGTCAAGGTTCGTTAGACGGTTTTAAAAAAAATGAAAATTGGTTTTCTGAATAATTCAGGGGGGAAAATCCCCACACGAGATTTTGAGCTTTTATGGTGGTTTTTAATGCAGATAGAAGATGATTGTAAGCTGACTTCAGGGGATGAGATGGCCACAGCTGTGTATCAGATGCTAGGTAGGATTCAAGAAGACTTCATCTTGAACTGAAAAAAGCCTTTCAATTTCCTTTGTAATTGTCTCTCTTCTTCTTTGGCCTTCACACACCATGTGTGTTCATTTCCTTTAATTTTAGGCTGCCTCCGAAAGCTGCATTCCAACTAATGTCTCCCATTTCGTATTGGTGACCGCATGATGATTCTGTTGGGGTCAATTTTGGAGGTCTTTATTTCTTCGTTTGCAATTTGTTTGACCTTTGCTCTTCTTTTTTGATTTTTGAGGCTTAGTCACCAGCCATACGTGAATGCTCGGTCAATTTAACCCCTTTTTTTTCGGTGTCCTGATTTTCATAATGTTGCACTGTGTCATCTTCACTGAGAATAACAAGCAAATTCGCAGTAGTGTATTGTTTTCAGATGGGCCCCGGCAGAAAAGTTTACTGCAATTCTAATCCGTCAACCATCTCGGTTAATTAAAGATAACCAGGATTTTCTTACCTGTATGGCACCAATCTTGAATTATTCGGTAATGAAAGTGAAATTCAGAAGATAAAAAAAACGATGCACTACATATGATTGTAGAAACTAAAGTAGATGCAAGTCCATCCGTTGTGTTGCTAAAACGAAATAATGATTCAAACTCAAAAGTTGAAGCCAATAAATAAGTGAATAGGTGAAGTTATAGTGCTCCAATTGATACATTAATCTTCTAACACTTAATTGATGCGTTAATCTGGCAAGACTCAACAAGGTGCTCAAAGAAAAGAAATTGGCCATCGAGGCTCTCAAAGAAGAGCTTTTGAAGCCTCCACGAGGGGAGAAAATACAGGGAAGGCTGCCATGAATGGCCAAACCTCCTCTGCTTCCCTGCATTTTTCTTTCCCTGAACTCTTTTTTTTTTTTTTTTCTGAATAGTACATTGAATGATATGTATCTTTAGTTTATTCCAGAGGACCTAAAAGGTGTCTAGACCAAAATATGATGGCATTATGCTTTACTCACGAGGCTTCCTTAAATAAAAGCCTAGAATAGGTATGATGTTATACATGTGGCATCAAATCAAAATCTTTTCTGTATTACTAATCCTAGGCCCACAAAATTTTCCAATATCCGCTGTCGAATCCCAAGGCAAAAAGCTAATAAGCTGGTGGGCACTGTGCGTCCTTTAAGAGAACAGAATGTAAATAAAGTCCATGACTTGGAATTTGATTAAAGGGACAAGTGAAAATTGTGCAATGTGTGCTTAATGGCAGTTAGAGCTGAGGATTTGGGTTGGTAGATACTGATTTTAGATTAGTTGAAACGTGGGACCATTCAATAACGTAACAGTGGCTTTTTGTTAGACCGCAACACTCGCAATGTTACATCAGATCCCGTTTCAACATCAAGACCAAGCAATTTCACATAGTGATGCCGTAAAATCGATCTGCTAAGACTGTTGAAAACAGGCAAATCTACAGGAAAGTGAAAAGGCCCTTTAGGGTCAAGCATCAAAATAAAGCTGAGCATATTTAAATTTTGGTACTTTCATAGTAGACTCAAGAGAATTGGAACTACTCACTGTGAATGAGTGAATAAAAAATGATCTAGGGAGGACGTTTCTTACCACGTAACTTCGGGTGTGGACCATCATATTATCAACCATACATGCCTTGGTAAAAGAAAATGTTTTCACCCAGCAATGTCTAATATGTTTCACTTTCACAGGTTCGATTCTAGCTGCTAACCCCACGCAATGTGTGCACACGTACAGGTACATATGCAGAAGGGTCTAAGCCTTCATAGCCATAGGTTCACAAGACCATCTTCTTATTTTATAAATACACTTGAGATGAGGTGTGGCTCCATGATTTGTTTTGGAAGATTCTAACTCTACGACTCTGTCTTTCAGTTTGTTTGTTTTATGTCCTTGTACCCTAGCGAAAAACATGGCCTGAAAGGGATTCCTCTCTCTCCCTCTCTCTCTCTCTCTGTGTGTGTTTCAGAACTCACACAGTACAGTCAAGTTGAGTTTTTTTTTTGTTTTTTGGAAGAAGAAGAAGAAGAAGAAGAAGAAGGAGAAGCGACAGCTTTATATTTTGAGTGACAACAACTAGAGTTCAAAAAGGAAGAGATTGTTGAAGAAAGAAAATTACAAACAGAAAATAATACAAAGAGACAACAGAAAACGATGACTTTCTTTTGCACCAGAAAATAAAACAAAGAAGAACAGACAAAAGACCCCAACTCAACACTGATATTAAATGGTGGTCAAAACTTGGGGCGCCCCATCTGGTTTTGGTCTAACCCGGGTGACCCGGCTCATCTGAAACCCCATCCTATAGCCCTGCGAACCCTACTTAAATAAACTCCTCCGAACCAGAGGAGTGCAATAAATAAATAAATAAATAAATAAATAATCGTCATTCTCTGCCAGACTGCTCCTGCATCCGCAAGATAACCTTCACGTCCCTTGAACTGTTGCTTCCATGTACCACGACTCCTGCTTGGTCCGAGAGGAGAGGAAAGCATGGGCCTTTTTGATTTGCCATGACTAATAGCCGGTTCGTGCCCAGCCGTTGCTCCAGCTACTGGAAGCTTTTTGTACACTCGCGCAGTAACTTAACAAGCCTCCCTCGGTACTAATATGATGTTTCGTTGCAATTACCGCCCTTTTGCCATCTAACTGCATGGTACCACTCAAGCTGTAGCTTCAGTTTGTTTGTCTCCGCGACAATTTCGCCGTGCTTACTTCTCTGCTGCCCGAGAAACGCATCGCCTGTAACAGTGCTCTTAGAATGTTCAATTTTGGACCGAAGCCGTTCTGACACACACTTAATTGTTACCTTACTAGTTTTTTTTTTCCTTTTTTTAAAAAAAATAATTTTTTTTTTGGACCGACAAAAAAAGTGTGTATATTTATTATTTATGTAATATTAAACTCAAATAAATATTTTTATATTCTGCATCTTAATTTTATCGAGTATAAAATTCTCCCAGCCATTATGTGTAGGGGGACTAATTTTAAATTAATGCCCGCTGCGAGGGTCTCTGACCACTAGATCAAATGGCTTTATTTTGAGTGATTATTTGTACGTTCACGATGAATCGCAACCCGTCAATGTATATGATTGGATTACGTGCCCAGAATTGACCGAGACCTTCTTCAGTTTTTATTGACCCAAGCAGGCCAGTGGGCTCGACCGGGTTCAAACAGCAGCCCGTTTGACCTTTAATGGAACCCCGTAGAAACCCAAGCTGATAATTCCCTTGCACCTCCCCGCTGTTTTCTGCTAGAGCCATCGGCAAACTGCCGGAAGAAAACCGCAAGAATATATTTTTTAATATTTTATTTTTAAAATGGCATAGAGTGACTATCTTACTCCTTCAGTTTTTTTTTTAATATTTAAAAATAAATTGAAACGAGGTGAACAATTTCCTCGCTATTAAGCACAAAAATTTTTAATATATATATATATATTCTTTTGAGGGGTTGGGTTCAAAGTTCCAGCACATGCTCATCACCACGAGGACACGGATTGTTGGCATATAAAACTCCAATTCGCTCCATGTTTATCAGAATTCTATTAGTATAGAAATTCCTATGCTCCCAAGGACACATACATAATTACGTGATGTACACCCACACCCAGGGATGCATCGTTTTACCCAATGTCCAATAGCAAAAATAACAGTGAGGTGGAAGGCAAGCGGCGGAAAGTGCATCGGACGTCGGTTCTACCTGACGATGTTCTGAAGTTTATATTGGCGAGGCTGAATTGGGTTGATCGTGTTCGCTCGAGTTTAGTTTCCAAGAATTTCGCAAGTCTCCTGCACGAGATTCCACGTCGACCTATGGAGAGATTGCCGTGGTTAATGACTATATTTTATGACGAACCCACACCGGCCGATCCATTATGGAGGTGCTCCAGTAGATGCGCGTTAACCGATCCGTCATCAAACCGAGCTTACAATGTCAGGATTGACGAACTGTGCGTAAGGGAGAACATGCTTGAAGCAGTGTCTTGGTATTCAAGGCACGGTTGGCTACTTTTGCAGGGAATAAATGGGGAATACCGTTGCTTTTCCTTGTACAGGCCGTACGATAAGGAGTTTATGGTGTTGCCTAAACTGGAATTTCATCCTGGCAGCGGCGGCAGAGTCACATTTTCCATGGATCCAACTTCCTTGGATTACGGCTGCTTCTTCTTTGTTCGTGTGGATAGGTCAATGCTCACCCTGAGCATTAGCATGTGCCACATTGGTGACAACAATTGGAGCAACCTAAAGTTTGATCTTTCTACTAATCATCAAGATGCACCTCGGATTGACAATGTTACATGTGCAGATGGATATCTCTACTGTGCTCTGGAAAGTGGCAACCAGCTGGGGATCCTCGATGTGGCGCGACAAGAATGGAAACTCTTTACCAATTGTATGCAACTCCCTCCGGAGCTTCGTCTGGGTTGTCAAATGGATGTAACTTCTTTTAATGGAGATCTGTTCCTTCTGTATCGGGAATGGTCTGAGGGCCAGCTTCTCCTCTCCACCTATATCTGGAGATTTGATAAGTTTCTCAAGCAATGGGAGCGACAACAGAACCTTGGGAACCTTGCTTTATTCGTTGGTTGTCCATCATTCCTGGTCGAAGCTGTAGGAGAATTAAGCCAATATGCTAATACCATACACAGCGTTGGGGTCTGGGGGCTGACATTTACATCATTCAGTGGCGAGTTGGGAGCAGCTGCGCTTTACGAGGGACAGACTGACACTTCACGTAGATGCTCATTTGCATATTGGATTGACTCTCCCCTTCTTTTGTCTCCAAAGTGATTAATAACCTTTTTTTTTTAATTTATTTTTACAGTATGTCAGTCAGGAATGTTTGATGAATGTTGGCTAAGGACTGCATGAATGATGAGTAAGGTCAATCTTGGCGTGAAAGTTACGTGAAGACAATCACACGAACCCACCAAAAAAAAAAAAAAAAAAGTACTATTGCGTAAAATTATTAGGCCAAATTTTACATATCTATGCGTATGGTTACTGTTTTTTAAAAACTTATGGCTGTTCAGCAATTGCAACCTCCTCCTTCAAAGCCATCAACTCATTGACCAAAAACCTTGACACTGTCATTTAAAATTGCACCTGAGTCCTTGCACTATAGCCCTGAATTTCTCTCCTTTTAAGTTTATCAATTTGTCTCCTCTGTGATTTAATCACTTTTTTTTGCACCATCGGAGAAATCAGAATCTTCCCACACAAATGTCTGTTGTAGGCAAACTTATACCCAATGACAACACACATATACCCATATTCTAATTCCCAACCCCCCCCCCCCAAAAAAAAGAGAAAAAAAAGAAAAAAATTGCAGACCAAGTTTCAAACGACAGTCACCTGATAATTGAAGCACACCAAAACATTTTCTCCGGGCTTTTCTCTGTTCATGAAGCACACAATCAGGCCACTTCTACACATCAACACCTAATTAGCTCGCGATTATTGCTACCACCTTACCTGCCATATACCTAAAAGAACCCGATGAATAGGATGACAATCCTTGGTCCACCAATTCTCCAAATATTTTCAAAATAAAAAATAGTCACTTTTTAATTTATTTGATTATTATAAAATAATAATTTTTTCATAAAAAGCTATGTTAAAAATATTTTATGCATTGATGCTAAAATATATTTGTCTTAACTAAATAACCATTCAATCATTATATTATATAGTAGTTCTTATCTCATTAAAACAAAAAAAAAAAATATATATATATAAAGGTATATTATTTCTTAATAAAATAATTTTAAATAATATATAAATTTATTAATAATTTAAATTTAATAATATAAATTATAATTAAATTTATTTCATTATATTTTATTAAAAAATTTTCTATAACTTAATTATGTTATTATGAAAATAAATTTTATCATAAAAAATTTATTTTATCTTGTAAGAAAATTTTCAAAATTTTTGTATATTTTTATCTATAATAATAATTAATTTATCTCAAAATTTTTAACTCTATCATTTTAATTTTATTTTATAATATTTAAATTTAATAAAACATTTTTCAACAATAAAGCTATATAGTGAAAAAATAATCTATTTTTCTTATAAATTTTTTTATTAAATATTTTCTATAAATAAATTATTTTTTAATAAATAAATAAATTTTTAACAAAAATAACCCTAAATATACAATTCAAAATAATTTTTTTATTTTTGCTTTAACAATAATTGCATTTTTGTGAGGGCAATAGAAGGAATGATGAGCTACAAGAGAGAGCAAACATAAGGAACAAGGGAATGATTTTCCAAATAAAAATTAGAGAGAGCAAAATCGGACAAGGGATTTTGCAAAAGAAGCTAGAGAGGGGAGGTCAAGCAAGCTGGAGAAAGATGGTAGTCTAGGATTTCGATTGAGAGGTCTAAGCTGAAAAAAGTGGGTTCCTTCTTAAACTCTAAAAAAAGATTACCACATCATTAAAAATAGACGACGAAGCATCTAAATGGATAGAAATTTATCAAGATGACCATACAAAGATATTAGTGTTGATATTAGTGTTGGGTTCTCCTGTAACGAATCCAAGTGGTATCAAAATACCCACTCTGGGAAAAGAAGACTTTGGGTGATTAACCATCTGGATTCGTACTGTCACGGGAACAAAAGACACCAATTGTGAAAGTCAAACCCGAGGTGCTTTTGAAAGCCAAAGAACACAATTGTTAACTAAAAGAAAAAACTCAAGGAAGAACTATTAAGTGATATAAAAGCTCGCACTAGAGAATGCTAGCATCGTCAGTTTCAGCTTCGTTTGGGAGAGCACGCATGCAAAACTACCGTTATGAGAGAATCCTGCAACAGTACTAAGGAAAAATCAACAGAACCAACACCCGGGGCACTGCTGCTGCCACAAGATTTGTTTCCAGGGTATTGTTAAGAAGACGAGCAAAACCCATTGTCTTACTTGGGCCTATTCGCTGCACACAGCGACACCGTGATGAGGAGTAATGCTTACCGGCCAAGAAACAACAACGCAGAAAAGCCAGTTTCCTCGGTATAATTGGTCTAACAAGTAACAGCAACCCACTCTTTTCTTCGTTTCTCCACACGTACAGCTCGATAACAAGTATTCTACTTTAGCTCTGTTTAACAGAAGGCGACAATTATGTTTCTGGAACCTTTCTCTTCGCAACCTGATTCTGTCAAACTTTTTGATCAGGCTTCAACCCAATCCTGAACTGCATCTGACAAATTATCGTGACAAACATTCGAACTGAATAAGCATCTGAATAGGCGAACCGTGTATCTATGAAAGTAAATCCTAGAATAGCCACTGATTCCCTCGTCAAGAACAGAGCTTTGGCCGGACCGTTAAAGGAAAGGCGCAAGACTAAAAGGCCCAGAATCCAAGCTTCACCTTTCGGTCTTTCACCTATACAAACAAATAAATAAGTTTATAGGTAAGAGGATAAAGATAAGAGATAAAAGGGCACCTACAGCATGCTAAGCGGCCTTTTGTTCATCTCCATCTCTTTTCGTACCGCGGGCTGCTTCCTTCAACCCTGCCCAGTTAAACGATATAATAAACATCAGTAAAGACAGACCCTGACACAAATATCCAGGAAAAATTGCATATTGCATTTATCCAAAACAGAAGGGACAATGTTTCCACCTCGTTGGTCGGAGTTCAATTTGGTGAGTGGGACAAAGGGCTCGGAGCTTGATATTAAGTAATGTGAGTCTGGACATGCACGAATAAACTCCTGAATACCGCCCGTAATGATGCATATTGTTTCTCTTTGTTCTGGTCTCGACTTCAAAGTAAGCACATCACCAGCTGCATTAGCTCTTGCGTAAGGTAGAAACCCGAAAGCAGTTATCTTGGACCAATTCAAGCTATCTGGAGATGCATTAATCAATACCAGTGCCACAGTGCAAAACACAGCAAATATGATGAAGATAGGATTATTAAGTTAAATAAGCCGCGCCTAAGAATAAAAGAATTGCACATCGCATGTAACTCTGGTCCGTGGATTATCAATGCTTACCCAAGTTAAGCACGTAAAGCGCAGATGAGAATCGGTCCCTGGCGTCTTTTCCCCCAAAGACGAATAACTCCATATCGCGACAGAAGGCCAAATGACCAGCAAGTGGGGGCAGCAGCTCACCTGCTGCACTTAGTTTCGTCCAACAAGAAGTTTCTGTCCGAAGAAAGCACCGGCAACACAAAGAATAAGCACCGTGTTCTGTTCAGGAGAGTAACAATCTATGCGAATGCTGATTCCCAATTGAAAGCAAAAGAAACCTGAATTAAAGATGTGAACATCATTGTAGACATGGTCTCTTGGCTCCTTCTCATCCTGTCCCCTAATAATGGATCCTCCAAGGACAATCAGTGAAGTTTTGTGAACGGAACACGTGTGGAAGGATCTAAACTCTGGACGGGGCCCGTGTGTCAATGTGATCTCCCATTTCAGCTTCCCTGTACATTGTGAGTATCACAGATTTCAGGGAAACAACAACAATCTAATAAAAAGCTCGAACCGAAATTATGCTCACCTGTGTCCAGGACATACATGTCATTACAACCATACTTTCCGTCGGGGTAACCCCCGAAAACAAAAACTTTAGATCCAATTGCAGCTGCTGTATGCCCAAACCGAGCTTCAGGTGCGCGTCCCTCAACAGCAGGAGAAGTCCAAGTCTGGGAAACTAAATACAACAATAAATTGGGTAATAGTGGCCGTCAACCATTCAACACAGAAACAACAATAGCCATTGTATAATTGGTGCTACTTCTCGTTTTCTTATAAGACAAAAACAAGTAATGAAAAAAGACCTGTATCATAAAAATGGATTTCTGGAAAGCATCTGCTCCCATTCCATCCACCATACACTAACATTTTCTTCCCGACCTTGGCACAGCTGTGACCTGCCCGTGGCTCGGGCCGATTGCCACGGTCTTCGGTCACGGGTTTCCATGATAAGCTCTCACCCGTAAAGCTTCCTCCATTTTCGTCTGAGTTCCAATTCAATGAGAAGAAACCAGTTAAAGGAGGCGAAACACAAGACACAAACATTTAACACATTCAAATAACCAAAAAGGGTTATAAGAACCCAAGAAGCAGCTAGGCCAAAGGAAGCTTCCCATGCAAGTTTGTTTAACACAATGATTTAATAATTCTGTCTTGTCAGTCTTAAAATATAGAACCCCAGAACCATGTGGAAGAAAGTAAAGTCTAGCAATCAAAATGCCATCACAAAATTGGCCCATTAAACCAAAACATGTAATAACAAAAAATAGCAGAAGCAATCAAATATATATATAACTAAAAATAAAAATCCCCAAAAAAATAAAAAAAAATAATAATAATAATAATAATAATAAAAATATATATATATATATATATATATATATATATATATATAATTCCCCCTCCAAGCCCATAATTCATAAAGGATATATATATATAGATAAAAATAAAATTCCCCCTCCAAGCCCATAATTCATAAAGGATTGACTTCGCTGTAACCGGAGCAGTAACCCCAACAGTGAAAAGTTTATCTCCCATAAGGTGTAGTTAGCAATAATGCAATGGTATCGGTTTGACCCGGGGGTGATTTTTCCCCGGGTCAAGACCTTAGAGGGGAACTCATGCCCCACCCCACGAAATACAAATACAATTGCCCTGTTAATGGGATGACCCAACTCTGACCCAGTTGCTTCCATTGATGGTTGAATCAGTGCAGAACCAAGAAGCCCAGCCCATTCTTAGAGTCAACCATGAAAAGTTACGATCACTATTTATGACAAACTTACACAAACACTAACTCTGTTTCTCCAGCCCATAGAGACGAACCCCCATATTCTAACGAATAATATCTTCGCGTTTAAAATGTGCCAAAGAAAGTTCTCTAATGTCAAGATTACTTGCAATATATATATATATATAATCAGATTACTGTGCAACTGCTAAAAAGAACAGCTGCCTATAAAAATGTGCAAAAGATTACAGTTTAGCAAATTACTAGAAGAAAAAGGCTACCCGAAGCTACACAATAGGAGAAGGAGTTGGTAAATTCGTTTTCTCGAGAAATTCCTCCAAAAGCAAAGACATTGCCACCAATGGTCACAAGACTGTGACCCCTAGCGCCCTTCATATCGTTGGTGGGTATTTTCAGCCAAAGAAAGCGTTTCTCCATTGATACTTGCAGGTTGAAGCTCCGAATGCAAGAAAAGAGAATTTGTGAGTTAGATTTTTCTTTTCTCTCTCTCTCTCTCTCTCTCTCTCTCTTCTTTTTTTTTTTTTTTAATATCTGTAACTAATTTCTTTCTTTCTTTCTTTCTTCTTCTTTTTTTCTTTTAAATAACTTTATAACCACTTTCTTGTTTCCCTGCGCGCGGTACCACTGACTATCAAATGGACTTGTCCATCATCAGTCGTGCGGGAGATCCCGCCTAAAAATTTTTTGATAAAAAAAGGAAAATTGAATAGATATTAGCTATGATGTACGGATGTGATACGGACACGGAAAGGATGTCGCAGACATAATACGACATTGACGTGTGGGCATGTAGATTCTTAAAAAAAAATGAAGATATAAACACAATGTGAATGTGAACGGTAAATAAATAAATAAATATATAATTTAATTTTTTTAATAAAAATATTTTTTAATATATAATTTATATTATTATTATTATTATTATTATAGTATTTTACATTATAATTAATATTTTATTAAACATTTTTAAAATATATTATATGTGTGTTTGTAATATGGTATTTGAAAAATTATAAATTATAATAATTAATATAAATGTTAGAATAAAAGATGTTTATTTGTTACCATTTTTTATTATCAAGCTATTCATTAATATTTTATTATATATATATATGCGAATTTTATAAAATTTAAAGTTAATTTTATATACTTTTAATATTTATCTTTATATAAGAATTAAAAATATTCTAAACTATATTTTATATTTTTTAAACACAAAAAAAAAGTATTTAACATTTTTGTGAGAAAATCGGATAGATCTCACATAAATGCAAACGTACTTTATTTTACAAATACACGTACTTCATACTATATGAGTAACTTGTGTTACAAAAAAATTACTAATTAAGAAAATTTAAAAAATAACTCATTTTATGAATTTCTTTTTTTAATAGGATAGACTTGTGGCACATATTTTACCACTCAGAATTAATAAAGTATTTATTTCTTAAATAAATAATGGTAATTTAAACACAAAAAAAAAAAAATAACCCACAATATTTTGTGACACAAAATTAGGAATGTGCAAAATTGATGCCATGCTGACATGGCACGATTGGGGGTGTAAAAAATGAGAAAGATTCTCTTAGAACCGTTGGATTGTAAAGCGCTTGCGGGTCCCCCTCCAAAATCACAGAGCTGAACTCATTATTATTATTATTATTATTATTATTATTATTATAAATATAATTTGAGTAACGGCTAGTAAACAAACAAGTCGGATCGAACAAGAAAGACATCATCGGGCCAGGAGGCTTCGCCGTCGATGTGTCGTCGCTCCGGTCTCTATCTTCGGTAAATTCGATTGCGCTCGCATAAGTGAGACAGCAGAAGCAAATAGTTGCGTTTTCTTTTTCTATTTGCCCAGTTTTTCTTCGTTTTCTCCTCAAGAAACTATCTTTATTTCCGTTTTGTTTTTTTGGGGGGGGGGGTTTCGGTAGATCGAGTGGTGAAATTCTTTTAATAAAGATACTTAGTTCGGCTAGTTTCTCGAAAATTCCATCTTTATTTCCTCATTATTTTGAATAAAATATTTGAGAGGAATAATCTTTTTTTTTATTTTTATTTTTCGACTCTTAATTTTGATGATCGAAAGGTCCGTGACATCTTAAACGGCGTCGTTCCTAGCTTCGGATCGACCGTTGGGAAAAGACGATGGCCCGTCGAGATTCGCAAGAACCCTAAGCAAACATTTTGGAGAATCGAACGGAGAAATTTCCCACGCAAAGTTGAAGAAATGGCTGCCGCCAGTGGATTTACATTGACGCCGCACAAAGTCTCCGTCTGCATTCTCCTACAAATGTACGCCCTCCCTGGGGAATCGAATTTGCCGTTTCCGTTCGCCTCCGTCGCCGAGCACAACCGCCTCGGCTTATATCTTTTGGCTCTCACCAAGGTACTCCAAAGCAACAGCAGCAGCAGCAGCCATGTTTTCCATCTGGTATTTGATTATTTGTTATTTTATTTTATTTTTATTTTTATTTTTTGAGTTGATTTTTCAGTCATGCGATGATTACTTGGACCCGCGGCTGGAAGATCTTGTCAATCAGTTGAGGGAAATTGGGGGAGCCGTGGGTCGTTGGTTGATTGATCATTTGACTAGTAGGGTTTCCTCTTTGGCTTCGCCCGACGATTTGTTCAACTTGTTTAGTGAACTGCGAGGCAAGCTGTTGATGTAGTTTTTATTTTTACTCTTTTTTTGTTTTTTTTGTGGGTTATTTTATTTTATTTTATTTGGTTGATGTGGCTGTTGAATTAGTTGAAGATTGTAAATTTTGTGTTGTGCAGGGATTCTTGCGGGGTCTGATTCTGTTGTAATCGAAGATAATCAAATCTTTTTGGAACCAAATAGCCACTTGGGTTTGTTTCTTCGACGCTGCTTACTTGCCTTTAGCCTGTTGTCTTTCGAGGTATTCCTGGCTCTTTTACTTCTTGTCATGGCTATCTTGAGGTTATGATCCAAGTCTCTGACTTTTGGGCACTGTAATTTATGATCCAAGTTAAACTTGTTCTCGAGGTTTTAGGATATTGCCACTTTTCCAGCATATTTAACTCCCATCGAAAATTGATCCTTTGAGATTCCTGTTGCTCAAGGGAAAATGAATCTGTCAGAATGGGTGAATTTCCTTGAAACTTGTCAGCACTTGTTGTCCTAGCTTTAATATATGGCTTTTAATGCAGGGTGTGTGCCATCTTTTGACGAATGTAGGGATCTATGGTAAAGAAGCCCTCTCAAGTTGCCTGCCATATGAATTGCGTCGTTTGGATGACACTGGTAATGACATGGAGGCCTCATCAGAATATGAGAACATGGAACTAGAGAACTTTGTGTTTGGAAAAGTTAATGAAGAGATTGAAGCTAGAAGACGAGCCAGTGAAGGTTTTTCATTCCATCTTCATTCTTCGAAAGCATTTTCTGCTTTAGCTGAAGGTATCATTTCATCAATGCATGAATTGGTTCACCATCATCATGTTGCCACACACGGTTGACACAAAACTCCTTTGACTTTATTCTGATGATTTCATTATCCTCTACTTGTATTCCTCTCGAAACATGCACTAGGACCAGGAGGAATGGAAGCATTTGATGGTTGAATGTTTCTTGCGTAATTGCATTTTTACATTTCAGTTAACTTATTTAGTGACCCCTAAATGTTCAGACATTTCTATTCGTCCTCTTAAACTACAATTTTGATTATCTTTCTTTGATTTTTCATGTTAAGGCTTTATGCATCAAGAGTTTTCATATCTCCCTTTGAGATTCTTTTTTTGATGCTGTAAGATTATTATCACCAGAATAATGAGCTGGAGAAATTGAACTCGCAGATATTGATGTTGTTACAGAAGCAAGATCCAAACGCAGTGAAAAAGGTAGTCAAGCATCTGCATATGTACATCCTGTGGGAACATCATCGAGAGACTTTGACTCCTGTAATGAGATATCCCTGCGAACAAACTGGCAGGTACATGGGTACTTAATGGAACAAGCTTATGCAATTGAAAAGTAAGCCTCATATTTAGATGCCTACAATTATTGATGTTTTGTTTTCCCTTTACTTGTCTGAAAGTTTAGGCCAATGTTATTGTTTTCTTTTTGGCAGGCATAGCAGTGCTTTCTCTTTGAATACTTTTGAGCTTATTCTGGGGCAAATTAAAAGATTGGCTCCCGAGCTGCATCGTGTAAGCTAGCATGTGTATGAGAATTGATGAACATTTCTTGTATATATTGCAATGTTTTAAGTTCGGGGTCTGCATTGTGTAATGACACAGGTTCATTTTTTACGGCATTTGAATAGCCTATATCACGATGATTATTTTGCTGCTTTGGAGAATCTTCATTGCTACTTTGATTACAGGTAACCAACATATTCTGTCCTTCATATAATTTATTGGTGTGCTGTTAGACTTCCACTGTGGTTTGGGGTGCTATCTGACTTCTGTCATGGTTAGCTCCTTTCACATTTGCTGTTAGCTGTGAAATGTATTGGAATTTGAATTATATTTCTCCATTCAGCAGCTCTAGTGAGATCATGGAAGCTCATGTGTTTATAGCTTGCTTTTAGCAATTCTCAGTTGTTTTTATTTAGCTCTCTTTTACTATCATATGCAAGTTATTATGACAATTATTTTCTAGATAAGGAAAGATAGATTTAAGGACATGATTGTTGGGCCAAGTTTATGTTATATGTGCCTTTGTTCCTTAGTACTGGAAGTTCCCCAGTTCATTGGTTGCCCTATTTGTTTTCTTGGGAAGTTCCACCCTTGATACATGCTTTTGTTACTTTGAATTTACAGTTAACTAAAGTAAATCTTTGAATTGAACAAAAATTTCCCATACAAGAGACTCCTTCTAGCTGGAACAATCTGGACCAATACACTTATCTCGTCTTAGTTTATGCTTTGGCTGAAAAACTTGACTAATTTGATGAATTTCATCTTCAAAGTGCAGGGACAGAGGGATTGGATTTTCCTCCTCCTTCTTCATCAAATAGCCCTGAAAGATATGAGATTGCTTTGTTATGTTTGGGGATGATGCATTTTCACTTTGGGCATCCTAGGCAAGCTTTGGAGGTATGCACAAGGACAAGGGCTATTATTTAATTAAAAAAAAATGGGTAGAGCTTTACCCACATGAACATCCAGTTGGGCAAGTGGCCGAAGGCTTGTTATTCTGGCCCGAGTCTTTCAATTGAAGAGTTGAGATTTCTGTTTTTGATTTAAAGCAATGTTAGTATTACTTTCTATCTCTGTGATCCTATCTGTTTTGTGATGTTTTTGCTTGTTAATGTTCAGGTTTTAATTGAAGCACTTCGTGTTTCACAGCAGGTAATCTGTTCATATTTGTATGTACCTAAAACAATCTATTCATATTTGTCACACTTTACTTTTCATTCCTTTTTTCACCTTCAAACATGTATATGCAAGCCAATCTTCTGTACTTGAGTATATTAGACATGTTGTTCCATGACAAGCTTAGAATTGAGGGTAGTCCTAAAACTCTATGTTTTTAAGGATACCTTGATAATGTGAGGCATTCTCTGTGCTGACTATCTGTGCTGTTGAGACTTTGGTCAATTTTTATTGGGAATTAATCATAATGCCTCAAGATTGAATAAAGAAACATGTTCTTTGTAATTTAAAACCCACTGGTGTTGTCTTTTCCAGTATCACTCCGTTGGTGGTATTAATCGAATGTGGACTAATGGATGGGGATAGGTGCAGAAAATAATAACCTTAAGGACTAATATTTTAGTTCCTCAAAGTGACCATGAGCATAAATGTCCTATAACCTCAACAAGAGTTTTCATAATCATGTCGTCCGTGTGGAGTAATAAATGGAAAAAATGTGGTGAAACTTTTTTAGTGAATTCCCTTGGATAAATATTTGGAAGGACAATGGTAGATCAATTAAGTGGTGAATTGTTTGTCACTATATCTTTTCCAAAGTCTTTTGCTGCTGAATAGATTTAGAGATATTGCTTTGTGATTCTCATTTCAGCTACTGTTTATGCAATGATGCCTGATTATGCTATCTTTGTGCAGCAAGGCAATGATAGCTGCCTTGCTTATACTTTAGCAGCTATCTGCAACTTGTTGTCTGAAGTTGGTAGCTCAAGTACAGCTGGAATACTTGGAAAATCCCACTCATCTCTGACCAGCATGGGAACTTCTCTTTCTAACAAGCAACAGTTATTTGTTCTTTTGAGAGGGTCTCTGAAGAGAGCAGAAAGTTTAAAGTTGAAAAGATTGGTTGCTTCCAATCATCTTGCAATGGCAAAGTTTGATCTACTGGTCAGAATACTAAACTTGTTTTTGTATAGACTGCCGACATCTTTTATGTTTCTTGGGTTTTGCAAACTATTTATGGATAGGAGGATAGGACGATAGGTATGATTATGATTAAAGGATTTGTAGCAACTCCTCCTAACAATTAGTTTAGTTCATAATAGAATGGAATGTTGGAAAAAGTTTCATATGGCTGACCTTAATTAAATTCAGGACTAAGGCATCTTTGAATTCAGTTTGAAGTCTGTTTGAGTTTGTTCATATCAGCTGTATTCCTTCTATCTCTACTAAGAGGTACATTGATGTACTGCTTTTAAGATAATGCATCTGTGGTATCAGGATAGATATCCTAGGATCTGCTTTGTTCTGCTACTACAGAAAAGTAGTAGTTTGTCTGACCTGAAAAGTGCTAGTTTTTAATATGAAGTCATGCATGGTACCTTGAAATTATTCTGATGATCTCTGATGTTATCAAATTACATGCAGATGCAGTGAGGATATGTAACATTTGATTCTTGATAATATGTTTGGGTTTCTTGTATCATCATATGCAGCATGTGCAGAGACCAATACTATCATTTGGTCCCAAAGCTTCCATGAAATTCAGGACATGTCCGATCAGTGTTTGCAAGGTAATTGGTGGAATTGCTGGTTACCACTGTATACTTTTCCCAACTTACATTTTGAAGCTAATTATTTTCCTTTCCCATTGCATCTTTGCAGGAAACAAGATTGTGCTCTCACTTGATTAGTGAATTCAGCTCTGAGATCTCCACAGTGACAACTGATGGAGCTTTTATGACTTCATGGCTCAACAATTTTTCGAAACAATCAGGTTCACTGGTGTCCCAGTATAATGAACCTGGAAGTATTTCTAATCCTCATCAGTTTTATGCACAACCAAGTTCAATTCCCAGATCTGTTTTGCAATTAGTAGGTTCTTCATACTTGCTTCGAGCCACTGCTTGGGAGATGTATGGAAGGTAAATGTAGGACTTGTTGCCCTTATATGTTAACATGGGTGTCTTTTGTCTCGTTTACACCCTTCTTTTTGGACATGTTTTCTTCCATTGGCAGTGCCCCTCTTGCTCGAATTAATGCATTAGTCTATGCAACTTGCTTTGCTGATACTTCAAGGTAATTTTTAGATGGAGTATCAATAAAATGTTCATTATTTTGTTACTTGTAACAAGTTTTCTGCATTGCCGTTTGTTCTTGCACTTGACTCTATTGAAATGATGTGGAATCTGTATTGGTTCTCTGTAGTTCATCTGATGCAGCATTGGCACATGCAAAGCTCATCCAGCACTTAGCAACATTTCAAGGATACAAAGGTCAGATTGGATGACTCAACACCTTCAGATAGCCTTGTATAAATTTATTTGGAGATGCTTACTTGAAACATATAGGTCTTCTTCCTTTGCTAATCCTTTTCATTTTTTATCTCTGCCTTCAGAGGCCTTTTCTGCCCTTAAAGTAGCAGAAGAGAAGTTTATATCTGTTTCAAGGTCAGTAATATTGCCACTGAAGCTGCAGCTGATCCATGAGCGTGCATTACATCGGTCAGTTTTCACACTTGACACTTTCCACTTTGAAACCTCTTATAGCATTTTAGTCAAGCCTTTTTTTTTTTTTATTATTCAGAGGAAATTTGAAGCTAGCACAACAAGTATGTGATGAGCTTGGAGTTTTGGCATCACCTGTATCTGGTGTGGACATGTCACTGAAGATAGAAGCAAGCTTTCGCCATGCTCGTACATTACTTGCTGCAAACCAGTTCAGCCAGGTTTGTTCAAGGGATTGATTTCCTTACATTTTTAATTTACATGGTATTTTCTATTTTAAAATGAATCATGCAATTGTTGATATGTAGCTGAAAATTATGAATACTATTGATGATTGTCTAGAAACTATCTATTTGTCAACGCATTTTCTTCTCATCCAATTTGTTGCACCTTACACCATGTTGTCTTGTACTTATCTTTGTTTTCCCATTAATTGTGATACAAAGTTCTTTCCAGGCAGCAGTTGTTGCACACTCTCTCTTTTGCATGTGTTACAAGTTCAATATGCAGGTTGAGAATGCATCTGTTCTTCTTCTGCTTGCTGAAATTCATAAGGTACAACATTTGACTCCATGCACTGATAGATAAAGGTAGATTGAAATTGAAATCATTATCTTGTTAAATTAGAGTCTCAAAAAATTTTAACAGGTATATAGAACCTTGCATAAACATTAACATATTGAACACTCCTATAGTTTTCCTACTGTATTTTTGTGGATGAAGCATCCATGGATGAGTTGGTGCTGCATTACTTTTAATTACTCTATATGATAGTACAGTAAATATTTTGTATTCCTTCACATGATAATGCAGTTCCTTACATGTGCATATCCAAAATTTTTCAACAATTTTTCTTTTCTTTTTTTTTTTTTGTTTTGCGCATAGGTCATTTGCTGATAAAATTCCTTTTATTTTTTTGTCCCTAGAAATCAGGAAATGCTGTTTTGGGCCTTCCACATGTATTGGCGAGTCTATCATTTTGCCAGACATTTAACTTGGATCTTCTCAAGGCATCAGCGACTCTCACCCTGGCTGAGTTGTGGCTCTCACTGGGATCAAATCATGCAAAGAGAGCCTTAACCTTTATACATGGGGCTTTTCCAATGATTCTTGGTCATGGAGGTCTGGAGCTCCGTGCCAGGGCTCAGATTGCTGAAGCTAAATGTTATCTATCTGACCCAAGCTTCTCAGGTCTGACTCTACTTATTTTGTCCAATATATTTGATGGAAAGAAATGAGAGGGGCTGAAAATTGGGTATATGTGAACCAGGAACACAAATTATTTATTCTACCTGCTTTAGGCCTGGTGGATCATGTGCTCTGTTTTGGTTTAGTTACTAGTCATTCATTTCCAATAGCTTTTGCTTTTCTTACAAATTGTTTGTTTATTTTTTTGAGGTTGTGCTGCATTTCTATTTGTAATTTTGGCATTGCAATGTGTAGGTTTGTGCAAATCATCTTTCTTATACATGTCATGATAAGTTGTAATGCGCATGTTTTCTTCTGTTTTATTCTATGTTTTGCCTTCTGAGCATGCTTTTACCCCCCCCTTTTTTTGGGTGCCGAGCACTTTTAAGTTGAAATTTCACTGTACTAATTATGTTCATATACTTTTTCCCCTTCTAGTTTTAGAAGATCCTGAGGCTGTGCTAGATCCTTTGAGGCAAGCTTCTGATGAGCTTGAAGTGCTGGAGGTAAGTTGATGTCTTGACCTTGACTGTTTGATAACTTGCGATTATTGGCCAAGTGCAGGAGTTCCTCTGGTCCAAATTCTGATGGATTTCATATTGAAATCCAATACTCCCTTTGGCTTTTACAACAAAATTTTTTGAGTTCCGGCTTCCGAAAAGTTCTATATTCTAGTTGTTTTTATGTTTGTTGGATTTGCGTCGTATTTTGATGATTTCATCGATGAGTTGCTCGTGCTGGCACAGTATCATGAATTGGCGGCAGAAGCTTTCTACTTGATGGCCATGACATTCGACAAACTGGGACAGTTGGGAGAAAGGGAAGAAGCTGCAGCTTCTTTCAGGAAACACATAGTGGCCCTCGAGAATCCTCAATGTGAGGACGACCCTCTGTTGAAGATGTTGTAATGCGTAGAGGAACTCAAAGTCATATGCCATGTACATGTAAATTATACCCTGCTGGCTTTCTAGCAGTACAAGAAAAGGCAAGCTTTATGCCTAAGATTCAATACCTTCTCAACTTCTTCATTTCATGGGTTGGTTTATTCTCTCCACGGAAGACGGTGAAACGAAGTAATGAAGTGGTACAAATGTGATATTTCTCGGATTAAATGACTTGTCTGAGCTCGAAAAAGGCCGAACGAAGGCCCATTAGGTTGCTTGGTTTTCCGTCGAGACTTCTGCGTGCGCTACAGACAATTAATTTGGAGTAAACTGAAGAAATAAGGTTCAAGCATGCCATTCTTGGAAGGAAAATTCAACTCCTTGCTTGCACAGTGGCATTAAAATACCCCACTGCAGACGGAACTCCTTAATTACATCTACTTTTAGTGGGTGTCAACACCTTGAATAGGTACTTGCAAGTCATTAAATTGATAAAAAAGCTGGGATCGGGGAACAAAGGGAAACAGAAAGGCAAACTACAGACGTATGGACGGACCCATTAGTTCAACGCACTTCAAACTGGAGTCTTCTAATTTTTCGATATATAATCACACAAAGAAGATTTTAAATGTATATTTGATTGTTATGATAGTATAACCATTCGGGCGTATAACATGTCAATTAGACGTCACTCGACGAAGTTCAAAAGAAAAGCGAGAGAAGAAAAGAAAAAAGAAAAAAGAAAAAGAAACATATTGCTTTTCGCCCTCATTTTACTTGTCACATGATTCAAGCTTTAAAGCAAACATTCAAGTGCACATAAAAATCGCCGAACTCCCTCTGATAATTTCAATGTCTTCTAACGTCCGTGAGATTTCCACTTGCATGTTGCGACTAGTCATGGCTACCATCAATATTTTCTTGCATATTCTCACAGTCTCATGCCTCTTATCGTCTCTTGCAAATTCCATTGATTTCAATTATCCAGCAGTTTTCAACTTTGGTGATTCAAACTCTGATGCAGGCGGCCTGGCTGCTGGCCTAGGCTTTCGACTTGGTCCACCCTACGGAGAAACATACTTCAAAATTCCCACAGGAAGGTTCTGTGATGGTCGTCTCATTGTGGATTTTCTAAGTAAAGTCACCATTTTTAACCTCAATATAAATTGCCAAGGAGTGCTTCCTTTCACTCTCTCTCTCTCTCTTTTTTTTTCTCTCTGCTTTTTGCCCCCGTTTGGAGGGGTTTTTGATGCACAAAAAATGACTGATAATGGAGAGTACAGTGGCTACTTATGCTGCAATTTTGGCTAGTTGTGCTGCAATTTACACCTGTCCAACTGGGTTCTTCTAGACTTGACAAAAGACACGAAGACATATTATTAAGCCTGTGTGTAACCAATGGAAAACCTTTTACTTTGACTTTTGGCTCTTTTTCAAATAATTTTGAAGCAAACTTTCAAGGCACACAAATGACCCGCCACCTTTTAATTTCTTTTTCTTTTTCTTTTTGCACCTTTTCTCTCCGGTTGGTAACTAACAAACAACTGAAAGCTACATGTCCTTACTTTCTTTTCTTTTGTGGAAATCACATCCTCTGAGACAGATTTGCCTTGCCTATGGCAACCGAGAACTTTGTATTCCAATCTCTAGCCTTGTTTTCCATCTTCTTCTTCTTGTTTCCTCCAACCCATTGCATAGACTTCAATTTTCCTGCAGTCTTCAACTTTGGTGATTCAAATTCTGATGCTGGAAACCTTGTTGCTGCTGGGATTGAAAGCATCAATCCCCCATATGGGCAAATTCATTTCCAAAAACCATCTGGGAGATACTGTGATGGCCGTCTCATTATAGATTTTCTAAGTAAAAACTCGCCTTTTTAGATTTCCTTGTTTCCCCTGCATTTGGGACCGTTTCTTTGGTGGTTTGTTTTTTTTCAGCTTGGTCCCCTCCTCTAGTCTCCTCCATTTTATTTCCTGATTTATATTTTTTTTTGGAGGGGGGGGGGCGCATTTTATGAATTGAAAAATCAATGCATTCAGAGTTATACAAACCTGACCTCTGTTTCCTGTGTTTTCAATTATAAAGTCCTCTTGTTTTTACAAACTTTTGTCACTTTTTTTTTTTTTCAGTGGATGCAATGGATCTACCATTCTTAAATGCCTATTTGGATTCAATTGGGGTTCCAAATTTTCGTAAAGGATGCAACTTTGCAGCTGCAGGTTCGACTATACTTCCTGCAACAGCAAAATCTGTCTGCCCCTTCTCGTTTGGAATTCAAGTGAATCAGTTCCTCAGATTCAAAGGTCGGGTTCTTGAGCTACTAGACGAAGGTATAAACAAGGCATAATATAGAGCTCAAGCTATTGATTACCTTTTTGGGAAAATATGAAAAACAATGTTTATGGAAAAAAGTAAAAGCAGAAAATGTGTTGTTAAACTGTAAGTAGACTTTGAAGCTTTTCAAATTGTTGCAGGTGGAAGACTTGACAGGTTCATCCCAGCAGAGGCTTATTTTGAGAAAGGGCTATACATGTTCGATATAGGCCAGAATGATCTTGCAGGTGCATTCTATTCCAAGACATTTGATCAAATAGTTGCTTCAATTCCAACCATTTTGATAGAGTTTGAGTCTGGGATCGAGGTTAGCTTCACCGGCATTCCTGTCTTTCTTCATATTCCTTTACTTTCTTATTCATTCTATCTTGCCTTAGAAGAAGAATAAGCTTTTAATTCCCTTCTGTTAATCAATCAACCTTTCTTATAACAGAAACTACATGATCAAGGGGCTAGGAACTTTTGGATACACAACACGGGTCCTCTCGGATGCTTGCCTCAGAATGTTGCAAAGTTTGGAACTGATCCATCAAAGCTTGATGATCTGGGTTGTGTCGGTGATCATAATCAAGCAGCTAAGCTCTTCAACCTGCAGCTTCATGCTTTATGTAAAAAGCTACAGGGCCAATATCGTGATTCAAACGTCACTTATGTTGATATCTATACAATAAAATCCAACCTCATTGCTAATTATTCTCGATATGGTTAGTATGCCACAAATACTTCTATGATATTGATTCTAAGTTTTTGTTTTCTTAGTTCTTATCCTTTCTGATGTAAGGAACTAGAAAAATATGAAGAAAAAAGAAAACTAATTTAATAGTGATTGAAATTTTACTTGCAGGATTTGAGCAACCCATAATGGCTTGCTGTGGGTATGGAGGGCCACCGCTGAACTATGACAGTCGAGTAGGTTGTGGGCAAACGAAGGTCTTGAATGGCACCAAAGTCACGGCCAAAGCATGCAGTGATGGCACTGAGCATGTGAACTGGGATGGTATTCATTACACAGAGGCTGCCAATCAGTATGTCTCGTCACAAGTACTCACTGGAAAATATTCTGACCCACCTTTTGCAGACAAAATGCCTTTCCTTCTCAGTCTCAAGTTCTGAAGGCCTACCTTCTTAATGTGCTATAACTATTTGTTTCATATGTTCTGCCTTGGCTGATGCCAAAATACTAATTGAGAGCCATGAATGATATTAAGCTCTGACAACCATTACTACTTCTTAAATGCTTCAAGGCTAAACAAAAAGGTTGTGGTACATAAGATTAGTCATGGTTCCTTTACAAATTTCATGGCCAAAACAACGAAAAGTATTTACTTATCCTATGATTGCAAGGTCCTCATTGTCCATTTAAAGATGGACACGCACAATTATATGTCACCAAGCATCTTCAAAAAACTTAAGCAAATAACATGGACGAGTCTAACAAGGAAGAATGGCAGGTACAACCTATTTTTTGGAAACATAAGCATAATATTGTGCCATAGGAACGACGAAAGCAATCACGAGTAAACCTCCAACCACTAGAGTAAATTGTCCTCTCTTTTCTTCTGTCTCTTCCCTGGTTTTGAAGTTGGATTCACGTTTGTTGTCTTTAAACTTTGGCCCACCAGGATCTGGTAGTCCATCAATTGCAGCTGCTAGCCTGTTGGCAGTGCTAGAAATTGCTTCGTTGTACTTCTCTTCTGTGGCTAACACTGCAATGAGAAAACAAAGTTCTGATATGCATGAATTGCATGTCATAACCAATACCACCAAAACTTGTGCCCAAGGGATTGGACATTTCAGCTCCTTTAGATCTTCTGATTATACCATATCTATAAGATTGATGAAAAGAGAGCTCCTTTTCTAGCAAAATGGATGCAGATTTAATATGTGCACCATAGCTACTAAGGATAGATCTAGTACCTTGTCTTGTGGGGAAACCCAATGTCAGAGTTGTTACGCCAACATTACATATTAATTGAAGCTACCATTAATCATTGCTATAGCATGGTAGAAATCATCCAGCTCCACCGGATGATGCATCAATAATGTGAATGGTAACCGTGCACTTGAATTTTGAGATGGAAGTGCTCGTTACCTGGAAGATTCTCTGAGACCGTGGCATCTAGAATATTTTCTCCAACTGCTTGGATAAATGCAGGGCCTCCTGTTATTGCTCCTTCCTTTTGGCTGGTTACAAGCACTACAATTCCCTTATTGTTTCCCTCTTCAAGAGTGGGATACCATTTCTCGAGAACTTGGTCAGCATACTCAAAGGCATCAGCTTTGCTCTGCAATTTTAATGTTTTCAATGTTCACTATCAATAACGCAATCCCCCAAAATTCTTTACATGCATCACTTCTGCTCAGTATAAAATAGAGAACTTATGATGAAATCCAACACAGTCACCCTCATATCAACAACATTAGGCTTTCTTATTTGGATGATGAGAATGAGAAAAGAAAATGATTGTAGAGACCTCCTGTCCTGCATTACTACCTAAACAAACATGCTGCTAATTATAGGTTACATGGATGCAATTGAATGTACAACAAGATGCCTCTTTTAGCTCCTATCATTTAACTAAAAGTGAGACACTAAACTCCGCATTTGTCTTTTCCTTTTCATGGTAGTCAATGTTCACACTACACTAAACCAATGCATAACAGATCAATAGAGACATTTCTCTGTATCAAAAGACTTACAGTAAGCTTTCTAACGGTGATGAAGTTAATCCTGACGTTCTTTCTTGACTCCAAATCAGACAATAGTTGCTTCAGATCAGACCTTGTCACTCGGCTAAGCACTCCGGCATCATCAAAGACATATGACTCCTTTGGAGGCGGCCCCTCATTGATCACATCAAATTCAGATGCTAGTGCATTGCCACTGTGCAAAAGGGGACTAAAGTTGACTGCCAGAGAGAGAGCTAGAGCCGCTAGACCTTGTTGGGCATGAGTAAACCAGCTTGAGGGTATTGGCAAAAATGGTTTAAAAGATGCCGGAGTGTGTCTTTTAAGACTAGAGTTGATGGCTTTGTTAAGAGAGATTGAGTAAGGTTTTGTTTGAAGTGAAGATGGCAGATGGGGTTTCGGAGTGGAAAGCCTGGAGTTAAGGAGAGGGGTAAGAGAGTGGGAGGAAAGTAAGGTTTCCATGAAAGAAAGAGCTATAGATCAAGAGTGGTGGAATGTACAGGGAGGGATACTCCACTCATTTTCTGCATCATTTTCTGATTTTCCTTCTGTTGATGAAATTGAGTGGCTTGGATTTGTTTTCTTTTGGATTGGCTAAATTTTCCCTTCTTAAAGGAAAAACGGATAACGTCTCTCAACCATAAAAAACCACCACGAGGATAGTTTGTTCTGTCAATTAATATCAACGTCACGTCTAGTTTATATTCAGCATATATTGCTTAAATTCACCCATCCCCACCATAAAAGACTCTTCGAAGCCCCCATAAAAATCCATGAGTCCATTCAGAAAGCGAGAGAACCTACAATGGTAAAGCTTTTCATTGCATAAATGTGATTAATTTATCGACTTTCAAACACAAATATCTACTACAAAATTATAATTATTAAATATATATTTATTATTTATTATTTTTATAATTAATTACAGACTTTAAAGACCAAGGCCTTACAATGGGATGGGTAGGAGTGACATGTCAATTCAACTCAATTGATTCTATATAACCTTACGAAATTGAACTACTAAATATTAATTTAGTCAATGTCAAACTTAAAATTTGAGACTTTCGTTATTGTTTAAATCCGTCCACACTCGACTTTACGGAATTGAAAATCTGATCCTACCCCACATCATCTGGCTCCCATTTTTTGGGCCAACTGCGATGATGATATGCAATCCTTCGCACTCTCATGGACATTCTCCCCTTGCTTTCTCCCCACCACCCTCCAAACCCTCCTCAAAACCCCAAACTCGTCACCTCTAAAGCCGCTACACTCACCCCTCTCACCAGCTCCATCATCAACATCATCTCCAAGAGACAGTTCATCTTCAAAGCCACTTCAGTTGTTGCTGTTTCGTTAGCTACTCAAATCCCACTTTCACAATCGCTGGCTGAATCTTCTCCCCCTTCAAGATCATTTCTTTCCGGAATTTCCAACACCAAATCTTGGTTTCAGTTCTATGGCGATGGGTTCTCCATCCGTGTCCCTCCTCAATTCGAGGATATCATGGAACCAGAGGTCTGTTTATCTTCATAATCATTTGAATTTGTGTACACACTTGCATTTACAAGCTGCAAATTTCAACATTTCTTTTCTTGAATTTGATTAGTTGGAATGAGAGAATGCCAAATACTTGAACAGATTTTTCACTGATTCAAGAATCTTATTGTTTGGCTTGGTTAAATATTTTTTGCTGCAGGATTATAATGCCGGAACGACTTTCTACGGGGATAAAGCAAAGCCTAAAACCTTTGCAGCTCGTTTTGCATCTCCTGATGGGTATGTAGTTTTCAGGCAGTTCCTTCCTGCCCCCTTGATGTGCTTATTTAAGTCTTCAATGGAGGCAATGTGATTTTAGACTTGCTGCTTATAGGTTGTTTTTATTATATATTTGTGGAAAGTTAGAACTTTGTTTTGACGCTCATATTAGCTGATGTAGATCTGAAGTTCTGGGTGTTGTCGTTCGCCCCTCCAATCAGCTCAAGATTACCTTCTTAGAGGTTTGTGCGGTTAGAATTTTGTTAATTTACTCTGTGTTCAGTTATTTTGGACCTGATAGTGATTTGCTATATATGGTAGAAATTTCTAGTTGCTCGAGTGCGGCATTGCTTTATTATTATTTCATCTATTATTGTGACAACAGATTTGTTTTGTCTTATGTGATGCACCGTTAAGAATTGGACCATGGATTTGGCTTTTAATTTCAACTATTTATCATGATATGATGAAGGTAATACCTCCTTTAGCTGTCCTTCTAACAGACATGTACACTTTAATCAAGTGGATTCTCCAATCACATAACCTCTGAAATAACATCAGAAGACCAACTCTTTGATGTAATATGAACATATTGGATCAGATCTGACACAAATTGCAGAATGACATCCTGCTTGCATGATTTTAGGCAACATACATAGTAGAAATAAGAGGTCTCATATTGATTGTTTGTTTTGGACAAGGAAAATCTATCTTTTACTGTAAAACTAAGTTGCCTTTATGGTAGAAAGTGCAAGTTTCAGTAATTGATTTAAAATCTTATTTGTAAACCAAGTCACATTAGCGACAATGATGACTTTAAGAAAGTTTAAGACTTTAACAATAATCTACTGAGGATTTTTTTGTACTTCTGTTTTCCTGAACAGGCTAAAGATATCGCCGATTTAGGGTCATTGAAGGAGGCAGCAAAAATCTTTGTACCAGGTCTGTTTACACTCTGAATCCAATAGTTTGTAACACACACATATTGGCAAAGAATTTGTGCATAAATCTATTGTGTATGTTGTCACTAGCTTGATGATTTTGTAGGAACTACCTATAATAACTAACTTGCAAAATGTGTTTGTTTATCATGAAGAGATTCATTATTCCTTGGCCTCCTTTGCCTAATTTGTTATTTGAAGTAGTAAAGGTATGTCTTGGTCCGAGTGTGAGCAAGTTTTCCTTTTTGTGGTTTGCATACAGATTTACTGTTACCCTCCCTCTCTTTTTTTCTTCCCTTCTTTTTTTTTTTTCCAATTTTTTTTTGGAAAAAGAAATGAATGATCTCATAGTCCTGTACTCCTGTTCCAGTTTTCTTTTTTGATTCGTCCAAATCTCAAATTCCAGTCATTTCAAAATGTCAGGTGGGTCAACTTTATACTCTGCAAGAACAATAAAGATAAAAGAAGATGAAGGTTTCAGGTGAGAATATCCTTGAATAGACTCCCTGTTTATTTTGGAAACTAGGTTATTATAGTTGTTGAAGGTATTGTCTTGGGGTTAAAAAACAAGCTAAGGAAAAAACAAAGCCCTCTTTGCATATCTCTTCTCTTTGTGAGAAAATATATTATTAATAAAAAGGGGATGGCTGCTATAAATTTAGTGCTGAAAATATTCTTCTGTATTTGTCATAAACATATAAACTAAGCTCTTAAAAGAGCCATCGTGTCAGCATGAATTTAAAAATTGGGATATTCTTATTTGAAGCAGATTATCTATGCTTGTTCAATATTGTTGCTGATGCCTGCTGTCCACCAAAACTTGATTCATTTCAGGACTTATTACTATTATGAATTTGGAAGAGACGAACAGCATGTGGCACTAGTGGCTGCAGTCGACAGTGGAAAGGTTGAAATACAGGATTGTTACTGTTTATTCATTCTACTGACATGCATCGTCCATCAGAATTCCTCTCTTCATCTCTAACAACACGTGTAGATGGAGCACGCAACTGTTCCATTCGCATGCCCCTGATGGAAACTATGGTTGACTGAACATAAGCCCTCTATTTAGCATACCCTAAAATTCATGTATTTACTGGGCCATGTTGATTGTTGCTTGCATGTCAGCACTCAGAATAAAAAAAAAATTCTCATCACTTCTTTTTGGTCCATATTTTCTTCTTCTTCCTTTCTATTTTTTTAATCATATTTATAATCAAGAGCTTTCAATTTAGGCAATTATAGCTGGAGCAACTGCCCCACAGTCCAAATGGGATGACGATGGTGTGAAGCTTCGTTCTGCTGCTATTTCACTGACGGTTCTGTAGTTATCCACCTGATATCTCATTTTGCAGGTTCGTAAATCATCTGCTTTAGTGGCAAGCTAAATTAGATGTCACATCAATTTAAGTTATTGGAAGCGTTGTGAGCTAACCTGTGTTGAGGGGAGCTAGATTAGCAGTTCATTAGTTTCACCAATTTATTATAATTTTTTATGCATGCCCTTTTGCTCCCCAGCCTTTCGTCCACTGTTGTAAAACACCTCATACAGCATTGGTGCTTGTAAATACCGAACAAGGAGCAAGCAAGCTAGAGAGTCAAAATTTTGATTTGAGGGCTCTTAGTCCTTTGTGGAAATCAATTACTTGAACGCTAGGCGCAATCATTAGTTGTAAGCATGCTGGAAATTATTTATAATCCAACTACGCAACATGTTTTTAGTGTCGTGGACTTGAACTGGTGTTTGTTAATTGCAGGTACAACATGCATACTTCTCAGAGTCTATATAATACAATGACTGTCGTCTAAGTCTTAGAAATCCAACCGACAAACCTTAATTTCTGTATTGATTGCACCATTCCCTTTGTGGGAAATTGTTCAGAAACTGAACACTAAGAAAATCATTTTGTGGGCTTTGGTGGCTTCTTACCACCAGGAAAAAAATTATGTGTCTTAGAGTAACGACAAACAGTAACAACAGTCCTGTAGAACAAAAATCAACTTAAGAATCTCTAGAGATATGTAAACCAAGTAAGTTCATAAAAGCAACTAAAAGGAATTAAAACTAAGACACATAGATATGTAGAATTAATGCCACTTCGAACCAAGGTTGACCCTAGTTATAAATTATGTAGTCTTTTGCCAAAATTTATCAAGATTCCTGATTGACATACCATGAACAAAACAGAATAAAGGGATATTAATCGGTTTGGAGACATAAGAAGAGAACGCTCAATCCAAAATTGAAATGAGTATTCATGTGGATTGTCTCCCTTTCCCTGGTAAAGGCACCTACCTCAGACTTGCCATTGAATGATGTAAATGTTAACCTCCATCTTAGGATGGCTTAATTCCCCCACTGCTTCAACTAGAAACGATGGCCAGCCAACGAATAAAGTCAAGTTCGCAAGGTTTTCCTGTTGCACCCATTGCCTTAGAAACTCATCGAATCTCCAAAAATAGGGGAACTCACTCTCAGACCATGCCGCATGCGGAAGGAAAAAATCTCCTTTATAAAAAGCAATGCGGAAAACTGCCACAAAGATGAAGTTTATGAGGGAGATGCAAACATTTTGTATAGAATTTCCATTCTTGTCGCACAGCGTCGAGGATCCCCAGTTGGTTGCCATCGACCAGAACACAGCAGAGTAATCTATCTGCATACATAACATCCTCGACATCTCGTAACATGGGAATTGCACCATCTTGACGAGAAGGAATATCAAACTTGATGTTCCTCCAATTGTTGTCACCAATGCAGTACATGCCGATATTGAGGGTGAGCATTGAGTTGTCGAACCAGACAAAGAAGCAGTACTCCGAGGAAGTTGGATCCATGGAAGAAGTGACTCTGCCGCCCCATCTATAAACATGAAATTTCAACCTGGGTAACACCATAAACTTCTTGGTGTATGCGTTGTACGAGAAAAAATAACGATATTGACGGTTGCAGTTTCTTCGCCTCAAAGCTACCCCACCGTGCTTTGAATAACAGGCTACTGATTTAAGCATGAGCTTCCTCGCAAATTTATCCCTTATCTCGACATTGCAACTTAGGTTTGATGAGGGATAACTTAACTTGCATTTACTCAAACATTAGACCAACGGGGGGTTATCTCATAAAAAAATAGTCATTAACCATGGCAGTCTCTCGATATGCTCATGCAAGACTTTTGCGAAATTCTTGGAAACCATACACAAGCGAGCCCCATCAACCCAATTCAGCTTTCCAACTATAAACTTTAGAACATCATCAGCTAGATCGCACGTCCAATCTACTTGTAGCTGCCTGCAATCTTCCGCCTAACCGCTGTTCAAGCTATTGGACCCAAGAACCAATTTTTCGTTTCTGTTAGACATTGGGCAAAGCTAAACAATCTAAACCATTCCTCGATCAAAAAAAAAAAAACAAACAGGGATTTTTTTTTTTTTCCCCTGAAGTTATGATGCCTCTTTGGCGTGAATTCATTTGAGAGTAAAAAGGCTACCCAGTGCACAAGGCTCCCTTAGTGGTTCAAAGTCAGCGTTTTGTATGGGCAACCTAACCTAACCTAAAAAAAAAAAAAAAACTCAAAAAAAAAAAAAAAAAGAGAAATCTGGGTAGGACTGCAAGAAGTCTGTTTCCTTGTCTAAGTTGTAGATATGCTTCTGCAGTAGCAAAGTAATATTATTAGGGTTGGATTGGAAGGAGGAGATTTAATTATAGGTGAAGTTTTGATTTCAAATCTCACCCTCTAAGTTCTATACTTGGTGGTTACCAAAATATATCTAGTGGTTAAATCAGGGTTCAATCCTTCATTTAAAAAACTTAAAATTTATATGTAACGTGGATTGAAGAATCTTGGGGCAAAATTCTCTTGATTCTTTTACATGTTCTTTTGATAAATCTGGTTCCATTTACTTATTTGGATGTTTCTGGCACAATATACATCTATCTGGAAAGATAGAGACAGACCGTTCAGTATTGCATTATGAATCCCCACTGGTTTACTGCCAGCATCTATAACTAGAGAAGTAAACAAATCTCTGTTTATACCTTTTGCTCAAGTAACTTGATATGTGAGAAGCTTGAGAAAGAAATATTTTGGGATCTCATAGCCGTACTAAAATTCTCAGACTGCTCGTGTGGTCAGGAATGTGTACGATATGGAAGAGTTTAGGATGGTTTGCTTCACTTAGTTTGGTTTAACTGTGTCGATAATATTTGATAATTTGCTATATTTTGTTGCAAAAAGTGAATTCAAATGATCTATCTGCCAATGCCTGCCATTACTAGTTCGGCATACTTCTAAGTCTACCGAGGATGTGGGTTGCTGCAATTCACTGACAGCCCTTTAGAATCTCAAGAGGCTCGTTTTACCAACAATGCTCGCGCCCGATTGCTTTCGGGACTTCATAGACAGTGATTATCGAAGAGATTCGGATAACATATCCTGTGGATGAGTATCCCATAGATTTGTGTAATGGTGAAGCAGAAAATCCCCACATGTCTCCGCATCAGAAACAACGGCATAATACCATTGACCCCCTTGCTTCTCGTGGCAAAAGTACCCAACCGTGATTTGAAGAACAAA
This sequence comes from Bruguiera parviflora, assembly GCA_019804595.1. NCBI lineage: Eukaryota > Viridiplantae > Streptophyta > Magnoliopsida > Malpighiales > Rhizophoraceae > Bruguiera > Bruguiera parviflora. Next base: position 920,797 of record CM034044.1, read on the forward strand.
CTTTCGCACCAAGAAGGTGCACCCTTGCTTCTTGCTCCATTATCTTGAAACTGTAATTTCTCTTTTAAGACGGATCACTCAGCTCAAAATTTCCCAAACTTCCACCGTTGTCCCGACACGAGAAAAATAGCAACCATGGTAACTTATCACCAGTAGGCCGACTTGGAATATGGCGCAAGAGACTTGGGAAATTCTTGGAAGTCGCACACAGACGGACCCGATCAACCCAATTTAGTCGTGCAAATATGAGCCTTGCAACATCGTCAGGAAGATTACACAAACTCAATTGCTTCTGCCTGCTTTCGATTTTATTGTTTCTCTCAGCCATCGTTACTAAACAACAACTCAAACTATCACACCATATATATATATATATATATAGTGTTTCATATGGCCATGTACTCCTGTTTGGAAATGGTCTTGGTTAGGAAAATTACAAGTCAGAATTATAGTTACAGTGCAATTCTAGTTCGAGGCAATGATAAACTCCTTCTACTAACAGGATAAATAAAAAAAAATTGTATTTTTCAAGATTCAAACCGATCTACCAGCTTACTCCACCATTAGCGATATCATTAAAGAATTAACAATGCCCCTGTGCTATTTTTTTTTCTTCCTTTATTGTTATATACGTTGGTGGCTTAGGTCACCAAGCAACATTAATCATAACTTTTATTCATGGTTTCATCATCATCATCATCATCATCATCATCATCATTATTATTATGATCATCTAGAGGATGGCTCAACGTTTAAATAATATACTATTATCATATGACAAATTACGTTCGGTGGCTACTAAGTGAGTGGCTTTTTTCGGACGTCTCCTTCCAGAGTGCGCAAGGGGAGACGGATTCCCGGTTTTCGCGACGTACAAAATATTCTAGAATTCTCATTAAAAAAAGAAAGGAAAAAACAGTCAACTCGAAATTGTAATTAACTTCTAATTGATGGATTAAATATTTATATTTTACACTCATTAATATGTAATAAAAGCAATTAATCAAAGCCTGCGGAATGGTCCAGAAATTGTATTGAAAAGTGAAGATGCCCCACGATTTTGTACGGGGAACCGGCAAAGTTTGCTATATAATTATCGGGGGATGTGATGCCATAACACCAAGCAGCATACTTACTTAAATTTTTCTTTTTGCTTTTTCGTTAGCAACTTTTTAATTATTGATTGCTGCGATAAATTCCATCATGTGTAACTGTGAACTGCTGACTTAAACTGTGAACAATTCTGTGTGATACGCCGAGTGCACTTAAACCATACATAAAGTCAATAATAACCTAACGCACCGAAAAAGGAAATCAAAATATTATTTGTACTTATCCAAAAGGAAATCAAAGCATTATCTCTATGGTATTTGGATATGATTCTTGTTTAAACACAAAAAACAAAAAAAAAAAAAACCATCCAGAGCACATCAGTGTATGGCATTCAGAAATTTCAATTCATTAGGATATGGCCATTCATGTCCATGAACACATTTCATTTGAAGAAAAAGATAACCATCCAATTTTGCTGCAAATTTGGGACTATTTAGAACTCTATATCTGAGATTGCAAGAAATAAAAATATTGAGATTATTTGGTGAAAGATAATTGGGGCAATATATAGTTGTGACAACAGCAATTGACTGATAATGGGAATCCTGTTGCACTACTTCAACTTCACAAGCATGAGATGAAACAACGTACATTATTGTCTAACAGAAATGGCCAATTAGGCTTGAACCACTGAGGCTGATCAACCAAGAGTAGCTACACAGGACATTACCGTGAAGATGCCATCAAATGCCAAGTTCAAGCTGTGTAAATTCCGAATAGTGCAGACAGCTCGAATTCACAGATAGATATAAGCATAGACAATCATTGAGGAGCTAAGATTTCAAACAGGTTTTGTTTTATTGACTTAAAATCAAACCAACTTGAGCACTAAATATGAATGCCGATGCAGATCGTGCAAAGAACCGTAGTAAATGTTAAAAAGATCAAAATAAGGAAAAATAAGCCCCAGAAAAAGACGAAAACAAAGCATTATTAATCAAAAATACGCACGTGATTAGACTCGATTAGTCGAGTCGAAAGGCAAGGTGGCCCAATCCAAAATTTCTTATCCGGAATTACACCGATGCTGCTTGAAAAGGATATTCCTGATGAATGCTCACAGAATACCTTTTTAGCATAAGCTTGAACCTCCTCCGTGGCTTCAATGCGGTAAGATGTACGTCCAAGAAATATCATCCCTCGAGCTCCCAAACGTCCTTCTCTTACCATATTCATTTCAGACATATTAACGCTCCATTGTTGTTTTCCCTCCCGTACAAGAAGAAGTCCCTTCTCGGAAGCCACGAGGTTAGTCTTAACACGATCGTATGAGGACCCCGGTCCCAAGAATGTACTAGATATACACTTCCCAAGAACAATATGGAAATGGAATGCACTCAGCCAACCACCTTGGAAATAACAATAAAAGAATCCATCAGCATAGGTCACGTCTTTTATTATCCCAGTGTAAAATGATTCGACCTTAAGCTTTGTCCAACGTTTATCTCCAGTACGACATATGCGAATGTCAATCCCGTAATCGTAGTAGTAATCGAAGAATGCAGCAAACACGCAGTCCGGAGATGTTGGGTCCGATGAAAAGGTGGCTTTTTTGGATTCGACCTCGGTGTTCTTCATTTCCAACACAGGCAGGTCGATGATCTGGTTTCTATAGGGAGAATGTACGAAAAGAAAATATCCCTCCTTTACCCGTTTGATGAAAAGCACCCAACCCAACCTCAAAGCACAAACATCAGAGGAGTTAAAATATTTGAGTGCCTCATGCCTCCCTGCCACGAAGAACAAGGGATAGGTTTTCTTCGTAGAAGGGTCGAACATATAGCCTATCCTGACAACCTCTTTGTTCCTGACTTTAACATGTGTCCACACTGGATACTGATAGCTGATTATCCATGGTAGTGCCTCGGCAGGTCGGCCCGGGACTTCAGGCATGATCCTGAGCGATCTCTTGCAAACCGCTTGATTGCGGAAGCGATCAACCCAATCGAGTTTGCTGAAAATAAGCTTGAGAACATCGTCAGGAATATCATACCAAGTTGTTTTTAACGTTGTTAACTTGTTCTTTTCCTCCTTGTTTTTCTTCTTCCTTCCCGGTAGGCGCCGTCTGTGTTTGTTCTTGGTTTGACCCATGGTGAGGATCGAAGAAGAGCAGAGAAAAAAGCAGAAGCAAACCTAGTTGTGTTAGTGCTTGAAAATGCAATCTTTTAATTAGAAAATCAATTGATTTTTCTTTTTTCTTCGGTGTAATGGTCGACCAAATTTGTGGATTTTAGAAAGCAAAAAAAAAAAAAAAAAAAAACATGGGGAATGGATAAAACTGAAATTCAAATGGGAAAAAAGACCACCGTATTAGGAAACATAAAAAATTTCAAACACCGAGTTTGCAGTCAATTATCCTTTTTTCTTTGTTTTTTTTTTTTTTTTCACGTCAAAGGATGATTCTTTGTTTTGATTTTTTTATTTCTGTTTGAAAGTGATTTTGTATGGATGTCCACTTTAACTATTAATTTCTCTGTTTATGGGATCCTTGAACAGATTTCAAAATGCTCTGACATAACAAGATTCCAAAGAGCGATAATTAAGGGACTAACTAAAACAAAAAACAAATATATTCGAGGGTGAATTTCATAGAACTTTTCAATGGGTTTGGTAACGAAGAAGAAAATGATTGATCTGATCATTAATGAGAAAAAGAAGAGGGCTTGGTTGTTTCTAAAAATTGTCTGTGGCATACCAAAAAAAGACATACCATAAATTATGATTATGATAATGTTACGTTAGTATATCGTTGATTATTCTATTGAAGTAGTTAATTGAACATTTATAACACATAATCACAATTCATAAAGATGAAAATGACAAAATATGCCATCAATTCTGATAGGGGCATCTCACTAGTATCCATAATTTTACGTAATAAATCCCTAGTAATTTTTATTATCATCCAATCTCAATGAGCTTCTCTACATTATAAATAGGGTAACAAAATATTATGGGCCTTTAGGGCAAACCCCCATAGCCTCCCTCCTTAAATCCTTAAACCCATAATTTGACCCCGATTCTTATTAAAAATATGCCTTTTCCTAGTCTTGATTCGTTCCCACATTTAACATGCTTTTTCAAAATATCTAGTCATGTGTTAAAGTATTCATTTTCAGTCTATACCCCAATAACGAAAAGAAAAAAAGGTTAGTCTAATGTATTGAAATCTTGCAAGTAATTTTTATGTAAAAATTACTTGAAATCATAGTTGAATTGATAATTTTACGTATTATTTTTTAAGTTTGAGTTTTTTAGCAATTGCTTGCTCTCAAAAATAATGAAATTTATGTTAAAATGCACGTCATGGAGTACTCATTTATATCAAAATTGAGTGTAAGAAAATATTATTTAAATTTAATAATATTTTATCAGTAAATTTTTTATGAGGAAAATTAAATATAAATAATAATAAATAATTTTTAATTATAATTTAAAAATGTGATGATCGATATAATCACATAACACTTTTTTTTTGTGCTTAAAAAAAAATCTTTATTACAAAATTAGTCATAATGACATTAAGCAAATTTTTAATAAAATAAGAGTAATTAAGAAAAAAAAAACGGATGCTATTTACACAAATTTTTAATTTTAAATTTCGAGTAGAAGAGTAGGGAAACACAAGGAAAAATCATTATTTATAAAAATAAATGCTTTGACATGTAAAAATCCAAATTAAGTTGGGAGAAGAAGTGAGGAAATCCTACTTGCAGGAGGAAAGAGAAAAAAGAAGAATTAAAAAAAAAAAAAAAAAAAAGAGGAGATTTTAAAAATTTGACCGTTGTTTTTCCGTTTAAGGCATCCATGTCACGCACAAAGCGTGTCTACATATATATATATAAAGATAGAGAGAGAGAGAGAGAGAGAGAGAGAGAGAGAGCATAGCCTTTCTCTGAATCTTTCATGGAGCCGGGAAGTCAGTGATAATGCCGTTTCTTTGAATTTTCTTTTTCTCTCTCTTTTTCTTTGGCTTTTCTTTATCCTTTTTTTTTTTTTGGTTTTTTGTTTTTGTTCTCTTTTGGGAACCAGGTTTTCTTGAGTCTTTGGGAATCGTTCTGTTGATGAATGCTATCGGGCGAGCCTATGTTGGGAATCATGTGGATAAAGCGGGCTCTCTCAACGGAGGAGGAGGGAGGCCGCCGTTCCCGGAAAGGTTTGTTCTCTAATCTTTGAGCGCTGTTTTGAATCTTTCTCTTGTTGTCTGTGTCTGCACTCCTAGTAAGTAAAAGCCCTAATTTCTTCAAAATTTGAGATTATCAGATTGATTCTCTGCAAGCCTTTTTTTTTTTTTTGTCGTTTTGTTTCTCTTTAATCTTTGATGAAGCCGGCAGTGAGTGATTAATGCCTTTCTTTCAATCTTTCTTCGATTTTCTTTATTTCAAGATCCATGTTTTCTTCATTTTTTTGGGAATCTTTCTCATGATTATTCTTTTTTTTTTTTTTTTTGGGAATTAGGCTTCAAATGTGTAGTTCTTTCAAAGATATTATTAAAATCTGGTGGTTCCGTTTAATGATGGTATCTGGCAAGTCCGTCTGGGGAATTGTGTGGATGATGTGGGTTTGTCCTCTAATCTTTATGTTGCTTTGAATATATCTTTCTCTTGTTTGTTCTTCGGACAAAGTTTGATTATTATGCAAGCAAGAAAGCTGGTTTTTTTTTTTTTTTTTTCAGAAATTGTGAAACTGTCCTTTGGAGGGTAAGTAATGTCAGTTAACTCAATTCGCTGTTGTTAAAGATATTTTCTTATGCAAGTTCTTCTCTTTTGCTCTCGATGTTTTCCTCAAAGATTTGTGATTGAATGCAGAAGCACCCAAAATTCACTATAACTTCTTGTCATGGTATAGCCTTATCTGGATTTTGCGTCTTGATTTGTTCACTTTTCCCACCAATTGTAACTTCCAAGGGTAAAAGTAGAGCAATTTTTTTTTTTTTCTCTCTTTGTATGATCTGGTGTGGTTGGTGTATTTCTGTGGTCTTAAACTATGCATTTAGATTGGTTATTTTGAATCCCAGAACTTACCCCAGCCTCTTGTGTTTACCCCAGCCTCTTGTGTTATTTGGTGCTACTTTGTTGATAATTGGGATTAATAGATTATCTTTTTGGTTCCAAAAATTAGACGATTTTCCTTCTTTTTTAAGATTTTCATTTTAAATCATTTAGGTAAAACTGTACAATATGTGAGAAAAAGAAACAATGCCCTGTATATGTGACTGCGTTATTGTCACTTGCCTCAGGATTGTTATAACCTGTTTTAATGTAGTTAGTTTGATTTGGTCACAGGGTAGGAAAAATAAAAAAGCAAAGTTCATGATCAATGTGAGATTTATTTGTTTGATAGAATGATTGGGGTCAAATACATTTTTAATTTGATTCAAATCTCAAGTTTCACAAAGTTTTTCATATAGTATTTCTAGCCAAATTTTCAGTTACATGGATCTTGTGCTTTATATTTTTGCATCCCAGTACCATGCTTACGCCCTAATTATCCTTTTTTCCTCATTCTCTTTAATAATGACAGGTTTTTTGGAGAATGGGAAAAGAAACTATCAACCTTGATTCTTACTTAACATGCTTCAGAAGATTGGACACTTTGTGCCGGGTGAATTGCTGTTAATGTAAAGGATGGGCACCTACCTTTACTAGCTGCTGGTTCCATGATTGAGTGTAGTATTATTCTTCTCTTTGATTGGTTCTGAGTTTGCTTATTTTGTTACCAACAACAGCAGGAGGACTGAAGACAACTCATTGAACCCAAAATTCATTAATTAGCGGTGGAAAATTTCACGTATTTAAGTCTGCATTTTCTCCTGAATTTTTCTTTTCTCGTAGTCTTTAGATTTTGTGCAACCATGTCATGTGATCTATGAGATATGTTATTCATACAATTTTCTGCTGCTCTGCAACGTTGTTAGCTTCTTGTTTGATGACACATCTAAGTATTTAAAATTGTATCTGATAACATTGCGTGCAGTAAGAGATATATTGATATTTTGGTTTCTGATGATCTCACTATTATTCTCTTGTCCTTTTCTTTCTATCTGGGCAGAAGGTAATCGGCATCTCTGGAATGAACAAGGTATGGCCTTTCGAATTTCAGTTTCCACTCTTTTATTTATTTATTCAGTTATTTGTTTTGATAAGTTGTTCTTGTATCAGGCTTTGACTAGCAAGGATTTGCTCAGGTAAAGTTACGATTATTCAATTACTTCTTCTGACTTTTTGACAGCCAATCAGAATGCAGTGATTTATGAGCCTCCAGATTTATCTCTTAGGTACAATATCCTGTTCCGAGAAAACCTTGCTGTTGTTTCAAGGCAAAATACGTAAGTTCCATCTGAGACCTGCGGTGGGTACCGGTTTAAGAGAATCTTGATTTAAAGGTTTTTCAATCTTGCAGGTATGCAGAACTTGCTTATTGGTTTCTTTCCAATGAAATTTAACTGTGATTGCATTGAAGGGTATGCATAATGACGAACACACACAACACACACATCTGGGATATATATATATACCATCAGTCACTTTTAATGTTGAAAATATAATAATAATTTTCTTTAATTTTTTTACGTCGAGGTAATATTCTTGCATACGATGAAAATTGAAATTTGTGGTCATATACCCGTGAGATTACGCTTATATAGAAGCAATATTTTTTAGCCATTGGTCTATTGTAAATTCTGGCAGGGCAAGGCTTGGGATATTACTGTGGCTTGCACTAATCGGGTTTGTTGAGGTTCTATCAGTAGTCCCCACTGTGGCTTCTATCAGTAAGTTGTGTTGACAGGTTCTTAAATAAAGATGAGTTCTTTAACACCATTGGCTTCTGGGAAAATGAGATTTGGGCCAAATAATAAGGATGATGCGTAAATTAGCTCAAAGGCCTAAGTCCATCCAAAACAACATTGCATTCAACTCTTTGTTCATATAGTGATAATATTAATTAATTTTTAAATTATTAAAATTATTTTTTATTTAATTTAACATTAATTATCTTCTAATTTATTAAATTTCTTAGCATACTTAAAAAATATGTTCAAATTATTTCTTTAAAAAGCAAGGACTTAGAAGGTATCATAATTAAAAAACGCCAACTAAAAAAGGTCTTCAAACATAAGAAAAGTTGCTTTTGAGTCAATAACACTTTTTTCACACCTCAACGCAGTTGCCACCGCAACACCAAATAAGTCTAAAAAAGGAAATCAAAACATTTTCTCTTGGAAGAAGAAAAAGAAGGAAGAAGCACTTTGATCCGATGGTTGCCAATGTTCCTCTGTAGTTTCCAGGTTCTGAAGATGTAAAGCATAAGCTAATCACCCATCCATCACTCACTTTGACTTGAGCTTAACGTTCATCTTGATGAAAAAGCCTGCCAAGGGTTAAAGAAGTAGACATTCAGAAATCACAGTTCATTAGTATATGGCCATTCATCCCTACAAACACATTTTCACAAAGACCATCCAACTTTGTTGCAAATTGGCAACTATTATTATTCTATAACTCAGATTGTAAGCAGCAAAAGATCGAAATTTTAGATGAAAGATACTTGTGAAGACAACAGTACTTGAATGATAATCATGAGAATCCTGTCGCAGTACTTAAACTGAAGTGAAACAATATACATTATTGTCTCTCAGAAGAGGTAAATTTGGCTTGAGCCACTAAAGCTGATCAACCCAGAGTAGCTACACTGGACATCAAGTGTTGATTCTTAATAGTGCGGAGCACAAATAATAAATTCACCTAGATATAAGATTAAGACTTCAACCTATTACACAAAAAGACCAATAAGAAAATAATAAACATATCCAACTATTTTATGTTATTGACCCAGAATGAAGCCAACCTCGGCACTACGTACGAATGCCAATGCAGACCATGCAAGTAAATGCTAAAAGATCAGAATACAGAAAATAAGCCTAGAAAAAAGATTAGGGTTGAGTAGTCGAGTCGTTAAGCAAGGTGGCTCAATCCAAAAATCTCGATCCTCAGTTATATTGATACCACCTGCGGAGGATACTCTTAGTAACTGCTTAGAGAACACCTTGTCAGCGTACATCCGCACCTCCTCCGTGGCTCGAATGCAGTAAGATCTAGATCCAAGAAATATAACTCGATCTCCCAAACTTTCTTCCCTTACCCATTTCTTTTCAAGCATATTAAGCCTATAGAGGTTTTTTTCCTCCCCCACAAGAAGAATTACCTTATCAGAAACCACGAGGTTAGCCTTAACAGGATAACCCGGAACCCGCCCTGTCAAATATCTACCAGATGCACACCTCCTCCGCGCAATATGAAATGCAGCCAGGCAGCCACTTTCCAAATAACAATAGAAGAATCCATCCGCGTAGGTCACATCTTTTATTATCCCAGTATAAGGGTAATGGAGCTTAAGCCTCGTCCAACGTTTATCTCCTACCCGACATATACGGATGCGAATAAGGAAATGCGAGTGGTGATGTTGAAAGAAAGCAGCAAACACACAGTCCGGAGAAAAGGAGGCTTTTTTGAATTCTTCCACCCTTTCTAACATAGGCAGGTGGATGATTTTGCTTCCTTAAGGAGAATGCACAAAAAAATAATATCCCTCCGTTACCTGTTTTGTGAAAAGTACCCGACCAAACCTCAAATCACAAACATCAGAGGAGCTCAAATATTTGAATTCCTCATACTTGTTTGCGCTAATGTACGCGGGATAGGTTTCCTTTGCTGAAGGATTGAACATAGCGCCTATCAAGGATTGAACAACCTCGACTGCAAGTTTTTATTGGATAATTAATTACTACTTTTTTGTGTCTTTTAAAACATAATTTGAAGGAGGAAAAAAAAAAAAAAGACTTTTAAGTATCAAGTACCACAAGTTTACCTCGCCACCCACGTTTTCTCGTTTAGCCAAGGGTCTTGGCAAAAGACTTCAACTTTATTTGACTTTAACTTTATCGAATATCCACACACCAAATTATGTGTTAATTTTCATATAACAAAAGGTGAAAAAAACAAAACAAAAAAACAGAAATGTACCCAATTTGGCAAGTTTAGAGACTTGGAAGCGATTAATGCATTCCATCTAATATGAGTCTCATTTTTTTCACATGATAAGAATATAGAACAAAAAAGAAAAACACAGAAGTCGATTGAATTTCTAAGTTTAGAAACTTTTTTTTTTCGGTTAATTGGTACCAACTCAAAATTCTTTGGTATAGTTTAGGGACTTGGGAGGGATTAGGATAAACTCCATGTTTAGTTGCCTCCAAAGTTATTCGTGAATATGTTCAAAAACCCCATTTCTATACATGAAAGATAAACCCCACCGTTAACAAATATATTAGTGCCTTCAAAATTTAATAATTTGGGTTTAGTACACTTTTTCAAAACAATTTTATTGCGATGTTTTGTTCAGTAGATGAAAATTATTAGATCAAGTGACGCAACGCACTGATTGTATAACAAAGATGATGATATAGACAAAAAAAAAAAAAAAAAACATCAGTCAGTATTAATGTTTTGTTGAGACAAATACACCTTTGAAAAATTCGTATTAATATGTCAAATTAAATCCTACCTCTGCCACCTAAGGTTGGTAGCCGTCGCCCTTTTCTGCTAAATATGTGTCTCGTTCTTTTTCTTTTTCTCTTTGTTTTTCTTTTTCTTTTTTTTTTTCTCACTCTCCCCCCGTGCATTGGCTCTTATAGCCGACCTCTGGCTGCTTAGGAAGAAAATAATCTCCGTGTAAATAGGTTTTGACTTTGGCAAAACTGCCAACGTGGTGTTTAGAATCTTCAAGATTTTTCTTAATCTAGTCTTTAGTTTTTATTTTCTCTATGTCAATCCTCAAACAATTTGAAACATACAAAATTAGTCCGGTTTTAATATTGATTGTTTTTATTACAAACCCAATTATATAATAGAACTTAATTTGGGAGACACGTGCAAGATGTACTGTTAATCCAACAGTTAACATGTTTCTTTTTTTTCTTTTTTTCTAGTTCTATAAATCTTCTACTAATTTATACCATATTAACATGCATCTACTTTCTTATTTTTATTGTATTGTGATTAAATTTTTTCATATATAATTAATTATTATTATTATTATTAGACATCCAATTATAGGTTTATTGTGCTTTTTATTCATAGAAAAAATAAAGTAGTAATAATGATATCTACTATATCACAAAAGAGAATTGCATATCATCAAATAAGCAAAAGTAATTTTTATAGATATATGTTTAACAATTTGATGAGGTTCAAATTTTTAACATTTGACATGATAAAGAATCTTCTTGGCAACGACGTTTGGTGGTATAATCTTAATGGTCTAAAGTCTAGACAATCGAAAAGGGAAAACAAAATAAAAAAATAAAAAATAAAAATCGAGAAACAGAATATTATGATGGGCCTAAAGGGGCAAAAGCCCATATACTCCCCTCCCCCCCCCCCAAAACCCTTGATGAACAAGATCACCCAAACCCATCTGTGAAGAGACCATCACCGTTATTGAGAGGGCTTCGGTTTTGCTAATCTGGTAGACAATCAAAAGAATGGGACCCCTCGTTAGAAGGCTACAGGAAATTCGTGCTTTTTGCAGGGTCATTCAGGCTCCGGAATCGTCTTATTTGTGAGTAGCAACAAGAATTTTCCCTTTTTAATAGCAAAGATTTTATCTTTTTGGCCCATTGGAGAAAACCCAAGTTGGATTTTTCATCCAGTACCGAAATGGAGGGGGGAAGAAGAAGAATAAGAAAAAGAAGAAAGTTTTTTTCTGCTTTTGTTTTTTTCCATAGGTAACATTATTTTAAAGTATTTACCTTGGTGGGTCTTTTAATTTTTTAATGTTTTCAATTTTGATTAGCTTCTAATTGGGAAGAAATTACTGCAAGTAGATGGCTTTTAAGCTTTATTTGCATTTCATAATTTTTCTTTATTCCAAAAGCTAATTGAGTTGAGGTTGTTTTAATTTGTTAGGGTGTAATTTAATGAATTGCTTTTTTTTTTTTTGTTTTTTTCAGGCTTGGCAGGTCAAGGAGCAACAGTAGCATTTTTTCAAACGGTAATTTGTATATGCTTACAAGTTGCAAGTCAGTTCTGGTGGTATTTATCAATATGGCTAATTCAATCTCATTTGTTTCTATCGCGTTTTTTGTTGTCGTCAGGTCTTGAACATAAACCTTGGGAAATGTCTTCTTTCTTAAACAAAGGGCAAAATGTTCTTCCTTGGACACAAGGAAGAACAATGACCTTGCAATCTACAATGGTAAAACTTGGATCTTGAAATTTTGATGAAATTTATAAAATATTCTATCTATGGATATACAATGTTTCCGTTCTTCTATGTCGATTTTAATTGAGGAGATGTTTCTGACAATAAAATATACTGTTCAAAATTGCAAGCTTGTTTACATTTGCTTTAATTTCAGGCTGTCCAGTTGTCAATCTTTTTAAATGACAAAAGGCTGGTGACAACACAAGCAAGACCACCACCACAAGCACGACAAATGGTCTGTTGCCTTTACCCTGCATAAATGAATACTAATTTTAATGACCTTGGGGGAAAAAACACTGTAATGTGCAAGTAGTACTCAAGCAAATTAAGTGGGATCATGTAGATTAGACACTGATGTCAGAACAAATAACTTCATATTTAACTTCACAAGTTATACTGTCATTGTTTGTGTGGAGTACTAGTGAAAATGAATCCTACAGTATGACTTTGTACTTTCTGGTTCCAAGGTTGACCTGTAAATCTGTAAAAATAGATTTCAAAGCATAAATGCAGCCTTTTGATTTGTAAAGTTGTTTTCCATTTTAACTTTAGATTCATATCTTATGGATCAAACTGGTCCTTACCATGCATATCGCCTGTCTATAACTGAAAAATTGGAGAGTGTGCTAGTCTGACATTGCCAAGAAGGTTGAAGCAGCATAATTACTTAAGGCATGTATTTCTATAGAACAAACGTGGATTTTGGAAATGAAAGAGAGCATGTGTCTCAGTCTGACTTCAGGTGTAAGGACTGTCAAGTCTTGGACTTGTCTGTCTTTTCCTCTTAAGTTGAAAGCTTGAAGCAATCATTCTCTAGACTCTGGTTAATAATGATGCGGAGTAGACAATTACTTGACGGCCTGCTTGTGTAATGTTACTGCAGGCGGGTCTTAAAGTGGCCATCTCAAGTCCTGGATTGATCTATGAGCCTTATGCACCCCGGGAACAAGTCCCTTTTTGGAAGAGGTTAGTTAGATGTCCTTTAAGCATTATAAACAAATATCATTTTGACTAGTCGGTTGTTGAGTATGCTTGAAGCTCTTCTCTAGGTCTACAGCTTACAATTAATTGCTTAGAAAAAGGAGTCAAACTTGATAACTAACCAAATGGGAATCTTGATGGTTCAACCATTTTGCTTCATGTGATTTTGGTTTCCATTTATAAGTGTTTTATTTTAATTTCATATTCATCTCATAGCATCAAAGTGGGCACAGAGCAGGACCCAGAGGAATTGAAGTTTGATGCTAGGCCTGTAGTTTTGAAAGGATGTCTGTTCTTTAAATAAACCTTTGAGAATTTGAACAAAAGTGGAGCATCCTCTGTTGTGTCATTAGGATAATTTTTTCTGCCTGGAGATGGGAATTCAGCACTTATTCACATATGGGTGCTCTAGTTAGTGCCATGGTGCTTTTTAGATTCATCTCAAGCTGTTAGCCAATGTCTTGGCAGACTTTATTGCATATTGCTTATCATTAATCAATATAGATTAAGTTTTTCTTATCAGATGGTTCACAAAAAGTGGCTGGCGAAGAACAAAAGAAGACATTATTCTAGAGGTGATGCTTGCTGATCTTTGATTTTCGGCATGTATGTCCACTAATCAATGCATTGGCTGTTTTTATTTTCTCTCAGTGGATCCTGCAACTAATATTTGTTTTCTGAGAAAAAGAGTTTGCCACTTGATACTATCACAACTCACTTCACTTTTGGCCTTTTCCTTAATTTCACCCTCCTATTTTGATCTTGACACACTATTGTAATTTTGTTGCATTATCTCTGTGCTGCTATAATGATGCTATATACAAATATGGTTAATTTTCCAATGTCATCTTAATGAAAGCTCTATATTGTTTTTTTACTCAAGAAATGATCTTCTATTTACATTCTTCCAGCTGAAAAGTGCCTATGCTATTGCTAAGTTAAGAAAAACTGGATACTCCAAGCAGAAATTCTACCTAGAGGCCATTGAGTTGTATAAGGAGGTATCCTATTTATGTTTTCTTGTTTTCAATCCTTGCATTCAGTATTTACTCTAATTGTGCACTTGTTTACCGTTCAGTTTTTTCTTCTCTCAAGTTTCTGTTTTGTGTTTTACCAGATAAATACTCTTTTGGCAAATGGTGACAAAGCAACAATAAGGAAAACAGTTACCGAGAAAATGTACTCTGTATGCTTCTGTACCTCTTTACACCTTTTTTTTCGGTTGGATCCATTTTACCCAAAATATTGTTGCTGCTTTACTCAGGAGAGTTCACCTTTATGTGCTTTCAGTATGTCGCTTTCAGACATTATCACTATATGAAATTTCAAGTCTACAATAATATTTTGATTCTTTAGTGTCATTTACCAACTACAGGAGCTCAAGAATGAAATCAAACAAAGAGAATCCAGATGGAATAAGATTTACTGGGAAATGATTGAACCAGTTATTAAGATACGAACATTACGAGCTCGACTGGCAAGTATTATCCTTTGCCTCATTAATTTGGTCCATGCTGTATGCCTACATGCTTGAAAAATTTCAAAGAAAAGTAACTATCATCTAGTTCTCAGTTTTAATCCACTTACAAAAAGGTGGAAACCTGTGTATGTCATACCCTGGGCTCATGCGCTTGAATTGGATCAGCAACTTCTTGTCTTCCTTCATTCTATACATCTTGTGTGATTGCAGATTGGTGTTGATCGAAATGACTTCAACAAAGCTTTCATCCAGCTAACGCTCGAATTTATGACAAAGCAGGTACCAGCAAGTTGGTTTTTGCTTTTCTCTGCCTTGTTTTATTTTGCACAAATATATCAACTCTACCCTAACCTGCATGACAAGAGTATAATCCAGCCCAATTGTGTAGCTTGTATAGCTTATTACCCAATTATTGAGGACTGGGTTAACTTATTTATAGCTCATTCCTTGCAGAAATTTGAAGCATATGATTCAAAAGGTAACGTTGTTGCTGGAGACAAAAATAAGGAGGTAAGAGGACTTTGCACCTACCCTTTCTTGGTCATTTGAACTAATTTAGTCTTATACATAGTTGATCCCGTTGACTCCCTAGACACTGCACAGTTAACATTGTTCGAGTCTATGTAGGCTTCATATGGAATTAAAGTCCCTTTTGTCATACCTACCATAATTGCCAGGTTCTTGTCCGTGATATATGGGTTTTTGAGAAATCCCTCTTTCATGCTGGAGCTTTCTGGCGTTTGTGTGGTCGTATATCAGTTTAAATGACTCCCTGTCATCATGGGTTAGATTCTGCCTTCTGTGTAGTCAGATTTCAGTTTAAATGATGCCTTATCCGAATGGACTGAAATCTGCCATGTTGATGCTGGCAAACAATTCTCTGGCAATTTTGTAAGCTGAAGCCAATTGTAGCATTCTAATTATATTTTGATTTATGGTAGCCTCTTTAATAAATTTAATTGATACAAAGGAGTCAAGAAATAAATTGATGTACATTCCATATTCTCCACGTCTGATTTTCTTCCTTTGTGACCCTTCATTGTTGTCACTATTGGCAAGACGACTCTGTTCCCCTGAGGGAAGCATTGACGATCATGAGTGAAAAGATTTGGATGGATTCGTAACTCCAACAGAAATTGAAGCAAGTTTCCACCGCTGCAGCCTGTCCTTGCTACGTCCCATTAATCGATCATCAATATTTTGTCATTCGATCCTGGTAGCATAAACTTGGAAGATGTTTATGAATTCAACGTTGATGTTTCTGACTAATAATAGCCTTTTGTACCAAGTGCTCAGGCATAAATTATCCATCAACCGTCAATGGTGCATTTGTTTTCCCCTTTCTTCCAATGCTATCGGCATGCTGAGAGAAGGGCTATACGAGTAAACCACTTGAGCAGTATTGAAGATCCGTTGCGTCTCTCTTTCTGGTTTCCCTGTTCTTTGTTGCAGATTCCTTTTACTTTAACAAAAAGTATAATCGACAGAAGTCTTTCTTCAAAAGTGGCAAGAGGAATAGAATTCGTTCCTTTCAAGTTGCAATTTTCTTTCTTTCCGTTGCCTCCACTAACAAGAAAGTGACAACATATCATTTATTAAAATCCACCGGCAACAGACATAAAACTGTTCTAATCTTATAAGAAGGTCCAAGAAATGGATCGGAGATATCACCAATACCTATTTCTTGACATCTGCAATAGGCTCTACAATTTCATATCAAGATGCCTAACAGCACAAGCTCTCAAGACCGTCACTTTAGGCCATCCGAATGGGATTGCCAATCAGACTGATCAAACCGTGCATCCAAGGGCTCGAGATGACACAGCCAGTGAAGATGTCGAAGAAGCCAGTAATGATATGAAGGATTCAGACCCTTTTGCCTCACCTAACTTCTCCAGCAAAGACCATGAGCAAGACTGTAAGGTGCTCCTTACGGTTCAAGACACTGATGATAATATTCATGAAAAGAAAGCCATTGATTCTGCTGGCGTTGGAAAGGCACCAGAGGAGGAAGCATCATTGCCTTCACTCTTACCTGAAGCAAAACCTCCAAAGAAAGTTGTTAGCATGAATGATCGGCCAGAGGAGATAAAAACAAGTCAGAGGAAGGTGAAGAGGAAAAAATCAGCAGAAAAAACAACTTCAATGGAGCCAGATGATGTGCCAAAACCATTAAAGTCAATTCTCAAGGTGGGTTCTAGCATAAGGGAGAATCAAAATTCCTTTGCAACCGTGTTAACAAAGGATGAATTGTAGTGGGTTGGATCCAGGCCATGTTCTTGTTCTTTATGTTATGTGCTGTACTGATGATTGGTATTAAATGGGAACCTTCTAATTTTCTTTTATATTCCTCTTACTTTAATGAGAAGTTGGAATAGCAGAAACATCTCTTCAGGGGTTGTAACAGAAACATTTCTTCTTGTGAGACCCACATTAAGGAAAATATAGGAAAAGAGAAAATGGAAAATGAACCGCAATCAACCTAAAAGAAAATGTGAGCGAAAAGCCTGCTATTCAACTTCGAATGAAGTCTTTCATATAATTTTTTGGGACATAACAGAGGGACTGGGATTTTTGATGCTCAGAGTGAGAGACTCATAAAAAGTACGATCTCTGTGGAAGGAATGCAGATTTGTGATCTTCTCATTATACAACAAACAATTTTAATTATACTTTTTGTAAACCTGTGTTACTCTCGCATCGATGCAATAGAGTTATAAAATTATACTACTTTGGTTAAAATGAGATTACTTATCAACTTTAGAACTAAAATATTTTCGAAAACAGTGCTGCGACGAAGATGTTAGAATTATTAGAGGTGGTAACCACAACACCTTTGCATCACAGATGAACAGCGACGAAGTGTCTGGCCTCTAAAATCGATCACAACAAGATAGGAAAAAATGTTTGCCATTAAACGTCACCATTTCATGAGGCATTGAAGCAAAGTTGTCTATGAAGAACGGATGATATGAAGTCTAAAGGAGTTCCTGAGGAATTTGACATCCTCCATGGATTAATGGAACAGTTAAATGGAAGATCTCGATGGGGTAGTTCCCCAAGACAATGAGGGAAGAGCAACTCAAAGACTTAAGAATGGGACTCCTTTTCTTAACTATGAAGATGCTCAAATGACTCAAGTATATGCTATCATAAACTGATAGCGTCAAAGTGCGAAAACCCATCTGGAGAAAATAAAGAAGATGCTCTAATGACTCAAGTATATACTATCCAACACTGCAAATCCAGCTGCAACCCCACCTTCATCTGATGAAGATACCTTTGTTCGCATCAAGTATCCACAATGGTCATTTATGATCACTTGGTCCTTATTCCTGCATAAGATCATTTTAAAATGTCATGCAGGATTGGTGGGAAGAACATGACGTGCAATACTTTGTTTGCCATGTCTGCCTCTTTTTTGACATCATCATCAGTCAGCCAACAAAAAATTTGAAACTCAAATTGAAATCCTTGGATGCATAATTTTTATACCTCAAGTAAGCACCATAAACTCCAAGTTCTGATATGGCATGTTCTCTATGGCAAATGCCATTCCGCACCAAAAATGTAGGAGAAGCCATCGGAAAAATCCTTTGCATGAGGATATACGCAGCATTTCCTTCGGTTCCTTCCTTCTGCAATTTTAGAAGCTTTTCTCTCACATCATCCCCGTATATATTATTCCCTTTAAAAAAAATGACAGCACATCAGTAAATATCAGCATGGAAACAGCACATACATGCACAAGAAGAATATGAAAGTGAAGTCCAGAGGTAGGACCTCCGCCTTCTCTTTGTGGCTTCATGACAAAAAGCTTGGGGTTTTTTATGGCTTCTTTGATCATGTCTGAATCATCCAAACTCCATAATCCCGCAAAGCATTTCTGCAGCTTTGCAACGTCCTCTTTGCTCTCAAGAAATCTGTGAGAGAAGGAAAGTATTAAGGAAGGTGCATAGGCAGTAGTAGTGAGGACCCCAAGTCCATCAACATTCAAAAGGACTCCTCAGCTACTCATAATCATTGCCAGAGCCACTCATAATCATTTACAAGGAAATGCATATCACTAAAAGGTCTTAAAGAATAAAAACACTTTGCTTTTCACCTTTAACCTGTAACATTATTCCTTACTTCCAGACCTTCAAACCTACCTAGAAAAGCTTGTCCGTCAAGGCATAAACATTAATTAAATGCTGCTAGCTTGCTATATGGACAATGGCAGCAACTGTGGTTAAACAACCAGTAGATAGCCATAGATCAGTAAATTTTTTCTTATTATTAACAACTGAGACAATTGATTAAGAAGCTAGTTCTTATATTATGAGCCTATTGTAGTACAGGCAAATATCATTCAATAAGGTCATTCTAAGGTTCAAATACACTGCCCAGAATTTAAGCAGCAGGTATAAATGCCTATCTGGCAACATTTTACCACCTTTCAAGCACATTTGGTTTTGCAAGTTCTTGTTGAATCTTCTTTGTCCCTGCTAAATGATAAGCAATTGATGGGCATTTCACTGCTGATGATTGCTCCATAAGTAGCCGGGCTCTCCATTCCTGAAATTGGAATCAGTAGGAAAACATACCATAGACATCATACTCTAACCTTCTTTTGGCACAAAAGTTTCATGAGGATAGAGAAAACAAAGGCTATATGTCTATAGCAACATATAAGCATCTTGCAGTTAATACTGATATTAACAGAAACAGGAAATGATGCACAAAGGCAAAAATAATGCCAGGGAAGCCCAAGCAAATCTCAAATGAAGTTATAATGGAATCCCAAGTAAGTTTCCTAAACACTGAACCCCAAAAGTCCCCTTTGACTACATTGATTTCATTTCTTTCCTCCTTGATTCATCTCACCAATGGCCTGAGACCCCTCAGTCTCCCTCACCTCCACCGAACGGGTTCTTGTCCCAAATTCAAATATTTATATTGAAGTAGACCAACAATCAGATTGTGGAGCAAACAGGTGAATGATGGAGTAAGCATGAGTACTTACTGCTTCTGTAGGATAATCAGTTGGTGCATAGCCAGCTCTAAAATAAACTACAGAAATTGCTTGACTGCCTCTACAAGTGCATATCTTCAGATATTAAAGTTAGTTGCATCACAGTAAACATATGCTTAGAGTGAAGATAGTAAAGTACCAAGGCAATAAGTTACATACACAAGAAGTGTTCCATCTGGTAGAAGTTTTCCTTCTTGATCAATTTGAGCCAGAGTTCTTCGAATGGTTCTGATATTATAAGTTTGCTAAAGATAAGGAAGACATTCATGTGAACATAGGGAAGTACTTCCCATCTAAAATAATATACATCTCATAAATGGTTTACAAGAAATCAGAAATTTCATGCTACTGAATCAATTCAGATTGTGGTAGAAATCACAAATTAAGATTTATTAAACTTCTTGCATAGAAATTCTAAGGGTAATTGATGTCCTAGAAAATATATAGGGCCACACACAAAGCCTATCATGATGCCCAAAAGGATATCTTTCCTGCAGTATGGCACAAAGCCAATGTTGGTCATACATGTTGCGCTCCTCAGGCTGAACAACAACCATAACTATGGCACTGTACAAATATTCATAATAGTTAACCAAAATAACCTAGGTGAGAGCAATAAAAAGGAAAGAACAAAAAAAAATAAAAATGAAAGACTTGCTATGTAGTCCAACCTAGAGTTATCATACTCAGTCCAAGCTTTAGCCAATGCCTCAGCTAACTTATTGGTGGCAGAGTTACCAGGTACTCGCTTGGGATCCAATCCAAGGTGCTTTCCATAATGCTTAAGCAAGCTCCTGAAAAATTGACAGCTATAACTATAATTCTTTGTTGTTTACTTCTTTAGAGAATCCGTCCAAATACAAGTTTGTTTCTGTACTATCACCAAACTAGGTGGTTATAGCACACATTCGAGTTAGATATCTTTTAGCAGACAGCTGGAGACAAAGATATATACACAAAGGAACAGTAATTAAAGTTGACAGCTAGAAAGCATGTACACGGCAGCAATAATGAGTATGTTGCATCAGACATGTGTCCAACATGGACAAACTTCAAAAACATCTAGATTCCTTTCAATAAAACTCCAAATCCAAAAGACCAGTAAAAAGATCTATGGCAAGAAAGAAGGAAAAACAAGCTTTCAAGGTTAATATGAGGTTTTTAACCTGTGAAGCTCACTGACACGACAACTCAGGCCAGAAAATGAAGATGAAATTGTATTTAGCTCTATCTGGAGGAGTGATTTAGTTTGTCCATCCAGCATGTAATCTGAGCGATGCAATCCCAAGCGTATTTCCTGAATTTGTTTGGAAACAATATTAGCATATCACTAGCAAGATAAAACTCAACCAGTTTCCATCTGCTTGAAACAGTTATTTATGTACTGATCAACTACCTAAGGTAGGCCTATTTGAAATAGGAATTACCTCCTTTTTGTTAGATTCTAGCATCTTAGAATGAATATCTAGAAGTCTTGATGTAAAATCATCCACCTTCTTTGTTCTGCATAGTGAAGGTTAGAGAAATGTCACTTTACACAAGTTTGTAGCTGTTGCAGCAATAAAGAAAAATGTGACAGCAATGGAGAAAATAAAAGCACAACTTGAACACAATGGTAGCTATGCATGCATATACAAACACATAAAGATTGAAATAATATCCCCTAAGGAGACATCCTAGTGGTAAGATTCTAGACATCCATCTTGGAGGACCCTGGTCCAGATCCTGAAAGGAGAGTGTAGGATTTATGGTAAAGGGAAGAACTAATCCTCTTCTGCGGCTCAAGGAACAATGGGCCTACTGATTGAGCCAAAAAAAAAAAAAAAATGAAATACCGCAAGGTGGGAAAAAATCATGAAGACAACCGTAATGTTATTGTGTAAACGATCAAAAATGCTCTTGGTCCAGGTGCTGTGTTTACCACAGATGATGGAAAAGAACCATATGCAACATTAGTTAAGGTACTAATATTCAGGCCCTGAAATCGTGCAGATGACATATTAGTAAGCTAAACTTTTCTTACTCATTATCAGTATATTTGAGACAGTGTACCTGGATAATGACTCCTGTAGAAAATTTCCATCCAAACTGACCCGATCAACAAGTTCATTGAAAATAGGAGCTACTTCACTTGCTAGCTTCCAATGATTTTCTGGGAAAATCACAGGCAACAAGGAAAATGGGGCATGCATCATGCCAACACCAGGTACCTCTCCTGATCTCTGTTCGTTGAAATAAAGCTCTTCAATTATACCGAGAAATGAAAGGAAATTTTCATTACAATAAAGAAGACAATACAGTAATCTCTCCCCCTCTCTCTCCGTGTCAAATACAAACACAAATACACAAATCAACACTCCAAGTCACTTGGAAGGCCTAAAAAGCTGGCTGTAAGTTGATAAGCTTGCAGTGGTGAAGCATACTCAACAACCATCTTCATTCAATCGATTAACACCTTTTCCCTATCTAGTTATCGAGGAGAATAATCAAAGAAGATAGCTCGATTCATGTATTCCCCGAAACTCATTTAATCCCAATTCTTTTTAGATCGGAAAAAGAAAAGAAAAGGGATGAAATCTTTAGGCACAGACCTGAACATTTTTGTCACCAACAACAAGCCCATGCAGAGAGCTCCAAACCAGAGCATCGTAAACCATATCTTGGACCAACCCTTCATCAATACCATGAAAATCAATCATGGGTTTTGCAGCACTTCCCTCCCGTGTCTCCATCTCCCTGACTTTGCCACTGCCACACCTCAAAGGCACAATCTTTTTATCCGAACAAGAATAAGATTTATTAAGCGATAACTGAGGTTGACTTGGGATATGGGTCTTGAAGATATTAGTGGTGGAATTGCAATTGAAGTTTTGATTGTATTTTGGACTACTGGGCTTCGGTGTGTGTAGAGGGTAAGCAGAGTACCGAGTGCCCGTGGCTGCTCCCATTTGGATCCTGCCTTCTTTCTTTTGGTGGCATCCGATTAAGAGTGGACACCAGTTAACGACACGTCGTCTGAAACTTTGTTTTTTTTTTTTTTTTTTCTTCAATTTTTTTAGGTACTGGGGGGGAGGGGCGCTGTTGAGTTGTCAGAAATATTACTGATTACCCACTAATGCTCTCCCCTGCCTAAACTAATCACGGTCAGTATTAAAATAACAATATTAAGATACCTAAGAGAAAAATATCATTTAAGTTTTTAAAATTGTAATATCTTCAGCGTTTTGTTTTGCTAATTTTGGTCCATCTTCAATTCTGAAGCCAGTGTTGCAAACCCCCAACAGAGTTAGAAGTGAAAAGGGTTCCAAGACATGGTTGTTTTTTTTTTTTGTTTGAAAGAGTTTTATTGCATAAATGCAATCCAAAACATCTTAAATGATTTATACTGTATTATTATAATTAATACTGTCAAAGGGTGGACATGCATCATATATGAATTATTTCAACCATATTTATATGGTATTTTTTTATTTTTATAATTTTAATATTGATAAACATAATATTTATTATTATATATTTAAATACATATATATATTTATTTATTTATTATTAAAAAGAATGTAAAGATAAAAATTTAAATATAAATTAATTAAAAAAAAATCAAATTACCACCTATAATGTTCTTCACGGCTTTTTAAGAAAGGCAGAGCAGAAATAAGACAATGACCGGTTAAAAGGCCCACGTTTATTCCTCGACCGTGTGGTGATTTGTTAAGATAGGAAAAGAAATTAGATTTCTTTGTGTATCAAAAAGGGAAATCAGTTTCCTTTTTCACTGGCAGTGGTGAGAGGGAGTGAGGGAGAGTGGGCACCATTGCCAGTATGGTTGATGTCACGTTTTCAAACCCTTTGTGGGGGGGGGGGGGACGAGACGAATGAAATCCCAGAACCACAGAGTCCTTTCCTGATGGCCTAATCCAATCCGAACACTGCCGCCGCCCAACCCATTCCTTTTATTCGTACTAGTTTATTGGTCGCCGCAATAAATGCGCCCCCCTCATGACAGGCTATCCGCTCCATTCCCAAGGTACTTACAAGTCGCAGGCAAATTCTAACAATAACCATAACTATTTTTGCAGTGCACAAATCGGTTCACTCAGACACAAGTACAAGTGTAGATATTGGACTCCCGAACTTCATCTTTGATTGACAGAAAAAGACTCACAGCTAAAATGTGCCAATGTGTAAACAGTTTGGTATTCACAAGAGAGACAGAGAGCACTCTTTATGGAAGCTACTTTGCGATCAATAGTTTGAAAAGGGCCAAAAAAAAAGAGAAAGAAAAAAAGAAAACAAAACATGGGAGTATCTGTAGTCATTTATGTAATCTTTTGCCATCTTTCCAACCAAGCTCTCTAGCTCGCCTCTCCCATGTATCTGTACGCCTCCTCTCCAGCACTATTTCTGCCTCGGCATTCTCCCTTGTTTCTTCACAAGCTTCCATTTGCACATTGCACTTTTCTGCTTCTTTTTGGTACTGTAAAGAGGTTTGCCTTGAATGTGTTACCGATGACAGCTTCTGCATTAAGGTTTCATTAGCAACTATTTTCTGCAAGGCAACCTCTTCGGCTATTAAAGTACCGATGTCCTTCTGCATTTCTTCCCGTATCTCCGGATCATTTTCTCCACAGTCTGTATATGCATTTAAGAAAAGGAAAAAGGTTGACAGTCATTCATCAGGTGAGCCATTTCGGGGTGATGCAGCAAGGAGACCTATAATCCGGGGAGGCGAAACTAGGTTAATTCTTAAAATCTATCCCCACAATTTCCTTAAGAAGCATGTGATGCTAATCTGATCAACTCCAACTTTCTCCGCATGTATCTGTATTTGTTAATTAACAAATGCCTTTCAAGACCTTAAACAAATGACACTTGGCCTCTCCCATTTTGCTTCATAAACATTCTCAACTCCATGGTCAGGGAAGCGTTTTAATCTGACCCCGCGTTAGTCTCATGCGTTGGCACACTCTTTTCTGTTGTCCATACATATCTTAGTTTAGTACTATTGTGTAAAAAATTAGTGGGATCCCTACATCATTCTCTTGTAATTTCAGTGCTTCTACAAGCCAAAATTTTGCTGCATCGAGTGCACCCTGCCACTACATTTCTTACCATCTGATCTAAATATATTAGACAATAGTCAGTTGGCAGAGAGCTGTTGTTATTATTCACTAAAATATTTCAAGAGCTTCCTAGTTGATAAGATGTTGGGGCCAAAGCCTTTTTTATTTAATTCACGGTTTCCGCATGATTGCCAACTAAGGTGTTTAGACATATAAATGCAAGGAAGAACTGACCTGATACTGAACTGTCGATAGTGTCTGCAGAACAAAGAGTTCAAATTAGAGTTAGATAGATCAATGTCTTCGCGAAGAGTAACCATAGACGGTTACGAATAGCAAGAGGCCGGTACTCACAGAAATGAATTAAGAGAAAAAGGTCCCCCCCCCAAAAAAAAAAGATGTACATGAAACAGAGAATTACTCAAGCGGAACATTAGCAAAATTTCACCTAATATCTCTAAGTTGTACAAAGCAAAGAGCAACAGCAGTAAGTCAATATATATATATATATATATATATATATATATATATATCTGATGAGAGTATCCTCCCACAAAATATGGATACTTAGAATCGCAGTCCATCGGACAACACCACGAGTAGTCTGCCTCAAAAAGATCTTCTCTTCTAAAAAAATTGTGTAGGAATAGCCGATTTGAGTCTTAAAATGACTTGCTCATGCCATTCCGTATGAACCCAGAGTCGTTATAGACATAATAGAGACGAGTTTCACCCCAAAACCACCATCTCAAAAGTATTACCAAAATTAAATAAACAAGGCAATATCTTCTTCAGAACTATGCTTATTGTGTTTGAAAAGGAATGCAAAAACTGCAAACTGTACTAGAAAGCACAATAAAACAAAAAAGGAAACTACAAAATTAAAGAGTGCTTGCATTGTAGACCCAAATGAGAAAACCATAAAACATAACCATTTCTGGAAAGGTTGAGTAAGTGCCGGATCTTACTCTCACCTAAGGGGAAGGCAGAATCTTGAGAGCAATCACAAACACAAGGACACGAAGCCTGATCGCTTGAGTTCCTCTTGGAGTTGAACTGGGGTCCCACAACAGAGTAACAAATCAAGAACGTTGCCAACAACGCCAAAACCACCCTTAAAGCTCCATTACCGCACAACCCATAATGCTCTGATGGACAAGCCATCTGGAGAACTTCCACAAACAATCCCCCCCGACAACTTCCTTTTGGTTTCCCGAGATGAATGATCACTGGAGGACCAGATATCAACTGCCCATCTCGAATGATAGAAAACCCACGTTTTTCTTTTCTTTTTCCTTTTAAAAAAAAAAAAAAATTTATAAAATGCCACTTTTCAAGATCTGGAGTAAAGATGCAGTCTTTGAGTGTGACTCTAAAGATAGCACGTTGGTGCGCGCAGTTACAGATCTGGGTTATCTGCAAGTATTTGACTGAAACTGTAAAACTCTACCAATGTGTGGCAAACTGCAACCAAGTACAGGAACTTTGCTACTAAATGTGCGCCTGTATGTCTAAAAGCAATGTCCGATTTGAGGTTTTTGGGAAAATAAACGACACGCGTATCCCCAGAAAAGTGTAGAAGATAAGAAATTTATGGGACTATGGAGACGTGTTGATCAGTTAGTTCTTAGTGAGAAAAAAGAGTGAGACGCCGGGTAAAGAGAGAGAGAGAGAGAAAGAGAGAGGAGGGTCGTTTCCAGGGGCGTCGAAAACTCTTCGGCCTAATCAGATAATCTAGACAAGCTTTTGCTTTAATCATTCTGTTTGTAACCTTTTTTTTTTTAATAGAAACAAATTTAATAAAAAATCTATTGACTTAATATATCTATATATATATATATATATATATATAAACCGTGTAATTTTTGCGCGCTTTCAACTGCATTGTTACGCTTGATGATATCCTTTTGGAAACCAAAAAAATTGGGTAGCCGGAGAATGTGCAGGAAAGAGATGGAGCAATGGGTTCCATATCTAAAAAGTAATTTTTCATGTTTTTTTTTTTTTGTTAAAAAATATAACATATGCCATAAATAATATAATATATATGACAGTTATTACATAATATATAATAAGTAACAACTGCTGTATAATGTGTATGTAACTACTACTTGTTACATATTTGTACAACAGTCGTCGCACTTTTTTTTTTTTTTAATTTTGTTACAGAGTCTATGCCCTTTTCTAAAAGTAACAAATTAATATATATATATATTTATTTATTTATTTATTTTGCGCATAGGACCTACCAGTCTCGTTGCCTTCCCACAAAATC
Source organism: Bruguiera parviflora (assembly GCA_019804595.1). Taxonomy (NCBI): domain Eukaryota; kingdom Viridiplantae; phylum Streptophyta; class Magnoliopsida; order Malpighiales; family Rhizophoraceae; genus Bruguiera; species Bruguiera parviflora. The sequence continues at coordinate 947,988 of CM034044.1, forward strand.
CTACTCGGCTATATAATTTGGAAAATTGAATGAGCATGAGTTCGCGGTTGCTTACCAGAGGGCAACAACTTCCTGAGGATGGCTTCGGCATTGTGATATTGAGTTAAAAGCAGTTGCTTACAGGGAACAACTACGGGCCAGAAGGACTAGTAGGCACAGCTTAAAGCAATAAAACTGGTATAGTTTCAATATGACAATTAGAAGCGTTCAAGAAGTGACACTTTGTGTTACCAATGTAGATATCACCCCAAGATCAAAGTTCAGTGATAAGCCTGCATGTAGCCAGATGATCAGTTTGATTTAAACCCCCTTTTTTCACAAGAAAAAATGTAGATGTGGAACATCAGTGGGAATCAATACGCCAGCCTGGATGCCTTTGAGTTGCCCTCCTAAAATATCCCTTTTTGAGGTCGAAAAATAATAAAAAAAAAAAGGTTCCCAAAGTAGACTATCAGTTGTATGTTACACATAAACTCTTTGACTGTTTGTTCAACCAATTATCCTCCGGCATTAATGTGATTTAAACCCCATCTTTCAACCAGAAATGCATTACCTTAGAGAAGGGCACTCTGGTCAAATTCGGAGTAAGAACAATTGAGATTCGAGATAACAAAAGCCACCAAATATGTCATTTTCGTAACATCAGATCTCTCTGCCAAGTCATGTACAGCGGGTCTTCAAATAATTCAGAAGCAACCTACCCCGCAGCCCCTCCCCCCCCCCCAAACAGGTAATAATTGGAGGGAATATACTCCTAACCCATCAACAGTGTTTTGGCCTATACACATTGAATTTCCCGATCAAGTTTTTAGTACCCCGTTAGCAAATGCTTGTAAGAGTCATCTGTTTTGTCGCCAGTTTCCTCCGCTGAGTCTTTTAAATGATCAAAAAATCCATCCAGGTACCAGGAGCAGTTTTCATTCCATTCACCCTTGGCTGCGTGAATTCTCCACTTTTCATCAGCAATCATTTCGGGGGGGAGTCCCCATTCTCGCATTTCTTCTTCTGTGTGATGGACCATCAAACTGTACGTTCCCCCTTGTCCCAATTCCATCACTCGAATCTCATAGTTGCTGAGATTATTCGGGCGCTCGAACTGCTCCTCTGTTCACTTGAACCACTTCGTAAGGAAGATTCAAGTCATGGTCAGGTTCCAAATGAAGCTGTTCGTGTCTATGTCCCTCCAAATAGATTCAAGGAAACCTGCCTAAGCACCTTTGTCAACCATAGCATCCGATTTTGTGCCATTTATTTAAATGCAACTTCTAAATACATTGACCACAACCACAGAAGGCACTAAATGTTGCAACTTGTGAATATGTGTTGCAAGCTGTGTACCCCACTCTCACAAGGAAGAAATTTTCACATGCCAAAGCCAATATAAACAGGAAAGCCATGAGGTTTAGGTCGGAACCACGGTTTGCTTGTTTTGCTTTTTAACACTTGGACCGAAGAACCCAAAAAAAAAAAGGGTCTAAACACAATTAACAGCAAGAGCAATTTATCAGCATTCTGTTCTGTTCCGTGTAAGGGTAAACCACAAGCACACATCCCAACAAAGAAACCACATGGGATGCAAAAAATGGAAATTACAACAACTATTATTTTCAAGGTGTGGATGCGTAAGCACAAAAGTCGAGAAATATTTAATAGTATCTGTATCGTCAGTATTCATACTGACAAAAGACAGCAAAAACATGCTAATAAGTAATAAAAGTGACCATTTGTCAAGTTTATGACAAAAAAACAAGATAAGTCAAATTCCAAATCATAGCTATCTCATGATATCCAGGGGCATAATACATCTACGGATGAAATGACGACCAATTTTTACATGATGATAACAAATCAAATAAGTCGAGTCAAAATCACACCTGCTTAGAACTAGCCAGGCAGATTGGAGCCGTTCAACTGGTCCAGCCTGGGTAATTGAACGACTAAACACAGTTACATTTGGAAACTTTTAAAAGGACCTATTCACCCCAAAGGGGAGTCAACCGACATAAGATCCTCAAACCATTTTCCAACAGAAAGAAATTCCTATGGGATCCTTCAACCCGACCTACTTCCATGGACAATTCCTATTAAAACCATTGGCTCATCCTGGGGCTTTACCGCTTAAAAAGGAAAAAAAGATCAGAGATTTAGGAAAACAAAGAATGAAAGCAGGACAAACTTGTCTTGTGTCCGGATCTCCGGTCAAAAAAGGCACCTTCATTTACATTGTCAGGGACCTACATTCCTAATCTCTTTTCAACTTCTTTCTTTAACATTTTTAAAGCTTTTTTGAATCTCATTTCACAGCTCAACGCTAGATCCATTCCCCAGCACCCCACACCTCCATTCAACTTTTCATTTTCTTGTTTGACATAGAGATGATTTAGCATTTTAAAAGAACTGACTCCAACATTTACAAGCCTGTTACCAACAGAAGTCCAAGCAGTTGGCAGAAACCTGGTTCAAGCCAGTCAAGCTCAAAACCTGCAGGCTAATTCTCTGAATTTCCCCTCTCGTTTTAGATATACGGATTCAAATATAGTATTGAAAAATTAGCTAATAACATCTCTGATAAGCAATAACCGAGTACAAATTCACTGCAGAAAACACCGAGGCATGGTTTAACATTTTTATTTCCAATTCTATCAACCTTTTCATTGTTTACTCTTGGAAGTACCCAAGTTCTTAAACTTGGATCATGAAAAACAGAATAGAAAACGATGACATGTTGCCTAGAGAAAAACAACGTATAAAATTATAGTGCACCGAAGAACCCCATTTTCTCTTCTTTCTTATCTTCATTGGCATCACTCTAAATCTTCATTAGTAACAGCAATCAAAGAAAAAAAAATGGAAAGAAAGAAAGCAAGGAAGTAAACGCAGACCCACAAAGATCAACTTCCTAGACAGAGTTACTTCAAAATCATGGTCAATTGGACACTGTCATAACCAAATTTAGGTTAAAAAAAAAGAAACACAGACAGAGACTTTTACAACAGAAATTAACCAAATAAGCATTAAAACAACATAATTGACTAAAGAAGAAAATATAATATTTTAGTACTTTGAAGAAACCCATTTTTCTTTCCTTTCTTATCTTCATTGTCATCACTCTAACTCCTCATTAGCAATTGCAATCAGAGTGAAACAGGAAAGAAAGACAGCGAGGATGTTAACCCAAACCCACCAAAATCGACTTCCTAGACAGTTACTTCAAAATCTTGGGCCATTAGACATTATTACAACCAACATTAGGTTGTACATATATATGTATCGTATTATGTGTGTTTGTGTTAATTTATTCAAAGGGATCAATGCTGTTACCAAAATATCTGAAAGTGGGATGTGTACGTGCTGTTGTGGATAATGTTTCATAAAACTCGAAAATGACCGTCGTGTCGCTGTGACGCCCACTCTGCGGTGGCGAAATGGTAAATAAAACTATTTTAAAATAAAAATTATTAGTATTTTGGGAAGTTTAGACGTGCTGGGGATGTAGCTCATATGGTAGAGCGCTCGCTTCGCATGCGAGAGGCACGGGGTTCGATTCCCCGCATCTCCATTTGGAAGACCATCGAGTGTGTTTTCGCTGATTGTTCTTCGTTTTTTCATTTAGACACGCATGCGCAGTCAGCCGCTCTTTTTGGCAAAAGCTCGTCATTTGGTACAAATATGGTATATGCAAAGCAACAAGACGAGAGAAGAGAAAAGAGAAACCCAAGTTGTAAATTTAAAGAGGGTGTGAATTTATGTACAAAGAAAAGAGTTTTTGGAAGAAAATTGGCAAGCTTTTGGAGGAAATTGGGTGATGGGGACGAGGGTCTTAATAACATAAACTGACTTCCTCAGATTTCTCTCTCTCTCTCTCTCTCTCTCCCTTCAAGTGTTACTCACCTTCAAACGTTCTTGTTTTAGAATTGATGTTTACCTCCTATTTGTTCCTCTGTTTAACATAATCTCCAGTTTGGTTATCTTTTTTACTTTTTTTTTTTGTTCTGTATATTTCCCATTAGTAGTTTGATAGATTATGCTATGAATTGGTTACCTGCCAAGCAATAGTTTTTGGAAACTGTCTCAATTAGGCTCACAAGGGTCCAACGGCATGATCATTTCAATTGTAAAATTTTACGCTGGCATGATCTGTGAATATGACCATGCATTTCAAAACATTTCAAAGTCGAGATTTGATGCCACTAGCCGGGTGGTATCGCAAGAGCTGGAGTAATCAGTTTAAATCTTGGCACCAAAGGACGATAACAGAATAAAATAAAATAAAATAAAATAAGTTGAGGTTTGATTATAAACATTTACTTAGACATTTTTAAAAACACATTAAAAATTTGCTTCATTTATATATATATATATATATGAAGATCTGTGTCGGTGGGATCGTGTATGGTATCTGCCTCGTCGCGCGATTGCAAGGATAGCGGCACTTCAAATTTGGGCTGGCCATTTCATGTGTATGGGTTTTGGATAGTTCTTTTTTTTTTTGTGGGTTTAACGACAATTCAATGGATAATTTTCAAAATGGGCAGTGCCCAAATTGCATTTTTCTCTCCTTGAGAGGGAGTGAAGACTGCAAAAACGCAGTGCTCACCATAATAATAACGTATCATAACATTGTATTGTGAATTTATTATCAAATTAACCCTTCTACAGTGGTTGGTTGAATATTTATATCCATTTGACATATTGTTCAACGCATATTATTAAGTTATGTCATTCCATGTGAGAAAAGAAAATAAAAAAAGTTATTCCTTAGAATATGTGGAACGCTTGAAAACGAGTGCTATTCCCAGCATCAAAGAGGGCACAAACCCACCTACATTTATATGTGACGATCCATAGAGAGACCCCATGATTAATGTTCACTGGGGCGCCCTGCCTGCATATCCAATTCCTTTGCGCTTACTTGGAAATTTTGCGAACAAAAAGCTGCCCACGACCCCAACTGCCAACGGAAAATTCTTGAAAAATTCTTTCCAATGTGGACCTGGATTAGAAAACAGACATTTTCCCTCTCCGTTGGAACCGGAAGCAAAAGCCAACAACACAACCGCCGACAAACCGTCATGCACAAAGTCCACCCACTTGAGTTTGTACTTCTTCTTATCATCCTCATCCAACTCTTCATTCCCACTGTCGTCAGCGCTATCCGTGTCGTTGAACACACAGAAACCATTACGCGCGGCAATACCGTAGTAAAGCTGACCTTTTTCTTAAGCTAATAAAACTATCCGTAAAACAAGAGAAAATGCATAGAAATAAACAAAGCACAGTGGAAAACCGGGCGAAAATTTTGTTGACGAGCCTACATTTTCCATTGTTTGGGAATGAAGATCCAAGGGCTTCAAATATGAGGACAGTGCCAGTTGGAAGTAGGTTTGCCAGGTTGGCTATTGCTCCCAGACTCTTTTGGCCAACACCCTTTGGTACTGTCGGCAGTAGAATTTTAAAGCTTGCTGCGGCTGGCTTCTTTGGGTCACCGTGGGTGACTTTGGTGGGGGTTCTCGGGATTCTAGGTCAGGCATTAGAGTACTGGGAGAAGCAAAAATGGGTTTCTATGGTTTCAGTTTTTGTTACTTGTCATGAACCTTTATTGCTTGGTCTGCCTTTTATTACAAGAAACTAGCCAACTTGTGGGCGGGACATAACTTGGAAAGTACGTGTAGTGTACCGTGGACTTGACTAAGGGGAGGAACAAGTCAACAGGACCCAAATTAATTCGGAGCTCCGACCCTACTACTCTAAGTAAAAAAAAAAAAAAAACTGAAAAATTTATTGAGCAAGAAGATTGATGTCGATGTGTGTCCAAGATGTGTGCATTTATTATACTAGATGAACCTAAAACAATTAGGCCTTGGATGGCATGCATGAATGTTAAGTCCTAGATAGGAAAAGATTTATTTATATATTTATTTGTTAAATTATGCAGGGAATTTTCCCGTCAAGTGGTTAACATCTTTTCACATATTTTTTGATCTCTAACTTTGAACAAAATTTTATTTGTGACTAACCGAGGAAAATAATTTTTTCCCTAAAGCTTGAGTGCAAGTAATGGATACAAATAAAGACATGAAAATGGAAAATTATTAAAATAAAATTGACTTGTGAATCTACGCATTAAACCAAGTATAAATTTTATTTTATTTAATATTTATTTATTTTTTCATGTTTTCAAGTGTGTCTAATTCTAGCATCTATAAATTTTTTAACTTCTTCCCTAAGCTTTCAAAAATCAATTAATAGGCATACTGATGAACGCTGCGAGAGAGAGAGAGAGAGAGTTAGCCATGCGATATAATTTACATATAAATCAATCTCAAATGAACCAAAAAATATAAAAAACAAAGAAAGAAAAATCCTCGAACAAAAGAGGAAAGTGACGCAAATGTTAAGGTAATTGACGTGGACTTCAATTCAGAGAAGACTTTATTTGAAAGTTCGAGGAGAGAGTGGTTTTTCTCGCAAATTGCCATGCGAATGTGGTCCATACTATGGAAATAAGGAAAGCCGAGGATGAAACTCAAGAATAGTTATTAGATTACTTACAACTCTAAGCTCCCACGTTGAAGATAATATGGCGTGCTGGTCTACGTTGAATTGTGTCCGAAATAATTTTTTAGGAATTTAAGTAATTATTTAGCGGTTTGCCGATAAGAAATTCACAATTTTAAAGAAGAAAATAAGATAGAGTTTTGTTCAATAAAACATGCAATGGTTCAAAGACTAAATATTCATTTTGAAGGTCCCATATCCAACAGACCGAAATTTATGGAAAATATGGGCTGATAGAAACTATGCAAGTCCTACGCAAGTACATTTCAGCTGCCTATAGAAAATTTTGAGTACAACTCCGGGGCCAACTAGCGTCACAACGATAGCCATTGAGGTGTTAGACAATTTCTCCGACAGTCATCTCGTCCCTTTCTCTGAACTTTCCAAGTCAATTGGACCGAGCGGACGACCTTGGCAATTGGCACCCCATTGAGAGTTCAACTGTTCCGGCAGGGAATAGTGGAATTTCCAAGTTTGTGTGGTCGTTGGCATAAACGTGACAACTTGATGTTTTCCTTTTTGTTGCTTTGCGTGATTTAATCAGTGGAAGCTGAGAAAGTAAAGATTTGAGCATCGGTGAGATTTTATAATGCATAAGAAAATACCCTCTTACAAAAAGATCATCTGGTCCATTTTTCCACAACTCCTTTTAACTAGATCCCAACATTAAAATTTGCTAAAGAGATAAGTTTCACATCTTCCACAGAGAAAATAAATTTTTCAGTTTTTTTTTCAATTTTAAATTAGAGTGGTAGAGTCGGAGTTCCGAATTAATTTGGGTCCTGTTGACTCGTTCCTCCCCACCAAAGTCAAGTCCATGGCACAATACACGGGCTTTCCAAGTCATGTCCCGCCCACTAGTCAGCTGGTCGCTGATAATAAAAGGCAGATCGAGCAATAAATGTTCATGACAAGCAGCAAACACTGAAACCATAGAAACCCATTTTTGCTTCTCCCAGTACTCTAATGCCTGACATAGAATCCCAAGAATCCCCACCAAAGTCACCCACGGGTGACCCAAATAAGCCAGCCCCAGCAAGCTTTAAAATTCTATTGCCAACAGTACCGAAGGGTGGTGGCCAAAAAAGTCTGGGAGCAATAGCCAACCTAGCAAACCTACTGCCAACTGGCACTATCCTCATACTTGAAGCCCTTGTATCTTCATTCTCAAACAATGGGAACTGCAGGCTTGTCCACTTAATCTTCACCAGCATTGCCATTGGGTTTTGCTCATTCCTATGCCTTCTCTCTTGCTTTACAGATAGTTTTATTGGCAAAAACGATGGTCAACTTTACCATGGTATTGCCACGCGCAACGGTTTCTATGTGTTCAACGGCATGGATGGTAGCACCGACGACAATGGGAACGAAGAGTTGAAGGCGGATGATAAGAAGAAGTACAGACTCAAGTGGGTAGACTTTTTGCATGCCGTTTCGTCAGCAGCTGTGTTCTTGGCTTTTGCTTTCAGTAGCAATGAAGTGGAAAAATGTCTGTTTTCTGATCTAGGTCCTGATTGGAAAGAATTCATCAAGAATTTGCAGTTGGCAATTTCGGTCTTCGTCAGCTTTTTGTTCGCAATATTTCCAAGTAACCGCAAAGGAATTGGATTCGCGGGCGGGGCGCCCTAGTGAACATCATCAATCATGGAGTCTCACTGTGGATCATCACATATGGATGTAGGTGGGCTTGTGCCCTCTTGGATGCTGGGAATAGAATTCATTTTCATGCGTTACGCATCTTCTAAAGAATAACTTTATTATCACTCGATCAAAAAGTCAATTGCTATTTTTGCGTGCCTATATATCTTTATGTTTCTCCCTTTGCTAAGTCATAACCTTGCATTTTTACATTTTTAATAATATTCATAATTGATAATGAATAATGTTAGAAATCATTTCCTCTATGCAATATACAAAAAAATAAAAATAAGCTTAATTCTTTATTAATTTTTATAATTAAATATTTATATTTTTTATTTTTTTATTTAAATTCTATTTTTAAACTGATTTGAAATAAATATTTTTAAATAAAAAATAATCAAATTATTAATAATTTTTGTTTAGTTAATATATAATTTTTAACAATTTAAATATTTTTATTATTAAAAATTAATTTAATTTTTTTTAAAAAAAATTAAATTATAAAAAATTTAACATCTAATTATAAAAATTTAACATCAATAGAAAAGTGAAAGACTTCCAGTTATAAACTAGTCGTTAACGTCAGTTCAGTCCTCTGTGCCATCATCGTCCGCAAAATTGCCTCATATCTATGGCAGGAGCGAAGTAAGGAATTATAAACGAAGTCACCTTCAACTTGAACTATTCAATTTTTTAAAAAGTATTTTAAATTATTTTTTTAAATAAAAAATGGACAAAATTGTTAATTAAAAATGATTTATAATTTAAATATTTTTTATCTAAAAAATTTATTTTAAATAAATCTAAAAAGAATAGTACTCAAATAAAAATATAAAAAAATTAAAGTTCATTAATAAAAATTTAAAATTTTTTTGTATATAGAAAATTGAATAGTGTAAATTGAAGGTTGCGTAGTTTAAAATTCCTTACTTCGCTCCTATCATAAATATAAGGCAGTAAATAAAAGGCAGTTGTGTGGATGATGATGGTCCGGGGGACTGATATTGATGACTAGTTTACCACTGAAAGTCTTTCAATTTTTAAATGGTGTTAAATTTTTGTAATTGAATTTTAATTTTTTATGATCATATTTAAATTTTATTTTTTAAAAATATTTTAAATTAATTTTATGAATAAAAACAGTTAAAAAATTATATATTAATTAAATAAAAATTATTAATAATTTAATTATATTTTATCTAAAATGATTTATTTTAAATAAATTTAAGAAGTATAAAATTCAAATAAAAATAAAAAAAATTGAGATTTAATTATAAAAATTGAAGTTTTTTTTCTTTCATATTTTATAAAAGAAATGATTTCTAACATTTTCACTGTAAAATTTGAAAATTATTAAAAAAGTAAAAATGCAAGGTTATGATTTAATAAAAGGGGAAATATATAGATACATAGGCACGCAAAAATAGCAATTGAATTTTAATTGAGGGATACAAAAGTTATTCTTTAGAATAAGCGGATCGCATGAAAGTGAATTTTATTCCCAGCATCAAAGACCCCATGATTAATCTTCACTGGGATGCCTGCCCGCATAACCAATTCCTTTGCGCTTACTTGGAAATATTGCGAACAAAAAGCTGACGAAGACCGAAATTGCCAACTGCAAATTCTTGATGAATTCCTTCCAATCAGGACCCGGATTAGAAAACAGACATTTTTCCACTGCATTGGAATTGGAAGCAAAAGCCAAGAACACAATTGCTGACAAACCGGCATGCACAAAGTCTACCCACTTGACTTCGTACTTCTTCTTGTCATCCTCATCCAACTCTTCATTCCCACAGTCGTCGGTGCTATCCGTGTCGTTGAACACACAGAAACCATTACGCGTGGCAATACCGTAGTAAAGCTGACCATCTTTTTTGCTAATAAAACTATCCGTGAAGCAAGAGAAAATGCATAGGAATAAACAAAGCACAATGGAAAACCAGGTGAAAATTTTGTTGACGAGCCCACATTTTCCATTGTTTGGGAATGAAGACACAAGGGCTTCCAATATGAGGACGGTGCCAGTTGGTAGTAGGTTTGCCAGGTTGGCTATTGCTCCCAGACTCTTTTGGCCACCACCCTTTGGTACTGTTGGCAATAGAGGTTCAAACCTTGCTGCAGCTGGCTTCTCTGGGTCACCCATGGGTGACTTTGGTGGGGGTTCTTGGGTTTCTAGGTCAGGCATTAGAGTACTGGGAGAAGCGAGAATGGGTTTGTATGGTTTCAGTGTTTTGCTACCTGTCATTAACCTTCACTGCTTGGCCTGCTTTTTATTGTAAGCAGCTAGCCAGCCTGTGGGCGGGAGATAACTTGGAAAGTGCGTGCAGTGTACCGTGGACTTGACTTTGGGGAGGAACAAATCAACAGGACTCAAATTAATTTGGAACTCCGACTCTACTGCGCTAAGTAATTAAAAACCTGAAAATTTTATTTTCTCCGAGGAAGACGTGGAATTTATCTTTTTAGCAAATTTTGATGTTGGGACGTAATTAAGGGGAGTTGTGGAAAAATGGACAGGATGATCTTTCTGTAAGAATGTATATCCCAAATCTTGACTTTCCCAGTTTCCAATGGTTAAATCACGTATACCATTAATGAGTTTCACGTGCTGATCAAAGTAAAAAACAGGAGAAAAATAGAAAGCGAAAGAGAGAAGAAAGAATCAGAAGATTTAAAAATCATCGCCGATGAAGACGCAGGACTTCGAATTGAGAGGTCAATAACCGAGAGACCTGGCAAGAACGTGAGCTTTAAAGATTCTCTACTTTACAAGCTTTGAGAACTCATAGCATCTTTAAATCACGCGATGCAAAAACCAAAAAAAAAAAAAACAGAGAGAGAGAAAAAGAGAAAAACATCAAGTTGGCTTTTGCTTCGCTCGATTAATAATCAATTGATATTTTTGCGTGCCTAGTTGTCTATATTTCTCCTTCCATTAAATCACGCGATTTAATCGTTGGAAACTGGGAAAGTCAAGATTTGGGCTTCTGTGAGACTTAGAGAGTTCATCCGTCTCTGTGGGCGCACCGCGGTACACCACGCACTTTCCAAGTTATGTCCCGCCCACAGGTTGGCTAGTTGCTTACAATAAAAGGCAGACCAAGCAGTGAAGGTTAATGACGAGTAGCAAACACCGAAACCAAAGAACCCATTTTTGCTTCTCCCAGTACTCTTAATGCTAGACCAAGAAACCCGAGAAGCCCCACCAAAGTCACCCATGGGTGACCCGGAGAAGCCCGCTGCAGCAAGCTTTAAACCTCCATTGCCAACAGTACCAAAGGGTGGAGGCCAAAAGAGTCTGGGAGCAATAGCCAACCTGGCAAACCTACTACCAACTGGCACCGTCCTCATATTTGAAGCCCTTGTGTCTTCATTCCCAAACAATGGAAAATGTGGGCTCGTCAACAAAATTTTCGCCTGGTTTTCCACTGTGCTTTGTTTATTCCTATGCATTTTCTCTTGCTTTACGGATAGTTTTATTAGCAAAAAAGACGGTCAGCTTTACTACGGTATTGCCACGCGTAATGGTTTCTGTGTGTTCAACGACACGGATAGCACCGACGACTGTGGGAATGAAGAGTTGGATGAGGATGACAAGAAGAAGTACGAAGTCAAGTGGGTAGACTTTGTGCATGCCGGTTTGTCAGCAATTGTGTTCTTGGCTTTTGCTTCCAATTCCAATGCAGTGGAAAAATGCCTGTTTTCTAATCCGGGTCCTGATTGGAAGGAATTCATCAAGAATTTGCAGTTGGCAATTTCGGTCTTCGTCGGCTTTTTGTTCGCAATATTTCCAAGCAAGCGCAAAGGAATTGGGTATGCGGGCAGGCATCCCAGTGAACATTAATCATGGGGCCTCATTATGGATCATCACATTTATAGGTAGCTGGGCTCGTGCCCTCTTTGATGCTGGGAATAGAATTCCCTTTCATGCGTTCAGCATATTCTGAAGTACAACTTTTGTATCGCTCGATTAAAAGTCAATTGCTATTTTTGCGTGCCTATGCATCTCTCTATTTCTCCTTTGATTAAATCATAAGCTTGCATTTTTACTTTTTTTAATGATTTTTAAAATTGACCGTGATAATGTTAGGCATCATTTTCTTTATAGAATATTTAAAAAAAAAAAAAAAAAAGAAAATCTTAAATTTTTCTTAATTTTTAGAATTGAATATCATTTTTTTAAAGTTTTTATTTGACTTCTATACTTTTTAAGTTTATTTAAAATAATTTTTTTAGAAAAAATATAATTAAACTATTAATAAATTTTATTTAATTAATATATAATTTTTAATAATTTGATATTTTTAATAAAAAAGTTTAATTTAAAATAATTTTTAAAAATATGAAATTTATATAAAATTATTAACAAAAATTAAAATCTAATTATAAAAATTTAATACCAGTTAAAAATTGAAAAACTTGTTGTTGTAAACTAGTCGTTAACTTCGGTTCCCTGTGCCATCATCGTCCGGACAATTGCCTTAGGTAGGAGCGAAGTAAGGAATTTTAAACAAAACAACCTTCAACCGGCACTAATCATTGTTTTTTTTTATTATTATTTTTTAAAATTAGAAATCAAATCCTAAATTCAAAACGAATTCAAGTAATTAAATTACAACATTCAATTTCTTTAATTTAATTAATATCAATTAAAATTCAAATTTATAACTTTTAATTTAAAAATTCAGTTTCATATTTCTCTTGTACAACCAATCAAATTGATTGGTTTCTTATTTGTTTGCTTATTTTCCTTTTTCTTTTTCTCACACTTGACGCATACAAACTTTTGAACTCATCCACACATAAAAAACCCTACACTAAGGTTCTCCAAGACACGTTAAGGAATATTTAAGCTTGTGATTTTCATACTTTGAGTTGCTAAGTTCATTTTCTATTTCCAAACTAATTTTCATTTCATTTGTTCTTCACATGCTTTTGCTTTTAGTAGCTATGAAGTGGAAATTTACCTGTTTGTTAATCCAGGACCCAATGCCAAAGAGTTGATCAACAACTTGCCATTGGGAGTCGGGGTCTTGGGGAGCTTTGTGTTCTCTATATTTCCAAGTAACCGCAAAGGAATCGGATATGCTGGCAGGGCACCTCAGGCTCAGCGGACCTGAATGAAAACTCAACATAAGATTGCCCTTTGATTACATTCTTGGTATAGTTTCAAAATGATTGATGGTGCTTCAAAGAGCAAGAAGACTGATGTCAATGAGTGTCCAAGATACATGCATTTATTAGACTAGATGAACCTAAAACAATTAGGCCTAAGATGGCACGCAGGAATTTTACGTCCTAGATAGGAAAAATTTTTTTTTTGTTTTTTTTTTTAAAAAATTATGCAGAGAATTTTCCCATAAAGTGGTTCATATCTTCCTATATATATTTTGATTTTTGAAAATAAAAATTTTGCTAAAGTTTGAGTGCAAGTAATGGATACATATAAAAATATTAGAATGAAAAATCATTGAAATAAAATTGAATTATGTACTTAGACATTAAACCAACTATGAATTTTTTTCTATTTAAAATATACTTTTTTCATATGTTCTCGAGTGTGTCTAATTCCAGCATCTATAAATATTTGAACTTCTTTCTTAAACTGTTGTTTCTGTTTTATTATTATTATTATGATTATGATTATTATTATTATTATTATTTGCATATTCCTTTTCGTTTTGATGAGTGTTACTAAAACAACGAACAAGAATAAAGGGCGAATAATATTTGGGTGCCAAAGTATGTAGCAAGAACTGTATAATGATATAGTTCCCTTGAATTTCTTCGACCTAACATACAATTAGATGTTAAGTTTGACCCCATAGGTCAAAAATCGATTAATAGGCATACTGATGAACAAACACAGAGAGAGAGAGAGAGAGAGAGAGAGAGAGAGAGAGAGTTACCCATGCGATATAATAAACATGTCAATCAATCTCAAATGAACCAGAAAAAAAAAATCTCGAGAAAAAAAAGGAAATTGACGCAAATATTATGGCAATTGACGCGAACTTCAATTCGGAGAACACTTCATTTGAACGTTCAAGGAGAGAGCGGTTTTTTCTTGCGAGTTGCGATGCCAAATGTGGTCTATAACATGCAATAAGGAAAGCCGAAAATGAAGCTTAAAAATAGTTAGTAGCTTACTTATACTATAAGCCTAAACTTACTTGCATGACAAACTCGCGAGTCCAGAGAAAATTTCAAGTACAACACCGGGGCCACTACAACGACCTCGAGCATGACGCGTGTCACAACGAGAACCATTGAGCCTTTCTTTGAACTTTCCAAGTCAAGTCTACTGAGCAGACGAACTTGGCAGTTGGCACACCTTTGAACGTTCAACGGGGAATAGTGGACTTCCAATTTTCAGTTTCCGATTCCTTAGCGTGATAGAGTCGGAGTTCCGAATTAATTTGGGTCCTGTTGACTTGCTCCTCCCCGAAGTCAGGACCAAAATTTATTAACTTTTATAATTGAATCTCAATTTCTTTATATTTTTATTTGAATCTCAAGTAAAAAATTGAAAGGCTTCCAGTTCTAAACTAGTCGTTAACATCAGTCCCCCATGCCATCATCGCTCGCACAATTGCCTTATGTCTATGGTAGCAATTGACTTTTAATCGAGTGATACAAAAGTGAGTTCTTTGTAATATGCGGAACGCATGCAAGTGAATTCTATTCCCAGCATCAAAGAGGGCACAAGCCCACCTACATATATATGTGACGATCCATAACGAGACCCCCTGATTAATGTTCACTGGGGCGTCCTGCCCGCATATCCAATTCCTTTGCGCTTACTTGGAAATATTGCGAACAAAAAGCTGACGAAGACCGAAATTGCCAACTGAAGTTTCTTGATGAAATCCTTCCAATCAGGACCTGGATGAGAAAACAGACATTTCTCCACTTCGTCGCTACTGAAAGCAAAAGCCAAGAACACAGCTGCTGACGAAACGGCATGCAAAAAGTCTACCCGCTTGAGTTTGTACTTCTGCATATCATCCCCCTTCAACTCTTCGTTCCCATTGTCGTCAGTGCTATCCATGTCGTTGAACACATAGAAACCGTTGCGCGTGGCAATACCATAGTAAAGCTGACCATCGTTTTTGCCAATAAAACTATCTGTAAAGCAAGAGAAAAGGCATAGGAATGAACAAAACCCAATGGCAATGCAGGTGAAGATTAAGTGGACAAGCCTGCAGTTCCCATTGTTTGAGAATGAAGATACAAGGGCTTCAAATATGAGGATAGTGCCAGTTGGCAGTAGGTTTGCTAGGTTGGC
This sequence comes from Bruguiera parviflora, assembly GCA_019804595.1. NCBI lineage: Eukaryota > Viridiplantae > Streptophyta > Magnoliopsida > Malpighiales > Rhizophoraceae > Bruguiera > Bruguiera parviflora. The sequence goes on from CM034044.1 coordinate 963,481, forward strand.
TATTGCTCCCAGACTCTTTTGGCCACCACCCTTTGGTACTGTTGGCAATAGAATTTTAAGGCTTGCTGCTGCTGGCTTCTTTGGGTCACCCGTGGGTGACTTTGGTGGGGATTCTTGGGATTCTATGTCAGGCATTTTAGGGTACCGGGAGAAGCAAAAATGGGTTTCTATGGTTTCGGCGTTTGCTACTTGTCAGGCACATTTTTTGCTTGATCTGCCTTTTATTATCAGCGACCAGCCGACTGGTGGGCGGGACATAACTTGGAAAGCGCGTGTGGTGTGCCATGGACTTGACTTTGGTGGGGAGGAGCAAGTCAACAGGACCCAAATTAATACGGAACTCCGACTCTACCACTCCAAGTAAAAAAAAAGCCGAATTTATTTTCTCCGAGGAGGATGTGAAACTTATCTCTTTAGCAGATCTTAATGTTGGGATCTAGTTAAAAGGAGTTGTGGAAAAATGGACCAGATGATCTTTTTGTAAGAGGGTATTTTCTTATGCATTATAAAATCTCACCGATGCTCAAATCTTTATTTTCCCAGTTTCCACTGGTTGAATCACGCAAAGCAACAAAAAGAAAAACATCAAGTTGTCATATTTAAGCCAACAAGCACACAAAATTGGAAAGTCCACTATTCCTGCCGGAACAGTTGAACTTTCAAATGGGGTGCCAATTGCCGTGGTCGTCCGCTCGGTACAATTGACTTGGAAAGTTCGCAGAAAGGGTCAAGATGTCCGTCGAGGAAATTGTCTAGCATCTCAATAGTTATCGTTGTGACGCTCGTCATGTTCGGAGTTATAGTTAGCTCCGGAGTTGTGCTCGGGATTTTCTATTGGCAGCTGAAATGTACTTGCATAGTTTCTATCAACCCATATTTTCCATAAATTTCAGTCCGTCCGATCTGGGACCTTCAAAATGAATATTTACTCTTTGAACCATTGCATGTTCTAATGAACACAACTCCATCTCATTTTCGTCTTTAAATTTGTGAATTTCACGTCGGCATTCCGCTAAATAAATACCTAAATTCCTAAAAAAATTATTTCGGTTATAATTCAACGTAGACCAGCACGCCATATTATGTTCAACGTGGGAGTTTAGAGTTATAAGTAATCGAATAACTATTCTTGAGTTTCATTTTCGGCTTCCCTTATTTCCACAGTAAGGACCACATTTGCATGACAATTTGCGAGAAAAACCACTCTCACCTTGAACTTTCAAAGAAAGTGTTCTCTGAATCGACGTCCACGTCAATTATCATAACATTTGCGTATCGCATAGATCGATCTCTCTCTCTCTCAGTGTTCATCAGTATGCCTATTAATCGATTTTTGAGAGCTTAGGGAAGAAGTTCAAAAATTTATAGATGCTAGAATTAGACACACTCGTGAACATAACAAAATAAGTATTAAATAGAGTAGAATTTATACTTAGTTTAATGTGTAGATCCACAATTCAATTTTATTTTAATAACTTTTTCATTCTTATATCTCTGTATGTATCTATTACTTGCACTCAAGCTCTGGGGAAAAAATTATTTTCCTCGGTTAGTCACAAATAAATTTTATTCAATGTCGAAAGTCAAAATATAAATGAGAAGATATCAACCATTTTATGGTAAAATTTCCCGATTAATTTAACAAATAAATAAATAAACAATTTTTTTCCTATGTAGGACTTAGCAATCATGCATGCCATCCCAGACCTAATTCTTTTAGGTTCATCTACTCTAATCAATGCACGCATCTTGGACGCACATTGACATCAATCTTCTTGCTCATTGGAGCGCCGTCGATCATTTTGAAAACTATACCAGGAAAGTAATTAAAACGCAATCTTATGTTGAGTTTTCATTCATGTCCGCTGAGTCTGAGATGCCCTGCCAGCATATCCGATTCCTTTGCGGTTACTTGGAAATATAGAGAACACAAAGCTGCCCAAGACCCCAACTCCTAATGGCAAATTCTTAATCAACTCTTTGGTATTGGGTCCTGGATTAACAAACAAGCAATTCTCCACTTCATAGCTACTAAGAGCGAAAGCCCAAAACACAGCTAGTGAACCGACGACATGCACAAAATCCACCCACTTGATCTTGAAATTCTGCATATCATTCTCCTCCAATTCTTCCTGTCCATTGCCATCAGTGCTATCCATATCGTTAAACACATATAGCCCCTTGAACGTGGCAAGACCGTAGTAAAGTTGACCGTCTCTTTTCCCAATGAAACTGTCTGTAAAACAGGAGAAAATGCATAGCAGTGAACAAAAACAAATGGTGAATATGATGAGATATTTGTTGGCAATTCTACAATCTCCATTGTTTGTGAATGAAGACACAAGTGCTTCGAATATAAGGACCGTGCCGGTTGGCAGCAAGTTTGCAAGGTTGGCCGCCGCACCCAGGCTCTTTTGGCTAGACCCCATTCGTGGGATTGATTGGCTTTCCATTGCGGAAATTGCATTGGCCATTGGTGAAGACCAGAGAAGATGAAGAAATGAGTTTCTATGACTTTTAATAACTTTGTTGTGTTGACTTTAATTTATGCATTCTGTGTTTTATAGGCAAGTATTGGGGTTGGGGGCATAGCTTGGAAATTTTCTAATTTCTGCTTGCTTTTTGAACAAGTTAAGAAAGTTAGCAAAGCCATCTTTCTTTTAGAACTAATAATAAATAATGAGTTGTTAATTAATTATTGCTTCATCCAATTCTTTCAAGAGTTGTGCCGAAACGAAACAACTAATTTTGTATTAGAGGGGCTTCTTCTTATGATTATTATTACTATTATTATGATTATTATTATTATTATTTGATAGCTCAATACAATCTTCTGCTAAGACTTCATACTAATAATGTTTATCATAAATTCTTATTGTGGTCCAAATCTTTATTCTGCACGTAATCACAAGTTAAATTAAATCACGTAATTAAGTTAATCCACAGAAGTAGCTGAGGATAAAAATTAACGTATACCATTTCCACCCCAAAAAAAAAAAAAAAATCCCTCACACCTTAAACTTTCAAAAAATAGTCTTAAAAAATCTTACATTAACGTCTGTCCCGAAGTTAGTTGTGAGAAAATAGTTATCCATCCTCTCAGTTGTAGGGCCAAGTTGGTGTACGCTTGAAAGTTCTTGAAGAAAGGGGGGTCCTGAGGTGTCAAGTAGATAAGGAGTTCCCACGTCATGTAATTCATTTACGTAGACATCAGTACATAAAATTTCGGAAAAAGGTCTGTGGAGACACATCACCTCACATTATCTGCATTAAAATTTTTGTTTTCTGGAATTTTAATTCCTAAAAAAATAAAACTATGATATGATCATTTTAAATATGTAACAAGGCCACTTTAATAAATATATGATACTTACCGTAAAATTTGATACCCTCTTATTGTACGTCTGAATCAGTTATGTTACATATTTTAAGCAGTCACTTATGCATTTAATTATTTTTTGAAATTTAAAATAATAATAATAATAATAATTTACTCCAAATGACGTAATTTGTAGCTTTGACCGACGTTAAATCGCTTAAATTAAAAAAAAAAATTAAATTAGTTAACCGCAGTCAAGTCTTCTCTTGCCAAACCATGCAACAGTCTCTCGAGTGGCTTTATATATTATATTAATTCTTGGGGCCACATTGTTCCTCAATTTCTGATAATTACTGCCCAAATTACGTGACGGCTCGTGATTATTGTAGCATTATTAAAAAAAAAATGAAAATAGAATCTCAAAGAATAGGCTCACACACAATAAAATTTAAGCTGCATGATGTGGCTCCGAGAACAAAAGAATGAAAACGTAGATCATAGTTGCTGAAAAAAGATATTAAATTATATTAGAAAACCCTCTACCCACATGGAGTTTTCATCCGCCGTTAAGCTGGATTTTAGGCTTTACTAATCGGAATATTATAGACCACATTCACAAGGACAAATGGCACAAGAACATCCCCTCTCTTCTTGGACTTCAGACTTTCAAACCAAGTTCAAGGGGTCCGGTCCAGCGAATGAGATGGCCTAACAATTAAGAAATTCGATTCGTTGTCAACTTAAAACCCTCAAATTTAAATTGTCACGGAACGTTTAATAAGATTAAATATGTGTTTTTAAAGTTTATTATTTTGATAGGATAAAATCCTCTTTGATAAATTTGTCACTTTTATTTTCTCATTTTATTTTTTAAAAAAGGTCCTGCCATATCAATTATCAGACCCCATTGGAAGGTTTTTTTTTTTTATATAAGTTTTGAGGGAAAAAAAAAAATCTGTTAATAGAAAGAGAGTTAAGAATCTCAATCAGAGAGTTGTTCGTTCTGGGTACCCAGCTCGAAGAAAAGAAGACTTAAACCAAAGCATTGCACGGAGGAGACCTAGACCCTAAATACTATCATTTTATAGTATTTTAACAACTTGTTTTTTTTTTTCTAAGATTTATTGAACTACATATATATATAACTAAGCTTCTACTCTTTATAAAGCAAACTTATAAAATAAAAATAAAAAAAAGAAGGGAAATCAAGCCTTTTTCCCATACCAACTGAAGTGAGCATGGTAAGTTCTTGAACTTTTTTTCTTACTCCTCCGACTAATATGTGAAAGTTAATTAGTTACTGAAAATTCACTCTTTTCAACTGAGAAAGACATTCTTTAAATTAAATTAAATAAAAATTTTCACTTCCAGGTAATTTCAATTTACAGAAGGAATACCGGCCGGTACCTTTTTTTTTTTTTTTTTAAATAATATTTGAAACGGCGACGTACCGCCACTAATCATAACCTTTTTCTCACGGACGGCCACTAATCATAATTGAGACAAAAACAAAAGACAAGATCATAAGCAATACAAACTGCAAGAGTACTCCCAAGTCTATCGCTTCTGTCTCTCCCTCTCTCCATTAACAGATCTAAGAACAGTTCAGAGGTAGAGAACAGCGAGAGAGAGGGAGAGAGAGATAGAGCGCGCGAGTATCTTGTGACCTGGGAGAGTATTACGTCCACTCACTCCCACATAAGCATAATACACTTCGAGGGAGAAAGAGGAGGGGGGGTTCTGCTATGGTGACCAAAACAGAGGAGACCCAATTGAACAGATTGGAGAATCAAGTGGACAATGGAGGAGGAGGGGCATGGGAATATCTCTGCTTGGTCAGGAAACTCAAGGTTAGACGTTCAGACAAGGTCTTGAAGCATGGCCTCTCCATCTTGAACGACCCCAAGAAAAGATCTACCCTTGGCCCTGATGGTACGCCCTTCTTTCTTTCTGGGCCCTTTTTCGATTTGTTTATCTGGGTATTGCATATTCTTCTTGATTCAGTTTTGGGTTGGTTTCTTGGTTGTGAAATTTTGGGGCTAGGTTGGACTCTCGACCAGTGCAATTCTATATGCTTAGTTATTTGTTTGATTGGTGAACGGTTGAGATTTGAAAGATTGATGCTTGATTGGTTGTGCACTTAGCTTTTTTGTTTCATTGGTGAATGGTTAAGATTTGAAGGATTGATTCTTGATTGGTTGGGCAAGGTATATCAATCTATGTGATGTAGTAGAATAGTTATTTTTCTGATTGGTGAATAATTGAGGTTTGAAAGATTGATGTTTGATTGGCTGTACAAGGTATATCAATCTATGTAATGTGGTTACATCTTTGAATGAGTGAGTTTTTGAATATTTTCATTTTTCTAGCAAAAAGTTCCTCCATTTGGTCTATCTTTGTCACTTACTTTGGACTCACATCTTTTCTTTGGGCCACCGAACAAAAAAAAGGTAAAAATAAAAAAGCGAAGGGTTTCAAAGTGGTTTCAGTTTCTTAATTCAAGTATCAGTTAGAAGAAATCTTGTTGCTATGGTTAATAGGTTAGTTTTGGAAGAACATAGACTATGTGGAGACAGAGAAACTTGAAGATACATGGAATGAAAATATCAAGAGGGGGAATTGGTAAAAATGGTGTGCTTATTTTAAGGGCTAGCATGAGAATTCTGCATAAAACGAAATAACTGATTTAGGTCGGTTAGAATTTTTTTCTTCCTCATGCTCTGCTTGAGGAATGCTTTTAATTTGCTTGACTGAATTTTCTGTTTCTAGCATCTTGGCATTTTACGTTGTGACTGAACATATATCTTTTCTTTGTTATTCTGTGACCTGTTGTGTAAGGAAAGATACTATGCCAGATATAACAGTGTTTAAAACACAATGAATTGGTGATTGTCTCCCTAATATGGTGTTCTCCTTCCTCTCCCCACTTGAGTTACAGTCCATAACTTGGACCTTTTTTCTGACTAAATGTACTTTATTCTTAATGAAGAATGGAATCTATACGAACAGGTTGCAGTTGCAGCCATGGACTGCATATGTCTAAACGTTGCAAAGGTATTACTCTCTTCTTCATTTGACTACCATTATGGACTGCTTCTAATAACTTTCATTTGACCATCATGGTAGCAGTTGAGACTAATTGAAGCACCCTTTACTCCAAGCCATGAATGAAAATATTTGTCTATTATTCAAGATTTTTCATTGAGCTTCATATTGTGTTGATGGTATGACTAGGTTTATGGATTGCTATGTTCTGCTTACTTCATTCATGTGATTATTCTGATGTAATCGTCTCATGCAGTAATTTACCTGAACTTCTGCTTAGGACCTGATTGTGAATGTTTGTGGTAAGCCCTTATGGCTTGAGGTCTCATAGGTTCAAACAAATCAGTTACATTCACATCCCCCTGGTCCTCTTTCCATTTTAAAGACTATCATTGTACTTAAACTATGGGTGTTGATAAAGCAATGCTTTTTCCAGTAACCAACCATACTCCCATCCTGTCCGTCCTCTTTATATACCTGTGGAATTACCCTATAGGTGCATCATGCATGCAGAATAATTGGGTATCCAAGTTAATTGGTTTAGTGAATTTCCTTTACAAATTATTGGTGCCTATTAAGCCTTATATCTGATTACCTAATTTCATTGCTTGTCTACCTCTGGGTATGGTACTGACTATTTGGATGTTGTGCTGCCAAAGCTATTTAATTTGCAAAACTCTCTCTCTCTCTCTCTCTAACACACACACACACACACACAGAGAAAATCTTGATAATCTCAGACTTCCAACTAGATATGTGAAGTTCAAGGGATTTTAATTCTTGCATTGTTTTGCAGGACTGCATAAGTGTTCTGCATAACAGATTTCCAGAGAGTAAAAGAGTTGGTAAGTGAAATGTAACTGATGACAATTTAGCATCCTTCACTGCAGTTTGATTCTGTGCAGGAAATAAAAGCAATATCTAAGCTTTCTATGGGTTTATTGTGCAGTGGTGTAGAAAGATGTCTACCTACAATGTCTTTCTTTCAATTCTTATACATTCTTGTTAGAAATTTCTCTTTTGCATAGTTAGAAATAGAGAGGGAAGTACTTTAATGTGACTTGTATTCTTGGTCAGATGGCAAGTCATCATTTTCACTTAGCACCCACACATCAGTTAATGAACAAAAGGCATGAGATAAAGAGTAATAAATCTGACTAGTATTTGCTACATCTGTTTCCAAAGGCATAAAGCTGGAGAAAATTCTAGAGATTATTTAGCTTGACTTGATCTTATATTGCTGATTTCTGTTCTAGAGCAAGAAACAGTTTTTGTGGCTTGGTGTGGGCAATAAATTCTTTAGCTCTCAGCAAAGCTTTTAACAAATGGCTTGTTGGTCTTGGCATGATAACAGGAAGGCTGGAGGCAATGTTCTTTGAAGCAAGGGGATCTTGGGAAGAGGCAGAAAGTGCTTATTCAAGCCTTCTAGAAGATAATCAATTGGATCAAGTGCGTTTTCTGGCCAATTCCTTATCAGTTCTTTATACTCAGGGTTTCATTTTCTTCAAATTGGAAGCAGACATGTTTTTTCATAACCGGACTGAATATTTGTATCTCACAGTGATAGGCCCTTGTGCAGGTAATTCATAAAAGGAGGGTGGCTTTGGCAAAGGCTCAGGGCAACATGTCAGCAGCTATTGAGCTGCTTAACAAGTATCTTGAAATGTGAGCAATGTCTTACTTTCCTCCAGCTGATGATAAGTCAGTGCAAATATGCAACATATGCTGATTTTCATTCTTTTGGTTCTTTTCTTTCATCCATTTTTATTAGATTCATGGCTGACTATGATGCCTGGAGAGAGCTTGCTGAAATATATGTCTCCCTTCAGATGTGAGGCTTTATACAAAAGCTTTTATTTATCATTTGTCTCTGATTGTTGGATCATCAGCTTAAGCCATGTCTTTGCCTTCATAATTAGGTACAAACAAGCAGCATTTTGCTATGAGGAGCTAGTATTATCTCAACCCACGGTTCCACTATATCATTTAGCCTATGCTGATGTCAGTATCTTCTTTAGTTTCATTATTAGCTTTGTCTTGTTTAGTGAAAAACCTCTTTGTGATGGTAAATAATATTGATTTCATCCAAAGTTGCCTGCAATTCTAGTAGTTGTCACCTGATGAACTACTTTATGAAGAATCTTTCTGAACTAAGGCCTAAGATAGGATGCTAATTTAGGGCCAAACCTTTACTGAGATGCGGTGATGCTATAGACATTTATGAACCTATTATCTTGCATGACTTTTCCACGAAGAACTCAAAACAAAATTCTAATTTGTTGATCTGGAGGGAGTAGTAATGCAGGTGTTTATCAGATGTGACCAACTCTGTGTAACAAGTTGACAACCATCAAACAATTTTTGCTCTTGAATATACAGGTGCTTTACACTTTAGGTGGACTGGAAAACTTTCAGACAGCTAAGAAATATTACTCATCAACAATAGATCTGACTGGGGGCAAGAACACCAGAGCCCTTTTTGGTATTTGTTTGGTGAGCTCTCTCCCTCGTTGGTGCACGTGCCCACATATACTTGGCACAAAAATTTCTAACTTGTGTTAAATAAAAATCTTCATGCATTTGGATGAAGCTGGCATTGAACTTTGTTTTTTACGTTGTTTTTTAATCTTTCAAGACATTCTACTATGTATTCGGTAAGCCAGGCTCTCTTGGCTTTGTTGTCTAGAGAAAATTTGTTTTCTACGTTATTCTACTTGGGAGCACCTCATTTCTTGGGTTTCTTTCTTTCTTTTTTTTTTTTCTTTTTTGGTTGTTGCCTGATACTTGGTTTAGGAACTCTGCCTGACACAAAAGTTTTGCTTCTTTTTATCAGTGTACATCTGCCATCACTCAGCTTACGAAAGGGCGCAATAAGGAAGACAAGGACATCCCAGACTTACACTCACTGGCAATAGCAGCATTGGAGAAAGACTACAAGCAGAGAGCGCCTGGGAAGCTCCCCGTACTTACTTCAGCTCTGAAAGGCTCGAAAATTTCATCTTGAACTTCTCTTTTCCATTGATTGAAGCATTTGATTGAAGGGGCCACCGATAACATACAACAAAAGCAAAAATTTTTCATCGTGGGAACTTCTGTGAATCATCCTTGTGGACGAGTTTTGTTCTTGAGGTTTGCTTTTCTTTGAAGTCCATGGACAAGGACGTGAAGTAGTATTTAGAATGCTCTTCCATGTGGATTACAAGGGGTCATGAGATTAAGTGGCTTTCTCCTTTCATAATTCAGGTTTTATTTGCATTTACGATCCAGATTTTCTCCAATTATCGGCATATTTATGGCGTAGCAGACATGGATTCTACGTTTAAGGATGTCACCATGATTTTGTTGCCAATTCCATACAAGAAGACTGGATGGAATTGATTTCATAATCCTCCCAAGTAACTGTGTACCGTATATGCTTTTCCTTTTTTGTTAGCCTTGTGTAGTATAATGCTTTTGAGATTGTGCTTCTTTCCCCACTTCTATCAATTATTCAATATCCACTCAATGTACCTATCCAAGTAAGTAAGATGGATTTCAATTGCCACTAGTTGCGGGGTCTAACAATAGAATAATTAAACTCTCAGTTCTGGCATCAGGTCTTCGTCTTCAAACGTGAATTATGAAATGCACTCTCGAAGCCCAATGCAATAAAGAATCCTTGTCCAGCACGTATTCGGAGTTTGGACTAGGCTCTCGTATTTAATTATATAAATAAACATGTCACCAGCCAGTTAAGCTAAACTCCGCAAGATAACAATGCGGCAAATAATAATAATTATTATTATAAATAAATAAATAAAGTTAAATCAATATTCCGTCCAATCCAGACAGGGAATTCCCGGCAAAGCAGCAGCGCCCAAAAAAAAAAAAATTCAAGAATCAAATATCGACCGCAGACTTCCACGACAATTACCGTGGTTTCATTACAATTGTTGATCCGAGCCCCGTGTCCGTCTATGAGTAGGCCGCGCCTGACCTCTTTCTTCTCCAAAGCCAACTTTCCACATTTTCCTACCATTTCTTTTGTAAACGTCCCTGAGTAGTTGCTCGATTCCATAGCCATTGTTTATTTATCCATTTAGTTTTTACTTTCTCTTGACATTCTTTGTTATAATCTTTCCTATTTTTCAAAAAATTTTCTTTCTTGGACTTGTTAACTTCGTTTGTTCTTTCATGCTTTGCCTTTTCCATTTTCTTACCTCATTTAACATCCAAGCTTTTATTTATTTAATTTGATGTTGCAGTGAATTTTTCTTTTTTCAATGACACTACTTTCAAGAATCACGATGTTTTCCTCCGGATTATTTTTCTTGGGTTTCGAGGCTAAAAAGAAAAAAAAAAGGAAAAAAAAATAAAAACAAGAGCCGGCGCGTTTTTGTGAAGGAAAAGAACGTTCTGTTTCCTTACAAACCAACATAAAGGCTCAAACTTTTGCTGGATTGCTCGGGTCTTCGGTTTCCCAAACCTCCTTTTTTTTTTTTTCCGTAAATTTTTTTCTTTCTTGGAATATTTACTCGATATTTTCTGGTTTTCCTTCAAATCTTTGTTTTTTGAATTTTCTTTCTCGGTTTCACCCTGGACAGTCGTTTTCTTAGTTCCATGTTCTTTGGGACGTTCTCCTTTTGTTTTTTTTTTGGGGGGGGGGGTTAAATGAAAATGATTTCAAGAATCACAGTGGCTTTTGGAAATTCGGGGCAAAAAAGAGGCACGGCGTGTTTCTGTTTTCTTGCATTCTTGCTGCAAGTTTAGGATTCTTGAATATAATTCCGACTTAAAGTTGTCGACGTGAAAATATTTCAAGAAGGGTCCAACAGTGGTCTTTCTCTGTCCCCTGGGGCTCATTTTTAAACATCGGATATTTCCGCAGGTACTTGTTCTAATGGTGCTTTTTCCTTGATAAGCACTCCATTCAAAGGTAGAGCTTTAAACTGATGGTCACCTGTACTTTATGCTTTCTTGATGTTTCCCTTGTGGCTTCTTTGTGGACGCTTTTGGCATGATAAATGTTCCACAGGAAAGCCACTGGCAGACCTGTCCATTGGTTACATTATGGAAATGAGAATTTTTGGTGGGTTTGTTTCACCCTGATACATTGGTTTACTAAGCTCAAAACATTGCTTTTCGAAAAGTGAATCTGAATCTAGCTATCTGTGATTGGATTCTTGCCTGTCATTTCTAGTTTGGCTTAATTTAACTTTAATGAGTATGCGGGGCTGCTGCAGTTCACTGATAATTCTTCAAAATCTCCAAGAGACTTACATTGTAGCCAAAATGGCCTTGGTAGGAAGTAAATAAGGCTATCCCATTTCTTTCTTTTACCGTGGCCTTTTATGCCTCTTCTTCTCATATTTGAGTTTCAGATGTGGTATTAAGTAGTAAGATATTTCCATGGGTATGTTATGATTCTGATTTAATTGGCTTAGTTGCTTTTTCGTTGATCCTCAATCAATTGCCTGACTACCACTGAAAGCTAATGCTGAAATGGTCACATTTACTTTCTGCTTTCTTTGTGTTTCTTTTCTGGCATTCGATGCTTCATGAATAAACGTTTGCATAGAGCTTCCAGCTCCAAGCCCAAATGTTTATCCATGCGTGCAGCTAGTTGTCTATTTTTTCTCTGTTTGCTTAATTGGATGCTTTCGGCATGATATACGTTTCTCTGGAAAGCTACAGGGAGACCGTCCAATGTTTCATTATCGGTCTCCATTGGTTGCCACCAGGATCTATTACTAGAAGAGTAACCAAATCTCTGTTTATACCTTTTTCTCAAGTAATTTGATCTGTGGGAGGCTTGACGGAGAAATATTTTGGGATCTCGTAGCTGGACCAGAATCCCAAATTGTTCGCATGGATATTGGTATGTGCATAATGCAGAAGAGCTTTGGTTGGCTTGTTTCTCTATAATAGTTTGGTTAAATTAGGTCGACAATAGTTGATAATTTACTACAACTTGCTGCAAAAAGTGAATCCGAATCAACCTATCTGTTAAGGGATTACTGCCTGCCATCTCTACTCCAGTATGGCATACTTCACGTGTAATGGGGGATGAAGCCTGCTGAAATTCACCGGCAGCCCTTCAGAATCTTAAGCCACTTACTTTACCAATATTGCTTCCATCCAATTGCTTTCAGGATTTTATAGACTCTGAGTATCAACGAGCTGATTCAGATTATATTTCGTGCGGATGACTATCCCACAGATCTTTGCGTTCGGGTGAAGAAGTAGATCAGTGAGGGATCGTATTTTTGTTTTCATTTTTTGATAAATGGGTCTTAGGCCCAAAAAAAAAAAAAAAGTTTTTGCATCCATTCAAAACCCAGAAAGGTCCCTTCACTGCCCTGCGGCCACGTTGTCACCTTGAATTGGTCAAAATATTTAGAATATCTTACCTTCGGTGGAGAATTAGATCCCCGGGGGTTTATGGCTGACCCATATTGCACACTATCATTTAGCTATTGCTATGCTTTTCCTTATGCATAGGACTAACGGGAGCATTGGTCGTGCCATAAAAGTCCAATGCTTTTCCTTATTCGACAGGCTCGTAATGGTCCAATTTCCAGGTCAGGGCCATAAAAGTTCATTTACAAGCCAAGGCCATAAAGGTCTTTTGAGTGGTATCCTGTTGATTAAGAAACTTCAAAATTCAAAATGAGTGGCTCTGTTTCATCACGCACAACATTTTCTTGTCGTGAATGGAAGTCTACGTCTGTCTGACGTGAAATTTTTTTGGCTTCTGGTTCAGTTCACACGACCCATTATTGTTATCGGTAAACTCCCCCGATTACCATATGCATAAACAAATAAGCCCGCCACTGCCATTAATTGGGCCCAACTTACTGGCCTGGTCCACTAGTGTCTATAGACATGGGTCGGTTTGAACGCTAGTGGAAGGATTTTGGTAAATAAACGGAAGAACGATGGACCAGCCATAAAAGTCCAATTGCAAACAGAGGCAAACCCCACTGATTGGGGTTTTTATTTTATGAGTTTTACCTTCCGCCTCTCTCCGGCAGCAACCCAAGCCTAATCTCGGCTGCTCTCGGGCAACGACCATGGCTGTCGGGTAATCTTTCTATTTCACTTTAGCTCTGTTTGGATGCATACGGAAGCAAAAAGATTGGATCTTTGATGTGTTTTGTTGTTAACTTACAGAAAGAACAAGCGGATTTCCAGGGGCAAGAAGGGAGGCAAGAAGAAGGCGTAAGTTTATATTTTACACTTACCCTTTTCATATTGGTTGTTGTTATTGAATATAGTGACGCAATCTTGAATCTTTATGATGCATTATCTCTTCAGAAGTCATTTTAAGTTGGGGTTGTATTTGTGGAGTTCTATTTTGGTGGCGAATGCTGTGTTTTCCTTTTTTTTTTTTATATTTTTTATTTTTCATCTTTGGTATTTTGAATGTTTTGGTTGGATTTTGATGATTGATATGTGAAACAGAGCCGACCCATTTGCGAAGAAGGATTGGTATGATATCAAGGCACCTTCTGTCTTTAAAATCAGAAACGTTGGCAAGACCCTTGTCACCAGAACCCAAGGAACCAAGGTCTCTCGACTATCTATCTATCTATCTATTTATCTATCCATATATTATACATAGATGGGTGGATTGTTGAAAATTATGGTTGCATTCTATGTTCCTTTTGGAAATGTAGAATTCACACTGTTTAGGGTAAAGCGCATATTAGAGCTCTCAACTTGTAAAAGGGGAAGAGAATATCGCTCAATTAACTCCTTGAAATGATGAATGATCTTTATGTTGTGTGGAAATTTTTTTAAAACCAGTTTACAACAAGTCTGTAAACACACAATTGTCATGTCCTAATGGAAGAACATCTAGTGGGTAGAATTGTTGGTCAATATTCTACTTTCAGAACTTTTGATCGAGAATTTTAGCACCTTTGTTCACCTGGGTGTTTTACTGGTTAACAGATTGCTTCTGAAGGACTGAAACATCGAGTCTTTGAAGTTTCTCTGGCTGATCTTCAAAATGATGAGGATCACGCCTACAGGAAGATCCGCCTTAGAGCAGAAGATGTGCAAGGGAGAAATGTGCTGACAAATTTCTGGGTAGTTGCATTAGGATATACCATCCTCTTGGAGGATGGAAAGTTCTGTTCTTTTGTTTTATGTGTATGACTCTTTTGAAATATGCTTAACATTGCGAACCCTTTGGTTTAGGGAATGGATTTCACTACAGACAAGCTGAGGTCTCTGGTTCGCAAGTGGCAGACACTGATTGAAGCCCATGTTGATGTCAAGACCACTGATAATTACAGCTTGAGGTTGTTCTGCATTGCATTCACTAAGAGACGGGCAAACCAAGTCAAGAGGACCTGCTATGCCCAATCCAGTCAGATCCGCCAGGTTCACAACTCACTGCTTTATATCTTCTAGATTTGTTATCCATTAGTGTCACATATTTTAACTTTGTAATGCTGTTTGCCTTGCATTCAATGTCAGATCCGCCGAAAAATGAGGGAAATTATGGTCGACCGGGCCTCATCATGTGATTTGAAAGATTTGGTTCAGAAGTTCATCCCTGAGAGTATTGGCAGAGAGATTGAGAAAGCAACTTCTAGCATATTCCCGCTACAAAATGTCTTCATTCGAAAGGTCAAGATCCTGAAGGCACCCAAG